>CM040128.1:224815059-226034016 GCA_022559845.1 Amorphophallus konjac | reverse complement strand
CTCAGGAGATCCGAGTGGGGCAGGTAGGGCCTATGCTGCCAGGATAAAAATTGGCTTTCAAAATCCAAAAAAATCATATATTTCAAAATCTAAAAAATGATATACTTCAAAATCTAAAAAAAATGATATACTTCAATATCCAAAAAAATCATATATTTTAAAATCCAAAAAATGGTATACTTCAAAAGCCAAAAACAAAAAACAAAAAAAAAAAATCGGATACTTCAAAAATCTGAAAAAATCATATATTTCAAAACCCACCAAAAATCAGATATCTCAAAACCTCGCAAAAAAATCAAATATGCTTTTTAAAATCCAAAATACCATCATCTCGCATTGCATGCATTGCATTTTTCTTATTATATTTCTGCCTATTTAATAAGGCTCCACCCCTTGACCAAATATCAAGAATGGTCATTCTCTAACTTGCTGTAAGCAAGGGGTCGAGTCTAAGAACATATCTAACTTATTTTTCTATCTAAGTGTGTGTAGATGTAGGTTCAAGCGCCCAAGATTCAAAGCTCACGAGTCTTCTATCTCTGACGGTCTATAATTAGACAGCTAACCTTTTCTGGCGATTCATGATTGGACCGTTTCCTTTCCCGAAAGCTAAAAAATCAACTCTCAGTAAATCTACCTCTACCGGTCTTACGATGGACCATTTTTTCTCTCCCGAGGGGTGAAAACACTCATTTTTCCCTGAGCGATGTCTCTGGGGGTCTCTCATGGGACCGTTAAACGTGGTTGGCGGCCCTAAATCAGACCGTTTTGTCAGACAGAAACTCTGCTTTTTAGCTAATTTGAGCTCAATCATGCAATCAATTCCTCATCTTTTCAAAACAAAGCTCTTATTCCATTCCACTAAGTTCAAGATACATCATTTGGTTGATATTTTCAAGTACATCAAGAAAAGAAAGAAAAAGCTCAAATAACATTCATCCTTTTGTCCGCGTAAGGCCGGATCTTGCATAATTCCTTCACGTAAGTGCGGTATCCCTCTTCGTCTTCTGCCACTTTTGTTTACCAAGTGCGCACCCGGCTGATCTCCCACATGATTAGAGCATTCCGGACTACTCGCTCATCCTCCTCAGTCCCCATCTTCCTAGCTAGAAGGGGAGGGAAGTGTGATAGTGTAGGAACCGTAGTTCGGGGTAGCCCAATTTGAAGATAGCACCGGTGCGGGTTGTAGATTGCCAAAGTAGTGTCCCCCACTATGATGGGGACATCACCTCCCATGCCCACATTCACGGCTCGTCTCCTCGCCCCGGTTGCATCCGGCATGGTCTAGTTATTTATTTTAAGTCCTATATATATATTTTCAAGTCATACCATTGTATTTTCCATTTTATTTGAGTCATGTCCCTAGGACTTTTGTTTATTTCCCTAAGTTTGAGTGTCATTAGGTTGATTAGTTTGTTATTGGGCCCAATTCATTGGGCTAGGCCCAAGGGCGCCCCCTACCCCTTGGTTATTTGTCATTGTTGCATGAGTCAGGGACTTTTTGTAAAATGTGGGTTGCCTATATATAGGACCCCATTCCCCCCATTTCAAATCAATGAATGAATGAAAATTTGAATTCTCTAGTGTCCAACTTAAATCTTCTTCTTTTGGTGAGAAGCCAATTGAGTGGGTGAGAAGCCCCTACCCCCCTCTCTCTCTAGAAAGTCATTTTCTCTCTCCTCCACTTTCTCTCTCTAAAATCTACGCCCCTTTCTCTCTCCTCCCCTCCCATCCACCTTTCTCTTTCCTCCCCCCCTCCATTAAGGTCATTCGAACTACCTACAACCCTCATTACTCCACCCCTAGTCCCAAGAGACCCTCCACCAATCCAAACTCCACCACCCAACCACCAACTACCCAATCCCCTTCCCTAAGCACCCTCTCATCTCCCAAGGGAGACTTCTCCACTCCCTAAGCACCCCTTCCCTTCCCCAATACAACCCTTCCCATCCCCAAAGCCCCCATTAATCACCCCTTTAGTCCACTTTCAAACCTTGGAGATAGATTTCTCCTTCCCTCTCACCCACCATCCCAAATTCGCAGCTCCTCTCTCACCCACTATAAACACCCCATTATAGCCCCCATTCTCCCCTTCCCACACCTTGGAATACCCCCTCCCAGACCCCCTCACAGCCAGGGTTCTCCCCACACTCATCCACCCCTATTTCCCCTCCCATATACCCCATTTCCCCCCATCATCTTCAACCTACAGTTCTCAGTTCGCAGGCAGCAGAGTACCAGCAACTTGCAGAGCCAGCTCCGACTTCATCCCAATGTCCCTAGAGTCCCAAGAGGTACCATTGGAAGTGTCTCTCCATCCTCTTCGCAACGGCGGTAGTCTCATCCCATTCTGAGTTCGGGGCCGTCCTGAGCAGTCGATCTTCCCCGACTGCGCACTTCCTCCCTGAAGAGCAACCTGAAGCTGACTCCTGAAGCTACCACGACCACTCTCTTGAATATCTGGAGGCAAGGCTTGGCCGGGAGCTTCTTAGACAAGTCTACTTCCAGAATCAAGAAGAGGATCTCTGTTTTGCACCCGGAATCAAGAGTTCTCATTTTCTTCCTCCGGGTGTGCGGTTCTGCTTCCTGACAATCTGCTCCGACCCCCCCTCATTGTTCGAGCTCTACCGGTCTACTCCGACAACGTTTGGCATCCCCGTTGGTCTCGCTTCGAAGAGGACTCACCGACGGTTCCAACGACTCTGGCAGTGCCTTATTCTGAGCTTTGGAGCTCTTGTGGCAACCGCTTCTTTCTGCTATTGTGAACCTGAAGTAGTCAGAACTGCAGACCTGCCACCCTGTTTGAGCTTCTACCCCGACCAGCACCTGTGACCAGAGAAATCAAAAAAATTCAGGCGTCATCCCGATCCAGATACAAAGAAATACCAACTGGTTTCATCATCAACAAACATCAGGAGTGGTCGCAGTGTCAAGTTATCCAACTGTCTATCCTGAAGCGCAGAAGCGGACAGAATCGGCATCGACTCCCTTGTTAGCTTCTAGCTCGATTTCGCCCCACCCCGCATGGCCGGCTGAAGGCCCCTCCCTGTGTGGAGGTAGTTTTTGATGTAATAAAATTTTATCCCCACCCCAAGATCCCCCTCCTGCGAGAGGTGTAGTTTTGTAATTGTTTAAACAGGTCAAGCTGCCCCGACGGGGCGTGTGGGGATCCCCACGCCTCCCCGCTCGCCCACGTCTCCGAGCGGGACTGGTTTCTTCAAACTGGTTGAGTAAGTGCTCCAAACTTTGCTCTACTTAGTATTTGTTCAGTCAATATTAGTTCATAACTCTGCTGGCCGTGAATGAGAGCCCGATCCTTAAGCTCCCTTGCTATAAGAGATCACCGTGGGAAAAGTGTGGAACCTGTGCCCTCGGCACGACGTCGGCTCCCTTGAATTGGGCTGCCATTACTCTTGGGAGTCAACCTTGGCCTTGCTGGCCCTCTACCAGTAAGGGCCCAACCCTCTCAACCTCACCTTGGCATTGCCAAGTTACCCCGGGACTTGGGTTAGCATCGGGTGAGCGGTCGCCATTATCGGTCCGTTTTAATGCCAAATTGTGCTTGCTTGGTATGTCCTAGGTGGTTTCACATCAAATGGTATCAGTGCAAGTCGTCCAGTTTGTACCAACAAGCCGGGGTCCTGCAGTTCGACATTCAAGAATCAGGGTTCGAGGTCGAACCTTCTCCAAGTCGAGGGGTTTGACGGAATCGACTTCAACAAAAGTATCAAATATATATCTATGTTTAACCGTCTCTTATTAATTGGGTCGCATGTTTGGGCCAAATGGGCCATGTTTTACATTTTAATTATGTCCCCAACTATTATGTAAGAGTCTTTTTTTTATTTGTGTCTTTTAGTCTTCCTAAGGGAGTTATGAGTGGTAGGAAGTAGGTGTTAGGTGAGTTATCTTTTGGTCTTCTTTGTGGAGTCTATAAAAAGTCATGTAATCTTTGTTTAAGGCAATGAAGTGTTTTAGAATTTGTGGAAACCCACGTGAGGTGTGAAGCCTTAATATCTTCTCCCGAGAAGGAGATGGGGTCATGATAAGCGGCCCAACCCTCCCCTCTCCCACAGCTACAATTTTCATCGTCTTCCTCCTCTACCGTCTCGTTCCTACACCATCTCTCAACAGCGGCGTCGAAGGTGAGAAGCCCATGGTTGCAAAGTCTCTGTGAGGGAGACGATGAGAAGCCCCAACCATGCACGCCTCCTACCCGGTACCGTCGTGCCACCCTCCCCTCTCACCACCTCCCACCACTAACCCACACCCCCACATCACGTAAAACCCATCCCCATGTTCTCTTTTCCCCTATCCCTCACTCTCTCAAACTCACGGGGCGGTCCCCTATTTGGAATAGGGGCACCGTCGGTGCACCCATCTCCCTCTCCTCTCTCCCCTTCACAGCCTCCAACCCCCTCCTCTTCTCACTCCCCCACTCCCTTCACTCATCTGCCTTGTCCGAGAAACCCACCTACCCCATCGCCATGCACCCTACCCTATCTGCAAACCCAGCCCCACCACCATGCACTCCCATCGCCACACTCGCTTGAGGACCTAACCCGCGAGTCACCTGCTCTCACTGCCGGGCAGGCCGCCACCGTTCACCACGCACCCGCATCCGAGCCACGTCGCCAGCCACCCTCCGAGCACAACCCCCTCTTGAGCTCGGCCATACCCAGGATGCGGCGAGCACCCAGGCCACACGATGAGCATGGCATTCCTCCATGCAACCCACGCCCAGTTCACCTCTAGCCAACGTCACCGAGGGCCGGAGGATGTCGTAGCGTTCCGGCAGCCCGTTCTTATCACCACCGTCGTCCACGTATCGGCAATGTTCGTGCCCGCCACCTTCTTCGCCCACGATGGACGAGCAACCAGCTACAACTCCAGCCGCACCGAGCAGTCTCCTCGGCACCCCGTGTACGTAGCCGCTGCCGCCCCGAGCATGCGAGGGCCAATAGCTCCGCCTCCCTCTACCTCGGCGATATCCACAACCTGGTGAGCAACCGGGTCGCATGGCGAGCATGACCTCCTGCCAGTGCACCGCCCAGGTCATTCGAGTCCGGCGGCACCATTCTCTCTCTACCCATCCTCTCTCTTTCTATCTCCCCTCCGTCAGTTGCATGGCCACGGGTACCTATCTCTCTCATCACCTTCTCTCTCATCATCCCTCTCATCCACTCATTCTCTCTATTCTCTCTCTCTCTTTATCTCTCTCCCACTGATGTGTTCTTTTTGAAGAAAAAAAAAGAAAGAGTGGAGAAAATATACATAAGAGAAAATTTCAGACTCGGATGTTTGTGTCACATCAAATGGTATCAGAGCAAGTCATTGACTTGTCTCTACAAGTCAAGTCCTAGGGCACGCTTGCATTGGAGTCATCATTAGTCCGACCATTGCATTGATCTCCCCCCCCCCCCCCCCCCCCCCCCGATCTTCATGGCCACTTCCTACTTAACCTACTCGCCACCCATGGACTTCATTCTAGATGATGATATTACCTTTGACGGATCACATTCTAGTGATTATGATAGGTGGGAGGCTACCATGGAAAGATATTTTGAAAAGACTTGGGTATATGGACCCGCAAGAGTCCGCAAGGCCAAGGGACGATTTCGGGGTCAAGCCAAGAGTAAGTGGGAACACATAGAGGGATTAAGAAGGGTTAGGAGGCAAGAGCCCATTTCTTCATGGGATGATATGAAGGAAGAACTTAGGAAGATCTACATCCCCAAATATTCCCACCCCTCCTACTCAAACACCCCTAGCCCGAGGAGCACTACCACTCCTCCATCCCCACCCGGCCAACTTGAGACCACCTTTAGGCCTCCACCCCTACCACTCCCAACAAATCCCCTCTCAACCATCACCGCTACACTCCGCCACCAAATCCTGTCTCTTAGGACCCAAATAATCCAAGCATCCACTTCCCCACCTAACCCCATGAGGGTCCCCACACCCCAACCAAAACCCCCTTCCACAAACCTCACTATCCAAACCCAATTAGCCCCCACTTCCACCCCTCCACAACCAGCCGATCCTAAGGAAAAGAGACCCCTAACTGACCCGGTTTCCCCAATAAGGACCACCACTACCCCTCCATTTTTCCCTATAAGGAACACTCCCCCAAGACCGACCAACCCAAGCCACCCCAACCAACCCATCTCCCACTCCCTCCCCCAAAACTCCCATTTCCTAGTCCCCCACTACTTCCCCTCCCTATCCCAAACCAAGTTTCCCTTTACCTTCCATCCCGGGTGCGCCATGCACCAACCCTCATCACCATACCACCAAAAGACCCTCTCACCTCTTTAGAGGAGGAACCCATACCCGACCCCATAGTGGTGAACACTCCGGACCCTATCCCTACCACGGAGATCACCCATGACCAAGTAGAAGAAGAAACATCACATGGTGACCTTCACCTTACACCACCCTCTCAAGTTAAGGCCAAACTCATCTTAGGGGAACCCCTTATTAGTTGGCTAAAGAAGAGCCCAATAAGAGAGATCACGGCCTATGATTTCCCTCCCATAAAGGAAAATCTTCCCATAGTGCACCTCTCCTCCTATCACACCATAATCTAAACATCCTACCAAGTGGAAACCTTAGAGGACCTTCTCAAGGGCTTAGCTTGGCAATTTGAGTTGACCGGCTTGTTGACCCCCATGGCCCACCAATCTAGGACCCTTGACCTCCTACACCTTTGTGTCGGGTCTATCACCTCGATTTGCACCATTGGTTGCTACACTAGTGACCTCCTTCTATTCCTCCCCACACCCGATGAGCCCGACCTTCTCCTCAATTTGGAGCTTCTTATATCGGGTGGAAAGTCAAGCCCTCCCCTCATGGCTGAGCCACCCACAAAGAACTTCGGCCCAATTGTCTCATTAGAGGAGGATGACCCACCACTATTTGAGAATCTTGAGGACATAGGGCCCCTCCCCCTCGATAACCCTTTTTATGATCCCTTTTATCCCTTCCAATGGGGGTCAAAGAACCCATGGTACCCAACCACCTTATCCACCACCCACCTTTCCCTATCCTAACCCACCATGTTTGACCCAATCCACCCCATCCTAGACCCGAGTTACACCTTGGGAGCCATGACCTTGGGTCACATATCCCTAGGTAATAAGGTTGTGCCCCTAGATCCATTCGATCCTTTCCAATAGGAGTTCAAAGGTTGTCACACACCTATATACATGGAAGTCACCTTTGAGAAAAGCATGCATGTGTCTAGGCTTACCACACCACTTAGCATGAACACTATGTTGGGTCCATTCATTCATATCACCCACATATCAAGTAGAAAGCATGAATGGTCCAAATTCGGATGTAATGGTCCTCCTTCATTCATCATGGGTCGTAGGCATGATAGGAGTATTCATGGATGTCCGGGTCCCCCGGCATTTGTCACCCCCATGCATGATCGGATCACCTATGGATGCCCCGTTCCTCCCCATTCCATCAAAGTCTTCTTGGCGTCAAAGCATGATTAGTCTACTTTTGGTTACCCAGGTCCACCCATCACCCCTAGAAAGTCAGCATTCACAAAATTGCATGAAAATCTTCGCAAGCACTTTAGCAAGGAAAATGAGACTTATAAAAGGCAGGCTGACTCCCATAGGCATCACCAAGAATTCCACGTGGATAACTTTGTGATGGTGAGGACGGAGAGGCTCTCCCCAGGAGCCATCTCCAAATTGAGGCCTTGTGGGGCTGGTCCCTTCCAGGTTCTGAGGTGCATTGGCACTAGTGCCTATGACTTAGATCTTTCCGAGGAGTACGAAGTGAGCCCCACATTCAACGTGGCCGACGTAGTGCCATATAAGGGTCCCACGGTGGTACCCAGTGAGGATATTGAGCCCACACCCCTCATTGAGAGAGCACCCACCCGTGAGAAGAGTCCACTAGCCAGAAGAGCCCAGCGTGAGTAAATTGAGCAAATATTGGATGAGCAGGTCACTACCACCAGGAGCAAGGTGACTGAGCACTATCTCGTCGGGTGGATGATCGGTCTCCTTTGGAAGACTTGCGGGCGGTATCGCTTCTACACCGTCCGACGAGGGAAGGACTCTTACTCGACGGAGTCGAGTTCTCCGCACCTCGGGAGTATGATGGGGACATCACCTCCCATGCCCACATTCATGGCTCGTCTCCTCGCCCCGGTTGCATCCGGCATGGTCTAGTTATTTATTTTAAGTCCAATGTAATTTTTTTCATGTCATATCATTGTATTTTCCCTTTTATTTGAGTCATGTCCCTAGGTCTTTTATTTATTTCCCTAAGTTTGAGTGTCATTAGGTTGATTAGTTTGTTATTGGGCCCAATTCATTGGGCTAGGCCCAAGGGTGCCCCCTACCCCTTGGTTATTTGTCATTGTTGTATGAGTCAAGGACTTTTTGTAAAATGTGGGTTGCCTATATATAGGACCCCATTCCCCCCATTTCAAATCAATGAATGAATGAAAATTTGAATTCTCTAGTGTCCAACTTAAATCTTCTTCTTTTGGTGAGAAGCCAATTGAGTGGGTGAGAAGTACCTACCCCCCTCTCTCTCTACCCCTCTCTCTAGAAAGTCATTTTTTCTCTCCTCCACTTTCTCTCTCTAAAACATGCGCCCCTTTCTCTCTCCTCTCCTCCCAACCACCTTTCTCTCTCCTCCCCCCTCCATTAAGGTCATTCCAACTACCCCCAACCCTCATTACTCCACCCCTAGTCCCAAGCGACCCTCCACCAATCTATATTCCACCACCCAACCACCAACTACCCAATCCCCTTCCCTAAGCACCCTCTCATCTCCCAAGGGAGACTTCTCCACTCCCTAAGCACCCCTTCCCTTCCCCAATACAACCCTTCCCATCCCCAAAGCCCCCATTAATCACCCCTTTAGTCCACTTTCAAACCTTGGAGATATATCTCTCCTTCCCTCTCACCCACCATCCCAAATTCGCAGCTCCTCTCTCACCCACTATAAACACCCCGTTATAGCCCCCATTCTCCCCTTCCCACACCTTGGAACACCCCCTCCCAGACCCCCTCATAGCCAGGGTTCTCCCCACACTCATCCACCCCCATTTCCCCCCCCCATATACCCCATTTCCCCCCATCATCTTCAACCTACAGTTCTCAGTTCGCAGGCAGTAGAGTACCAGCAACTTGCAGAGCTGGCTCTGACTTCATCCCAGTGTCCCTGGAGTCCCAAGAGGCACCTTTGGAAGCGTCTCTCCGTCCTCTTCGCAACGGCGGTGGTCTCATCCCATTCTGAGTTCGGGGCCGTCCTGAGCAGTCGATCTTCCCTACTGTGCACTTCCTCCCTGAAGAGCAACCTGAAGCTAACTCCTAAAGCTGCCACGACCACTCTCTTGAGGATCTGGAGGCGAGGCTTGGCTGGGAGCTTCTTAGACAAGTCTACTTCCAGAATCAAGAAGCGGATCTCTGTTTTGCGCCCGGAATCAAGTGTTCTCATTTTCTTCCTCCGGGTGTACGGTTCTGCTTCCTGACAGTCTGCTCCGACCCCCCCTCATTGTTCGAGCTCTACCGGTCTACTCCGACAACGTTTGGCATCCCCGTTGGTCTCACATCGAAGAGGACTCACCGACGGTTCCAACGACTCTGGCGGTGCCTGATTCTGAGCTTTGGAGCGCTTGTGGCAACCGCTTCTTCCTGCTCTCATGAACCTGAAGTAGTCAGAACTGAAGACCTGCCACCCAGTTCGAGCTTCTACCCCGACCAGCACCTGTGACCAGCGAAATCAAAAAAATTTAGGTGTCATCCCGATCCAGCTACGAAGAAATTTCAACTAGTTTCGTCATCAATAAAAATCGGGAGTGGTCGCAGCGTCAAGTTATCCAACTATCTATCTTGAAGCACAAGAAGTGGACAGAATCGGCATCGACTCCCTTGTTAGCTTCTAGCTCGATTTCGCCCCACCCCGCTTGGCCGGCTGAAGGCCCCTCCCTGTGTGGAGGTAGTTTTAGATGTAATAACAATTTATCCCCACCCCAAGATCCCCCTCCTGCGAGAGGTGTAGTTTTGTAATTGTTTAAACAGGTCAAGCTGCCCTGACGCGGCGTGTGGGGATCCCCACGCCTCCCCGCTCGCCCACGTCTCCGAGCGGGACCGGTTTCTTCAAACCGGTCAAGTAAGTGCTCCAAACTTTGCTCTACTTAGTATTTGTTCAGTCAATATTAGTTCATAACTCTGCTGGTCGTGAATGAGAGCCCGATCCTCAAGCTCCTTTGCTATAAGAGATCACCATGGGAAAAGTGTGGAACCCGTGCCCTCGGCACGACGTCGGCTCCCTTGAATTGGGCTGCCATTACCCTTGGGAGTCAACCTTGGCCTTGCTGGCCCTCTACCAGCAAGGGCCTGTAGCAACCCTGATAAATGAATATTTGAAATGAATTAAAATATATATATTACAGAAGTAATACAGATAATAAGAAGAGGGTTAAACAGATGAAATAAAACAAGATACAAATAACGCCTCTTAGTAAGGTGTTAATTTAAAAAGAAACACCTCTATCTACGGCGTGACTAAAGAAAGGACGCCCTCACCTCACGGCGTCAAATTCCAAACGCCAAAAAGGGCAAGGCCAAGAAACGCCCTTTACTTGGGCTTGTTTTAAAACAAGGAACGCCCTTCTACAAGGCGCTACTTAAGAAACGACCTCAACCAGGTCATCAATTTAAGAATCGACGCCCTGACCTAGGTCGTTAATTCCGTTCGAATTCCGTTCGAGCCCAGAACTTATCCAGGGCAGGTGATAAGCATTAGAAAGAGTTCAAACGTGGTAATGACTCAATCTGGGAAGCATTACTTCCAATAAAACTCTAGCCTTAATAGGACACCCACAATCCTATAAAGACTCTCATTCAACCAAACCCTAACCCATTTGATCGACCCGCTGCTGCACGGTAAGTGAAGAACATATGTTCTTCTTGTTTTCTTTTGACCTCTGTTTCGACTACATGAAGAACTAACAGTTCTTCATCTTCTTCTTACAGGTCGAAGAGGGCACCTACGTTGTGAAGAACATAGGTAAGGTTCTTCTAAAAACTTTTCCTAACTACGGTTATGTCCCCATCTTCCTCATCTTCCTTCCTTCCTCCTACAGATCGATTGTTGAGTGAAGTTCCTGAAGACAGAAGATCAATATCTTCATTCGTTCCATCATCTCCACATCAACTCTTAAAGGTAGGATTTTCTCAAGTTATGGTAGCCCAAACAAAATTAATGCAAGATAAACATATATATAAGCATGACATGCATTTGGTTTATTATAGTTTTAATACGTTTCTGTAATATTTTGAAAGAGACGCCCCTGTCAAGGGCGCTAATTTACAAGAAACGACCCTGCCCAGGTCGTCAATTTTATATTTGACGCCCTGTACACAGGCATTAATTTCATGAAAATCATAAATACCCATATTATAAAGATGATATATATGAAATCTTGATTCTAATATAATGCATGACTCTTCCTGCTAGTTTCCTGTCCTGTCCATGAAATTTGATCTCGGAAAAATTGCTTGTTATATAACTTCGTTACTGTTCATGACCCTTGAAGAATTAACGACCTAAGTTAGGTCGTGACTTGTGAAACTAACGCCCTGAACTAGGGCGTGAGTATGTAAATAACGCCCCTTCACAGGGCGCGTTTCTGTAAATTCCTAAAAATATATATTCTGTAAAAAAAAAATGGAATTAAATAAGTAACGCCCCTTCCCAGGGCGTGTTTTCGATAAATCCTGAAAATTATTTATATTCTGTCAAATATGTAAATAATAAGACGTCTGCTGCTACAGTCGTCAAATCTTGAAGAAACGACCCTGACCAGGGCGCGTTTTAGATAAATTCCTGAATTTTTGAAAATTCTGCAAAATGGAAATATATGCAAACGCCCTTCTGATAGGCGTTAATTACTTGATACACGACTTTACTTAAGTCGTTATTTTCTGAAAAATGATTTTTATCCTGATTCTGTTAACCGATGGTTTCATATTCTACATATACGTATCTATCGGCACTATTCTCCACTCCGTGAGTATAGTCCCACTTTTCACGTTGTTTTATCAATCACACTCAACTCTCATTGACATACAAGCTCTCCATTGGACATTCCGTTCCTTTGGACTAGCGAGTTAGTCATAGAGACCTCCGTAAGACTCCTCGTACCTTGGATTCCCTCAAGGTCGACTGAGCTGGTTGTACCCTAAAAACCCATTACACCATTGATGCCATGTCACTCTAAAAGAAACATGGGATACCGGCCCTTATGATTATACAAAGAGTATATCATAAGAAATTCTTAATGGGATGATGATATCATGCCATATCATGTCGTTCTTGTAAAAACCTCAATTCTATGATAGGAATGAGGGTATCTTACCTTTGATATACTGTTCATATGGACCTCAATTCTATATAAAGAATGTCCATATTGATTTGTCATGGTACCCAAGTTAAGGGAATCATAATTCTACCTAGTTTTATCGATATCATGAATATACCATTATTATCGCCATTCTATGTCCTTTGTCATATTTTGGACTCTATTCTATCAAAGTTGTCATACGTGTCTACAAGCTTGATTATTGAAATTCTATATTGGCTATAAACAAGAGTGAATGTCAAAACACATGATAAATGCCTGCGCATATAGGGCCCGATCTGGTCCTGGGAGGAGCACCCGAAAGTACTTGTGCCCATGGGAGTTAAAATGATAAGGTATCTGGCATTATACCGAGTACTTGACTTGCTTGATTGGACATTCCACACAACATCTTGTACTTGAATCGTACTTGACTTGACATGAAATGCGTGGCCCGAAAAAAAGGGTAATTTACTTGCTTGCTACAGGATAGCCAAAGTTCTTGACATGACTTGTTAAATGTACTCGCTTGAATATCTCATATGTCTTGATTATCTTATTGAAAGTTCATGATTTGTCCATCTTATTCTTGATATTACATTCTCTCTATCTTGTCGTTTTATGCGAGCATGCATAGCTTTATTACATTCATGAAAGATGTAATTACTTAAACCCCTTGCTAGTACTTGAGATATAATTTCCTACTGAGCGTTCGCTCATTCCGTTTGTCCCTTTTTAGTTTTCAGGTAAGTCCGACGACGATGGAAGTCAATCGGATGGGAATGGTCAAGAGTGAAAGTGATAGAGCTGCTCAAGTGTCATCTAGTCTTTTCTATAGTTTCTTGAGTCAACTATGTACTTTTCCTTTTTATTTAACAGAGTATTGGATTTGTAATAGCCTATTAATAATAAAGGATTGGGTTATCTTGCTATTTTGCGCATCTCTGTCTTTGTGTCGAATACACGACCACTCTGATTGACATGATTGATATAAACTCGTCACGCGTCTCCGGGTATCTTCCGCGCTCGGGGCGTGACAGGGCCCAACCCTCTCAACCTCACCTTGGCATTGCCAAGTTACCCCGGGACTTGGGTGAGCATCGGGTGAGCGGTCGCCATTATCGGTCCGTTTGAATGCTAAATTGTTCTTGCTTGGTAAGTCCTAGGTGGTTTCACATCACACTAGCTGCAGGTCCAGGCCCGATCGCCATGGAACTCTAGGGGTAGTGTTTCAAAGAATTCTTGATCGCATCACGAACTTGTCCATAGGCAAAGTGTTGAGGTAAAGGCACCATTCATCTCGTGTCTTCTTGTCCACCAGCCGACACTCAACCTGCGAAGGAAACCCAAATGCGCCTCCTATGAATAATAGAGGGTGGCTCCCGAATATCCGACTAGCTGAAGGCACGTCCTGGGGGTAGGAATTTGAGTCTCACTCCCATCCAACATTCAAGGATGATCGTTGATCCGAAGAGTGGCCCTCCTAGGCAAGATGAGCTAAAGCCTTCGTAACGGTACGAAAGGACCACTTGAGAGATAGATAAACCCCGCCACATCCCACTAATGATGCTAAGATTTTGGATGTCCAAGAGGTGGTCGGTGGTGGGGAAAAGGAAGACCCCGCACAAGCAAACTGAGGTAGCTTTGGCTATGGCTTCAAATCTTCCGCTCTTGTTCTTACAATTAGCGGTTATCCATTGAGCCATGGGTATCAAATGGATATGGCGTGGGCTGATCATGGTCCTAACATCTTTTGGGTTGTGTATGAAATCCCCTAGAATGAGTGATGGGTCTATAGGCTCAACCGTATGACACACTAGGTCTTCATCCCTAATCTTAGTCATAGGGAGGGCTAGGTAGGTCTCTACCTCCTCTAATAGGACAGTGGCTTCAAAGCTTGGGAAAATGAAAGTGTGTGTTTGTGGATGCCATAGCTCTACAAGGGCCGAAATGCTTGACCAATCCAAGGATATTTTATGAAAATTCTTGGCCAAAACCACTAAGGGTTGAAGGTGCCATGCCCTTAGGATTGAGAGAACCTCTAGAGGGAGTTCTTTGATCATGGGAGCCACCCACTTTAGGTTGGAGTAGCATCGTGGGCCAGGAAAAAGCTAGAAAGAGAAGGAAATAGAAGAGGAAGAAGAGAGGAAGATCATGAGAAGGAAAATTCAGAAATTTATGAACTTTTGGATCAAGTTGCAACTTACCTCTCTTGAAGAATTTGAGCTCAGGTGCTTGGGGATTGAAGTCAGCCGTTGTAGCTCCCCATGCTCCTTCTTAGCTGCTTTAGGTCCGGTGTAGACAATCTCCCCCATAGCACTAGCCTCAAAGGTCCTCTTCATGGTGTTTTGGGAGTTTTTGATGGAATTTTGGGGCTTATAGTAGAGAATTGGTGTGGGCTGCGATTTTGGGCCTTGTTCCTACTTATAGAAGTTTATTTTTGATGTTGGTGCATTAGGATAGAGGTTGGGTAGCCTTATCCTCAGTTAGATTAGGTTCTAGTGTAGATTAAGGCTTCTTTCCCCCGAGTTTGGACTATCATGGAGAGTCCCGCTCGGATTACACAATTTTCTGCACTAACGGTCTATCGTAAGACCGTTAGAGTTCTCAGGCGGTTCATCATTGGACCGTTTTGGGCCCTTCGTCCACCTCTTGTCTCTGTTCCTCTGACGGTCATTGGTTTGGCCATTTTCCAGACTGTGGCGGTCTTAAATTAGACTGTTTGTCAGGTTTTTCCATATTTTGGTTAAATTCGTTCCCCCTTAGTCGTTAGTCCTGTTCTCTCTCTGTCCCTCTCACTCGTACCCTCTATCTGTCATTTCAAGCATCCACATCCATCCACATTCACATCTTAAAAATAAATAAAAACACCAAAAAGATTTTTCATTCCACTAATCAAAAGTCGTGTACATCTGTGCATCAAAAGAAAAAGAAAAGTACAAGTCATACTCCGGCGGGTCCATCTCCCGGGCCGCTGCTGTCGCCGGTACCCTCGTGCCTCTTCTCCGGCGGGCCCACATGATGCGGGACGGATGACGACCGGGCTAAGACGTACAACCGACTCGTTGTGCAACCAGCACAAGCACACTAAGGCAAGCCGGGCGGCTGACCACCGTGGTATTCTCCGGGTGGAGACGTCTCTCAACAGTGACTCTCTTGAGCCCGACGATCGTCCCTTGCGAGGGAAACGTGGGGATCGCGGCGATTAAGAAACCACCGTCGCCTAGGGTGCTAATTCGCGCTCGGTGCTCGATTGGAGCCACAGAACGGGCGCTCACAACTCACAATCGCGGTGAATTTGAAACTAGCTATCGGCCCTATTCTCACAAACGCAGCAATATAGAAAGCATACTAAACAGCAATGTGAGTGGGGAACGAATCGCGTACCTCCACGACAAGGCGTGGGGAAGACACCCCGGCCGATTTCCGAACAACCCCGATATACAAATGAATTGCTTTTACAATTTTCAGAACTGAATGCCCACTCCACATAGGGAGGTATCGGGCTACAATGACTGATTTTGGGGTTGCTGGAACCCGGGTTGACGGGTAGCACGCTTCGGAGCCGAGGGAGGCGAGTCGGTGCCGATCGGGTACGCCGAGGGTGAGTCGACTCGGTTCTGTCCACGCTGGTCACCCTGCGCAGCGATCTTGCAAAGGCCGGTACGGCCAGATCCGACGCCCGATCGAAGCGCCGTTTGTTGGAAAACGACGGTAACTGGATGTAGTTCATCCACTCTGAAGGGCGCGATCAGATCTTTTCATATCTGGGTGCAGTAACGTTTCTTCTCAGCTTCTAGTTTTGAGCTCCCAGAACGACGCAGCGACACGGTAAAATGATGAAAAAATAGCTGCCGATGTCGGATTGAGACGTTCTTTGTGGGAGATTGTTGGCGACATCAAGAGTAAGACGTACTCCGAAGATCTTTTACAGATCTCGACCGGATGAGTCAGGGCAGACTCTGGAAGTCGGCTCTGGTTTGGGGCCGGATCAGCTCAGATCTCTTGCGCGATCTCACGAGATTCACCGCCACGAACAGCACGGTGATCAGATCGAGGCGAGATTAGTGGCAACGCGAAGATGACTCGAAATTCTACGATATCTCTTCAAGAATCAACTTCAGATGGCATTGGGGTTGGGCTGGAAAAATTAAAACACAGTCACCTCCAGATCTGGGCAGCAATCTTGAACCGATCTGCGCGCCTCCACGAAACGAACCGTTGCCGTTGCTCACGAACTCCGATTGATGCAAAACCAGCGCTGAAATTTTCCTAACTCATAGAGGTATCACTGGGATTTTTTGTGGAGGAAGGAGAAAAGAAGAAGAGGGGGATACAAGGTTGAGTCACACGACCCAGTTCTGTCCAGTCACAGGACAGCACCAAGGGAGTCACACCCAAGGAAGAACAAGAGAGTCACTCTCTTAAACACACTTTCTCTTAACAAAACTTCATTAGCTTTTGCACACACAACATACAAGGCTTTAAATAGACAAATACAAGGGGTATAGGGGAGGGGACTTGCGTAGGATCCAAGAGGGGAGAGGGGGAATGCGCATGGATCAAGACACTAGGTGAAAGGGAAAGGGGGACAAGGGGACATGGTTGCTCACCTACCCTTTGAAATTCAAAGTAAAGAAGGTAGGTGGCAGCCATTTGAACATGACCAGCAGCCTTTCTAGATACATGTGGTAAATGATGGTGGAAGAAACATAAAAAAAACACATTTTCAAGCCTAATATGCCAAAATAGGGGGCGCCCCCTACTTGGGCTTTGAATGGGCCAATGTTGGCCATGGCTTACCCAAGCCCAATCCAACCAATATGGCTTAAGGCCATTCCACCCATGAGAGCCCATGAGTGAAGGGAGCCCATTCTAGATAGCCCAACCTAGATAGCCCAACCAAGATAGCCCATGTAGGAAGGAAGCCCACTTGGGCCATAATGGCTTATGGATCCATTACAATGGACCAAGGCCACTCCTTTCTCTTAGGGGCCTTAACCAATTGGCCCTTTAGGAGCCTTACAACCTGCCCATTGGAAAATTACAAATACAATAACCAATTGGCCCTTTAGGAGCCTTACAACCTGCCCATTGGAAAATTACAAATACAATAACTATTACAAGCCCAATTCAATGCCAAAAAAGGTCCAAATTCAAGCCAAATTGTCCCCATTTTGAAGAGAAGCCGATGTAGTCCACTTGGTGCTCCGCGTATGGCACCGTCGGTTCGCCGACGTGTCACTTGATCGCCCTGGTGTCCGCACCAATTCTCCCTGGGTGGGAGGAACTCGACCCCGTCGAGTAAGGGTCTCGAAGCTTGCGCTCTCCGCATGTGATCAAGGCGTTGGTCATCCTGGGGCATCCTCGCCAACACACTAGGACGTGTGGGTATGCGCCGTTCCTTGTGGTGATCACCTGCTCATTCAGTATATAATCTATATGCATGCGTTGAGGCTGGAAGAGGTGGACTCTCGGGTGAGGGGTCACTCCCAATAGAAAGATAAAGCTCGAAACTCACTAGGGATCACCGCGGGTTCCAATATGCTACCAGAGGAAACATGGAATGTCGAATTGACACCATCGTCGTTCGGTAGTTCAATATCATACGCTTTTGGACCCACTTGTTTCTTAACCCAGAAAGGGTGGGTATCGTGGAATTAGAGTTGCTTTACGGCCCCAAGAGGAACCGTTCAGGTATGACCCTGATCATGACGTACTCTCCCTTTTGAACTCACAGACATGTAGCATGCATCAGCTAATTCCTTATGCGCGCATGGCTGGCCTTTTATTGAGACACGACTTATGCAAACCATATGTATGAAAGAGAACAACTAGAGAGACAAACAAACACACACACATATGACTGTAGACAAACCTATGGTTAGTCCGACCTATGCATGGACAATGGCGGACCAGGACACCCAAATGTGTGCCATGCATACACTAGATGCAACCAAAGGTAGGTAGGATTATGTACTCCTAGACACCCAAAAAGACACCATGCATGCAAGGACTTCCCATCAAATGTGGGTGTGGGTGGGCTAAGAGGTTCATCACCACTACATGTAGGTATGGCATGCCATGCTTCCCAATAATCGGACCTATTGCTATGTGGAGTTTGATTGGCCCGAGTGGGAAGAAAGTGGTAGGGGACTTCCTTGACAAAGTAGAGGGGAAGTGGTGGGTCACGAGGCCCACTAGAGAAGGGGTCGAATGGGTCAAAGAATGTGTGACCCCCCTGTTCCTCCATTACATAGTCCCATGTTTGAAATTCATGAAGGTGATGGTCACCTCCTTCCATCGTGGTAAATGGGATAGTGTATAGAAGATATGGCTCCTCCCTCGGGATAAAAGGAGTGAAGTCGGGCTCGACCGGTAGCGGGAGGAGTAGAAGAACCTCCGTGGTAACATGACCCACGGTGTACACAGAGGTAATGGACCCTAAGGTGGGATGTGTGAAGCTACGACCGGTGGGTTGGTCGAAGCCTGGGGCCAACAAGTGCGTAAATGCCAACTGCCGGTCTAACCCTTTAAGAAGGTCGTCCAATGTATCCACATAGTGACTAGACCGGAAGGTGGTGTGAAACGAGTTGCTTGGCACTAGAGGTAGTGTGGGGTCCATGGATGGGAAGGGAGGTGGGACCAAGCCATCTTTGAGCCAGCTAAGGAGTGGCGCGGCGATGAAAAGCATTCCCGTAAGAAACACGGGTGGCTCGGGTGGAGGTGGTTCCAAACAAGACGGCTCCGGATGAAGTTCGGACGGAGAGGATGGCAACGGAGCACTCACGGGTGATGAAGGAGGGATCTCCATAATGGGGAGAGGGCTTGGGGACCCCTTAGATGGGGCCGGGTTGGGGCTACGGGCTATGGCCTCCCTAGGTGCGAGTATGGCTACCTCCTGCCTCGAAGGTGGGCAAGGGGAGACTAATGACTCAAAATAAGTGCACCTCCTATCCACCCGATCCGAAATCATTTGCACAAGTTCGGCAACGGTCCGGGTTGGAGTAGGGGTATCAGAGTGGACTCGCCCGTAATCATCCGGCATAGGCTTGGGTCTAGGCTCATCTACGTGTAGGGCTCGTTGCCTCCGACTAGGACCCACTTGGTTGGAGGTGATTGGGTGGGATCGGTTGGGGAACGTAGACCTTCCTAAGCTCTCTCTTCATGTCCCACCATGACTCGATGGGCCATTGCCTCTTAACCTCTCTCAAACGTTCAATGTAGTCCCACTTTTCGGTGGCCTCATGAAAAAGCCGCTCTTTGGCGAAAGAGAATTGCATTGCCTCGGACATAGTATAACACTCAAAATATGCGTCCATGGCGGCTTCCCACTTGAGGTAGTCGCTCGGAACCTTGGTTCCATAGAAGTTCGAGGCTTCGGGCCTACGGATATGGTGGGGTTGGATTCCCCAACCTTGGTGGTGTCGCCACCATTCATATGAACTAGGCGTTTGGGAACCCATGGGACTCGGGGAGCTAATGGATGACCATGCCGACACTTGGACACGACAAGACACTAGACATGACCCAAAATACTAATGCAAAGTTGGCATGAGACTCGACTACACACTTAGACATGACTATGTTGGAATGCACTAACTAGGAACCTAGACTTAACCCACTATTCGGTATGTGGCGGAGCTAAGCGATCCGAAGATCACTCGCGCAAGTGTGCGGCCTTCCCGATAGGCGTAGCCTAACGTTCGTGTCGCACCTTTTGATATACCGAGTAGAGGAATGCAAATGCAACCTTGGACTTAAATGACCCTAGACTTGAACGACGCTCTGATACCAATTTGATGTGGGACGGATGACGACCGGGCTAAGGCGTACGACCGACTCGTTGTGCAGCCAGCACTAGCACACTAAGGTAAGCCGGGCGGCTGACCACTGTGGTATTCTCCGGGTGGAGACGTCTCTCAACAGTGACTCTCTTGAGCCCGACGATCGTCCCTTGCGAGGGAAACGTGGGGATCGCGGCGATTATGAAACCATCGTCGCCTAGGGTGCTAATTTGCGCTCGGTGCTCGATTGGAGCCACGGAACGGGCGCTCACAACTCACAATCGCGGTGAATTTGAAACTAGCTATCGGCCCTATTCTCACAAATGCAGTAATATAGAAAGCATACTAAACAGCAATGTGAGTGCGGAACGAATCGCGTACCTCCACGACAAGGCGTGGGGAAGACACCCCGGCCGATTTCCGAACAACCCCGATATACAAATGAATTGCTTTTACAATTTTCAGAACTGAATGCCCACTCCACATAGGGAGGTATCGGGCTACAATGACTGATTTTGGGGTTGCTGGAACCCGGGTTGACGGGAAGCACGCTTTGGAGCGGAGGGAGGTGACTCGGTGCCGATCGGGTACGCCGAGGGTGAGTCGACTCGGTTCTGTCCACGCTGGTCACCCTACACAGCGATCTTGCGAAGGCCGGTACGGCCAGATCCGATGCCCGATCGAAGCGCCGTTTGTTGGAAAATGACGGAAACTGGATGTAGTTCATCCACTCCGAAGGGCGCGATCAGATCTTTTTAGATCTGGGTGCAGTAACGTTTCTTCTCAACTTCTGGTTTTGAGCTCCCAGAACGACGCAGCGACATGGTAAAATGATGAAAAAATAGCTGCCGATGTCGGATTGAGACGTTCTTTGTGGAAGATTGTTGGCGACGTCAAGAGGAAGACGTACTCCGAAGATACCTCACATATCTCGACCGGATGAGTCGGGGCAGACTCTGGAAGTCGACTCTAGTTTACGGCCGGATCTGCTCAGATCTCTTGTGCGATCTCACAAGATTCGCCGCCACAAACAGCACGGTGATCAGATCGAGGCGAGATCAGCGGAAACGTGAAGATGACTCGAAATCCTACGATCTCTATTCAGGAACTAGCTTCAGATGGCATCGGGGTTGGGCTGGATAAATTAAAACACAGTCACCTCTATATCTGGGCAGCAATCTGGAACCGATCTGCGCGCCTCCACGAAACGAACCGTTGCCGTTGCTCATGAACTCCGATTGACGTGAAACCAGCGCTGAAATTTTCATAACTCACAGAAGTATCACTTGGAGTTTTTGTGGAGGAAGAAGATAAGAAGAGGAGGGGGATACGAGGTCAAGTCACACGACCCAGTTCTGTCCAGTCACAGGACAGCACCAAGGGAGTCACACCCAAGGAAGAACAAGAGAGTCACTCTCTTAAAAACACTTTCTCTTAACAAAACTTTATTAGCTTTTGCACACACAACATACAAGGCTTTAAATAGACAAATACAAGGGGTATAGGGGAGGGGACTTGCGTAAGATTCAAGAGGGGAGAGGGGGAATGCGCATGGATCAAGACACTAGGTGAAAGGGAAAGGGGGACAAGGGGACATGGTTGCTCACCTACCCTTTGAAATTCAAAGTAAAGAAGGTAGGTGGCAGCCCTTTGAACATGACCAGCAGCCTTTCTAGATACATGTGATAAATGAAGGTGGAAGAAACATAAAAAAAAAACACATTTTCTAGCCTAATATGCCAAAATAGGGGGCGCCCCCTACTTGGGCTTTGAATGGGCCAATGTTGGCCATGGCTTACCCAAGCCCAATCCAACCAATATGGCTTAAGGCCATTCCACCCTTGAGAGCCCATGAGTGAAGGGAGCCCATTCTAGATAGCCCAACCTAGATAGCCCATGTAGGAAGGAAGCCCACTTGGGCCATAATGGCTTATGGATCCATTACAATGGACCAAGGCCACTCCTTTCTCTTAAAGGCCTTAACCAATTGGCCCTTTAGAAGCCTTACAACCTGCCCATTGGAAAATTACAAATACAATAACCATTACAAGCCCAATTCAATGCCAAAAAAGGTCCAAATTCAAGCCAAATTGTCCCCATTTTAAAGAGAAGCCGATGTAGTCCACTTGGAGCTCCGCGTATGGCACCGTCGGTTCACCGACGTGTCACTTGATCACCCTGGTGTCCGCACCACCACGGTTGTGCTCCCCTCCTCTTGTCGTCATCATCTGCTCTCTCCCTCTTCATTCCTCTGATGGCTGGAGGAGCCGGTCAAGAAATCGGGGAACGAGTCGCTCCAGCAACGCTCTGGGACGCGCTCCGCTCTGGTCTGCGGCCTATCATCCGCACGGTCCTCTCCATCATCCTCAGCTCAATCTTCATGTCATAGGCCTGATGCCGAACCTCTCACGCCTCAGTCCGGTAGCGCTCTAAGTCTACTAGCCCCGCGCTCAATCACGCCACCTCCTCACGGAGATGGGTCGCCTCCGCTGCCTCTACTCTCAAACTCTCAGTATCCGCTCGGGCTCGCTCCACCTCGGCCAGTGCTGTGCTCAGCTCTCTCGCCTGCATTAGCATTCATCATAGTAGGGCATAAGCATCATAAGCATTTAAAGTCTAAGGAACTCGGGTTGGTTTTGCTTACCCTCTCTGCGAGTGAAGCCTCGGGCTCCTCGGCCCGAGCTACCGCCCGAACAAAGTCTGCATCTCACTCAGCCCTGCCTCCCGCAAGCTGTGACGATGAGGATGCTGCATCTGGTCCCTGCCGCTATGCTCCCTCAGCTCGCTGCATTTTAGAAGTCAAGGTCAATCACATTTCATCATTCAGCATAAGCATAATTAAGTCCAAGGTTTAGGAAATTTACCAGAAGGTCCAGCGCATGCTGGAGCTCGTCTCTCTATTGGATTGTAGCATGGAGGAGTCCCTAGAGCTCTTCTATGTGTCCCTCCGGGTCTAGCTACATATAGCAAGTCATGGTGTCCATGCATATAAGAATAAGATCATTTAATTTAAGAGCATGAGTTTAGAAGTCATACCAGTCATCAGACGCCGCGGAACACTCGGTCACCGTACCTCCGAGCGAAGGCCTTAAGGTAGGCCTCGTCGCTGTCAGCTCGAGCCCTCAGCTTCTGACCTCTCCGCATCCAATCTCATACCTGGTCGATCACTCGAGTGACCCAGTCTATGTCGCCGCTGAGTCCCTTCACTGATCTCCCAATGCACTCATCGTCTCGCTTGGGGAACTCCACCTCTGGCTGATGTACCCCCTCGTCCTCATAATCAGTCAGTGATGGAGAGACTCGACGATGTTGATGCAGTGTAGCCAGATCTCTCGTTCGGCGTACGCCCGGGCTGCCGCCACCCAAGGCTGTCCCTCGTGACCCTCGTCACGGTAAGGTATCCAGTGCACCTGAGGCAATCGAGTGAATGTTAGCATTTAGATAGGCATTTGTCAGCATTTAGAAGAATATAGAAGAGATTGTGTTTAGAGTTTTACCGATGCATAAGGGAATGTGTCGATGTCGTTCTGGATCACCGGAGCTAGGCATAGGATCGATCCCATGTCCCGAGCTACCACCCACTGTCTCGCGATGGGGATCCGTTCAGGGTGCAGCTCCTTCCCTCGCCCAATGCTAGGGAGGTATAGATAGCTCCAAACCTGCATTAGTCAGTGTCAGCATATAATAATAGCAAGCCTATAGAAAAGCATTTGAAGTTTAAAGTTTAGGGCATTTACCTGTAAGAAAGGCGAGAAGCCACCCAGCATGGTCTGCCAATCGATAGTGCTCAACAAGTCGAACAGGAATGCCAGGACTACTGCTCCCCAGGCGTATGCTCCTGCTCCATCTAAGTCTCTCAGCAAAGGGAGGAGCCTGATGCTCACTCCGTCGGCTCTGGTCGCGAAAAGTATCTTCCTGAACAGCAAGATCAGGAAGCGCCGCAAGATGATATCTCCCTCAGGTCCCGGCTCTACCGCCACTCTGTCTCGGACCTGGTCTATCACTCTGCCTATATGCTCCTCCGGTAAATCCCCTACTGAGATAGCAGCTCCTCTAAGCCCCGGGATCTCCTAGAGTGTCGATCGTCCTAGTGTGAATGACTGATGCCCCGGCCTCATCAAATCCAATCCCAGCAGGTCCTGGGCCATCTCTCTATAATCCCCGTATGTACATCCAGTCACCGGTGCTCCATAGACCCGCAGTCTGATGATCCTCGCTATATCTTCCAATGTGGGGATCATGTGGCCCTAGGGGAAGATGAAGGCTCGGCTAACTGGATCCCATCTCTTGTGGAGGGCGTAGATCAGTGCTGTGTTAATTCGGGTCACCTCTATGCCTAGCAGCTCCCCGAAGCCCATAGCTGCTAGCCTGTCCCTCTGGTAGTCTAGCAGAGCTTGGTATACGGCCCGAACTTGTAGCCATGAAATCCGGGTTCATCTTTTCCCCTGCGCACATTTAGAACATAGGTCAGTCAATTGCATTACTTTTGTTTTAATCAAAAACATCTAGTGGAACAAATGGAAAGTGCACCCCCTTCCAAAGGAAGAGAATGTTCTCACTCCACCTTCAATCCACTAGTGTTAGTTTATTGCTAAAAAGGGAGGATACAAATTCTGTAAGAGAGGCAAGCCCTCTGCCTTTACAAAGAAAGAATAAAAGAACCTATACAAGCCACCTACGAAAATTTGGAATACAGTAGGCATCAGCAATGGCATATCCCTTAGCTAATAGGGGTAGCTCTCTAAAAGAAGCAAATTCCATATTATGCCCAATGGAGACCGCATGATTGGCAAGCGCGTCAGCAATTGCATTACATTTATCATTACATTTCACATAAACAAAAATGCAAAAAAATTAAATAAACCAAAAACACAAAAATTTCAACATTCTATCTCTGGTTCTCTGGCGGCCATATGTTGGGCCGTCTGAGATCTATAGTGGCCGTAGGGTGGGCCATCTGAGCCTGTAGCAATCACTGGAATGACCGCTACGATACCCATGAAGGGGCATCATCCTCCCCGTTTCCCCAGTTCGTGGAAATGGCTGAAACGGCCTACAATTTGTTCCAATGGGTCTCCAGACCCATTCCCTTGTCCATTCACACCCATGCATACACATTCAAGAATAAAAAAATAAAAAATGGGTTTTTGGTGCCATCGGCCTACCTCCGATGACTGGCGTCCGGTGGCCACCATTGGTGCTTCTCTGGCCGTCTGGGCCTCTTGCTTCACCTCCAGAGCATCCCTGGAATCTTCATCGGCCGTGGGGATGACGTCTCCCTCCGTTTGGGCCGATGGCCCTTCATCGCTCGCCGGCGGTGTCCTCTCTCTCCTTAACCCCCGTTGAAGGCATTTTATCACCTTCTTCTTCTTATGCATCATTGCGGTGGCTGGAGGAGCGATCGACGGTGGTCACCGGTGGAAGGGGTGGCCCGGTTGGGGTTTTGCTCGGTTGGGGTGTTTGAGTGGTTAAGTGTTTGAATGGGGGAGGGAGAACGATCGATTTGTTTTTTTGAACGCCCAGGAAAATTAGCAGTCTATCGTTAGACCGTCACAGTCCTTATGGCGGTCCTACCTTCGACCGTTTGTCATTAGAGCTCCTTCCTCAAAGGATGTGAACCGACGTACTATGGCGGTCCATACTTAGACCGTCAGAGACCTTTTAGCGGTTCTATCTTAGACCGTGTTTAGGCTGAATGATGTAATGAATATGTCCATTATGCTTCATGCTTCAAAGTTATATCTGTCATGCTTCATGCCTATCTATGGATTTATTTTTTGATGGCTAACCCTCTTATAGCAAAATCATGAAAGCAATCATACTTTCAATGCTCGCCAGACAGGTAAGTCAGGTAAGTATCTCGAACCCTAGTCCCTTAATGCATTATTATATGGTATTTATGATATATTACCTCGAGAACCGGCTGGTCATTCATGTGTTCCGGGATATGATGTTCCCCTCTAACAAAAATGATGATGATCTAAGTTCACATGTTTAATCGTTGGATAGGCCGATAGGTTGGCAGAATTGGGGGACGATGGTTCTATCTTACACGTCGTGGTTGCAGATAGTGTATTGACCCTGATTTATCCGGTCTAGCAATACTATTCTCGAGTATCGTGCTATTTTATCTTTATTTGCATTCGTTTTGATGATTTATTTATTTTAGCCCAGCATGCATCATGTGCATCTTTGAGCATTCATGTGCCCTCATCTGTCTGAGTGTCTCAGTAATGGTGGATAACAACTGTGTCCATGGTCTTGAGTAAGGAGAGTTATTCCACTCTGAGTTGGAATGTTTCCTTCGGTCTGTTTGCTCGGTTTGGTTAACCGAGGATTCATGTCTGGAGTTTAGTTGCTCGTCTCTTTACTTTTCCATTTGGTCCGACCGCCTATCAGCTAGGTGTTCCAGTGAGGAAGTTGGTCGTGTTTTCCTTTCCTTTAGTGGTTAGTTCCTCTAGGCATGCGTCGTTCGGTCTGCTATTCCTGGTGATTGATCCGAAGTTTTTTAGAAGATTCCTATCACTCGTTGGTTGAGGACGGGTGTCGGTTTAACTTAATGCCCACTTTTCAGTCCACTCCGCTCCATTTCCGCTTCACCTCCATGTTCCATGTCACTTTTGCTTCACCTCCGCGCGTTCCCCTACAAAGAGGACGTTAAAAAGGGGCATCTGTTGACACCCGTTTTATGACCAATAAGTTGGGTCACCTCCTTATTTATCTTTATGATGCTCTGAGTTATACGTCATTTACTGAGCCATCTTGGTCAGTTTTGAGGCTTGTTTCATGGGTCATTCTCCTTGATGGGTCTCGCTCCTTATTTATTTTTCGTGGGTTGAAGCTTAGTGGGACTGTCATTCGTTTTGCCACTACACTGCCTCTGGCGGTCTATCCTATGAGCGTTTGATGACGTTTGGCGGCGTATACTAAGACCGTTTGCTGACGCCAGAGTCCAGAGCCCACGTCTTTCTTTTCGATCTTATCCATTTGTTATCCGTTGAGCTCTGGCGGTTTATCGTATGGCCGTTTGAGGCATTGCGGCGGTTCTACTTAAGACCGTTTCTTGGCTCCAGAGTCTTGATTACGAAAATCTTGCCCGTTGCCCTTATCTTATAAGTTTGGCGGTCTATGCTTGGGTCGTTAATTCATTGTGGCGGTTTATCGTAGGACCGTTTCAAGAGACAGAGAGTCCTGATTAACTGTCATTTCTCTGCTACGCCGTGGTCGAAGTAGGGTTTTGATTTGATGATTTCTCTCTCAATAGTGATCCTTAGAAGCTTCCGTTTGATTCTGTGGACTCTTGGCAGTATTATCTTCAAGAGTTTGCTAAGTTTCATCCTGCTTTTTCGCTGGAATCTCTCCAACTCGAACCTAGACTTTGAGGGCCTATAAATAGAACCCTTGAGTTCATGGGCTAAGGAGGAGATTTCTGGAGTTTACGTCGAGGTGCTGCTATGTTCTGGAGCGAGTACCCATCAGGAAAAGTGCTTTCTACATCCATAAGCCTTCCAATCTAGGGAGTATTAAATTCCAAGTGTTTCATTGTGTTGTTTTCATCTCTCTAGTTTCTTCCCTCTTCATAGCATTCGTAGCATATTCCCCTCTTCTTCTTCCACGTTCCCTGCATCTCAATCATGTTTTTAAATATCCTCCCATCTTTTTCACGCCCCATAGGGGTTAAAAAAAACCAACCTCCCAGGTATTCACCCTTCCTTTTGCATACAACTTAGTTTCTTTGCATTATAGTTACTACACGTGTCCAATGGCTAATTTGGGTTGTTTTTCTGTGCTTCTACATTCTTTCGCAAGTCTACAGGGTTCCTAACACGAGGCCCAACTCTTCTGGCCGGCCGGGAGAGGTGGAGATACATGTCCCAATCTACTGTTCCGTGCGCTCTGGCGGCTCTAAGTTAAACCGTTTCAGGAACTGTGGCGGCTTATTGTAAGGCCGTTTCTTGATCTGTGGCGGCTAGATATTAGATCGGCTGTAGTTGCGGAGTGCTGGTTCTCATCTCCCGTGGGCGGGTGTTGCATCCTCCTCTTTCCAAGGTATTTAGCTTAGCATTGCTATTTTATTTACCTTGGTGGCGATCATATTTCTTTAGTTGGGTTTTGCTCATCATTGTTCTCTTGATTGCTCTTCTTCTTTGTTCATTTGCTCCACACCTACGGTGTGTGTTTTTCTTTTATCTCCTTTGCTCCATGCCCCGGCGTGTGTTTTTATTTTCTTCCTTTATGAACATTGATGACATGCCCATGCTTCTGGTTTGATGATTGTTTGAGTTAGGTTGTTACATCACTTGCTCACACACTCACATATCTCACATATCTCTTTCATGACCACCATATTCATATTCACCACATCATCATCAAAGAAAAAAGAAACATCAACAACAAGTCGTCGAGTTAATCTCCTATCCAAGGGAAAAGCGGGAAACCTCCAACCGCAGGTCGGGTGACTGGACTCACAGTCCAAGGGCCAAACTCACGGCCCACTCAAAAAACACTTGTCAAAAATCCAATGACGTGCGGGAATAACCCACCGCACACATGCCGATACACGGTGACTCGTTCTAGCGAGAGCATGAAAGCCCGGAACACATGGGGTCACTCAGAGACACCAAATTTATGGGCACACTAATCGAGGAAATATGGTACCTTTTGACGCCCCAAAAATATGGACGTAGAACCCACGGGGTGGCCAGGACATCCACGAGACTGAAGGTTGACCACTGGGTCACAACCGGGTTGATCGGGGATCAACACAACGCGACCAGAACACACCAACATGATAAACCAAGTGGCGATCCTCCATGGGACATCACATCAAGTGGCGGTCCTCCCTGGGCCGTCACATCAAATGGCGGTCCACCCTAGACTGCAAGCCACCGAGTAGCGGTCCACTCTGGACCGCCAGAAGCATATAGCGATCTCGTTGGGACCACTACCCGCCAGAAACATGTTGTGCCCCTTAGGCACAAGCATATGCTATTGTATTTTGATGATAGCAACAAAGTGACAGTATCACTATAAGCCAGACATTGTGGCTAGCATACATTGCATTCAGCATACTCAATGCATAAGTTTTTATATAATGTCTGTACATCAGTGCACTCGCCATTCATGCATATAAAGTCTGTACAGGGTTAGCTGCATCGTGTGCCTCATGCATATCAAGTCTGTACATTCTTCAGGTGCATCATCTGAGCAAGTCTATGCATTGGACTTGAGCATATAGGAAGTCTGTACATCGCATTTGGCGCAAACATAGCAAGTCTGTACATTGGACTAAGTTCACATTGGCTAAGTCTATACACTGCACCGTCTCACTTAGCGTCTCATGCTAAGTCTACACATCGTTTGCCAGCCAGTGTGTCTCATTTAGCGTCTTAGTGCATTCGGTAAGTCTGTACATTCTGCACACACACGCTCGTGTCTCACTGTTAAAGTCTATACAGACTTTAGCGTCTCATTCAGCGTCTCTCTTTGTGTCTCACTGTTTAAGTCTATACATTGCATGAGCATAGTCAGAGCAAATCAAGTCTGTACATTGCATGTGTCCCAGACATAGCAAGTCTGCACATCACAGACAAAGTCTGTACATTCGCCACCATGCATTAAGTCTCAAAGTCTGTACAAGCCTTTTGCATTGGACTTAAAGTCTATACATTGGCAAGTCTGTACATTGGGCTATCACTTAAAGTCTATACACTCCTAGATCTTTACCTACGCTGCACCTCCAAGTCTATACATTGCAGCTGAGTTGAAGTCTGTACAGCCCATGCTTTGCCAAAGTCTATACATCGTGCATCTATTGATTCGAAGTCTGTACAGCATATGTTTTTCATATATTGTCAAGTCTGGACATTGTACATCGTTTTGCTGCCTTGTGCCGTAGCAAGTCTATACATTCTCTATGCTCTAGATTTAACGCCCACCAGAAGTGGCGTCACTTCTGAAACAAACGCCTAAGTGTAAGGAATCTTTTTGTTGAGCATCGCTTCATCAACTCTATACATTGCTTCATGTATTCCACTCATAACTCTATACACTGCTTCACTTATTACACGAAGCCTGCACATTGTGTTGCTTTGTTCATACTTTGTTTTGCTAAGTTTACACATTGATGCACGTTTACTTCTGCATATTTGAAGTATGTACATGGCTTAAGCTCTACATATTTGAAGTCTATACATGGCATAAGCTCTGCATATATGGAGTCTATACATGGCATAAGTCCTGCATATAGGAAGTATGTACATGGCATAGTCTTGCATATCTGAAGTCTATACAGGCTACAGCATTGCATTTACTAAGTCTGTACAACGCCATGGGTCTGCATACGTAGAGTCTGAACACTGCATAGCTTCACATTCACAATGTCTGTACATTGCTTCAGCAGTGCCTTCATGCAGCCTGTTCCTCATACAAGTCTGTACATGCATTAACTGTGAGCATGGCATAGTCTGTACATTGTCCTTGCTGCACGCATGACTAAGTCTATACATTGTGCATTGCTCAAAGCAGAGTGTGCACACTGCATTACACTTCAGCCAGTCTATACAATGTCTACACATTACAAAGTCTACACACTGCACATTACACCCTACAGAGTCTGTACAAGGTTCTTCAACCTTAAACTGACAATTCTATTTCGACTGTCTGACAGGGATTCTTTGCAGAGACTAATGAAGGGCACGTGATCCGAGGCTGGAAGGGCTGACAGGAAGATGACACGTGGCCAAAACATCTGGGCGGGAACTGTGGAAGACACGCACCCAGTGCTGCTCCTGCTGGAATTGCTTATAAAAGGAAGCCTTCTTCCACAGAAGAAGACTGATCGAATACAGTAGATTTGAAAGAAAAGCAGAAGTGCAAAGAGCCCATTCGATCCAGTGAAAAAGAAAAGATAAGCAGAAGAAACAGAGAAGAAGATTCAGAGAGAAGAAGAGAAAGAGAGAAGAGAAGATTGAGAGAGTCTTTTCGAAGTCTTGTAAATCAGTCTCTTGGTTCAGATACCAGAGCTGATACTGCTCAATTGAGCTACATTCGTTTTGGTTTTCCATTTCATTTGTTTCTGTCTTTACTGCTTTCGAAACTCTTTTGTTATCAAGCTGTGAGCCAGCAATTGCAGTGGGTGTTTCCACTGGACAAGTGAAGCTGTAATCCTCAGCAGGCGAGACCAGGTCTCGGACGGCAAAGCTGTATCGCCCAGCGGTTGCAGAGGATTTGTTCCTCTGGTCGGAAAGCTGTAAAGCCCAGCGAAGCTATGTATCAGCGGTCTGTTGGCAAGTTGTGAAGCCCAACTGTTCAAGCTGTGAGTCAGTAGGATCCACATTCCAGTTGGAGTGTGGGGTGGACGTAGATCTCTGGATTGAGATCGAACCACCTTAAAGATTGGTGTCTACTGTGTGATTGCCTATGGTTTGTGTGATTTCATAGTGTTCCTTCTGTCGTTCAACAGTTGCTTGATTTAATTCCGCATTAGAGTTCAATTGTGTTCTAAAATTAGACATTAGATCTATTCACCCCCCTCAAGATCCACTCTCAGTGGTAATAGATTGCGTCCATCTAACATAACAAAACACACGGTTAAAGGGACGGTCACCTCTAAGACCGCAACCCCATATGGCGGTCCAATCTAGACAGCAAATACCAAATGGCGGCCCTGGCCTGACTGCAACCGCATGCTAGCGGTCAGACGCCAGGCCGCCACCACACGGAACCCAAACGATGAAGTAGCGGCCAGCCCCCTGGCCGCTAGCGCGAGAAAGACGGTCATGCCTGGACCGCTAACACTAAGTAGCGGTCGATCGCAACACCGCCAGATTGAACCGACATAACCGAGCAAGTGGCGGCCCCCAGAGGACCGCCAGGGCTAGTGGCGGTTGATGCGCACCGACTAGTGTCGTTAAGAAAGCCGTGCCATAATTTCAAAATGTTCACACTCGCTCACTTTAAAAGATTGGAAAATCAAATTATATAGTGGTAAGCGGAGTCGATCCCACGATGAGGAAAAATCCTTATTTTATCAAGTTGGAAAAACACCTTATGCTTTGAAAATTGAATTTTGAGTGAGATTAATCTAAGGAAAGATAAATTGCATGAAAGCTATTTAAAGAATATGAGAGGGTTTAAGAAGAGAAATAGGAGGACATAGAGAGAGAAACACAATTTCACAAATGATGAATTTCATTCAGATGATAGTGGAAAGTCACACTAGAAAAATAAGAGTTACAACATGGGAACATCAAAAAGAAAAGATAAGAAAATATAGCCAATGCATGAAGAATAACGCCGCCTCCTTGCCAAGCCTTGGATGAAGATCGCCTCGCCTTGGATGCCGACGCCGTGAGAAGACTAATAGATGAAGATCCGCCTTGGGATATGAGAGGAAAATAGAGGAAGAAAGAAATAGATGGAGGAAATTTGAAAACAATGCAAAAGGGGGTGTGTGTGTTGGTGTGTTTTGAGAAGAAACAGTGAAAAACTAGATTGAAAACAGAGAGTGATTTGGAGGAAGAATAACTTTAAAATCAGAAGGAATTAGGAAAAATGGAAAACATGAAAGTTGTAGAGATTGAAAAGATGAAGAAGATTGATGAAGACTTCAGAGTTTACAAATGAGAGGAAGATGGAGAAAACTGAGGATGAACAGGAAGTGGTCGCGGATGAATAGTGCAGAACTCTAAAAATCTGACCTTTAGAAAATTGACTATAACTTTAAAACGGTGAGGAATTGGAAGATGAGGTAGAAGAAGAAGTTGAAGAACTTTCAAAAACGCACAACTTTTGTGAATATAGCAGAAAGAGATGAGGATCATAAAAGGGAGAAAAATGCTAAAGAACAGTGTTTGCAAAAATCGGATGAACATTAGAAAACGTAAAACAACAACTTTAGAAAATTGAGAATAGCTTCAAAAATAGGAAGAAGTAGAAGAAGGCTAAGAAGAAGAAGATGTAGATCTTTGAAAATAGAAGAACTTTGATGAAGAACTTAACTACAAAAGATGAAATGAAAGGCTTCGAAATTAATCCCTAAGGCAGATCTCCAAACTGTTCCCTTCGTAACCCTGCAACCATGGCATCCTTTTATAGGGTTTTTGGTCTCTCACGATTGTGGGCTTCCCAAATCCACTCAAATCCAGGTTTTTAGCAATACAACTTCACCCAATTAGACTTATTTCCATCCTTGGAGTCCTCCTTTCCTTGAATATGACTTGGATAAGCTTGAAAATTGGAAGGAGACTTCGATCGGGAAACTGCAGTTGCCATATCTGGTTGAACTTGAAATAGCGACTTCATCTGGGGCGTCCTTTCTTTAAATGATGCCTTAATCTTTGGCATCCTTTCCTGAAGTAGCGACTGCATCTCGGGCGTCAGTTTCCTTAATTCCTCATTTGCTATTTCGTAAAATAGGAATTGATGACCTTCACTTTGGGCGTCCTTTCAATGATTAGCGACCTCCTCTCGGACGCTAATTCTTTTCTCTTTTTTTTTCTTTTTCCACTTTCTTTAATCAACTGAATTGACACCCTTGGAGCTGTCGCTTCTTGCTGAAGACGCGCTCGTGCATCTGTCGTTATTTAAATAGCGCCTTGATCTAGGTCACTTTTTCCTGAAAATTAAAATATCACTATATTCAATTCCAAAATAATTGTGCAAATATTTAAATATTTCTCACATGGTCTTTTAAGCTCAAAAAAATGATAAAATGCATGAAGACTCAAATAATGTGTGAGAATGTAATTAATGCTCATGTTGCACAAATATACTCAAATAATGCTCAAAGATGATGGATGTGAAGTAAATTATGATGTAAAATATAGCACTTATCACACCCCCCAACTTACTCATTGCTAGACCCTTAGCAATGCAATTAAATCAATATTAAGGACCAACAAGAATTCATAAAGATCATACTCTTATATCCAGCTCTCCCTTCATAGAATCAACCAAAGATTTGGAATCCAAAATCATTAATGCTCATATTAGCCTTAGATTAGAATTTAAAGCACATGACTTAAGAATACAAATCAAAGTTCAATAGCACTTGTGCATGTGTAATTCCAAATCTGCAGTTAAGACAATTACATCCCCCATTTGTTATTCCAAGTAAGTACCTTTCAACCCTGCACCTCTCAGATCAGAGCATTTAAGCATACTAGCTTTTGTCTGCCTTTTTCTTTTGTTCCTTTGGAACTTTTTTTCTCATTTGCACAACCATAATGCTGCACCACCCTTCACCTTTTTGCGCGAACCTCAGCACGTTTTAGGTGAAGCAAGCCCGGTTACTCAGATCAGCGGCATTTTTCATGGCGTGATCTTTCTATTTCATCATTTCTTTCTTTTTCAACAATATGCCTTTGCATTTTCTTCTTTTTTTTATAGAACTTGGCAGAAAGCTTTTTCTTGAAATAGATCTCATCCTCAAGAAATGCAGAGTATCAGATACAGTTCCCAAAATAACAGAGGGCTTGTCTTATTTTGCTTCATCAGAGTGCATAGTGAATATGTTTCTAATAGTGCGCATGAACTTTTAAAAAGATTCTTATATCAGTTTTCCATGACTAGATCGAACTTAATTTTCCTTCAACCTTCTCCCTAGCCTTTTCTAATCCAGAATTACTTTCAATTCAAGCATGAAATAATAAAACTCAGTCGGGAATTTAATCTTTTTCATTTTCATGCAAATTTACAAAAAATGATATGCCAAATCCCTACCAGATTGTACTATATGCAATGATGAAATTTTTCTCTGCCCCCCCAAGTTAAATGACATTGTCCTCAATGACATGGAAAGTTGAAATGAAAGAACAATGTAATAATAAAGTTTGCTGAGCAGGATAGAGACAACCTGGTGTGCGGGGCAGAATCTCCTTTGGCGACAACTTCCTCTCCTTGGCTTGAATCTAATAACTAAAACACACTGAAACAAAAGCATCAAATAACAAAAATCTTGGGTTGCCTCCCAAATGCGCTAAGTTTTCCGTCTTCAGCCAGACACATGAAAAATCTTACTCCGTATCACTTAAAGTAATTGATTCTTTTAACAGCTGCTCACTTTCCACGTAAGGTTTTAATCGTTGACCATTGACAGTGAAAATGTGACCATTTTTAGGATCCAAAATCTTAACAGCACCATGGTCAAAAATTTTAACAATAATGAACGGTCCATCCCATCTGGACTTTAGCTTACCGGGGAACAAACGCAGCCTTGCATTAAATAGCCAAACCATTTGATTTTCTTGAAAACTCTTTCTGTTAATGTGTTTATCATGAAATGCTTTGGTTTTAGCTTTGTAAATCTTCGCATTTTCATAGGTTTCGTTCCTTAATTCCTCCAGTTCATTAATTTGTAGAGCTCTTTGGGCACCAGCTTGATTAAGATCAAAATTAACTTGCTTAATGGCCCAATAAGCTTTATGTTCCAATTCTACGGGCAAGTGGCAGGTTTTACCAAAAATGAGATGGTAAGGGGACATGCCAATGGGAGTTTTGTATGCAGTTCTATAGGCCCATAATGCATCATCTAGTCTCTCGGACCAGTCTTTTCTATCCGACCTAACAGTTTTATGTAGAATATTTTTAATCTTCCGGTTTGACACTTCAACCTGGCCACTAGTTTGGGGATGATAGGAGGTAGCAAGCTTGTGAGTGATACCATACTTACGAAGAAAAGCTCAGAATTGAAAATGAGTGAAATGAGAACCCCCATCACTAATCAGAGCCCTAGGACAAACAAACCTAGAAAAGATATTCTTCTTCACAAACTTCATAACCACCTTATGGTCATTTGTCCTAGTAGCAATGGCTTCAATCCATTTGGAAACATAATCGACCGCCACCAAGATATATTCATTACCGAATGAAGATGGAAACGGTCCCATAAAATCTATTCCCCAAACATCAAAAATTTCAACCACCAGAATGGGATTTAGCGGCATCATATCTCTCTTCGAATTATTGCCCACAGCTTGGCATCTCAAACATGATTTAGAAAATTCATTAGCATCCTTAAATAACGTGGGCCAATAAAATCCACTTTGTAGCACTTTTGCCGCTGTCTTCTTTCCAGAGAAGTGTCCCCCACAAGCTAAGTTATGACAAAAATTCAATACTGATTGATGTTCTTCCACAGGGACACATCTTCTAATGATCTGATCGGGACCCATATGAAACAGCTCAGGGTCTTCCCAGCAATAGTGTTTTACTTTAGAAAAGAAATGATCCTTCTCCTGCTTAGTCCACCCTCCCGGGATCTGACCTACTGCCAAGTAGTTAACAATGTTAGCATACCAAGGAGTTGAAGAATGAGAGAGGGAAAGAATCTGCTCATCGGGAAAAGAATCCGACATTGGAGTACTTTCAGGGATCACTATCCTAGATAAATGATCAGCAACTACATTGGCCAACCCCTTCTTGTCTCTAATTTCTAAATCAAACTCTTGTAATAATAGAATCCATCTAATGAGACGGGGCTTAGCATCCTTCTTGGAAAGTAAGTATTTTAAGGTAGAATGATCGGAGTAAACAATAACCTTAGCCCCTAAAAGATATGATCGAAATTTTTCTAGGGTAAAAACAACAGCTAGAAGCTCCTTCTCCGTGGTGGTGTAATTCATCTGAGCATCAGCAAGGGTGCGACTTGCATAATATATTACCACGGGCTTCTTATCTACCCTTTGTCCTAGGACAGCTCCAACAACATAGTCCGAGGCATCACACATAATCTCGAAAGGAAGCGACCAATCTGGAGATTGAAAAATCGGAGCTTGAGTAAGGGTCGCTTTCAAAGAATTAAAGGCCTTGAGACAAGAATCATCGAAATGGAATGGAGTATCTTTAGCAAGCAACTGTGTGAGGGGACGAGCAATGGTGGAGAAGTTCTGAATAAATCTGCGGTAGAATCCCGCATGGCCAAGAAAGGATCTGATTTACTTGACAGATGTAGGGGGAGGGAGATTGGAAATCAAATCTACTTTGGCTTTATCAACCTCTATTCCCCTTTCCGAAATCACATGGCCTAAAACTATGCCTTCCCTCACCATAAAGTGGCTCTTCTCCCAACTTAACACAAGATTAGCATCAATGCACCTCTTCAAAACCTGAGTCAAATTTTCTAAGCACCCCTCAAAATAATCGCCAAACACCGAAAAATCATCCATGAAAACTTCCAAAGTCTCCCCCACCATGTCAGAAAATATCGACATCATACACCTTTGAAAAGTGGCGGGAGCATTGCAAAGCCCGAAAGGCATCCTTCGAAAAGCAAATGTGCCATATGGGCATGTAAAAGTGTGTTTTTCTTGATCCTCCGGATAGATAGCAACTTGATTATATCCGGAATAGCCATCCAAAAAGTAAAAATATTTTTTTCCAGCCATCCTTTCCAGAATTTGATCAACAAACGGGAGTGGAAAATGATCTTTCTTTGTTACTAAATTCAATTTCCTGTAATCAATACAAACCCTCCATCCCGTCTGTAATCGCATGGGCACCTCTTCTCCTTTTTCATTTGTAACCACTGTCAGCCCCGACTTCTTAGGAACCACTTGTGTCGGGCTAACCCATTTGCTATCAGAAATAGGATAAATTATCCCAGCATCTAACCACTTAACAACTTCCTTCTTCACCACCTCTTTCATATTTGGATTCAGCCGACGTTGCATCTCTCTACATGGCTTGGCATTGTCCTCCAAATAGATATAATGCATACAAACATCTGGACTTATACCCTTCAAATCTGCCACAGACCATCCTATCGCCCCCCTATGCTCCTTAAGAACTTCTAAGAGTTTAGATTCCTGAGCAGAGGTAAGATTAGAAGCAATGATAATAGGCAAGGTATGATCTGGGCCTAGATAAGCATATTTCAATGAATCCGGTAGAGGCTTAAGTTCCAAAATGGGCGGCTGATCAAGAGATGGAAGAATAGGTTCAGCATGAAGTGGAGGGAGTGGTTCAACTCTAGAATAGGGTGCATAAGAAAGAGGTGAATCTTGAAGCAAACTGCCTTCTTCAATCACATCCTCATTCATATCCGTATTTTCTTCAATTATTTCATCAAAAATATCAATGACATTACATTCTCCCTCATGATCCGGGTATTGTGAAGCTTTAAAAACATTCAGTGAGACCTTCTCTTCGCCAAAGGTAATATCCATCATCCCTGTGGCACAATTAATATTGGCCTTCGCCGTAGCCAAAAACGGGCGTCCAAAAATGATTGGTGTATGTTTTAACTCTTGGGATGAGGCCATATCCAAGATTAAAAAGTCCACTGGGAAATAGCATTCATGAATTTTCACTATCACATCCTCCAACAAACCCTTTGGTGTTTTAACAGACCGATCCGCTAGTTGAAGGATAATAGACGTGGGCTTTAATTCCCCTAAATCAAATTGCTCATAAATGCAGGTGGGTAACAAATTAACACTTGCTCCAAGATCTAGCAAAGCTTTATCAAATGTCACCCCACCTATATCACATGAAATTAATGGAGCACCAGGGTCCTTCAACTTCTTTGGTAAAGAATTCATTAAAACAGCACTAACATCTTCAGATAGACGGATCTTCTGTGTTGCTGCCTTCGGCTCCCTTCTTGGTATACAAAGCTCTTTCAAAAACTTCGCATACGCCGGCACATGTTTAATAGCATCTAAGAGTGGAATATTAATATTGACTTGTTTAAATAATTCCAACATCTCTTCTTGATGGACCGGCTTCTTTTGAGCTTTTGGTTTTAATGCATCCGGAAAAGGGATCTTAGGAACATATCCTTGCAAACCTTCATCAACCTTGACCTTTCCTTTGTCCATTGTCTTCTCTCCCCCATCCGACTTCTTTTTCTCTTGAACAATTATCGGCTCTTCTTCCTCATTATCACTTTCCTCTCGGGCATCTTGGCCCGAACTACTACCCACATCCTTAGCCTGATATGGATCATTAAGAACTTTCCCGCTCCTAAGGGTAGAGATAGCTTTGGCATTCTTGAATTGAGAAACGATAGGAGGGGGTGGCTGAGGTTGATTGGGCTGATTTGAAGGGGGGAGAATAGGAGCTCTTTGCTGAAAACCCGAAGGTTGTTGATTGCGGGGATTAGCTATGGCTTGATTAGGTAGCTGCCCAACATCTCTCCTCATATTACTAGCCGCCAACTGACCTATTTGACCTTCTAACTTAGCAATTGATTGTTGCTGAGAGAGAATAAGTTGCTGAAGTTGGTCAAATTTATCCTCAAAATGAGGCTGAGGGGGTTGAGGAGGCGGTTGATAAGGAGCTTGAAACGGGGCTTGAGGTTGATAACGATGTGATGGAAATTGATTATATTGGCCCTGAAATGATGAAGCTTGTTGATATGGGGCCTGAGGATGATGGAATGATGATTGCTGAAATGGAGGTTGTTGTTGTTGATTATGTTGAAAAGGATTTTGAAGATGTTGGTGAGACTGGTTCGGAACTTGAAAAGATTGTTTTGGAATTGAGGGATTGACTTGAGTAGATGGTCCTTGTTGTGATTTTCAAGAAAAATTTGGGTGATTTCTCCAGCCCGGATTGTAAGTATTGGAATATGGATCATAATTAGGCTTAGAGATTCCCTGAGCAGCAAAGACTTGTTCTTGAATGAATGGGAGAAGTTGGGTCGCTGTAGGGCAATCAATGACAGCATGATTTGGGCTAGCACATAGAGCACAAAGTTCTTGAAGGTTGGAATCTGAGAAAGATTGATTTTGTTGGATAGAATGAAAAGAAGGTTCTTGTTTATTCATGGATAATAATTGATCAAGTTTTTGTGCTACCAAATCTACCTTCTCCATCCTTTGTGCCAACAAGTCCACTTTATTCAACTTTTGAGCATGCGCATTAATATCCATCCTATTCTCCAACTCTCCTTGACTTTTGATTTCATATAGCCCACCCTTCTTAGCAGGTCCAATCATCCTTTCATAAGAGGAAAGTGAAGTATGACTAATAGAATTTTCACTTAACATCTCAAATAAATCATAAGCTTCATCCTCACTTTTACTCATGAAAACACCCCCACATGAGGCATCTACCATTTGTCTATAGTTTTCTGTTAATCCCTCATAAAAGGATTGCACAATTTGCCATCTAGATAGGCCATGATGGGGACATTTTCTCAATAGATCTTTCAACCTATCCCAAGTCTCATGAATTTGCTCCCCAGAATTTTGTGTAAATCCAATGATGGCCCTTCTCATGGTATTAGTCCTACCAATGGGGTATAATTTCTTCAAGAACTCTTTTTGCATCTCTTCCCATGTGTCAATTGTTCTACCCAAGGCTCCCAACCAATATTTTGCTTTATCCTTAAGGGAGAATGGGAAGAGAGTAAGCTTAAGGGCATCATCTGAGAAGTTTTGAATTTTGACAGTTGAACATATCTGGAGAAACTCATCGAGATGTTTATATGGATCTTCATTAGTATTGCCATAGAATGATGGCAACATCTGGATGGTACTAGATTTGATCTCATAATGAACCGCCTGGTTCTGAGGTGCTTGAACATAGAAGGATGGTTGATATTGGTTCGGTATGAAATAATCCTTCATTTGCTTGGGGGCTTGTTGCACTTGTTGGTTTTGATTTTGATTCTCCATGAGGTTATGTTGAGGTTGGGACTTAGAATGCACTAACCTTTCAACTTCACTAATGGGTCCTATCAAATGAGGGTGGAGGGATCTCCTACCTTGCATGCAATGCAAAGGGCCCAAAAGGTAATGATGCTTTTTTTTCAAAATACAATGAATCCCTATATGAATGAGTTATGCAAGGATTAACTATATGAATGCAAGAATGATGATTTTTTTTATTTTTTTATTTTTTTTGAAAACCTTCTAAGGGCACTCTAACTCCAAGGTGCTTCGTGGTACAACCTGCCCGACGTCCGTGAGGGAATCCACGGGTACGGGGACTTATGGAGGTCTTAGAAATGGAATTTCAAGTCCAAAGAGACGGAATGCTCAATGGAGTGTCCTTCCAATCCAAGAGGGGTGTAAAGATCATAATGCCCTTAAGGAGGGAAAATAGATGAGAAGAGAATTTTTTTTTTCAAAAGATGTTGTAAATAAAGAATGAAAAATAAAAAGAGCAACTAAATGCACAAATGCATGAAAGTAATGCAACTAAGATGGCGATATGCTAGCATGATGAATTTTTTTTTATGTTTTCTTATTTTTATTTTATTTTTAGAGAATTTTTAGATTTTTTTTCAATTTTCAAATAGAGATATGAATGAAATAGTCTATAAACTAAAAATACCACACAATATGCAAAACTACTGCAAAATAAAATCTAAAAGCATGTTTTTTGTGTTTTCTGGATTTTTGACTTTTTTGAAATTTTTTAAATTTTTTTTGATTTTTTGAAATTTTTCAGAAATTAGCAAAACATGAGCTTTACCTACGTTTCTGACCTTTCAGCGACGCTTGATTTTCTCATATTTTTCTGAATTTCTACTTTCTGTGACAGATCTGGGCTTTAGCGACGCTTCCTGTGACAGATTCTTTCCTTGGATTTTCACGTCTGAATTTCTTTGAATCTTCTAATTTTCTGATTTTTTTTTTGCTTTTTGCTGCAAAGTAAAATAGAAAAATAAGTAAAACTATATACAAATCAAACACAAGGAATTTTCCAACATAAAAATTAATTTCCTCCCCGGCAACGGCGCCAAAAATTGATGCGCACCGACTAGTGTCGTTAAGAAAGCCGTGCCACAATTTCAAAATCTTCACACTCACTCACTTTAAAAGATTGGAAAATCAAATTATATAGTGGTAAGCGGAGTCGATCCCACGAGGAGGAAAAATCCTTATTTTATCAAGTTGGAAAAACACCTTATGCTTTGAAAATCGAATTTTGAGTGAGATTAATCTAAGGAAAGACAAATTGCATGAAAGCTATTTAAAGAATATGAGAGGGTTTAAGAAGAGAAATAGGAGGAGATAGAGAGAGAAACATAATTTCACAAATGATGAATTTCATTAAGATGATAGTGGAAAGTCACACTAGAAAAATAAGAATTACAACATGGGAACATCAAAAAGAAAAGATAAGAAAATATAGCCAATGCATGAAGAATAACGCCGCCTCCTTGCCAAGCCTTGGATGAAGATCGCCTCGCCTTGGATGCCGACGCCGTGAGAAGACTAATAGATGAAGATCCGCCTTGGGATATGAGAGGAAAATAGAGGAAGAAAGAAATAGATGGAGGAAATTTGAAAACAATGCAAAAGGGTGTGTGTGTGTGTGTTTTGGTGTGTTTTGAGAAGAAACAGTGAAAAACTAGATTGAAAACAGAGAGTGATTTGGAGGAAGAATAACTTTAAAATCAGAAGGAATTAGGAAAAATAGAAAACATGAAAGTTTTAGAGATTGAAAAGATGAAGAAGATTGATGAAGACTTCAGAGTTTAAAAACGAGATGAAGATGGAGAAAACTGAGGATGAACAGGAGGTGGTCGCGGATGAATAGTGCAGAACTCTAAAAATCTGAATTTTAGAAAATTGACTATAACTTTAAAATAGTGAGGAATTGGAAGATGAGATAGAAGAAGAAGTTGAAGAACTTTCAAAAACGCACAACTTTTGTGAAGACAGCAGAAAGAGATGAGGATCATAAGAGGGAGAAAAACGCTAAAAAACAGTGTTTGCAAAAATCGGATGAACAGTAGAAAACGTAAAACAACAACTTTAGAAAATTGAGAATAGCTTCAAAAACATGAAGAATTAGAAGAAGGCTAAGAAGAAGAAGATGTAGATCTTTGAAAATAGAAGAACTTTTATGAAGAACTTAACTGCAAAAGATGAAAAGAAAGGCTTCGAAATTAATCCCTAAGGCAGATCTCCAAACTGTTCCCTTCGTAACCCTGCGACCATGGCATCCTTTTATAGGGTTTTTGGTCTCTCACGATCGTGGACTTCCCAAATCCACTCAAATCCAGGTTTTTAACAATACAACTTCACCCAATTAGACTTATTTCCATCCTTGGAGTCCTCCTTTCCTTGAATATGACTTGGATAAGCTTGAAAATTGGAAGGAGACTTCGATCGGGAAACTGCAGTTGCCATATCTGGTTGAACTTGAAATAGAGACTTCATCTAGGGCGTCCTTTCTTTAAATGACACCTTAATCTATGGCGTCATTTCTTGAAGTAGCGATTGCATCTCGGGCGTCAGTTTCCTTAATTCCTCATTTGCTATTTCGTAAAATAGGAATTGACGACCTTCACTTTGGGCGTCCTTTCAATGATTAGCGACCTCCTCTCGGGCGCTAATTCTTTTCTCTTTTTTTTTCTTTTTCCACTTTCTTTCATCAACTGAATTGACGCCCTTGGAGCTGTCGCTTCTTGCTGAAGACGCGCTCTTGCATCTGTCGTTATTTAAATAGCGCCTTGATCTAGGTCGCTTTTTCCTGAAAATTAAAATATCTATTTAATTCCAAAATAATTGTGCAAATATTTAAATATTTCTCACATGGTCTTTTAAGCTCAAAAAAATGATAAAATGCATGAAGACTCAAATAATGTGTGAGAATGTAATTAATGCTCATGTTGCACAAATATACTCAAATAATGCTCAAAGATGATGGATGTGATGTAAATTATGATGTAAAATATAGCACTTATCGGCGGTCCTTGGTACGACCACTACTTCGCTCCGAACCCGAAATGTCGAACTCAGTGGAAAACCCCATTCCACGCCCCGTTCATACCCATGTGAAGGGGAAAACAAGGGGAAATCATTCCCCAACCTCTCTAGCACCGAGAGGACCCATTTAAACCCCAAAAATGCAATTAAAACGCTAAATTTGGCTCACACCCCAAAATCATGAATTTTAACCCCGGTGAAGAAATTAAGCCACTCGGCTCGCCTCGGGCAACAAAACTCGCGGGAAATGAAGTACACGAGCTGTGGAACCATCCCCCTACCTCCGCCAAAGATTCCATGCACCGAGGATGCCGATTCGCCAAGAAAATGCCATTTAAACCCTCACCGACTTGCGACCCCTTGAACTGCCTCCACTATCGCGATCCTCGTCCCGTGCCCGTCGCTGCACGCCCCACGAGCATCGCCGCCCCGCCCTCGCCGCTTCCGTCAGCCGCCCAAAATGAGAGGGGGAGAGGAGAGAACGTGAGAGAGACGGGAGAGGGACAGAAATGAGAGATGGGGAGAGAGAGAAAAAGAGGTTATATATATATATAATCTAGAAATTACAAAAAATATGAAAAATAGGGAAAAATACTCCCACGATCCTCGAAAAATGCCCAACACGCCGGTAACGTCCCGGAGTCGAAGAACGCAACGGTTCCCCTAACACGGGGTTCCGAAGGTCCGATAGGCAAAACACGCGTGAATCGCAAAACTCAATCTGGGACCCATAAAAACAATCTGAAACCCACGGATCCTGACCCGAACAATATCCAAAAATTCTGGGGCATTACAGCCCTCCCCCCTTAAAGAAATTTCATCCTCGAAATTCAGGATTAGCGCCAAGCCACTGGGGGAGAACACCTTAACCAACTGACAACGCCGCCAGGGCCCCAGCACGGAAAACCTCGATTCTCGCGAACGTACCAATCCTCAGGGATACGGCCAGACCTTGATCATGAACAACACCTCACTCCGCACTCAAGACACATCGATCATCAGAGCAGGCATAACACAAAAGCACAAGTCTGGCATCACCTCAGTCACAACGAAATCTAATCACGGCACTACTGCCACAATCTCACTCACCAAGGAGGCACAGTCCTCCTTACGAGAAATAGTCACCGATCAACCCATGGTCGGCGGACCAAACAACCATCAGCTTCACGATCCTGCTGACTAGTCTCACACCCTACACCAGGGACAACCATCGCTGAGCCTCCAACCAGCTCACGCAGTCTTTCGAACCGACTGCCGCACAACCATCGGCTCGACGCCAAGGACCATCTCACACCTGGCAAGCCGAACGCCAACAACGGCACAGACCAACTCTTTTAGAACTCAAACTCTGACAAAGCCCAGATCCCATCCGAAAAAAGCACATCACAGAAACGGCCTCCAAAGACCTCACTCGTACACGGCTCTCGCCATTCCTGATCCATAACAACCAGTATCTTCTGTCTATGAAAGACCAATCACCGGTCACCTGACACTCGTCAACGGGAAACCCTTGACTTACTCAGCTTCTTCCTTCATTCCTAGTCCTTCACCAGGTCCGAAGGGCACATTTCAAATCTCGTCAGGCCATCCGTTAACTCATACACAGACCAACACCATGCCCGATCTCGAGCCGCAACACGAGCCATAATTGGCAACCACCAATGCTCATCCTCAAGTCCCAAACTCGTCGCGGAGCCTTCACATCTCAAGCCAAATCCAGGGCGAACACAACCCATTCATACGCAGAAGCGTAGGAGCAAGAGCTTACTGGGACATCTCCACCCAATCCTACCTCAAAATCTGTAAAGATAACATGGACCAACACGTCATTTCTGACGCCCCAGATCATGACAAGAACACCAAGCTCGACAAATCAACAGCTCAATAGGAGATCTTCCGCTCACCCGAGCATAATTCTCGACTAGAGCACCCGCTCTGCCACCTCAAACCACAATCTCGACACCTCAGGGGCTGGATAAATCTCAAGCTGGAGTGGTCAGACTCTATAATAGGTCCCTTAGAGCACGCTCACGGCCACTTAACCATGAACAATCCTCGCCAGCCACCTGACCTTGCTATAGATTCCTCGAACGCTGCACCGTAATAACACAACTGCCGATAACACTCTGCTCAACATAGCACAACCGGGGCCACCACCCATCGGGAAGAAATCTCTCTATCACATCCCTTGGGCCCCACACCGGCACTCCAATGAGAACATCAACCATATTCACAGCGCCAACGCAGCGCACTCGAGCTCTCACGCGAGAAGCCAAGCAAAAAATATACACGAAACCCTAAGTTAGCTGTCGACTGTACTGGACCTTACAGACTCTGATCACTGCAATATCTCGAATTCTCATGTACGTCTACAACCACTACTCTAATACCAACTGTAATGACCCAAGATTTAGATACCGGGAAGAGCCCGATACCATTCAAATCAAGGCCCGCCGCCCACGAGCCGGAGGGCTCAGAAGGACTCAAAGGAGTGTAGAGGTACAAGGAAATAGAAAATAAAGCAGGGTAATTCAACAATTAACAGAGATAAATAATCTAACTACAGCAGAGTCCAGTTCAACAAAAGTATAGTCTAGGCAGAGAAACGTACCAAATACCGAGTAAACACTCGGCCTGGCGAGCTGGCCACTAAAAACCTCCACGCAGCACCCTCGAACCTCGAGGAAGAATTGCCACACCTAAAAAGTAGGGGTGAGCCTCCTATCACTGGCTCAGTAGGGGTCTCGCGGAACCCCAACAGTAAAAAATGGCAGTAGCGGAAAGTATCAACAACAGTAACTCGGTGGCCAGTCAAACCTCGACTCTACAGCTACTCCTACTATACTGGAAAACACGCCCCAAACTCACCGTCGGGGAACCACCAGACTAACGGGAAAACCTCAGGCTACGCTGCCAGGAGAACCCATCATGACACCATTGTCGTGGTTCGGACACTTCCTAGGGAAAACCCTTGGTGATGCTCACCGGAACGCTAGACCTCAACCTCGGGAACACACCCGGGCACTGCACGTAAAACCACCTCTCACAGATGAGAAACGGAACCTCGAGTCATGAGAATCTCCCGTCACGTGACGGGAGTACCACCCACCAGAAGCAAGGTCAGATGCGTCCACTGACGTCTGAGTCCGCGCCTCAAGTGTCTACCTCTAGCCCAGTTGGAACTGAGACACCGTACCAGTAACCACAGAGCAAGGACTAGCTGGGGTCGCGCTCGTCAGCGCGGGCCCGACGCCCCCAACCACCTGTGCACACACAGACCATCTGCTAGAAGTCGGGTCCTCTAGCTGGTTTTCCCCCCAGCCCGGACATAGGCTGCAAAGGCGAGGGGCCCTACGGTAACCAGCCTAAAAGCGTCTCTCTCGGGAAAGCTCTCCACCACTCTCTAGTGGGTCCGCACGAGCGTGCACAAGAAAGCCACAGCTAGTGGGGGGTCACTAAACATGAACACCGAAAAGTAGGCACACATCCATCGTGAGTAACGCGGAGTAACAGGTGGCTCGAGGCCACCAGACTCGGGACAGCCCACTAGACCTAACAAAACCAATGGTCCTTGAGCCATAAGACTCGGGTCAAGACCGATGCACACGATGGCACAATGTCATCAATCTGGCCTAATCCCTAGGTCTGAAACCACGGTAGCATGATTCCCAAGGCAGCTTACAAGCCACCGAGTTAATCCCCTATCCAAGGGAAAAGCGGGAAACCTCCAGCCCCAGGTCGGGTGACTGGACTCATAGTCCAAAGGCCAAACCCACGGCCCACTGGGAAAACACTTTCCGGAAAGCCAATGACGTGCGGGAATGACCCACCGCACACATGCCAATACACGGCGACTCGCTCCAGCGAGAACACGAAAGCCCGGAACACATGGGGTCACTCGGACCCACCAAACCTATGGGCATGCTAATCGAGGTAACATGGTACCTCCTGACACCCCAAAAACACAGACGCAGAACCCACGGGGTGTCCAGGACATCTACAAGATCGATGGTCGACCACTGGGTCACAATCGGGTCGATCGGGGGTCAACATAATGCAACCAGAACAAACCAACACGGAAAACCAAGTGGCGGTCCTCCCTGGGCCGTCACATCAAGTGGCGGTCCACCCTAGACTGCAAGCCACCAAGTAGCGGTCCACTCTGGACTACCAGAAGCATATAGCGGTCTCATTGGGACCGCTACCCGCCAGAAACACATGGTTAAAGGGATGGTCACCTCTAAGACCGCAAACCCTTATGGCGGTCCAATCTGGACCGCAAATACCAAATGGCAGCCCTGGCCTGACCGCAACTGCACGCTAGCGATCAGATGCCAGGCCGCCACCACACGGAACCCAAACGATGAATTAGCGGCCAACCCCCTGGCCGCTAGCATGATAAAGACGGTCATGCCTGGACCGCTAACACTAAGTAGTGGTCCATCGCAAGACTGCCAAACCGAACTGACATAACCAAGCAAGTAGCGGCCCCCAGAGGACCGCTAGGGCTAGTGGTGGTCCCTGGTGTGACTGCTACTTCGCTCCGAACCTAAAAACGGCGAACTCGGTGGAAAACCCAATTCCACGCCACATTCACACCCATGTGAAGAGAAAAATAAGGGGAAATCATTCCCCAACCTCTCTAGCACCGAGAGGACCCATTTAAACCCCAAAAACGTAATTAAAATGCTAAATCTGGATCACACCCCAAAATCATGAATTTTAACCCTGACGAAGAAATAAACCCACTCAGCTAGCCTCAGGCTACAAAACTCGCGGGAAATGAAGTACACGAGCTAGAGAACCATCCCCCTACCTCCACCGAAGGTTCCGCACGCCGAGGATGCCAATCCGCCAAGAAAATGCCGTTTAAACCCTCACCGGCTCGCGACCCCATGAACCGCCTCCACCATCGCGATCCTCGTCCCATGCCCATGGCTCCACGCCCCACGAGCATGGCCACCCCACCCTCACTGCCTCCGTCGGCTGCCCGGAGTGAGAGGGGGAGAGGAGAGAACGTGAGAGAGAAGAGAGAGGGAGAGGGAGAGAAATGAGATATGAGGAGAGAGTGAAAAAGAGGTTATATATATAGAAAATCTAAAAATTTTGGAAAATAGGAAAAATAGGAAAAAATACTTCTATGATCCTCGAAAAACGCCCAACGTGTTGGTAACGTTCCCGAGTTGGAGAACGCAATGGTTCGCCCTACACGAGATTTTGAAGGTCCGACAGGCAAAACATGCGTGAACCGCAAAACTCAATTTGGGACCCAGAAAAGCGATCCAAAACCTACAGATCCTAACCCGAACAATATCCAAAAAAATCCGAGGCGTTACAAAATGTCACTTGTTTCTACTGTGGAATGTTCGGCCATTCCATGTATGTTTGTGACTTAATGAGGGCCGACGATGAATGGTTTCAGAGGAAAAATAGAAAGTTTTTAGTTCAAGGTGTTACTAACTCTAAGGGACCCAAGAAAGCTTGGGTACCCAAAACTATAAAATGAGAATTTTATCTTGCAGGTATGCCTTGAGGCCAATGAAGGAATGTTGATAAATAAGGGTAACTCAATGGTAGAAAATGAATGTTCATCTGGTAAGAATCTTCCTTTCAGGCACCGATTGATTTTGGTACACACTCCAAGAGTAAGGATTTTAAGTTTGAGAAAAACTTGGTGTTTCCTATTGCAATTTTTTTAAAGCCAAGTGGTGCGAATCTGAGCTGTTGCAATTGCACCTCCAAATCCTATGTTTGGTGAAATATGAAATTCTGGTTTGGTGAGAAAATGCTTGCTACTTTGCACTTTTTGTTGAGAAAATGTTGATACTCATCTGCATCTTACACTACCATTTTGTTGATTTTGCCAGTTCATACACTTAATTGCACATGCAGTAAATAAACATATTTTGAATGCCTGAACCTGCATATAGAGTCTCTCATACTTTCCCTTATCCTTTGCAAATAACAATTCAGTTTTGCATATATAGAAAACACACTAAACTTCATGATGCATAGTGTACATGCCCTTGCATACTTTCTATCTTTGCGTGCTTCAATGCCATGATCATCCGGTATTTCAAATGGTGTGTTGTAGAATGGAAGATTACGTCCACCGAGAAACACTCACCATGAGAGAGTCGGGTCTTTGGAACTACACCTCCGCCATGTACTCGAAATCATTTTGCATGAACTTATTTCTAAATCTTTGCTTGATTGCATGTATATATTTTAAGAAAACCTCTTTCTTGAAATCTTCTAAGACCCTACCTCCTTGATAGATAAAATGTAGTGATTTTGATCATTTGTGAATTGTGACATATACAAAGGAGGAGGATTTATTTCCAACTGTGGATACATTTAGGGGGAGTCATAGCTATCTTATGGCAAATTTATTTTCAACATACAAAGTAATTATCCACACACTTTGAACAAAATGATGCATATGACTTTGTTCGATAAGGATTTCAAAAATTCTTTTCAACACTTTAAGGGGAACAAAATTTTTACATTGAAATGAAGAGTTATCGTGAGGAAAAAATAGCTTACCGTACAACAATCAATAAGTGGAATGTGGAACTAAGTAGCCAGAAATCTCCACTAAAATAAATGAGGAAACTCGCGTCAAAAAGTGAAACTAAAATCTACAAAAAAAATCATAATGCGTGACGAATCCTAGTAGCCGGGAATCCCCATTGACACATATGAGGTGACTCGCGCCGAACGGTGATGTCTAATAAAAGAAACAAAAAGGGGTTGTGCGAAGCTACCGATAGTCGAGGATTGAAAATAGAAATGTGGAGAGAAAATAACCCTCTAGTGTTCTTTAGAAATTTTGCTCTTATCCATATATTTTGAAGTTCATTGATCATTGCCTCACATTTTACCCTTGGGTATTATTGAGATGAATGTGTGTCTTGAATTTGTTCTTATCATAGTTTTATGCAATGCCTCTAGCCTATGCAGGCGCTGCCTTTTTTTATTATGCTTTATATCTCACAATTTGGTTTAGAATCTACTATTCACTTCCTATCCCTTTCCCCATTTACGGGGGGATATATTGCTACTCGCATGCTTGACTCTTTCATGCTTACTTGCTTGGGTGAATACATTGTCACATTTATCATATTTTCACATTAGTTTTTGTTGTTGAAAAAAAGGGGGAGAAAAGGTTGGTGAGGTTGGTGTGCTCAAATTTCTCATTCTGTTAAGGGAAGAATCTGCTCATACTATTATTTCAAAGGCCCACTGATGTTTTGGAAACTGAATGAATTGCTTCTATTAAATCATTTAAAATTCACGCACACATCATTTTGTCATCATCAAAAAGGGGGAGATTATTGGGTCCCCTAGTTGTTTTTGGTATTTGGTTTTAATGATAACAAACCATGTGTGCTTGCTTGAAGAACTTGATTGACATCACTTGGTTTCATGTGTGAAAGTTTTGCTTGTAGATGGATTTTATGAAGAAACCTTGATTGGGATTTCATGAATGATGCTTTATACAAAGGTTTTTTCTTCATGCATATTAATGTTGAGGATGTTGAGTTTTCAAAGAGATTTCATAGCCTTTTTGAGCTTCTAATATGATTAAGATATTCATAGAACTTGAGACGGTATTTGGTTTCATGATGATCATTCATGTAGGTTAAATGCATGGCTAATTGATATATCTCTTGGGTTGCATAAAATTAGCCATTTTGTTACGCAAGGCTTCTATGTTTCGAACTCACAATCCCACTCTTGAGATCATGACATTTGGGAATGATTGTGTTCTAGTTTGAACTAAATGTTGAATTGTGCATTTTCATTCAAGAAATGCTAGTTATAAAAGAGAGAGCTATTTGAATTTCAAATCCATACTAATATGGCTTTTCTATGGTTTTGCAGGTAGAAACCATTAGAATTAATCTTCCAGAATCAAGGGACTTGGGTCACATTTAACCCATTGGAGATTAATGGCTTAAAGGGGCTTAAACTACTCTTTTCATACGCAACAGGGAAGGGGTCGACGGTTGACCCCCTTCAGCCTAGGTGCTGTTTTGTGTTTTCCTGAGTAGAGAATGCTCAGGGGTAGACCCTTCCGGTCGGGTTTTTCGAATGTCATCAAAACCCATTCTAAACCCCTTGAAACTTTACCAAACCACCCCCATTTGAGTCCTACACATATGAGGGCTTTCTTAACATGTTTTAGGAGGGTTTTTATGGGGACATCAAAGTAAGATCACTAACTTTTTTATTTGTATTTATACCCTTGTGTCAAATGGGTTTGTAATTATATGGCAACTATAAGCCAATGTGTTAGTCCTTAGGTATTAGTGGGTTTCTTTGCAAAAAGGCCATGTTGGCCCCGCGGGACCCCCACCCTCTCTCCCATTGGGCCACCTAGACTTTCTAGGGCCCATGTGGGGCTGGTCCATGGTCCAAGGGGGGATATTGATCAGCCTACCTTGTTGACTCCAAGAGGGGGGCGCCCCCCTCTCTTGTCCCCATGTGGGATTTAAATAATCCCCCCTTTTTAGTTTTTTTATATAATTGTTGTATTTGACCACATGGGAGAAAATTCTTCTCTCCCCTAATTACCCCTCCCTAACCCTAGATCTGAGGTTAGTTTAGGTCATTTACATTTCATATAAAACCCATGTATTTTCTTTATTTTGAAAGAATTAATGAAAGAAAATTGGCATTTGCCCCCCAAGGAGCCCAAGGGCGCACCGGGGCTCTTTCAGTACAAAATAGAATCTTTCAATTTTATTATATCAAAGATATCCGCCTTATATTATGATTTCGTGCATCCGACCAAAAGAAAGCCCTATGAGCTCAAGCTTATAAGCTCGATCTCTGCCACTACTGCTTCGATAGCCAAGCCATAGACGCTAGCCCCAACCCAACAGAAGAGGGAGCACACTGCCTTTGTTTGGGACTACTCTGATTTCAAACAAAATAAAAAAGAGGAAAAAACTTTCATAACGTTGGCTTCCGTCTCCCAATCTACCCAGCCCACAGAGAGAATGGAAGTCGTTCATCCAAGAGCTCAACAACAATTTCATTGCCTCAGCTTTCAGAAAAAGAAATTGAAAGAGCAGCTACAGGTGATTCAGAGTCCAGTCTAGAGCATCTGGCAGGCGGGGTACAGTTCGGTGTTCACTCAATTGTTTGGGAAGAGAAGAAAGCTAGAGATCTGCTGGGAAACGCTTCTTTTTTGAGAGAAACCATGTCCTTTTGTTAGTAAGTAAGACCTGCTTAGTGCCCTTTGCTATTCTTTTCATAATCTGTCATTTGTCATAGTGACACTTTTTGATTCCATGTGGGAAGCAATCAATTGGGGGGAAAGCTTTCCCCACTTTGTAGCTAGGTCTTTGTTTGGTTACGCGCGGTCTTGACAAGGGCGGTTGTTTCATAAAAGTGCCAGGTAGTGATTGAACAGATCAATACCTAAGCTTGAAAGAACATTGGGCATCATAAGATCTTTTCTTGGGTAGGCAACACAGGACTTACAGGGTGGGGCGCGCAGTGAACTATAATTGTAAAAGGTTGGAAGATCTGGCTAAAGAAGGTGATAGCCCTGTAGATTCGTTCCCATGGTTCGATCCTTCCTAGTAAAATGCGGCGTGTTCGAATTCTGATCACTTTTATGCGAGAAAGGGGGACCACCCTCTAAGCCTAAGTATTCCTCAATGACCGATAGCGTACAAGTACCGTGAGGGAAAGGTGAAAAGAAGCCCCATCGGGGAGTGCAATAGAGAACCTGAGATCCGATGTGAACAATCAGTTGAAGGAGTGGAGCGCGGGCGCACTCACTCTAACGGCGTACCTTTCGCATGATGGGTCAGCGAGGAAATGGGAATAGCGGCTTAAGCCATTAGGTGTAGGCGCTTTCCAGAGGCGCTTTCTGGCGTTCTAGTTCTTCCTATTTGACCCGAAACCGATCGATCTAGCCATGAGCAGGTTGAAGAGAGCTCTAACAGGCCTTGGAGGACCGAACCCACGTATGTGGCAAAATACGGGGATGACTTGTGGCTAGGGGTGAAAGGCCAACCAAGATCGGATATAGCTGGTTTTCCATTAAATCTATTTCAGTAGAGCGTATGATGTCGATGGCCCGAGGTAGAGCACTCAATGGGCTAGGGTGGCCCCATTTCGCTTTACCAACCCTAGGGAAACTCCGAATACAGGCCGTCATCATTTGTACAGATAGAATTTTTGGGTGCTAAGATCCAAAGTTGAGAGGGAAACAGCCCAGATCGTACGCTAAGGTCCCTAAGCAATCACTTAGTGGAAAAGGAAGTGATCGAGCGATGACAACCAGGAGGTGGGCTTGGAAGCAGCCATCCTTTGAAGAAAGCGTAATAGCTCACTGGTCTAGCTCCATGGCACCGAAAATGTATCAGGGCTCAAGTGATTCACCGAAGCAACGAGACCTTGAAAGTTACTTTTTCAAGTGTCAGTAGCGGGACGTTCTGTCAATCGGGGAAGGTTTTTGGTGACAACATCTGGAGATATCATAAGTGAGAATGCTGACATGAGTAACGATAAATCCTGTGAAATACACAATCGCCTGCCAGTGGAAGGTTTTCTGCGTTCAGTCAATCTACGCAGAGTAGATCGGTCCCTAAGGAATCCCCGAAAGGGCTGCCGTCCGATGGGTACACGAAAGTGACAAAGTTGCTTTGACTACTGAACCATGCCTGTCTGTTGGAGCGAATTGGATGATCGGGCCGAGGGCTGCCCCCTCTTCCCCTTGCTCTCCTTTCCCTAACGCTTCGCCCCATGAGTCATCAAAGCCTTAACTAATTCAGCCCTTGACCTATACCTCTCGACCTTAGCGGTCGCCCTACGCGACTGGCGCTTCAAAAGGTGAAGCTACGGCCGAAGCAGGGGCGGACACTTGACTTTTTATTATCTAAAGGCGGATTATGTAGTCGCGACTATAAAGAAGTGGGCGAACACTCGGCCCAGCGGGAAGTCAGGCTCCGGCTCCGCGCACCTGCTGCAAGCGCGCACCCCTCTCTTCCCCAACCCGTTGCAGCTATGAAAGCTCCCTTCTTCTGAGGTGTGATACCTCCATATCAGTCCTCTAGTGGGTGAGAAGCTCAGCACCACCACCGTAGCCGTCGCACCACCACCGCCTCCTCATCAGAGTTCTGTCTACCACCTTCCAGCAGCTTGAAGCCCGAATTTTAGCTCTCAATCCGAAGATCTGATCAAGCTAAAATTTTTAGGATCTGAAACTGCATAACAAGTTCAGGCCAGCAAGCAGCAACGTCCCCGATTCGGACCGCCTCGCTATCATCTAGGCGATCCGGTGCGATCCCTTCTAGGGGATTGCTCCTCCAGGAGTCCTCTTCGCGTCGGGACAAGTCCCAGCCAGATCGGACGTCGGATCAGGGCGTGATCCTCCAGATTGCCAGCACGTGCCATCCGGACAGCACCGATGGAGCGGTCCAAATTGTTGCCCATCAACCCTAGCTTGGTATTCCCGATGTTATTGTTGTCGCCCTTTACCTCCCTACGTGGAGTGGGCATCATATTTGTAATTATTGATAATTATTTATACCAGGAATACGAGTCTTGGCAGGGATCACCTTCCCCACGCCCGGTAGCATGGAGGTATTGTTTCCGCTCCCTCATACGGCATTTTTCTTACTTCGTATATTTCTATATGCCACTACTTGCATGTGATAGGTAAATCTAGCTCGTTAAATAATTTCAATCACCACTGTGAGAGAGAGTGAAACCCGTCATGTGCCTCGATCCGGGCACAAAAGAGAGTTGACCACCCTAGCTCATTGCCAGTTTCTCAACCGCTCACATCCACACATTTCCCTCGCCAAGGACGAGTCATGAGTTTGCCTAGAGTCCAAGGTTCGAATCCAAATTGGCGTCAAGTAGTGTCCCATGCCGCATCAAATTGGTATCAGAGCGGGTTAGAGTCTAGTGTAGTCGGTCCAAAGTTTGCATTTGTGTTCCCTTACCCGGTATATTAAAAGGTGCCCCGGAATGATAGGTTACGCCTATTGAGAAGGTAACACACTTGCGTGAGTGCGATCTTCGGATCAAACCTCCGCCACGTACCGGATATTGGTTGAGTCTAGGTTTGTAGTCAAGTCTGCATTCTCCAACTTGCATTGTTGATTTCGGGTCGTGTCCTGTCACTTTGTGTTTGCATGGCGATCCTATAGGCTCCCTGTGTCCCATGGATTCCCAGTCGCCTAGTTCACATGAATGGTGGCGCGATACTCGAGGACTTGGCAACCATCCCCTCCACTTCCGTAGGCCCGAGGCCTCGGACTTTTATGGATCCAAAGTCCCGAGTGACTACCTAAAGTGGGAAGCCGCTATGGACGACTACTTTGAGTGTTACGCTATGTCAGATGCCATGCAAGTCATTTTTGCCCAAAAGCGACTTGTTCACGAAGCCGCCTGGAAATGAGAGCGCATTGAACGCATGAGGGAAGTTAGGAGGCAATGGCATGTCGAGTCATGGCGTGAGATGAAGGGTGAGCATAGAAGGGTCTACCTATCTAGCAGTCTACCTATCTGGCCCAGTCACCTCCAGCTGACCCACCCATTCACCTCCAACCAAGTGGGTCACAGTCGGAGGCAAAGAGCCCCGTGCTTAGAGGAGCCTAGACCCAAGCCTAGACCGGTTGAGTATGAGCAACTCCACCACGATGCCCCAACTCCAAGTCCCACTTTTGCCGAACTCTTACAAATATTTTTGGATTGGTTGGATAGGAGGTGTTTTTATCTTGAGTCACTAATTTCCTCTTGCCCACCTCCGAGACAGGATGAAGCCATACCCGAGCCTAAGGAGGTAGTGGTCGATAGTCTCCACCCGGTGTCATCCCAAAGTCCTCTCCCTCACATAGAGAACGTCCCTTCCCCATTTGAGGGAGATGCCCTGCCACCCTCACCTTCTGATCTTTATTCGGAGCCGCCTTAGCCAGAGCCACCCTTGCTTCTAACGGGAAAGCTAATCATCGCCGAACCACTACATAGCTGGCTTAAGAAAGGCTTGGTCCCTAAAGCACCTTACTATCCATCCATGGACCCCGTACTACAAATAGTGTCCGTCAACTCATTCCACACAACTTTTCGGTCTTGTCACCATGTTGATACATTGGAAGACCTTATTAAGGGATTAGACTGGCAGTTGAAGTTGACGCACATGTTGGCCCTAGGCTTCGACCAACCCAAAGGTCGTGGCTTCACGCATCCTACCTTGGGATCAGTTACCTCCATTGATGTGACACCACCTTGGGGTGATAATCACATGATCAAATGACCCTTGGACCTAGCAAGCAACCAACGCACGAACCGGTGACTTTACTCGGGCGGACTCACCCGCTAAGCGCACTCTTGTGCCCGTAGGCAAACCGGTGATAGTGGTGAGGGTCCGGGACGGGCCCTTGCTGCTTCGGGGGTTGGCTAGCTTTGGATTGGACATCTCAAGGGTCCTAGGATGCCCACTCTCATAGGCGGCCAGCACACCGAGGGCGTGGGTGTTAATGGCTCTCTCGCAACTCACCCGCGGTAGTCACTCAATCATAAGCAAATTCGGGTTCGGGCGCTCCACTTACCACCGACGGCACTAAGATGCGATACTAATTAAGCAAAGGAATTTAAGCAAAGAGGAGTGTGCAGTGGCTCACCTGATCGGTGTGAAGACACCGATCCCGGCCGGAGACGAGGGCGAGCGAGGAAGCGTGGGCTTACCCGCACGCCGCACCGGAGAAGCTTCAACCTGAAATTTTAAATAACATGCACCACACCCCATGCAAGGGGGGGATCTTGGGGAAGGGAAACCAAAGAATACATCCAATTACTACCTCCACATAGGGAGGGGCCTTCAGCCGGCCAAGCGGGGAGGGGAGAAAGTGATGAAAACACAAGAGAAGAAGCCGATGCCGAATCTGCCCGCTCTCTGCGATAGGGGACAGACAGCCAGAGCTGAGGATGCAGATCTTGATCTAGAATTTTTCTGATGACGGGACTGGTGGGAAACTCTTCGTATCTGGAACGGGAATGCCCCAGAATTTTTTTGATTTCTTCTGGTGTCGAGGCTGGTCAAGCCAGAGGCTCGAACAGGGTGGCAGCTTCTCGGACTGACAGCCTTAGGTTTCCAACAGCAGGAAGAAGAGGATGCCCCGACCGCTCCCAAACACAGAATCAAGTGCCGTTGAAGCCGTTGGAACCTTGGACAAGCCCTCTTCGCAGCAGAACTAGCGGGAAAGCCAAACAATGCTGGAGAAGACTAGTGGACTCTGAAAAGTGGCGATAGGTCGGTGCAGACTGTGGGGAAGCAGAACTATGTACCCGGGGAAGAAGATTGGTAACTCTTGAACACGGATGCCGATCAGAGTTCTGCTTCTTGATTCTGAAAGTAGACAGGACGAGGAAGAACTTTACAGAAGAACTCTTGGCCTGATTCTTCCGAGGTTTTTCGTGGTGAAGCTTCTACTCCGGATCAGGTACTCCGCAGGGGAAGGTTTGCGCAGTTGTGGGAGAACGGACCTCCCGGGCAGCACAGACCTCGGATGGGGATGAGACCACCGCTGTTGCGAAGAAAACAGAAAGATGCTGCCGTGGATAGCTCTTGGGTCTTCAAACTCGTCCGGAGGAAGCCGTGGTTGCTGCTGCAAGATGGTGATCCTCTGCAGGTTCGTAGCTGCTAGCAGGTTCGCCGGTGTCGATCCCGAATGGCCACGAACGGAGATGAAGAAGGAGGAAATGGTGAAGGGGACTTGATGACTGGTGGGAGGGGAGTGTGAGGGAGGTGTTGGGGAAGGTTAGAGGTGATGTGGAAGGGCTGGGAAGAAGGAGGGCGCAGGGGGGGCTGCTGGTTCTAGCAGTGGGGAATGAGGAGGGAAGGGAAGTGAATGATGGTTGATACCCTAGGTGGAATGGAGATGGAGGAGGTAAGAGAGAGGGGGAGGGCGACCCTAACCAAAGGAGGAGAGGGTTTTGGGCGACCTAGGTTGTAAAGGGAGGGGTATTTTGAATTTCAAATGGTCTAGGAGGTGAAGGGTTGCTTGGGGGAGAGGGAAGGGTGCATGGGAAATAGATGGGGTGGGGATTGGGGGTCTCTCCTTGGGACTAGGGGGGAAGTAATGATAGCTTGGGGAAGTGGAGGGGCTTTAATGGGGTAGGTGGGAGGGTGATGTGGTTGGGAGGGGATGAGAGAGAGAAGGGAGCAAATTCCCCTTGGAGGAAAGGAGGGAGAGAGAGAGAGAAGAGAGGGGGGCAAAGGAGAGGGCTTCTCACCACTCTATGTGGACATTAGAAAACTCAAATTTCATTGATTGATTGACTCATTGATTGATTACAAATGGGGGAAATGGGGTCCTATATATAGGCAACCCACATTTTCACAAAAGACCCTGACATTTAACACACTAATAAATAACCGAAGGAAGGGGGGGCGCCGATGGGCCTAGCCCAAAGAAATAGGTCCAATAGCAAACTCATTAGCCTAATGAGACTCAAACTTAGGGGAATGACTCAATAACATAGGTACAAGACTCAAATAAAAGGGAAATTACATGATTATGACTCAAAGAAAATATGAAAATTACATGACTCGACTCAGAGAAATATGACGGACACAATGGAGCTATGCTAACAAGCAGTCGAAGTTGTAAAAAAATATGAAGGGCGAGAGATGCCCCCATCATACCCCCGGGGTGCGAAGAACTCGACTCTGTCGAGTATGAGTCCGCCGGGGAAGAGGTCCTCCAACGCAACTCCGAGCAAGCTACAACCTCCAAACTCAACCTCGCGTTCGCAACCAGGGGACGACACTTCAACTTCTCCAGGTGGCTTGGACACACCCTCTTGCCGATGATAGTACCCTGCTTGCCCAATATTGCCTCCGTGTGCGCACGTCAGACTCTCAAGCTGTTATGTGGAAGCTCTCCGAGGGTGTCACTCACAAAGATGGGGGTAGGCTCAAGGTGCTCACTAGGATCTACTGCGGTGCCCTTAGAGGGTGCTAGATCCGTTACGTGAAAAGTGAGGTATATCCCAAAATCCCATGAGTAAATCCAACCCGTAAGCCAGGTTGCCAAAGCCACTTGGAACATGGAAGGTCCAAGTCCTCGTGCTCTCGATTTGGAGGTGGCCCTAAGGTAGAGCCATTCCAAAGCCACCATCGTGAGGTTGCCTTCTTGGAATTCAAAGTGCCACTCGTGAGTTTTTGCTCGCTCATTACGATCCTCACCGCCCATTGCTAGATGCTTGCTTGAATGAGTATGCCTTGAGCTACGGTGCGGTGTGGGTGGGAAGTGTGTGGTATGCAAAGGGGGACCGGGACAACCAAAAGTAGACCTATCATGTAATGACGCAGTGTAGACTTCGGTCAACCTAGGTGGGCCGGGGCACCCGTAGGTGGCCCTATCATGCAAAATGATGGTAAATATCGGGGGACCCGGATATCCGTAGATGCCTTTGACATGTGTATGACCAATGTGAAGTGAGGGAGGGCCGGGGCATCCATAGGTGTCCCTTTCATGTGTGGGTGTGATGAGTGCCGGCGGACCCGGACATCCGTGAATGCTCCTAACATGTTTAAGACTTATAATGAATGACGGTGGCCCATTACATCCGAATATGGACCACTCATGCTTTCCACTTGACATGTGGGTGATATGAATGAATGGACCCAACATAGTGTTCATGCCAAGTGGTGTGGTAAGCCTAGACACATGCATATTTTTCCTAAAGGTGTCTTTCATGTGTATAGGTGTGGGACAACCCTTTAACTGCCATTGGAAAGGATCGAATGGATCTAAGAAGGTGGTCATCATGGGGTGGGGCACAACCTTATTACCTAGGGGTATGTGGCCCAAGGTCATGGTTCCCAAGGTGTAACCCGGATCTAGGATGGGGTGAATTAGGTCTAACATGGTGGGTTGGGATAGGGAATGGTGGGTGGTGGATAAGGTGGTTGGGTCACATGGGGAACTAGACTCCCATAGGAAGGGATCAAAGGGGTCGTGGAAAGTTCTTCCTAGAGGGAGGCACTCTATGTCTTCAAGGTTCCCAAATTGTGAGTCATCATCCTCCAAGGTAATTGGGCCAAGTTTTCTAGTGGGTTGGCCGATCAAAATATTTGGGATCTCAATGGTAGGGGAGTGGATCGAGATGGGTTCTTCTACCATAGGGAGAAGAAAAAGGAGGTCGCTAGTGTAGCAACCAATGGTATAGACCGAGATGATTGACCCGATGCATGGGTGTAGGAGGCCAAGGCTCCTAGGTTGTTCGGCCATAGGGGTCAACATGCTAGTGAACTCAATTTACCATGCTAAGCCTCTAAGAAAATCCTCTAAGGTCTCTACTTGATAAGATGCTTGGATTGTGGTGTGATAAGAGGAGATGGGCATTATGGGATAGTTTTCCTTCATGGGTGGGAAATCGTGGGCCGTGATCTCTCTTTTTGGGCTCTCCTTTAGCCAACTAACAAGGGGTTCCCCTAAGATGAGATTGACTCCAACTAAAGATGGTGATGTAAGGTGAAGACCCTCGTATGTTGTTTCTTCTTCAACTTGGACTTGGGTTTCCTCCAAGGTGGAGAGTGGGTTTGGAGTGTTCACCACTATGGGGTGGGGTATGGGTTTTAAGGGTGTGGTGATGATTGGGGCATAGTGTATCCGGGATGGTAGGTAGTGGGAAACTTGAGTTAGGATAGGTAAGGGTAGTAGTGGAGGCTTTGGTGGGAGTTGGATTGGGGTAGGGAGAGGAAGATGGGTGGGTTGAAGGGGTTTGGGTTGATTGGTTTTGGGAGGAGTGTCCCCTTTTGGGGGTGATGGAGAGGTAGTGGTGGGGGTTACCACGGGCCTAGGTGGAGAGTTGGCCATGGGGCCCAATTAGGTATGGGGACCTATGGTTGTGGTGTGGACTTGGAGGTGGGGTGTAAATGTAGTGGTTGGGGTAGGAGAGATGGGAAGTGGTGGGGAATGGGTGATTGGGGTCTTGGATTGACCGGGTGGGGATGATGGAGTTGAAGTGCTCCTTGGACTTTGGTGATTTGAGTAGGAGGGAGAGGGTTGGAGGGTGTAGGTTTTTCTAAGCTCGGTCTTCATCTCATCCCAAGTACTAATTGGGGCCTCCCTACGGATCTTTCTCAAACCTTCCACAACTAACCAATGAGTTTTAGCTTGTTTGGAGAGGTGTGCCTTGGCTAGCCTCATTCTTCTTCCTTCGTTCAAGGGGTAACTTTTAAAGAATTGGTCCATGGAAATCTCCCAATCTAGGTAAAGGCTTGGGCTGTTGGATCCATCAAAGGCGGGGGTTTTGATTTTCAAGTGTTCTAAAAATATGGTTTCTAGATTTCCCCAAAGGTCACTCTCATTCACTCTTGGTGCTCGGCTATTTCCTTCAAGTCGGTCGAGTCGAGACATGATATCTTCAAGCCGATTAAGGACATTAGGTAGGGCTTCTATGATCGAGGTGTTGCTACCCACTTTGTTGGCAATGGAACTTTTATGAGGATTTGGGCTTCTTGGGAAAGTTGATGGGGATGGATATGATGGGTATGAAGTGGCCATTCTAGTGGACATGGGAGATGCAACCGAGGACTCTAAATGCATAAACATGCCCTAGGACCAACTTGTGGAGAGACAAGTTGTGATCTTGCTCTGATACCACTTAATGTGACACCACCTTTGGATGATAATCACATGATCAAATGACCCTTGGACCTAGCAAGCAACCAACGCACGAACCGGTGACTTTACTCGGGCGGACTCACCCGCTAAGCGCACTCTTGTGCCCGTAGGCAAACCGGTGATAGTGGTGAGGGTCCGGGACGGGCCCTTGCTGCTTCGGGGGTTGGCTAGCTTTGGATTGGACCTCTCAAGGGTCCTAGGATGCCCACTCTCATAGGCGGCCAGCACACCGAGGGCGTGGGTGTTAATGGCTCTCTCGCAACTCACCCGCGGTAGTCACTCAATCATAAGCAAATTCGGGTTCGGGCGCTCCACTTACCACCGACGGCACTAAGATGCGATGCTAATTAAGCAAAGGAATTTAAGCAAAGAGGAGTGTGCAGTGGCTCACCTGATCGGTGTGAAGACACGGATCCCGGCCGGAGACGAGGGCGAGCGAGGAAGCGTGGGCTTACCCGCACGCCGCGCCGGAGAAGCTTCAACCTGAAATTTTAAATGACATGCACTACACCCCATGCAAGGGGGGGATATTGGGGAAGGGAAATCAAAGAATACATCCAATTACTACCTCCACACAGGGAGGGGCCTTCAGCCGGCCAAGCGGGGAGGGGAGAAAGTGACGAAAACACAAGAGAAGAAGCCGATGCTGAATCTGCCCGCTCTCTGCGATAGGGGACAGACAGCCAGAGTTGAGGATGCAGATCTTGATCTAGAATTTTTCTGATGACGGGACCAGTGGGAAACTCTTCGTATCTGGAACGGAAATGCCCCAGAATTTTTTTGATTTCTTCTGGTGCCGAGGCTGGTCCGGGCAGAGGCTCGAACAGGGTGGCAGCTTCTCAGACTGACAGCCTCAAGTTTCCAACAGCAGGAAGAAGAGGATGCCCCAACCGCTCCCGAACTCAGAATCAAGTGCTGTCAAAGCCGTTGGAACCGTGGACAAGCCCTCTTCGTATCAGAACTAGCAGGAAAGCGAAACAATGCTGGAGAAGACCAGTGGACTCTGAACAGTGGTGATAGGTCGGTGCAGACTATGGGGAAGCAGAACTATGTACCCGAAGAAGAAAATTGGTAACTCTTGAACACGGATGCCGATCGGAGTTCTGCTTCTTGATTCTGAAAGTAGACAGGACGAGGAAGAACTTTACAGAAGAACTCTTGACCAGATTCTTTGGAGGTTTTTCGTGGTGAAGCTTCTACTCCGGATCAAGTACTCCGCAGGGGCAGCTTTGCGCAGTTGTGGGAGAATGGACCTCCCAGGCGGCACGGACCTCGGATGGGGATGAGACCACCGCTGTTACGAAGAAGACAGGAAGACGCTTCCGTGGATAGCTCTTGGGTCTTCAAAATTGTCCGGAGGAAGCCGTGGTTGCTTCTGCAAGATGGTGATCCTCTGCAGGTTCGCAGTTGCTAGCAGGTTCGCCGGTGTAGATCCCGAATGGCCACGAACGGAGATGAAGAAGGAGGAAATCGTGAAGGGGACTTGATGACTGGTGGGAGGGGAGTGTGAGGGAGGTGTTGGGAAAGGTTAGAGGTGATGTGGAAGGGCTGGGAAGAAGGAGGGCACAGGGGGGGCTGCTGGTTCTAGCAATGGGGAATGAGGAGGGAAGGGAAGTGAATGATGGTTGATACCCTAGGTGGAATGGAGATGGAGGAGGTAAGAGAGAGGGGGAGGGCGACCCTAACCAAAGGAGGAGAGGCTTTTGGGCGACCTAGGTTGTGGGGGGAGGGGTATTTTGAATTTCAAATGGTCTAGGAGGTGAAGGGTTGCTTGGGGGAGAGGGAAGGGTGCATGGGAAATAGAATGGGTGGTTGGAGGGTGGGGTGGGGATTGGGGGTCTCTCCTTGGGACTAGGGGGGAAGTAATGATAGCTTTGGGAAGTGGAGGGGCTTTAATGGGGTAGGTGGGAGGGTGATGTGGTTGGGAGGGGAGGAGAGAGAGAAGGGGGCGAATTCCCCTTGGAGGGAAGGAGGGAGAGAGAGAGAAGAGAGAGGGGGGGAAAGGAGTCGGCTTCTCACCACTCTATGTGGACACTAGAAAACTCAAATTTCATTGATTGATTGACTCATTGATTGATTACAAATGGGGGAAATGGGGTCCTATATATAGGCAACCCACATTTTCATAAAAGACCCTGACATTTAACACACTAACAAATAACCGAAGGAAGGGGGGGCGCCCAGGGGCCTAGCCAAAGAAATAGGCCCAATAGCAAACTCATTAGCCTAATGAGACTCAAACTTAGGGAAATGACTCAATAACCTAGGTACAAGACTCAAATAAAAGGAAAATTACATGATTATGACTCAAAGAAAATATGAAAATTACATGACTCGACTCAGAGAAATATGACGGACACAATGGAGCTATGCTAGCACGCAATCGAAGTTGTAAAAAAATATGAAGGGCGAGATATGTCCCCATCATCCATGTGCACCGTGGGTCATGTCACCACGGAGGTTCTTTTATTCCTCCCATGTCGGCCGAGCCTAACTTCACTCCACTTATCTCGAGGGGGGAACCATATTTTCTACATATGATCGCCGTCCCACCTACCACAATGAATGAAGGTGATCATTTACACCTTCAAGAATTACAAACATGAGACCGTGAACCCATCTCGAGGGGTCACGGATTCTTTGATCCCTTTGACCCCTTCTCTAGTGAACTCCTTGACCCACCATATTTACGCCACTTCTTCAGGGAAGTTCACTATCACACCTCTACCCCATAGGCCAGTCCACCTACACTCCACAAGGAGCCTGTTCATTGGGGTACGGAAGAAGGTGAATTTGGCTCTCATGGCCCACCCGAACCACCCAAACCTCCCAAATCCTAAAGGAGGTCAGTGCATGATTGGTTCACTTTAGGATGTCTAGAGTCCTCCCAAGTTGACCGAGGTCCGATGCACCTTAAATCCACATTCGGATGTCCTTGACCACCATTGCATATGTATGGGTCGATTTAACAGTAGGTTTGTCTAGGGTCATGTGTGAGTCTTCGTTTCATACAGTTTGTGAGAGTCTGCATACGAGTCGGTCTAATGCAAGCTCGCGAGTGTCAATCCCTTTCGAGTGTGAGGCAAGTCGGATCTAATGCGTACGTTGTAGACTTTCTGAAATTTGGGATCAACTCTACCTCAATGTCTCAGATCTAGTCACCCACAGGGACCCAGCAGTGATTCCTAGTTATTCTTCGAGCCGTCTCCTCCCCTTTGAGAGTGCCCCACCCCGGAGTGTCCACCACTAGCCTCATTCCCATAGCAGCATGTGCATAAAAAACATATATGGGATCAGTAGGTGACGATTACTAGGAGTGGAGCGTACTCGCGCTACCTGGTACGGTGACGGATCTGCAGGAGCCACGTGAGCAGCCGCACCCCTTACTCGACGGGGTTGAGTTTCTCCCACCCGGGGAGAATTGATGGGTACATCAAAGTAAGACCACTAACTTTTTTATTTACATTTATACCCTTGTGTCAAATGGGTTTGTAATTGTATGGCAACTATAAGCCAATGTGTTAGTCCTTAGGTATTAGTGGGTTTCTTTGCAAAAAGGTCATGTTGGCCCGGCGGGACCCCCACCCTCTCTCCCATTGGGCCACCTAGACTCTCTAGGGCCCATGTGGGGCTGGTCCATGGTCCAAGGGGGAATATTGATCAGCCTACCTTGTTGACTCCAAGAGGGTGACGCCCCCCTCTCTTGTCCCCATGTGGGATTTAAATAATCCCGCCTTTTTAGTTTCTTTATATAATTGTTATATTTGACCACATGGGATAAAATTCTTCTCTCCCCTAATTACTCCTCTGTGGACGTCAAAAAAATGATGATGATCATATGATATCCACGTCTCAGCACTCGAGAGCGAGTCAAAGACGGAAAGGCCGAATAAACCCTATGCCTCCTCCAAGAAGGACGAATACATACCCGGTGCTCCGCCACCCAACAAAGAAGCCCCTCGGGCAGAAGAGATAGCTCTGGTTCCCCAGTCGGTGTTGCCGAAGGCCGAATCAAAAGAAACCCGGGAATTCAAACACATGTTCGGCATGCGCCGAAAATCACTCAAAGTTTCGAATCAGGATTCAGAGGCCCTGAACTAAACACACCGGAGGCGATGCATTACAACTAAAGCAACACGGGAGGACAACCGTCCGTCTGAATAGCTGCGACTCCGAGATGAAGTCTAAACCGGCGCGACCTGCACCTAAACCGGCGAGCCCTTGCTTGGGCCTTAAATCGACGCGCCCCTCCTGTGGCCATTAAACCGACGCGCCCCATCTTGGCTACAAACTGGCGTGCCTCTTTGTGTGTTGTTAATCCGGCGCACACAACACCGCTCCGATTTAACTCAAAAGCTATTTCGTCTGAGCTCCGACACTCTGTTCTCCCATCAGCTTCGGGTGTAGACGTAAAAGGGCATGACATTTAATGCTTGAAGCTCTGTCTCCGTCTCCGTTCGACAGTGCATCGGCATCAACGGCGAAGGCGTGCATCCACGGTGGAGAAGCGGCAGCAGATCTCCCAACAGACCTGTGAACATCCCATCCTCAGACGAGCGCCAGTGTAAGGGGCAAATCAACGGATGACACCGCGGCATGTCAACTCCGGATGTCTCAACGAACGAGGAGGAAGTGGCGGGAGTTTCTTCCATTCGAGCAAAGAAAGGGCAACCCATTCTATATATACTCTGTCTATTCCATGGAGCATCTCTCTCGAACCCCCGGAGGGCGATTGAAAAGAAAAGAGAGCCCCCCCTCAGCTGGTCATTAGGAGAAGAGAGCTCGCGGGAGAGAACCAGCTAGCGAAGAGAAGAAGAAAAAGGGAGAAGGAAGCTCCATCCATCCAGGCCTGGGAGGTGAAGAAAAGAGTGAAAGAGTGAGGTTGAGAGCGAGAGGTGAGCTGGGGGGGAAGAGCTTGTGCTCTATTCCCCCTGTCCATGTATATTTTTCCCTTTTCTCCCTCTGCAATGTATTTCTCTTCTTTTGGATGAAATCTCTTGGGTTTGAGCCGTTTTCCCCCTTTGGTGGATGAATAAACAGAAGGCCCTTTTTGGAAAACACGATTCTTTGTCTAGCTTCTTCTTTCCCTATTTCACCTTCTATTCATCCGGGGCCTTTGAAGCCTGCCTTTCCGTGGCATGGCCTTCAAAGGAATCCACATGATGGATGAACATTCATAGCCTTCCGTGGCACACATCTGTCCCGCTTTGAGGAATCATCACCCGTGAGTCGTGAGAGCTCTCGAAGGCTAGTCCTCGAGCTTTTCCACACTCACATTTGGGTTAGCGGACCGCCGTGAGGTCTGCATTTTGAGGTTCACCCTAGAGCAATCCGTTTGGTGTTCCTCTATTTTCCTATGGCAAGCCTCAGTCCGGGGGAAGTGCTGCCCGATTTTTGCCAGGGCCAAGAACAAGATGAATAAGAACAAGAACACATAAGAAAGAATAAATGAAGCTTCTACAGACTAAATCAACCCCACTCAGAAAGCCCCCTCCTGAAATCAAACTGAACCACTGAACAAACCAGGCTCCTTCATGCCTGAAACCCTGGACCCTCGAGTTCCTGCAACAAACTCTTCTAATAAAACACTCGAATCTTCATGCTAATCCACCTTAATAAATAATTAAAACACTTAATCTTCTTCTCCACAAACTTAACCCACCAATTGAACGAACAAACTAATCATCAAAGCAATCAGTGAAAGAAAAGAAAGAACAAAAGAAGCAAACAGAATAAAAGAAAACATCTTTGGAGCTAATCCGGCACGGGCTAATCCGGCGCGCTACCCCCCCCCAACCCGGTTTAGCCCCACACTCAAAATGACTTTCAAAATCATGGGATGAATTGCCACGCCCCGAGCCTTTATTACAGCGGAAGACTAGCTCGAGGAACGTGAACAGCCGGCATGGTAAGCCTCTTGCAAGCAAGAATGATCAGAGCGCAAGATAATTACACACATAAATGCAATTGCACAATAGTTACTCAAACTTCAACTTATTTCATTAATAATCAAATCGAATACTCAATTACAATCACTAATTTTCATCATACTAGACTCAAGAAATAAGAAAATTACATAGACTCAATCTAAACATGTAGACTTTCTAAGTCTTCACTCATCCTTAATTCACTCTCGAACCCGCTATTTGAATATTTCGAATCCGATCCCGACTCACTTCCATCTCCTGAAAAGATTGGAAATAGGTAACGAGCACACTTGCCCAGTAGGTATCTTCGCATCAACATGAAGGCACTATTAAAGTAATTAACATTTTTTCTCTAGAGGAATAAGGTAAAATCATGCAAATGCGATAAATCACAAGTAACCAAAGTAACAATATGATCATGTAAGATAGAATGAACAAGTATGAACTAGCAAGAATGTAACAAGAATGGCCTTTCATGAACAAGAATGTACTAGCAAGTTCACATACTCATCACCCAAACATCTTTTGCTTATGAGCAAGTATTTGGTGAATTTCTATAGAATATCATGTAACAAGAAAGAAAGTCATGTATGTGTATCGTCATGATGCCCGTGGATCTTCACTTATTTATAGAGAAAGTACTCCCAGCGCAATGCGACGCCAGTAGCATCATACCCCATGGTTTACAGTATGTTTCTGACAATCAGCCGAGGGGACTAGCATAGAGCCCTTGAACACAATCAGTGCTCGATCGCATCTTCAAGTATAAATCAAGCTATTTCCACGTTTCCAGCAATAAAATATGGCCAGTAATATAACCAGTTCAATAAGTTCATGATAACAATAATTCAATGAATGAACGCTTCAATTAAGAACATGAGAGATCAAGAATGACTTAAAACAATGTTATGCTCATGGAAATAATTCGGCAGCATAACGGTACATTTCTTATTTTTCCATAATTAAATTAAGTATCTTGAACAATATGACTAGTCCCAGACCCTCAATAATCCATCTAGGAACTTTGGAATATCAACCCTTTGGTCAAACCTCGGGTTAAAGAAATTAGAACTGTGACGGTCTAATACTGGGCCGTTACATGAACATAACGGTCGAGTGTTGGGATGTTAGAAAGGTTGAATCTAGAAGAAAATAGATATGGACTCAAACAGTGTGACGGTCATATATTGGACCGTTATATGTTCCTGACGGTCGAATATAGATCTGTTACATATCCAGAACCCGAAAATATCGACAGAGCTTTCTAACAATTGGGCTTTCACGGTACAACCAACTCGGCATCCTAGTGGGAATCCCAGGCTCGCAGAGAATTACGGAGGCCTTGAAACAAGATTTCCTAGTCCATTGGAAGGAATATCCAATAGAGAGATCCTCATGTTCAAGAATATGTTCCTATAATGCAAAGTGTGAACTAATGGCCATATACCGGAATATATGCCGTGTACTTAGAGAAAGTGACTCTATAGATAGAAAAAGATTGTGTAGCGATGTGAAACCATGATAAAAACTCTGTCATTACATCATCTAAAATCAGAGTGTAAATACAAAATTATAGAGTTTAGCTTAATGAAATTAACATATGCTTGAAATAACTAGAGATGCTTTTAAACATGCAATTTCTATCATAAGTCAATTTATAATCTCAAGGTCATGAAAATAATTCAAAACTTAGATAACTACGCTTATTTATAAGTAAACTTGATTGTTCTTCAATTCTGTCTTGAATTGCCTGAACAAAGTACTCTGGCGGTCTAAGATGGGGGCATCACAGTGCCGTGACGGCTTATCGTGGGGCCGTTAGAGTGTTGTAAAGCACTGCTTTTGGGCCGTTTGAGATAACAGAGAAATTTAAATACAATAGAGGGTGTGACGGCTTATCGTAAGGTCGTTATATCATGTGACGGTCTTACCTTAATCCGTCAGAGGTTCTGCTGACAGTAAATAGAATAGGAAACTATGAAAATCTATCATGCTTGGAAATCAAAATTCTTAAACTATCCCAGTCATGAAAAATGAAGTATAGGCCAGCTACATGCATAGGTTGAAATGAATTTTCAGCAAAATATTCTTTGATTAAGGATATGCATGTATGCACAACCCTACTAAAATATGAAATTCATGATCTATAATGAATATAATCAAGAAAAACCAGAGGGCTTTTATCCCTAACATGATGATCTACCGTTCATGAGATAACCTACCTCTTTACTGGGCTTTAAACTTCTAATTTGAGTCTTCAAGGGTTGCCCTAGTTCTTCTCTTCCTGAGATTTTTCAGCAACTTCACATTGCTCTAACACCTCAGTCTCTTGACCTAAGGACGTGAAATTTGGAGGTTAGGAAGATGAGACTAAGAGGAACAAAAAGTTCTAAAGCATCTAACTCTAATTACCACGTTTAGCTTCTCTAATTTCCTGATCTTCAGCACCCTGTTGCATAGTTTCCTGGGTTGGCGTGATGAAACCAGCAACTTTGAAAGATCCTAACTCCTTGGATACTTGACCTCCTAACATGAAATTTTGAGAGTTGGTAGCCTAAAGTATTAGGAACAAAAGACTCTAAAGAACTTATCCGAGATTCAATCTCCTTGCCTTGATTCTTCACGAGCCAAAAGTAAGAGTCGCTCAGTTCAGAACTGGGTCATATTTATAGAGTTTTGGCTAGGGTTTGAGGATTAGATCGATTTTAGAGTCCTTATTTGGCCAGAACCTGATCTCTAAGAGTCCTTAGTAATGTTATAAATTCTCCCAAGTTGGTCTCTTACAGATAGGATCCCAAAGATCCAATCTTTTTATTCTTTCTTCCATTCACGGAACTGACAGAGTGTGACGGTCCAAGCTGGGCGCGTTACATTACCGTGGCGGTCGCACGATAGACCGCTACATCTACTGTGTGCAGAATTCAATTTTATTCAAACTCTTTTTGTTAATTATTCACCTAATTATCTATATAAGGTGCATTTATCCTTATAATTCATGAATATGCTAAATAACCTTCTAGAATATGGGTCAAACTTAATTAGCTTGATCCTTGAACCTATTGGGCTTTATTTATTAAGGATGGATTAGTTGTTTAACATAATTGGGCCTTATAATGATTTATTTAACCCAATATTTATTAATTAATTCATTTTGACCCTTAATAATTTTAGAAAATTCTTAATTATATCAGAAATATTTTATAAAAATTCCAGGGCACTACACCCTCCCCCACTTAGAAGAATTTGGTCCCCAAATTCAATTCATGGATTTATGGAGAGTGTACTTACAGTTGAATAATTCTGGGAATCTTCTACGCTTAGATTCTTCCGTCTCCCAAGTTGCTTTGTGTGGCCATTGCTTCGTCCATTGGACTTGGACCATAGGAATAGTTTTATTCCTTAGTTGACGCACTTCTCATTCCCGAATCCTGACCAGTTTCTGCTCGTATGTCAGGTCATGTTGGATCTCCAGATTATCATAAGTAATGACATGATGATGATCATATACATATTTCTTCAACATAGAGACGTGAAATACGTCATGAACTTCTGCTAATTGTGGAGGTAAATCTAGTCTATAAGCCACTTCGTCGACCCTTTTGAGAATTTCAAATGGGCCAATGAATCTTGGAGTTAGTTTTCCTTTAATGCCAAATCTTCGAATACTACGGCCTGGAGAAACTTTCAAATATACATGATCTCCCACCTGAAACTCCAAGTCGCGTCTTCGTTTGTCAACATAAGATTTCTGCCTATCTTGCGCCATCTTCATTCTTTCTTGAATGAGCTTGATCTTCTCTGTAGAATCCCTAATAAGGTCGGGACCTAGGAATTACTTTTCCCCTATTTTGTTCCAACATATTCGTGATCTACAGCTTTTTCCATATAAAGCTTCAAAGGGCGCCATCTGTATGCTGGCCTGATAACTGTTGTTGTATGCAAATTCTACCAGAGGCAAGTGATCATGCCAACTTCCTCCAAAATCAATAGCACAAGCCCTGAGCATATCTTCTACTACATGATTTGTTCTTTCAGTCTGACCATCAATTTGTGGGTGAAATGCTGTGCTAAAATTCAATCTAGTCCCTAGTGAATGTTGTAGGCCCTTTCAGAATTGTGATGTGAATCGAGGATCTCTATCAGATACAATAGTGACAGGGACGTCATGTAATTTGGCAATTTCTTTCATGTATACTGCTGCTAGAATATCCACAGACCATCGACTTTTTATTGGTATGAAGTGTGCGGATTTAGTCAATCGATCTATGATCACCCATATACCATCGTGTCCACCTCTTATCTTTGGTAAACCCATGATGAAATTCATTCCTATACTCTCCCATTTCCATTCGGGAATTTTCAAGGGATGTAATTTACCTGCGTGTCTAAGATGTTCTGCTTTTACTTGTTGGCATGTGAGACAACGGGATACGAAATCAGCTATTTCTCTCTTCATATTTGGCCACCAGAAGTTTCTTTTGAGATCTTGATACATCTTCGTACCTCCTGGAGGAATGGTGTACTTGGAATTATGTGCTTCTTCTAGGATCAGTTTCTTTGTATCCTCATGATCTGGTACACACACTCGACCCTTAAATAACAAACTTCCGTCATTGGAAACAGAGAAATCCGGCCTTTGTTCAATATTGGCTTTAATTTCCAGTAACACGGGATCATCATCTTGTAACTTGACCAGATCCTCTATCAATATAGGTTGAGCTCGAATACTAGCCATGAAATAATCATCTTCCTTTATGTCAATATCTAAGTTCATCTGAGCAAATTGAGGAATAAGATTAGTCATACTAATCATAAGACTTGATAACATACCCATTGGTTTTCTACTGAGTGCATCTGCTACCGCATTAGCCTTGCTAGGATGATATTGAATAGCAAAATCAAAATCTTTGAGATATTCTAACCATCTCCTCTGCCTCATATTAAGCTCCTTTTGAGAGAATAAGTATTTCAAGCTTTTGTGGTCCGAGTAGACCGTGAACTTTTCTCCATAAAGATAATGATGCCAAATTTTTAAGGTGAAAATAGCAGCTGCCAATTCTAAATCATGCACAGGATAATTTTCCTCGTGACGTTTCAATTGTCTTGAAGAATAACAGATTACCTTTCCATCTTGCATGAGAACGCATCCCAAGCCAATGCCAGATGCATCCGCATATACTTCAAATCTACCACCTTCCACCGGTAGTGCTAAAATAGGGGCTGTAGTAAGATGATTCTTAAGAGTTTGGAAACTCTTCTCACACTCCTTTGATCAGACAAAAGGTTTTTCTTTTCTTGTGAGTCTAGTTAAAGGAACATCAATCTTTGAGAAGTCTTTAATGAACCTGCTATAATAACCAGCTAGACCCAGAAAGCTTCTTACTTCTGATACAGTCGTTGGCCAGCTCCAATTTCTGACAGCTTCGACTTTTGAAGGATCCACAGCGATACCTTCCTTTGAAATAATGTGGCCTAGAAATGAAACTTCCTTGAGCCACAATTCACATTTGTTAAGCTTGGCATAAAGTTTATGTTCTCTAAGTGTTTGCAAGGCTATCCTCAAATGTTCTTCATGTTCCTCTTTTATCTTAGAATATATCAAGATATCATCAATGAAGACGACAATGAACTGGTCCAGATATGGCTGAAAAACACTGTTCATAAGCTACATAAATGCTGCTGGGGCATTTGTTAACCCAAACGGCATTACCACAAATTCATAGTGGCCATAACGATTTCGAAAAGCCGATTTATAAAGGTCTTCTTTTTTAATTCTAAGCTAATGATAACCTGATCTGAGGTCTATTTTGAAAAAATACATTGCTCCTGAAAGCTGATGGAAGAGCTCATCAATACGCGGCAACAGATATTTGTTTTTGATTGTAAGTTGATTTAGTCGCCGGTAGTCTATGCATAGCCTGAGAGAGCCATCCTTCTTTTTGACAAATAAAACTGGCGCACCCTAGGGGGATGTGCTAGGTCTGATGAAACCTTTGTCTAGTAGTTCCTGCAACTGCCTCTTTAGTTCCTTAAGTTCCGTGGGGGACATCCTGTAAGGGGCTATAGAAACAGGTGCTGCTCCTGGAATGAGTTCAATAGTGAAGTTTACTTCCCTCTCGGGTGGTAAACTAGGTAATTCGGATGGGAATACATCTGAGAACTCATTTACAATAGGAATGTTTGTTAGGACGATTTGCTTGGATTCGGTAACAATGACAGAAGGAAGAAAAGCTTCACATCCTTGCGAGATGAGTTTGCAAGCGTGAAGAGAAGTTATGATAGTGGGATGTTTCCTATACTTGATGCCAAGGAAAGAGAATCTTGGAAGACCTGATTTTCAGAATGATATAATCCTATTTCGGTAGTTAATATCAGCATCATGATCTACAAGCCAATCTATCCCTAAAATGGCATCATAACCTTTCATGTCAAGGCATACTAGGTTTGCGGTGAGATAGTGACCTTCTACTATCACCTCACTATCAGGGTAATATCTAGTAAGTTTTGCTCCAGAACATAGGGGTGTGGTTAGAGCAGGATCTGAAAGTAGAGGAACAGATGCAATTGGTAATGTTTTGCCAAACGTAGTGGAGACAAAAGAATGAGAGGCACCAGTATCAAATAGTACAAATGCAGGACGAGAAAAAATTTGAAGAGTACCTTTCATAAGTCCACCATCCCTGGGCGCTTCCTCTTTTTCTAGAACGGCATCGAGGCGAGCCTGCCTCCTGCATCCACCACCAGATGGCTGGTCCTTCATAAGGGGGCAATCCGGCATGCGATGCTCCTTGCTTCCACAGCGTAAACAAGCACCAAGGCGCTTCCAGCACTCTTCAGTCGAGTGGCTAAACTTTTCACAAAAAGTGCAAGCCGTGGCGACTTGCTCCTCCTCCCTAATCTTTTTGTTCTTCTGGGAACTTCCACCGTTCCCGCTCCTGGACCGTTTCTTACTATCACGACTTTTGTGAGGCTCCGTGATGCTGAATTTTTCTTTCTTATAACGCCGATCAGATCGTTGGCTAGACTCTTCTCCTTTTCCTTTCAATTTCTCGACCTTTTCTAAGGTCCTTTCACATAAGTATGCCCGTTGAACCATCTCTACATAAGTACGGATGTTTTGGGTCCCGAGCTGCTGAATGAAACCGGGTCGTAACCCGTCCATAAATCGATTAGTCTTTAATAGACCGGTACTTGTTAAATGCGGTGCATAAGGTGCTAGTCTGGAGAATTGAAGTTCATATTCCGCAACTGTCATCATTCCTTGTCGAAGAGAGGCGAACTCCATAGCCTTTTTTTCTTTCACGTGCTCAGAAAAGTACTTAGCATGGAACAAAGTGAGAAAACCATCCCATGTATGAGGTGCATCGGCCAGAGGTGCCGGAACCGACTTCCACCATGTACGGGCATCCTTGTTGAGTTAGAAAGTTGCAAGACACACCTTCTCTTGATCGGTGCATTGGATGACGTCAAATATACGGTTCATCTCGTCAATCCAGTTCTCTGCTTCATCCGGATTAGAAGAACCATAGAAACGTGGAGGGTTTAAACTCTGGAAATTATGATGTAAGCCGCCAGCTCTTGCCCCTACGCCTGCCTGGGCCATAGTTTGCAATGCCTGAGTAAGGCCGGCAACAGTTTGTTGCATGCCATTCCAATCTATGCGATGAGCCATTTGTAAAATAAGGTACCTGAGAGAAATATAACAACTTGTTATTTCTCATGGAATTGGAAGAAAAATTATCTTAAAGCTAATTAACTATCTTATCCCGGGCTCTACCCAATTCTCACATGGGTATGGAAATTTCTTCCTTAGTTCATAGGTAGGGGTCCTTAAACCTTGGACTTATCTTATGACATGATTCTTCTCCCTAAGTCTTGAGACTTAAGCTCTGATACCAACTTAACTGTCACGCCCCGAGCCTTTATTACAGCGGAAGACTAGCTCGAGGAACATGAACAGCCGGCATGGTTAGCCTCTTGCAAGCAAGAATGATCAGAGCGTAAGATAATTACACACATAAATGCAATTGCACAATAGTTACTCAAACTTCAACTTATTTCATTAATAATCAAATCGAATACTCAATTACAATCACTAATTTTCATCATACTAGACTCAAGAAATAAGAAAATTACATAGACTCAATCTAAACATGTAGACTTCCTAAGTCTTCACTCATCCTTCATTCACTCTCGGACCCACTATTTGAATATTCCAAATCCAATCCCGACTCACTTCCATCTCTTGAAAAGATTGGAAATAGGTAATGAGCACACTTGCCCAGTAGGTATCTTCGCATCAACATGAAGGCACTATTAAAGTAATTAACATTTTTTCTTTAGAGGAATAAGGTAAAATCATGCGAATGCGATAAATCACAAGTAACCAAAGTAACAAGCTGATCATGTAAGATAGAATGATCAAGTTTGAACTAGCAAGAATGTAACAGGAATGGCCTTTCATGAACAAGAATGTACTAGCAAGTTCACATACTCATCACCCAAGCATCTTTTGCTTATGAGTAAGTATTTGGTGAATTTCTGTGGAATATCATGTAACAAGCAAGAAAGTCATGTATGTGTATCGTCATGATACCCGTGGATCTTCACTTATTTATAGAGAAAGTACTCCCAGCGTAATGCGACGCCAGTAGTATCATACCCCATGGTTTACAGTATATTTCCGACAATCAGCCGAGGGGACTAGCATAGAGCACTTGAACACAATCAGTGCTCGATCGCATCTTCAATTATAAATCAAGCTATTTTTACGTTTCCAGCAATAAAATATGGCCAGTAATATAACCAGTTCAATAAGTTCATGATAACAATAATTCAATGAATGAACGCTTCAATTAAGAACATGAGAGATCAAGAATGACTTAAAACAATGTTATGCTCATGGAAAAAATTCGACAGCATAACGGTACATTTCTTATTTTTCCATAATTAAATTAAGTATCTTGAACAATATGACTAGTCCCAGACCCTCAATAATCTATCTAGGAACTTTGGAATATCAACCCTTTGGTCAAACCTCGGGTTAAAGAAATTAGAACTATGACGGTCTAATACTGGGCCGTTACATGAACATAACGGTCGAGTGTTGGTACGTTAGAAAGGTTGAATCTAGAAGAAAATAGATATGGACTCAAACAGTGTGACGGCCATATATTGGACCGTTATATGTTCCTGACGGTCGAATATAGATCTGTTACATATCCAGAACCCGAAAATATCGACATAGCTTTCTAACAATTGGGCTTTCATGGTACAACCAACTCGGCATCCTAGTGGGAATCCCAGGCTCGCAGAGAATTACGGAGGACTTGAAACAAGATTTCCTAGTCCATTGGAAGGAATATCCAATAGAGAGATCCTCATGTTCCAGAATATGTTCCTATAGTGCAAAGTGTGAACTAATGGCTATATACCGGAATATATGCCGTGTACTTAGAGAAAGTGACTCTATAGATAGAAAAAGACTGTGTAGCGATGTGAAACCATGATAAAAACTCCGTCATTACATCATCTAAAAGCATAGTGTAAATACAAAATTATAGAGTTTAGCTTAATGAAATTAGCATATGCTTGAAATAACTAGAGATGTTTTTAAACATGCAATTTCTATCATAAGTTAATTTATAATCTCAAGGTCATGAAAATAGTTCAAAACTTAGATAACTACGCTTATTTATAAGTAAACTGGATTGTTCTTCAATTCTATATTGAATTGCCTGAACAAAGTACTCTGGCGGTCTAAGATGGGGGCATCACAGTGCCGTGATGGCTTATCATGGGGCCGTTAGAGTGTTGTAACGCACTGCTTCTGGGCCGTCAGAGATAACAGAGAAATTTAAATACAATAGAGGGTGTGACGGCTTATCATAAGGCTATTATATCATGTGACGGTCTTACCTTAATCCGTTAGAGGTTCTGCTGACAGTAAATAGAATAGGAAACTATGAAAATCTATCATGCTTGGAAATCAAAATTCTTAAACTATCCCAGTCGTGAAAAATGAAGTATAGGCCAGCTACATGCATAGGTTGAAATGAATTTTTAGCAAAATATTCTTTGATTAAGGCTATGGATATGCATGTATGCACAACCCTACTAAATTATGAAATTCATGATCTATAATGAATATAATCAAGCAAAACCAGATGGCTTTTATCCCTAATATGATGTTCTTGCAGTTCATGAGATAACCTACCTCTTTACTGGGCTTTAAACTTTTAATTTTAGTCTTCAAGGGTTGCCCTAGTTCTTCTCTTCCTGAGATTTTTCAGCAACTTCACGTCGCTCTAACTCCTCAGTCTCTTGACCTAAGGACGTGAAATTTGGAGGTTAGGAAGATGAGACTAAGAGGAACAAAAGGTTCTAAAGCATCTAACTATAATTACCTCGTTTAGCTTCTCTAATTTCTTGATCTTCAACACCCTGTTGCATAGTTTCCTGGGTTGACGTGATGAAACCAGCAACTTTGGAAGATCCTAACTCCTTGGATACTCGACCTCCTAACATGAAATTTTGAGAGTTGTTAGCCTAAAGTATTCAGAACAAAAGACTCTAAAGAACTTACCCGAGATTCTATCTCCTTACCTTGATTCTTCACGAGCCAAAAGTAAGGGTCGCTCAGTTCAGAACTGGGTCCTATTTATAGAGTTTTGGCTAGGGTTTGAGGATTAGATCGATTTTAGAGTCCTTATTTGGCCAGAACCTGATCCCTAAGAGTCCTTAGTAATGTTATAAATTCTCCCAAGTTGGTCTCTTGCAGATAGGATCCCAAAGATCCAATCTTTTTATTCTTTCTTCCATTCACGGAACTGACAGAGTGTGACGGTCCAAGCTAGGCGCGTTACATTACTGTGGCAGTCGCACGATAGACCGCTACATCCGCTGTGCTCAGAATTCAATTTTATTCAAACTCTTTTTGTTAATTATCCACCTAATTATCTATATAAGGGGTATTTATCCTTATAATTCGTGAATAGGCTAAATAACCTTCTAGAATATGGGTCAAACTTAATTGACTTAATCCTTGAACCTATTGGGCTTTATTTATTAAGGCTGGATTAGTTGTTTAACATAATTGGGCCTTATAATGATTTATTTAACCCAATATTCATTAATTAATTCATTTAGACCCTTAATAATTCTATAAAATTCTTAATTATATCAGAATTATTTTATAAAAATTCCAAGGCACTACATGAATAGTGCACCCCCCACTACTATTTAAGCCTTAATCCGACGCGCCTTACTATTCATCCTGCAAAACCGACGCCCCTCTTCTTGGCCTTATCCGGCGCGCCCCTCTCTTGTGTTGCTTAATCCGACGCCCCCCCCCCCCCCCCTTTGTATTACCCTATTTCGGCACGCCCATGGCCCCTCTTCCTTCTTGCCATGTAACCGGCGCGCCCCTTGGCATCCCCTTAGCCGACGCGCCCATTTGTTTGCTTAAACCGACGTGCCTCATAAAAGAAAACATAAGTTAGCTAAATAGAAGAAAAGGGTTGAAACTAATGAATAAACCAAAAGAAGGAACCTAAACTAATAAATGAAAATGAAAGAGCTTGAACCACCCTTATGAGAACGATCAACCAATCAAAATAAAAGGCCTGAAACTAACAAGCTATAATCAAAATTTCCTTCCGGGGGCGGAGGCGTTTCCCCCCTGACCCCCTCGAACCCCGCGACCTGACCACGCAGGTCGATCTGCGTGCGAGGGCGCACGTTGGCGAGTTCGGGCTTCACACTTAGCAATTCGCTCCCCTGGACTGTGCGTGAAGAGAAAAGCAACAATGTCCCATGGCATCGGACGTGGACCTCGGGGATCCCGATATGGCCATAGTCCTCAACCACCTCGGGTCAATAGTCCATCAGCTTGACCCACTTCTACCGGAATCTAATCCCGCACTTGCATTAAACTTGCCGCACTCACGGCAGACATTCGCACGATTTGTCACCGTCTCTTATGCTACAAACACGGACCTTTGTCCGAACATAAAGTGGTCCATGAGTGACCGACAAAATCTGAATGGAACGAGAAGGCTCTCGTCGTCCCCGGACCCTTCGCATGGGAATATCAATAAGGCCTCCATGGGCCATGCTAAGACCTCGAGTCCGCCCCGATCATGGTCATTGCCTGACCCATATCCTCGGCCTATAGCCCTCTCCCTTTGAACGCATATTGGTCCTTAGATCTGGTCCCGCGACATCCTCCCGTTGCCCCCTTGGCACCGGAAATATTGACGATGCCCACACGAGCCCGACTTCGACCGCGGGGGGCCCACCGCAGTATGGTCGCAGCTTGATCTTGCACCGAGCCGACAAACTTATCAGTTTCCGACCGCTCTAACCAGGGTTTAACTGAACGTTTGCCATCCCTTTGAACAATAAATTTGTCGTATCCCGACGTACATATGTTCTGGTCTTCCCGCGACGATTACGTTATTCTCAAGCCGGACATTCGTCCGAACATTAAATGGTCAACACATGACCGACATGAGCTCAGATGCTTTCTTCACACCCTCGTACGAGGACTTCAACGTTTCTTAATAAGTTTTTTATGCAATTAATTTCCTGGCCATGAGGCCCTGATTCCCGGTGATTAATCAAGGGTGTTCCCCTCTCCGAGGGTATGTAAATGACGCCGTGACCTTTACGGCGTGGCGGGTTTTGGTCTCAACACGATCTACACAATCGTCTGATTAGTCAGATCGAGCGCACAATAAATCGTCACTTAGCTGACTGGCACGCCCACGCACTTAATAAACCCAATAACCATAGATCTTAATTAATGAATAAAAAGTGCGTCCACACCCTCCCTAACCCTAGATCTGAGGTTAGTTGAGGTCATTTACATTTCATATAAAACCCATGTATTTTCCATATTTTCAAAGAATTAATGAAAGAAATTTGGCATTTGCCCCCCAAGGAGCCCAAGGGCGCACCCCTCTCTCCCGCAACCCCTTGCAGCTGTGAAAGATCTCTTCTTTTGAGGTGTGATACCTCCATATCAGTCCTCCAGTGGTTGAGAAGCTCAGCACTGCCGCCGCCGCCGCTATTGAGCCGCCGTCGCACCACCACTGCCTCGTCGTCGGATTTCTGTCCACCACCTTCCAGCAGCATGAAGCCCAAATTTTAGCTCTCAATCCAAAGCTCTGATCAAGCTGAAATTTTTAGGATCTGAAACTACATAACAAGTTCAGGCCAGCAAGCAGCAACGTCCCTGAGTCGGACCGCCTCGCCGTCATCTAGGCGATCCAACGTGATCTCTTCCAGGGTATTGCTCCTCCAGGAGTCCTCGTCGTGTCGGGACAACTCCCAGCCAAATCGGACGTCGGATCAGGGCGTGATCCTCCAGATCGCCATCACGCGCCGTCCGGACAGCACTGACGGAGCGGTCCAAGTTGCTGCCCATCAACCCAAGCTTGGTATTCCCGGTGTTATTGTTGTCGCCCTTTACCTCCCTGAGTGGAGTGGGCATCATATTTGTAATTATTGATAATTATTTGTACCGAGAATACGAGTCTTGGCAGGTATCGCCTTCCCCATGCCCGGTAGCATGGAGGTATCATTTCCGCTCCCTCATTCGGCATTTTGCTTACTTCGTATATTTCTATATGACGTTGCTTGAATGTGATAGGTTAATCTAGCTCGTTAAATAATTTCAATCACCGCTGCAAGAGAGAGTGAAACCCGTCCCGTGACCCGATCCAGGCACGAGAGAGAGTTGACCACCCTAGCTCATTGTCTGTTTCTCAACCGCGCACATCCGCACGTTTCTCTCTCCAGGGACGAGTCGCGAGTTTGCCTAGAGTCCAAGGTTCGCATCCAAATTGGCGTCGAGTCACATCCCGTCCCGCATCAGTTTTATAAGTCTTTTCGCCACTCTATCTTGTATATAAACATGAGCTCCGAAATTGTGAAAAAAGAACCCTAATGTGCTATCTTTCTATCTTGTAGGGGAAGAAAAGAAGGGGAGTGCAGCCAAAGTGGTGGAGAAGTTCGACCAGAGCCAAAATCTCAAGATCTACTTCCTATCTCAAGCCTCCAAGGTTAGATTCGAGGCCGGATCTTCAAGGAGAAGCACGGGCGGCTCTATTTAGTTTGAGATCGACCTTCCTCCCATGTGGATCTAGTTGAAGCATCTTCTATCGGCCTGCAACCTAAGAGGAGATATCTCAGATCTCATTTCTATTGATGATTCATGATGCCTTCATGTTTAATCCTTTACTTTTATCATTCTTGATGTATTTTCCATCATTTCAGAACATGATAATGATGTGTGTGTGTGTGACTATCTATGTACGGTCATGTGTGTGTGTGTGTTGATCCGTGGTCGGATCGTGTAGGAGACGACATCTCCGTGTGTTTGGAGCATAAGCTCCGTGCGCTTCAGTTCGAAGCAAGTGGATCCTCACCGTTTTGGTGTGGGGTGGATGTAGGGAGCCCGTCGTGGTCCCGAACCACCTAAAAAATCTGTCTCGCATCTTGTATGATTGTGGTTTGATTATTTATCTTGTTCACATCGATCGTGTGAGCACGGTGAATTTGAGAGAACTGATTTGCGCATTGTTAACCTCATCCTATATTTCTCAAATCTGTCCATTGCCCTATTTTGATGCAATAGTTTTAAAATTTTCCATTGCGTTTAAAGGGGACAGCTCAACCCCCTTCTTGTCCTCCCATTTACTTAGGGCCAACAATTAGTATAATTAATTGCATAGCTGCAAATAAATAAATAAATAAAAATGCACTTACCTGGAGGAATGGTGCGAAGCCACTGACCGTCGTGTCACGATCTGTCCCCTGAGACAAGTTGGCAATCAGGTGTGCGAGTAGGGCTGCTCCCCACGCATACCGCCCCACCACGCCCAAATCCACCAAGATCTCTAGGAAGCGACAATGGATGTCGTCTCCCTTCATGCCCAACCTCATCCACCCCAAAAAGAAAAACAGGAACCACCGAACGTCGCGGTCTGCACGCCCCTGATCAGATGCATCCTGGCAGAACGCACCGCGCACAGCTCGCTCCAGCCATGTCATGAACTCCACTGTGGTCTCACCAATGCGCTGACAGCCGTCGACGAAGCCCAGCACCTCCATGACGGCCATCCGACTGACCGTCCTGGTCTCTCTGTTGGTAGCACTGGTCTCCAACCCCAGCCACTCTAGAGTGCTCTCTCAGTAGTTGGGGTAGGTGACCCCGCTAACTGCCTCCCCGTCCACGCATAGTCCAGTGATCCGGACCACGTCCTCCAAGTTGGGCACCATGTGCCCCCACGGCATCAGGAACGCCCTACTCGCCGGGTGCCACCTCTCCCTTAGCGCCTGGATGAGGGGTAGGTCGAGTTGGAAGGGCTGGATCTGTAGGAACACTCCAAACCCCATCTCATCGAGCCTAGCCCTCTGAAAGTCCAGCAGGCCTCTGTAAGTAGCTACCACCAAGTATCAACTGATGCGGGTCCTCATCACACCCTACACATCACAAAGAAGAAAACAAGAACACCTCGTCAGTAAAAGAGGAGCCAACAACAATAAATAACAGCAATAAACACACGATATATCTAAAAAAATTGCGTCAGCCCTCCTTGACTCCTTCAAATATTTTCAAATAATCAAAAATTTTAAAAAAAGATCATGGACGCGTCATCACGCTTTGACGCCTTCAAATATTTGTAAAAAAATAAAAATTCTAAAAAATTCTAATGCATCAGCGTGCCCGGACACCTTCAGGAATTTTATTAAAATACTTAAAATTGAAAAAAAAATGAACGCATCACCTGTGGTGGACGCGTTCATCATTCGTCCCCCGTGCCCACTGTAGCCCTCTTCTTCTCTCACCATGGCCCATATACATCAAAAGAAATGCATAAAGGGGAAGCTTTAAGGGGCCTACCGGATCTTGCTCGCCTCCCTCCGCACCGTCGGGTCCCTCGGGACCCTCAATGGCCAGAGGAGCGTCCTCCTCTTCCATAGTGACCTCTACATCCTCTTCCATGATCGTTCTTGGGTGGGGAGGAGGTTGCCTCCTCTTCCCTCCGCCATGGCTCGGGCCTCCGTGTTCCATGGGGTGAGAAAGGGGGATTTCGGAATGAGGAGATGACAAAGAGAATGGATAAATGGAGAAGAAGGGAGGTGCTTGAGGAAGAAGAAGGAGAAGAAGGGAGGTAGTTGAAGAAGAAGAAGGAGAAGGCGGGGGAGGCCCTCGAACGTTTTAAGGTTTGAATTCGAATGAATGGACGCGTCTTGGCATGAAGATGCATCTAATTAACGCGTCCTAGAGTCTAAACGCATCCACAAAACATACAAAAAAAGAAATATATATATATATATAAGCATCTTGTCTTTTAGACGCGTTAAAAAAAAGAAAAAAGTTGTTAAAAAATTGTACGCGTCTTTTAGTCGACATGCGTTTACCAAAAAAAAAGGGGGGAGAGAGAGAAAACCTCTGTAACGGCTGTAAAGAGAGAGAGAGAGAGAGAGGGTGCAAAGAGCACACGTAATGGTATTAAGGCTTCGTGTTTATTTCATTGAAATAAAGGGGCAACATTAATAGTTGGGCACTTTAGGCCTTAATTTCCCAAATTCAGTTACATAATCTCTCCACAACCCACGGTCTTCCTTTACATGCACCACCCCCTTCCCTGGAATGCTTGTCTTCCATGATGCTTTGATACCCTTCACATCCTTTGCATCTCCCTCCATACTCAGCTCCCTTCTCCTTAGTGGAGGAAGGTTGGATAGCATAGGGAAAGAATGGCGAGGGAGGCCGATTTGAGTATAACACCGGTGCGCATTATAAAGGGCAAATTCAGTTGCACCAATGAGTTGGAGTTTCGCATCAAGGGAAGATATTATGAGATTTTCACACGGGAGTAAGCATGCCAGCGCTCAAGTGAACAGGTTTTGCGCCATGGTGTTGATGTGAGTCTGCCAGTCTTCACGCTTCTTCAGTCGAGGAACGCAATTAACCACATCACCACCAAAGCCTAACACATCGGCCATGTAATGAAGGGGGCTATGTTGAAAGATCTTTGAGGTAGTCTATCCTTCCTCGCAGTGATCAAATGTGAAGTGTAGGTCAATCCAGCAAGTCAAGAGAAGTACACAATCGAAAGAAGGCTTGCCCATGCTGGAAGCCATGAGACCGCTGTAAAGGTAAGCAAGGGCGATGTGCCCCACTCTTTTGCCCTCCCAAAGTCCACAAATCACACTCAGTTGATCCTCCTCCACGATGTTGTCAGTGCAAGGGAATAGGAGTGCTCCTACCAAATAGATGGTGAATCCTTTCATGAGATCTTCTAGATGTTCATCGCCCACCGATCTTTCCAAGGCATTCATGGTCCATTCTGTGAGCTTTTGCAAATTGACTCCCCTTTGAGTCTGGACGCCTTTAATAGCTCCGGAGGGCATAAAGCTTTCAATGACTTCCTCGGGGGTTACCCATTTTGACATGGGCATGATCTTTATCTTACTGTCCTTCTTGAACTTTTTCAAACCAAGCAAGAGTTCCACTTCCTCAAGAATGATAGTTGCTTCAAAAGTGGGGAAGATGAAGGTGTGAGTTTGAGGGTGCCAGATCTCTATCAATGCACCCATAGCCGCCCAGTCCATGTGAATCTTATCATAATGCTTGGCATGAACAACAAGCCCTTGGAGATGCCACTTCGTGATAATAGTCCTTATGCCGATGGAGATGTTGGAAGTAAGCTTCGGAATCCAGGGCAGCTTGGAAAATTTCCTCGGGCCCGGAAAGAGAGGGCATGCCTAGAGAAAAGGAAGGAGAATGAAGAAGTAAGGGATAATTCATGTAGAAAAAAAATTGGATTAAGGTGCCAACTCAATATCCATTATTGGATTCCCTCGCTCAGATGACCTTCGATGTCGGTGAGCCTCTTGAACCTGTTGCTAAGCTTGCTTCTCTTCACGGGATGTGAAGACTCACCTTCCATCTCGAGATGCCAAAATCTCTCCTCCCTCTTTCTCTTCCCTCCTCAAACCAATCTCTGATGCTATTTGCCAAGGCAAGTAGGGGGATACTTATAGGAGGGAAGGAGTAAAAAGTCAACACAAAGCATTAATGTGGAGTTGTCATTGTGGACTCTAACATAGGATCCCTGTCTTGTTTGTGTGTGTTTTCTCCTACTTTTTCAAATCATTTTGGTGTGTTGATATGCTGTATAATCGAATGCAATTTTGTTTATTGTGAGTTAATTCTATTTTATTGTTGAATACATGTTTTTAAAAAAAGAAAGAAAGAAAAGAGAGCAAAGCGGCACCATTGTCCCACCATTTACCACCATCAGTCATCACGGTGATTGACACTGACATGTCATGCATTTTACTATATAATATCTACACTACTAGAGCATGTCAAGGACCTTATGGCTTGAACGAATCTGGAATTTGAGTTCCCCTTCTATAAAAATGGTGATGATTTCAGATGAATTTGGGTTGTACAGATAGGCCGTTAAGTTGTGATGGCTTGGGGACGATGGTTCCGTTCGGTGGGTCGGTGCGTGGATAAATGGACTCCGGCTCAGTATCGTTTCATGGGATTGGTATCTTGACCCTTTCTTAACAACTTAACAATATTATCCTTGGCTATTTTTTATTTTAATTTATTTTAATTTTTTCTTTAAACCCAGCATGCATTCATGTAGGATTTTGATATCACTGAGGAAGATCATTCACTTAATACGATTATGAGAGCCACTATGCTCAAATTTCTCTGATATGAGATATTCCATTCCGAATCGAGTACTCAATTTCTTTGAGACTACCCTAGGTTGTTTTTCTAGAAAAGACCCTTGTTTGGATTTAATCCTCAACTATTCCTTTTTTTTACTCCATTGGACCCACCTTGGCCGTAGCACTTCCACATTGGCTGGTAACCGCTCCCCAATGGTGAAATCTATAGGTACATGACCCAAGGTACTTCTACGCACAGAAGTTGGTCTCTTTCCTAGTCATGCCTGAGCGCGCATTATTCTCCCTGTTTGTTCACCATCTAAACAATCGTCTATTTCGGAAAGCCTTCTTCAAGGTTGCTTCATTTAAACTCTGGAAAGATTCCAACCCTGTAATGACGAGAGCGTGTCTCATCACACATTGGCATTTGCTTTTCGTTCCACTCCCACTTTGTTCCAATACACTTCATTTGCTCCATTCCATTACGTGTCACTCCCCTACAAAGCAAACGCCAAGGCGGGATAATTGTAGACACTGCACGTTATTTTTGACATTACCGTGAGTAAATCTCATATTACACTATGATGGCCTAAAGCGGCTTTTACATTTGAGTTATTTGAGTGATTTCCTATTTTTTTGATATTTTTTCCATTTTTAGAATTTTTTTGAAAAAAAGTCTTAAACGTGGCGGCCACGGGTGACGCGTTCTTAAAAACGTGTCATCCACCCAAGACGCGTTCCTGAGCCCTCATGCAACACGCGTTCGACCCCAACACCATCGTTTAGTTTGACGTTTCAGATAAATCCAAAACAAGAAGACGTCATGCTGACTAGACGTGGCCTTAAAAGTCATGGTTAAGCGTCGAAACCAGTCGCTTTCGACTCTTGCGGTGCCTTTCGGCGCCATTTTTGTGGAAATGAATGGGCGCATCTGGGACCTTGGACACCTTCAAATAATGCGTCTCCCGTGGTAGACGCGCCAAAGTTAAAGAAATGAAATTTTAAATAGAGAACGCGCCTTGGATATGGAACGCGTTCATGTGAACGCGTCCCTTATCACAGACGCGTTTTCTTCAAATTCACCTATAAATAGAGGACCCCCTCCCATGAAACCAAGGGCTTCAAAAATCTTGAAAGAAGAGGGGAAACTCTGCCCAATTTGTTCCTAAGCCCTTGAGTTTTTAAGGGGAGGTTCTGCCAGATTTTCGAGTGCTCGGGCACACGAGAGAAAGTTGTTCCGTTCCACCGCACATCCACGCCGTCCTCACGCTGCTAAAATTCTTTTCCAGGCCCGCTATCGGTGCCCTAATAAGCTTTTCCTTCCCCTTTGTTCTGCTTCATTTTCATTCTGTTAGTTGCATGCATCATTCGTTATTTCTGTTTGTGTCGTGCTTCTCTCCTTGAGAGGGCTTTGCATTTTTGTGCATCTCTGCGCGCCGTTTCATTCATCATCTCATTTTTCATCCCTTTGCATCCAAAAGGGGTTTAAAACTACACCAACTAGGTGTGTATTGATCATGGTTTCATCATCTTCATCACAAGGGATTGATACTACGCTACTTTTATTATGATCCACTTGATGTTCGTTCATTTTCTTGCAAGGGTAACCCAAAAGAAAGTCATCTTTGTCGGCCAGCCGAAGGAAGAGGAGGAAAGGAATCCACAACAATATCCCGCTTTGGAGGTATAAACGGGGTCACTTGCTCTTTAATTTTGGGGTCCTTTACCCCTGGCGATCACACAACCAACACATAGGCCCTCACGCGTGTCTTTTCATTTCCTTTCTTTTCCGTCAAAAACCCCGCGGAGCGTAACATCCCGCAGTGGTTCCCTCCCCTGTATTTTTATTTCTGTCAAACCCGCGGAGAGTGACTTCTCGCAGTGGTCCCCCTCCCCTTTATTTTCATTTCTGCTAAACCGCGGAGAGTAACATCCCGCATCAATTCCCTTCCCCATTTCAATTCTTGTCTAAACCCGCGGAGAGTAACATCCCGCAGCAGTTCCCTCCCCCGTTTCAATTCCAGTTAAAACCCAGGGAGAGTAATATCCCGCTGTAGTTCCTTATTACATAATTTCCATTCCGCACATTTCATTTTAGATTTTCACCCCACGGAGAGCAACCTCTCGCGGTGGTCTCTTTTCCATGTTGCCCCGCGCCTCGTGTGTGTTTCCCCCTTCCTTTCCCATGATGTCGTTCACACTTGATAGTTCCCTGGCAGATTATGGATGAAAAGAATAGTGTTTAACACAGCATGGCTTCTCCCCAAATCAAAAACTGCCCTTTCCCTTGTGCCCTAGGCCATGGGTGGCTATTTATAGGAGCCTAGAAACTGTAGGTCAAATTTGAGAGATAATCATAGAGAAGTAGAGTCCTAGATCAATAATTCTATTAGAAAATCATTGGATAAGGTCTCTAAGATGGATAGGAAATGATCTGGAGCAAAATCCTTGGGGAGAAATATCTAAATTAGAACTCTAAAGCGATAAACACCAGAAGGGGCGTGTTCCGACTAGGAAGGAAAGACCCTATGAGAATGCAGTCAGTCGAGGGACCACGACCAACATTAACATGGTCACCCGATAGACCGTGATCTGCGCAGCAACTCCGGCTATCCCAGCAACTATCATATTAGCTATAGCAGGTATATGAACTTAACTCGAGCTATCTGAACTTAACTCAAGTAGCTATGTTAATTAACTGCAATAGCTATCTCAACTGTGGCTACCTTACTAACTCGAGCTATCTTAACTATAACAATCTCAGCATCTTGAGCTATCTTAACTGTAGCTATCTCACTAGCGACTATGTGTTGCAACTATCTCACCGGCAACTATGTGCTGCAGCTATCTCCTTAAGTGACTATGTTAACTGGAGCTACCCAACACCTATCTTACCTTCTTAATTGGAGCTATCTCACTACAGTGCCTATCTTATTAACTCGAGCTATCTCGATGCAGTGCCTATCTCATCTCTCAATTGCGCCTATCTCAGCTTTCAATTGTGCCTATCTCACCTCCCATACGACTATCTCTACTCCCATGCGACTAACTCAAGAAAAATGACAAAAAAATTGGAAAGAGCCCAAAAAAATAGAGAAAATCCAAACATAATACAAAATTGGGAAACAAGGAATAATCTAGAAAAATAATGAAAACTACTCAAATAAGTCAATTTGAGGGTCGGGTCAAGGAAGACTCTAAAGTGATGGCCAATTTGGGATATCACAAATGTGAACAAGAGAAAGACTCAACTTGCAAGCTAAAAATAAGAAGGGTCATCTGTAGACACCCATTTTTAACCTGCAAGTTGAGTCTTTCTCTTATTCACATTTGTGATGTCTCGAATTGGCTATCGCTTTTGAGTCTTTCTTGACCCATTATGAGCCCTTTTTGACCCTCTAATTGACTTATTTGAGTACTTTTTCTTATTTATCTCGATTATTCTCCTTTTCCTAATTTTTTTATTTTCTGGATTTTTCTCCATTTTTGGCTCTTTTTAAAGTTTTTGTTATTTTTCTTGAGTTAGTCGCATGGGAGTTGAGACAGTCACATGGGAGGTGAGATAGGCACAGTTGAGAGCTGAGATAGGTGTAGTGGAGAGCTGAGATAGGCATTGCATTGAGATTGCTCAAGTTATTAAGATAGGTGCTATAATGAGATAGCTCTAATTAAGGAGGTAAGATAGGCGTTGGATAGCTCAAGTTAACATAGTCGCTTAATGAGATAGTTGCAGCACATGTCATGTAATACCCCAAAATTTTGTATATGATATTTTATAATTTATTTAGATTTTCTAAGATTTTGTAGAGATAAATGGACCAATAAAAGAATTTGGGTTAATCCAAAACCAAATAATAAGGTCCAATATTTATCAATTAACTTAGCCTTTTAACTAAGACCAATTAACCAGCCCATTTAAATAAACCCAAAAGACCTAAAACCAAGCCCATAAGGTTTGGCCCATATTCTAGAAACTTAAATTTGTGTATTTACGGAATTTAGGCGGATAATTACTCCATAAATGGATAGATAAATGGATAAATAATAGGAAGAGTTTGAATTCAATCAAATTCGACTCCAAAGCCAAAAAAATGGTCCATCGGGTGACAGCTTGAGGACGAAAATGGTCTAACACTAGACCGCTACTAGCTGCAGATTCCGTGAATGGAAGAAGACATGAAAAGATGGGAACTTTGGCATCCTAATCATCTAGGATTGATGTTATCTCTTATATAGATGAGTCTAGAGTGCTTGAGGTTCGAATTGGTGACCTAATTTGAACTCTAAGTTCGTTCTAATCCTCAAAACCCTATCTAAACCTATAAATAGACCCTAGAACTAACCTGCGCGACCCTTACGTTTGGCTCGAGTGCAACTAAGGTAAGGAGGACGAATTTGAGGTAGGTTCTTTAGAAAAATGTGTTCATAATACTAAGGTCCAACTACCCTCAAAATCTCATTCTAGGAGATCAAGCCCACGAGGAGCTAGAGGCACCTAAAGTCGCTGATTCAGCACAAGTAACTCAGGAAATTGTTTGACCGGGCTAGATTGATCAGCAAGTTAGAAGCCCTAAACGAGGTAATTATATAAGGGTTCTTTATAGTTATTTGTTCCTGTTAGTACCCTCTTCTTACCCTCCAAAGTTTGTAGTCATAGGTGAAGAGGATCAGAAGTTAGAATGCCACGAAGTTGTTGATTCGGTTCTGAACAAGCAGAACTTGGGTTAATTTCCAGCCCTAAATTCAAAGTTTAAGGACAAGACCAGAGGTAGGTTATCTCATGAACGGCTTAAACATGATCTTAGGAGTAAAAACCCTCAATTCCAAGATGATTTCATACATTGTACATAGAGTATTTTGTGTTTTAGTGATTAGTTCATTTTCATGCATAAACCTAGCCTTTAATGGAAAAGATGAAATTTTCACTTAATTTACATTCTCCTATGCATATTCTTGGCCTACTTTCTTCTGGCATGTTCATTACATATTATATATCATTTTCATGGCTTTTATTGCCCTAAAATAGGCATGAACTTCGATTTTTAATGTATGTCTACTACAGAGGAAGAAACGGTCTTCCTAAAGACCGCTTGGAATAACTAGCGGTCCTACGATAGATCGCTAGCCTGTGTAAAACGGTCCTTAAAGCGACCGCATTTGTTTCTGAGTTCTGTGTTAATGTTAACCCGAAACATAATGCAAAATGGCCCTAATTTACTTATGATAAGCCTAGCTATTTAAATTTTGACCTAGTTTTAAACATGGTTTTCCTATACTTGGTTATAATGATGGTTCATCCCAGATAGTTTCATGATTCTTTATGCACTTGAATTTTTTTTTAAACTTATTTTAATTTCATGCCAAAATCATATACTCTTGTACTAAATGCATATTTCAAGTAGTAGATGAACTAGATTCACGAGTGGTTTATCGTTGTTTTATCATGATCTTTTCTCATCTATGAGTCATTTTCTTATGTACATGGCATATACCCTGGTATGTGGCCATTAGTTACACTTTGCACTTATAGGCACACTCTCTTGGACTTATGAATCTCTCCGCCGGATATTCCTTCTATCGAATTAGGGGATTATGTTTCAAGGCCTCCATAAGTCTCCGCGAGCCTAGGATTCCCATTAGGACACCGAGCTGGTTGTACCATTAAAACCCAATTATCTAGAGAGCACTTACTGGTATTTTCTTGAATCCTGGTTCTAAACGGTCTAGTACACGACCGCCTGGTCAAGAAACGGTCCAGTGAACGACCGCTTGATTTCAGAGTTTGATTAACCCGGGTTTGACTCAAGGGTTGATTTTTTCCCTATGATTCCAGCTGGTATATTGATTATCTAGAACATGTCACTTTATTCCAAAAGCTATCTAAAATAAATTTTGTAGAATTAATGAATGTACCGTTATGCTGCCAAATTTCTCTATAGCATGACCTAGATATTAATGCATTCCTTGAATTCTTATTTTCATATTTAGTGCATTCTTCCATTGACTATTGTTGAACTTGTTACATTATTGGCCAACATTATTATTATACTTGTGGAAATAGCTTGATTTATACTTGAAGATGCAGTTCGAGCACTGATTGTGTTCAAGGGCTCTATGCTAGTCCCCTCGGCTGATTGTCAGAAACATACTGTAAACCATGGGGTATGATGCTACTAGCGTCGCATCGCGCTGGGAGTACTTTCTTTATAAATAAGTGAAGATCCACAAATATTCATGAAATATTTGCAAAGCAAAAGTACATTCTTGCATGTTACATGACTTTCTAGTGCATAGCCTTTAAGGTTATGAAAAGTGCATTCTTGTTACATTCTTGTTCATGAAAGGCCAAATTTCATTCGTGATATACTCTTGATTAATCATATTCTCATATCTCACACTTGGTCGTATCCTGTTACTTTGGTTATATACGTGTTTCATCGTACCTGCATGATTTATCTTATTCTCTAGAGCTAAAATGTTAATCACTTAAATATTACCATCATGTTGATACGAAGATACCTACTGGGCAAGTATGCTCATACCTATTTTCTTGTCTATTTCAGGAAGTACTAGTGGATCGGATTCGGAATATACAAGTAGCGGGTCTGAGGGTGAATGAAGGTTTTCAAGATGAGAGAAGCCTTAGATGATCAAAGTGTGTCTAGTCTAGTCATATTATAATTTTGATTTTCTTGAGTCATAGTGGTCAAGAAATGATGATCTTATGTAATTGGATTTGATGTAATAAAGATTAGAAATTTGAGAAAAGTTACTTGTGCAATTACTTTTATGTGATTATTTAGCGCTCTGATTTTCTTGCGTGCGAGAGACTTACCATGCCGGCTGTTCACGTTCTGATATTCCTTCCACTATATTAAAAGCTCGGGGCATGACAGTTAGAGTGGTATCAAAGCCCTAGGTCTAAGGATTTTACTTATTCCTAAGAAAAAGAAGTCATGTCATAGGATTAAGTCCAAGGTTTAAGGACCCATGCCTATGAATCAAGGAAAGAAAATTCCCAACCCATGAGAGAAATTGGGTAAAACCTGGGATGAGCTCATAATTAGGAATTATCTTTAAGATTAGCCCATAAATTCCATTAAGATTAACAATTCCATTACTCTTCTCAGGTACCTTACTCTTACAATGGCTCACCGTGTTGATTGGGGTGGAATGCAACAAATGGTTGCGGGTCTCACACATGCATTGCAAAACATGGCTCAAGCTAGCTCAAGGGCTGGTGCTGGCGATCTACACCGTAATTTCTAGAGTCTAAACCCTACATGGTTTTCAGGTTCCTCTAACCCAGATGAAGCTGAAAACTGGATAGATGAAATGAACCGCATATTTGAGGTCATGCAATGTGCCGACCAGAAGAAGGTTCATCTTGCTACGTTCCAACTCAATAAATATGCCCGTACATGGTGGAAGTCTATTCCGGCACCGCCTCAAGATGCACCACATACTTGGGAAGGATTCGTTAGCCTCTTCCGAGCAAAATACTTTTCCGAGCATGTCAAGGAACGGAACGCTATGGAATTCACTTCTCTCCGCTATGGCATGATGTCAGTGGCAGAATATAAACTCTAGTTTTCTAGACTGGTACCGTACGCTCCTCACTTGGTTAGTACCGACTTATTGAAAGCTAACCAATTTATGGATGGTTTGAGGCCCAGCTTTATTCAACAACTTAAGACTCAGAATATCCGTACATATGCGGAGATGGTCCAACGGGCACATCTATGCGAAAGGACCTTGGAGAAGGTCGAGAAACTTAAAGGTAAAGGAGAGGAGCCAAGCCGAAGGTCTGATCGGCATGGAAGGAAGGAGAAATTCAGTATTACAGAACCATATAAATCCCGTGATAGCAAGAAGAGATCCCAGAACGAAGGTGGTAGTGGCTACCACAAGAGTAAGAAGGCTAAAGAAGAAGATAAGCAAGTCATGGCGGATTGCTCGTTCTGTGATAAATTCGGTCATGCGGTCGAAGAATGTTGGAAACGTTTGGGCGCATGCCTAAGATGTGGAAGTCGGGAGCATCGCATGCCTGACTATCCTCTGATGAAAGAGCAAACATCCACAAGAAGTAATGGATGACGAAAGCGGCAAGCTAGATTGAATGCCATATTGGAGGATGAACCAACAAAAGAAGGGGAGCTCATTGAAGGTACAATTCATATTCATTCCCATCTTGCTTTTGTGTTATTTGATACAGGTGCTACTCATTCCTTTATTGCTAGTTCCTTTGCGAAAACATTACCTATTTCACATGTTCCCTTACCATCGGATTTAACCATAGTCACTCCTTTAGGGTCGGGAAAAGAATTGAAAACCTATTTCCCCAATAGTGAAGTTACTGTAGAAGGGCATAATCTTCCCGCTAATCTCGTATGCCTTGATATGGAAGGCTACGATGCTATATTAGGAGTTGATTGGCTGGTAGACCATGACGCCTATATAAATTGTCGCAATAGGATAATTTACTTTCGAAAACCAGGTCTCCCACGATTTTTCTTTCTTGGCATTAAATACTGGAAGCATCTCTCTCTTATTTCTTCTCTTCAGGCTTGCAAACTCATTTCGCAAGGATGTGAAGCTTTTCTTGCCTCCGTAGTAGTTACTGAGACCAAGGAGATTCAGATAGAAGAAATCCTCGTAGTTAGGGAGTTTCCTGATATTTTTCCTTCCGAGTTACCTAGCTTACCGCCCGAAAGGGAGGTTAACTTCACCATTGAACTCACACCTGGAGCGACACCAGTGTCAATAGCTCCTTACAGGATGTCTCCCACAGAACAGAAGGAACTAAAGAAGTAACTTCAGGAGCTACTAGAAAAAGGCTTCATTCGACCTAGCACATCCCTTTGGGGTGCGCTAGTCTTATTTGTCAAGAAGAAGGACGGTTTCCTCAGATTATGCATTGACTACCTGCAGTTGAATCAACTCACCATCAAAAATAAATATCCACTATCGCGTATTGATGAGCTGTTTGACCAACTTTCTGGTGCGGAGTACTTCTCCAAGATCGACCTTGGGTCAGGCTATCATCAATTGAGGATCAAGGATGAAGATATTCACAAGACTGCTTTTCGAAGCCGATATGGACATTATGAATTTGTGGTTATGCCGTTCGGTTTAACCAATGCACCTGCTGCATTCATGCGACTGATGAATAATGTGTTCCGGCCTTATCTTAACCAATTTATAGTTGTATTCATTGATGATATTCTCATCTATTCAAAGACAAAAGAGGAACACGAGAAACATCTAAGGGTTGCCTTGCAAACCTTGCGGGAACACCAACTTTATGCTAAGTTACACAAATCTGAATTTTGGCTTAAGGAAGTCTCTTTCCTTGGCCATATTATTTCTAAAGAAGGCATTGTCGTAGATCCTTCTAAAGTTGAAGCAGTTAAGAACTGGAGCCGACCAAACACTATATCTGAAGTTCGAAGTTTCATTGGCCTAGCTGGTTATTATAAGTGATTTATCAAGGATTTCTCCAAAATCGCCGCTCCTTTAACAAGACTCACCAGGAAGGAGAATCCTTTCGAGTGGACAAGGGAATGTGAAGAAAACTTATTAGCCCTTAAAGAGCATCTCACCACGGCACCCATACTAGCATTGCTCGTAGAAGGTGGCAGATTTGAAGTTTATATTGATGCATCTAGCATTGGTCTAGGTTGTGTACTTATGCAAAATGGCAAGGTGATTTGCTATGCTTCAAGACAGCTCAAGTGACATGAGAAAAATTACCCTATTCATGACCTAGAACTGGCTACAATTATATTTGCCTTGAAGATTTGGCATCACTACCTTTATGGAGAGAAATTCATGGTCTATTCAGACCATACGAGCTTGAAATATCTATTCTCTCAAAAAGAGCTAAATATGAGGCAAAGGCGATGGTTGGAGTACCTTAAGGACTTTGATTTTGCTATAAAATATCATCCTGACAAGGCGAATGATGTGACCGTTGCGTTCAGCAGGAAACCGATAGGAAAGATATTAAGTCTCATGAAAGGTGTGACTAATCTTATTTCTAAATTTGCTCAGTTGAATTTAGATATTAATATGAAGAAGAAAGAGGATTGCTTTATACCCAATATCCGGACACAACCCACATTAATAGAAGATCTAGTCAAACTCCAAGATGATGACCCCGTGTTATTAGAGATCAAAGCCAATATGGAGCAACGGCCAGATTTCTCTATTACAAATAATGGAAGATTACTATTCAAGGGACGAGTTTGTATACCGGATCATGTGGATACTAAGAAATTGATCCTAGAAGAAGCTCATAAATCTAAGTACGCCATTCACCTTGGTGCTACCAAGATGTATCAAGACCTTAAAAGGAATTATTGGTGGCCCAATATGAAAAGGGAAGTAGCGGACTATGTGTCACGTTGCCTCACTTCTCAACAAATTAAGGTAGAACATCAAAGGCCTGCTGGAAAACTACATCCCTTAGAAATTCCAGAATGAAATGGAAGAGCAGTGGAATGGACTTTATCATGGGACTGCCTAAATCAAGAGATGGACATGATGGAATATGGGTGATCATAGACCGTTTAACAAAATTGGCTCATTTTCTACCTATTAAAAGTCGATGGTCTGTAGATATCTTGACTGCCTTATACATGAAGAAGATTGCTAAGTTACATGGTGTCCCTGTCACTATTATTTCTGATTGAGATCCTTGATTTACTTCACAATTTTGGAAGGGTCTGCAACATTCTTTGGGGACCCGATTGAATTTTAGTACTGCGTTTTATCCGCAAACTGATGGACAAACTGAAAGAACCAATCAAGTAGTAGAAGATATGCTAAGAGCATGTGTTATTGACTTCGGTGGAAGCTGGCACGACCATTTATCTCTAGTGGAATTTACCTACAATAATAGTTATCAAGCTAGCATTCAAATGGCACCATTTGAGGCACTATATGGGAGAAGTTGTCACTCACCTATCTGCTGGAGTGAAGTTGGGGAAAGACAACTTCTAGGTCCAGAATTGATAAGGGATACTATTGAGAAAGTTAAGCTAATTCGAGAAAGACTCAAGATGGCCCAAGATAGACAGAAATCATATGCTGATAATCGAAGGCGTGACAAGGAATTCCAAGTAGGTGATCATGTATTTCTCAAGGTCTCTCCAGGTCGAGATATTCGAAGGTTCGGCATCAAAGACAAGCTTACACCAAGATTCATTGGCCCTTTTGAAATTCTTGAAAGGGTTGGAGAGGTGACGTATCGACTAGCTTTGCTTCTTCAATTGGCAAGAGTTCATGATGTATTCCATGTCTCTATGTTAAAGAAATATGTTTACGATCCATTCCATGTTATCACTTATGATAATCTGGAGATCCAAAAGGATTTGACGTACGAGCTAAAGCTAATCAAAATAATTGAACAGGAGGTACGCCAACTTCAGAATAAAGTTATTCCCATGGTCAAAGTCCAGTGGACCAAAACTTGTCCACATGAAGCAACATGGGAGACGGAGGAAGCCATGCGCAAGAGATTTCCCGATCTATTTGAATGTAAGTACACTCTCTCTTAAAGCTTATGTATTAGAAATTGATGACCAAATTCTCTTAAGTGGGGGAGGGTGTTGTTGTGTCCCTGTGATTTTGATGATAGCAAACATTATAAGTCATCATATGTTTGAGTCTGCATATAAATCTGTTTAAATCTGCATAGTCTGCATACTGTTTGAGTCTGCATATAAATCTATTTGTGTTGCATATAAATGTTTCAATGAACATGTGTTGCATATGAATGTTTCAATGAACATCTTATTTGAGTATCATTACATCGAACAGGCTGTGTGCATTGGTGCATTTCATAATTGCCATAAGTCAATGAATGTTTGCATTTCATAACCTTGTTTCTATGAATGTCTAGACTTAGACTCATGCATTTCATATCTGCTCAGGTTAAGTCTGTACAATGGGTGTTGTCTGCACAGCCAGTGTATCACTCTCTCTGCACTGTCTATACATCCTTAGACAGCCTGCCTGGAGCTTGATTGTTGAAGTCTAGAAGTGGGTCGACCCCCTTCCAGATGGGTCGACCCCCCAGATCTCTAAGTCTGTACAGAGTGCCTTGTTCATCTTTGTTCAAAGTCTATAGATTGTCTCTTTTACATACGTTGCTCGAAACAAAGTCTATACACTGCTGGATGATCAAGTCTGCACATTGGCGACTTTCCCTACGTTCTGGCCAAGTCTATACATTCATACCTTTCCCTACGTTCTGGCCAAGTCTACACATCGTTTGCCTGGCTTCTGCTTCAAAGTCTATACATTCGTTACCTTTCGCAAGTCTATACAGAGTCTGTATCTTCTAAGTCTATACATCCGTTGTCTTAATAAAGTCTGTACATACTTTGCTTGTTCAAGTCTATACACGGTTCAGTTGTTTTGGCAACTCTACACATCATGAAGTCTATACATCCGATTGCCTTTGCATTGCTCAAGTCTGTACAGCCCTTTCGTTGGCAAGTCTATACATCCTCCAGTTGTCTTGGCAAGTCCATACATTGAGAGTCTATACATTGTACAGTAGTGCATTCCTTGAAAGCAAGTCAGTACATTGGCGTTGGGCATCCAAGTCTATACATTGATTCACTGTTCATGCCTTCACCCAAAGTCTGTACAGCGAGCAGCGTGTCTGTGTCTCAAGCCATTCTCCAAGTCTGTACATTGCTTGCATCTTCAAAGTCTATACATCCACAGTTGAACCCTAAGTCTATACATCGTAAAGTATGCACATTATGCTTTGAAGCTCACCAAGTCTATACATTGATTCACAGCACACACGTTCAAAGCCTGAAGCCTATACAGCCTTGGCAAATGCTCCTAAGTCTATACATCACAATGTCTGCACATCGCTGTGTTCAAGCCTTTCAAGTCTATACATCGGCCTCAAGCTTCACAAGTCTACACATTGTCTTCATGGCATCGGAAGTCTATACAGCCTGCATGCCTCATAACGCCAAGTCTATACATCGTGGCCTTCAAGTCTTCAGAGCCTGTACATTCTTCAAGGGCCAAGTGTATACAGTGTCTCGCTCACATCTTCAAGGGTGAAGTCTATACATTGGTTAGGCTTGTTCATGCTAGGCTTGTTCATGCATCGTTCTTCTCAAAGTCTGTACATTGGTGTCTCATGCATTCTAAAGTCCATACACTCCTCCTTGCATAGTCAAGTCTATACAGACTTAACGAAAGCATTCAAGTCTGTACTCTGGTGCAGCCGTCTGCATGGTCAAGTCTATACAGACTTAGCGAAAGCTTAGCTAGTCTGTACTTTGGTCTCTCAGGCATGTAAACACCAAGTCTATACACTCCTTGTTTCATGTCTATACATTCGGTTGTTCCATGCATTCTCATCAAGTCTATACAGAGCTTGCCTCAAAGTCTGGACAGCGCTCGCCTCAATGTCTGTACAGCCTGTGTGTTGAACGAACACAAGTCTGTACATCGTCCAGCGCTTCATGTGAAGTCTGTACAATGTCTTAGTCTTCTACACATGAAGTCTATACATTGCTGTTGCATTTACGCCATGTCCATACACTGCATTTGTGCATTGATCACAGCAAGTCTGTACATAGAGTTCTCATGCATGTAAACATCAAGTCTATACACTCCCGTGTTGCATGTGTATACATTCGTTTGCTTCATGCATCACACAGAAGTCTGCACATCCCTTTCTGATAAGTCCATACATCATTTGTCAAGTGTGTACATTGAGGTCGCTTGAAGGGCTTCAAGTCTATACACTCTCACGTTGTACATACTTGCTTATTTGCTGCTTCGAAAGTCTATACACTGCATTATATATGCATATTACAGCATGTGGTAAGAAGTCTGTACACTTGTCTTGTCTCACACGATCAACTCTGTACAACCATCCATGCTTGCCTTGCTTGCTGAATGAATTCTGAACATTGCCTTAAGCTAATACTATCTTCGACTGATTAACTGACAGGATTGTTGGATGAGGTTAATGTGTCTAAGCACGTGACTCGAGGTGGGCACCTGGCACGTGATCCAAGGAGATGAGATGCTGACACGTGGTAGCATCACTTGGGCGACCGAAGTGGAAAGCACACACCCTAAGCTGCTGCTATATATATAGAAGATGTCTTCCTCAGAAGCTGATTGACAAGAACAGAAGAGGGCTGATCGAGACTGTGAGTGAAGAAGAAGAAGTGAGAGTAGAGAGTGATAGAAGAAGAAAATAGAAGCAGAAAGAGTAGCAGAAAGAAAGAAGAGAGCTTGAGAAGGAAAGAGGAAGAGAGATCGTACTGTGAGCTTGTGAAAGAGTAGAAGAAGAAAAAGAAAGAGAAAGAGAGATGGAGAGCTCCTGAAGAAGAAGAGAAGTCTTGCTGTCTTCACTGGACCTTGGATCAGATCCAACCCAGTTTGCTCCTGCGAGAGCTTTTGTGCATTTCATTTTTCCAGCTTTCTGTTGTTGCGTTTTTATTTTTCCTTTTAACTATTCACTAGTTGTTCTTCCGATCCTCTAGTGTGAGGTCGGGTTCCCTTCGGTTTGGAGGAAGAGAGACTTGCGTCTCTGGTTACCTTTGACTGGGTGTCATTGGTTGTTTCCCTCCGGCTGGGAGGAAGGGAGGTCCGAGACCTCTAGGTTGCAAGTGGCTGGGAGTCACTTGTGGGTTTCCTCCGGTTTGGAGGAAGGGAGGATTGGTCCTTCGGTTCTGGTCTTGTGGGTTGCAAGTACAGGTATTCCCTCCTGGTCTGGAGGAAGAGAGACTATGTGTCTCTGGTTTCCAAGTGGCTGGGACTCACTTGGGGTGTCCCTCCGGTTGGAAGGAAGAGGGGAGGTTGTTCCCCTGGTCAAGCTGTGTGGCAGTAACTTGTTTGCAGACTGAGTCTGCTTTCTAGCTGATTGCTAGTGGAAGCCTCACTCCGGTTGGGAGTGAGGGGTGGACGTAGGTCTATGGACCGAACCACCTAAAAAATCCCTTGTGCAGTGGTTTGTTTGATTGCTTGCTTCAGCAAGATGCATGCTAGGACCGTGATCTGATTGATTATTCATGTTCTAGAGTTTAATTGGGTTTGCATCTTTTATGTTTGAGCAATTGTCCACTTATCTTGTGCTAATCATTTCATACGAATTTTTAATTGGTCAAAACTCTTTAAAAGATCCATTCACCCCCCCTCTGGATCTGTGTTTATCTATCGCACCTAACTATCAATTGGTATTAGAGCCAGGTTCTCTGTCTGATCAGATCCAACGATCTGCAGAGGTTCCTGTTGTCTTTGGTGCATTTCTGAATTTACTCTCTGCTGCAATAATCTGCTTGCCGATTTAATCTATGGGGTCTCCACCGGTTTTCAATGGCTCTAATTTTAACTCATGGGTTAGCAGACTACATAACTATGTGAAATTGATAGATCCGGATCTGTGGAAGTTAATTTCACAAGGTCCTCATAGATTACCAAGGAAAGAGTCCAAATGGACTGACAGTCACAAATCAAAACATGGAGAGAATCAGAGAGTTTTGAACCTAATGAAAGAAGCTACTGATAAGGATCTACACTCTAGTTTTTATGACTGCAGGTCCGCTAAGGACATTCTGGATAAGCTGAGGCTAGCACACAGAAGAAATGAGGACAGCTGCATGATGGCTGACAAGAGAAACCAAGGCAGTGATCAAGATGAATCAGAAGAAAATGTAGAAAAAGATGAAGATGAGGTATCTTCTAAATTTGAAAATTATGATATAGATGATTGGATTAGAGCGTACAGTGATTTGGTTGATTCTTACAAAAAATTGAGAAAACGATATAAATCTATGAAAAAGAAGTTGAAGAATCATGAGGATGCTAAATCTCGAGGTGAAACCCCTGAAATTCTGAAAATTGAAAATGACATATTTAGAAGACAGTTAACAGATTATGATTCTATTAGTTTAGATTTAGATCATTTGAAATCTGAAAAATAAACTCTTATGAAATAAATTGATTCACACAAAAAGGAGAATCAAGAGCTTGTTTGTGAAATTGCTGAACTAAAGGAGAGGCATAGTTTAATTGATGATAATCAGGCTCATAACAATGATGTTGTTCAAAATGAAGAACTGGTGAGAAACTTAGAGCTTGTCAACTCTGAATTGGAAAACATGAAGTCTGAAAATGTAATACTCAAAAATCAGCTCAAGGAATTTGAACACAAATCAATAAATCTTGAAAAAGAAAATAGATTGATTTCTGAAAAAAATAGAGGCTGATAGAGTAACACATTCAGAGATTCAGAAAAATCTTGACAAGCTTCAATCTGAAAAACAACAAGAAAGTTTTATGAATGTCAGTTTTCTTCAGATGAATGGGTGCTTGATGATGAAGTCCTAGAGCAGAACAGTAAACTGAAAGAGGAAATTAATAAGCTGAATCACCTAAACTCAGCAATGTCTGAGAGGCTAATCACTTTAGAAAAAGGAAAGAGTGTAAGCCTGGTGAGCTCCAGTGAGTTGCTGAATGCTGAACATGAAATTACAAATCTGAAAAACATCAACCTAATGTTGAGTGGGAATGTCACCTGATGTGAACAAAAGATAGCTAAATATGAGTTAACAATCACATCCCTTCAACAAGAAGTTGATGATCTTTATAAGTCTCTATCTGAAGCTGACAATGAAATTAAATTAAGACAGGAATTTGAAAAACTCAAAAGTCTGAATGATGCCTTGCATCAACAAGTCATTTCCTGTGAAACGGATCTGTCCGAATATGAAGCTAATATTTGTGGCTTAAATTCTGAAATTCAAGATTTGAAAAACTCCTTGTCAAAATTTGTCAAAGGAAAGGACAATCTGAATAAGCTTCTTGGAAATAATGTTAGCGTTCAGAGAGAGGGACTGGGTTACAGTCAGACAAACCAAAGGAGTAATGGGAATAAAACGTCTACTATTTTTGTCAAAGCTTCTAATCAGAACACAACTGCTGCTCCTTCTATTTTCCAATTCACTGCTCAAAAGTCCACTGTCAATTCCAAATCTGCAGAACAAATTCAAAAAATGAAAAAGAATGAAAATTCACAGAAAAAGGACAAAGACACTCATGTTGCTATAAAGAATGCTGCACATAATTCACATGATCTCTCACACACTCATATTAAAAAGGGGCCATGTTATTATAGTGGGAAAGGAGGTCACATAATGGAAGATTGCAGATTAATGTTAAAGGATGAGCATGCTAGTGGAACATTACATTCTAGAAATTGTTCTGATAGAAATCATGCTACTAGGAAGCCTGATGCTTCATGTTATTATTGTGGTAAGTATGGTCATCTCATGAATGCATGCTTTATCATGAAAGAAGACAATAAACTGCATGCCAGGTCCTCCATGAATATTCATGGTCCTTATGGAACTAAACACAAGACTAGTCAGCACATTGTGTGCTCTAACTGCAATAAGCCCGGGCATAGGGCTGCTGAGTGCTGGTTTAGATCCACTGGGAGTAAAAATGGTTTTAAAAGTAAGCAAAACAGATGCTTTGAATGTGGGAAAAATGGGCATACAGTCAAGGACTGTTGGTATGTTCAAAAGAATTCTGTAAACCCCAATTTTGTCAAATTCCCTGCAAAATCATTTGTGAAAATTTCATGCTATAACTGTGGGAAGCAAGGTCACAAATCTTCTGAATGTTGGCTGGTTAGGAATAAGAACCAAACTGTTCATGCATATAACAGAAAATCTTATGACCATGTTTATAAACCTCATGTTGTTGTTACTATGCATCATAAAAACCAGAAATCAGCCACTTCATGTAGATATTGTGGGAAGTTTGGTCACTCTATGGACAATTGTTATCTGATGGATCATGGTGACCATGTTGCTATGAATTTGCTTAGAACACCTGTCAGGGCTAACGCAGGACCCAAAGCTGCTTGGGTCCCTGCAGGATCAAGATGATCAAATACTTTGCAGGTGTGCCTTGGACTGAGGAATAAAGAGGGATAAATTAAACCAAGGCACCCAAGATGATAAAGCCCCATTCAAGTAAATTCTGACAAATCTGTATTCTGAATTTGTGTGATCTGAATGCACTGCATATCATGATAATTCTTTTGTGCATTGTCTAACTGAATCTAATTGAAAAATCTGAAATGCTCATAGAAATGATTGTAGTTTATCTCTGAATGAGCATATATTTTAAAATCATGTTTCAGTGCTTTAATTGCATATCATGCACTTTGTAAGGGGGAGTTTGACTGATGTTTCCATAATCATGATAATCTCATTTGCTAAATTTCTCCAGGAGAGCCTTTAAACATGCATACATGTAGTTAGTTGCATTGCATCTCCTTGCATTGAAAAATCTAAAAAGAAATGACTCATTGCATCTAGATAGGGGGAGCATTCCTGTTTCATCTCTTCACCTCTTGAACTCCTTCTGTCTAGCAATCTGATCCATTCTTGGCAAATGAGTAGTTCACTTGAATTCCCTGTTGTCTACACTTATGTAGCTGTTCTGTCTGTACTCCAGACTCAGCTAGTGTCTTTTAAACTGAACTGTTCTAATGTTAAATCATTGTCTCATCATAATTGCTCTCTGCTACTCTCTTGATAAAAATGCTTTGTTGACTCCACTAATTTGCTAAAATATCATTGATTCATCTGAATGAGGAAAGATTTTAGTCAGTGCACCCTAGACATAAATCAGACACATTCTGAAAAGAAGAATCTTCTATTATACTGGCTTAAGAATGTTTTGATAAATCAAATTGATTTAAGTCTAATGTATTTCTGAAGTTTTGATGTAAAGGACTTGAAAATATCTGATTCATTCTGCTTAATAAATCTTAACCAGTTGTCTCATGAACTTCATGCAAAACCTTCTGAAATCTGAAATTTTAAACGACATGGCTTTCTTTGGTTAAGATACATATAGAAAGTATTGTTCTTAAACATTTCAGTGTACTGAGCATTGTTTGAAAAATCAGAAAACACTTAAAAAATTTAAAGCAAGAGCAATGACTGTGGTCACAGAGAAACTGGGTTCTCTATCAAAGAAATGGTTTAAGCCCATGTCATGAAGTGCCATAGTTAACTCTCTTTTCAAAATGTTTAAAAATATGGCAGAGCAATGACATGGTTGTGTTGAGTAACTGGGGATTCTGGCCTCTGATCAAGGTGTCTCCTCATGTAAAAAGATACTCCATTGCTAACTCTGTTCTCCTTCAGAGGCAATGTGGTTGTCACACTGAGTAACTGGGTCACTTCACCTAAGAAGTGTTGTGCCTCATGTAAAAAGGTGTTGACTGAACCAAACTTGCTCAGGAAAAATGAGTGCTGTTCAATAGAAAATTCTGAGAATCTAAAGACAAGTTCAGTCTCATTTATTTCTGTTTAATCTCAATAGTATCTTGTGTAACTTCCATAGGAGTCATTGAATTTACATGAGTAAGATGGAAGGAGGTTCAACATGAATAACAAATGAGTTGATGGTTCATTTTTATTAAAAGATGTTTCAGATATGAGTAATGAATTTTCCTGATAAACCTTAAATACATCACTCTTAAATCATGATGGTAAGTTTAAACTCATTCATAATCTATTATAATTGAAGAATCTGAATTTCGTTTACAAAGATTTATGAATTTGGTGTGCTAATGAAAATCTTGCTTCCACATTTATTCACTGTGATTACAGACTGTGGTAACTCTTGTATACCCATGTGCTTTGCTGATAGATGTTCATCACTCCTTTCACTCCATCTAATCAGGGGGAGCTTCCATGTCATGCTGAGTGTTTTTTCATAAAGGAGGAGATCTAGTCAGCTTTTTTGAGTGTCCCTGTGCTTTTATTGATTTTCTCCCTTCATCTCAATTGGTTTCAACCTTCAAAACATTTCTAATCATTATTCTATTCAAGGGGAGCTAATTGTCATTAAAGGGGGAGCTTTTAATTCACTCATCTTATGCAGTCTTATTCTTCCCTCTTCAATTAATGTCTTTTTACTGAAGTCAAAGGGGGAGAAATATTTGATCTAATCATACTGACTCATAGTGTTGCCATCATCAAAAAGGGGTAGATTGTTGTGTCCCTGTGATTTTGATGATAGCAAACACTATAAGTCATCATCTTTTTGAGTCTGCATATAAATCTGTTTAAATCTGCATAGTCTGCATACTGTTTGAGTCTGCATATAAATCTATTTGTGTTGCATATAAATGTTTCAATGAACATGTGTTGCATATGAATGTTTCAATGAACATCTTATTTCAGTATCATTACATCGAACAGGCTGTGTGCATTGGTGCATTTCATAACGGCCATAAGTCAATGAATGTCTGCATTTCATAACCTTGTTTCTATGAATGTCTAGACTTAGACTCATGCATTTCATATCTGCTCAGGTTAAGTCTGTACAATGGGTGTTGTCTGCACAGCCAGTTTATCACTCTCTCTGCACTGTCTATACATCCTTAGATAGCCTGCCTGAAGCTTGATTGTTGAAGTCTAGAAGTGGGTCGACCCCCTAGAACTCTAAGTCTGTACAGAGTGCCTTGTTCATCTTTGTTCAAAGTCTATACATTGTCTCTTTTACATACGTTTCTCGAAACAAAGTCTATACACTGCTGGATGATCAAGTCTGCACATTGGCGGCATTCCCTACGTTCTGGCCAAGTCTATACATTCATACCTTTCCCTACATTCTGGCCAAGTCTACACATCGTTTTCCTGGCTTCTGCTTCAAACTCTATACATTCGTTTCCTTTCGCAAGTCTATACAGGGTCTGCATCTTCTAAGTCTATACATCCATTGTCTTAATAAAGTCTGTACAGACTTTGCTCGTTCAAGTCTGTACACGGTTCAGTTGTTTTGGCAACTCTACACATCATGAAGTCTATACATCCGATTGCCTTTGCATTGCTCAAGTCTGTACAACCCTTTCGTTGGCAAGTCTATACATCCTCCAGTTGTCTTGGCAAGTCCATACATTGAGAGTCTATACATTGTACAGCAGTGCATTCCTTGAAAGCAAGTCAGTACATTGGCGTTGGGCATCCAAGTCTATACATTGATTCACTGTTCATGCCTTCACCCAAAGTCTGTACAGCGAGTAGCGTGTCTGTGTCTCAAGCCATTCTCCAAGTCTGTACATTGCTTGCACCTTCAAAGTCTATACATCCACAGTTGAACCCTAAGTCTATACATCGCAAAGTCTGCACATTGTGCTTTGAATCTCACCAAGTCTACATATTGATTCACAGCACACACGTTCAAAGCCTGAAGTCTGTACAGCCTTGGCAAATGCTCCTAAGTCTATACATCACAATGTCTGCACATCGCTGTGTTCAAGCCTCTCAAGTCTATACACTGGTTCAGGGTCTCCAAGTCTATACATCGGCCTCAAGCTTCACAAGTCTACACATTGTCTTCATGGCATCGGAAGTCTATATAGCCTGCATGCCTCATAACGCCAAGTCTATACATCGTGGCCTTCAAGTCTTCAGAGCCTGTACATTCTTCAAGGGCCAAGTGTATACAGTGTCTCGCTCACATCTTCAAGGGTGAAGTCTATACATTGGTTAGGCTTGTTCATGCTAGGCTTGTTCATGCATCGTTCTTCTCAAAGTCTGTACACTGGTGTCTCATGCATTCGAAAGTCCGTACACTCCTCCTTGCATAGTCAAGTCTATACAGACTTAACGAAAGCATTCAAGTCTGTACTCTGGTGCCGTCGTCTGCATGGTCAAGTCTATACAGACTTAGCAAAAGCTTAGCTAGTCTGTACTTTGGTCTCTGAGGCATGTAAACACCAAGTCTATACACTCCTTGTTTCATGTCTATACATTCGGTTGTTCCATGCATTCTCATCAAGTCTATACAGAGCTTGCCTCAAAGTCTGGACAGCGCTCGCCTCAATGTCTGTACAGCCTATGTGTTGAACGAACACAAGTCTGTACATCGTCTAGCGCTTCATGTGAAGTCTGTTCAATGTCTTAGTCTTCTACACATGAAGTCTATACATTGCTGTTGCATTCACGCCATGTCCATACACTATATTTGTGCATTGATCACAGCAAGTCTGTACATAGAGTTCTCATGCATGTAAACATCAAGTCTATACACTCCCGTGTTGCATGTCTATACATTCGTTTGCTTCATGCATCACACAGAGGTCTGCACATCCCTTTCTGATAAGTCCATACATCATTTGTCAAGTGTGTACATTGAGGTCGCTTGAAGGGCTTCAAGTCTATACACTCTCACGTTGTACATACTTGCTTATTTGCTGCTTCGAAAGTCTATACACTGCATAATATATGCATATTACAGCATGTGGTAAGAAGTCTGTACACTCGTCTTGCCTCACACGATCAACTCTGTACAGCCATCCATGCTTGCCTTGCTTGCTGAATGAAGTCTGAACATTGCCTTAAGCTAATACTATCTTTGTAATATCCCAAATTATTTTAGAAATTTAATTAGAATTATTTGAATTTATTTGAAATTATTTGGAATTATTTGAATTAATGAGAATTTATTCGTAATTAATCAGATTAATTCTTTAATAAATAGTATAAGTCACTTTTCAACTATTTTATAAAAATCCATAAAAATCATATTATTGTGTAATCTATTTCTTTTAAGAATTTTGTCTTCTTCGACTAAGCCTAATAAAATCATTAACTAGGCCTAATCAGTGGATTAAGTCCGATTTCCACACTTACCTACCCAATAGTGAACGCATTAGTAAACCTCATCTTAAAACACCAAATTAGAGCTTAATACTCAACCAAATGAGCTCATTTTGGTGGCAAATGAAAGGCCACGATCTAAAGATCAATAGCCCTCTATCAATCGAATCTAAACCTAACCCTAACACATGGTGGCGGCCGAGTTTTGGAGTGGTCAACCTTGGCGGCGCCGTTTTCCAACACCTAACTTGTGTGGTCGATTCCTCCCAGCCCCAAGTCTCCAGAAGCTCTATGAGCTATCAAAATTAAGATCTACGAGTCTACTTTCATTTGGTGGCTGTGGTGTTCGCATTGGATTCAGATCTAGGAAGTTCTTGGTCGTTTAGTGGAGGTGGGTCGGCTGCCGTCGTCCTCCTTCCTCTCCTCTTTGATCCTTCGATTGAGGTAGGTTTCCTTAACCAAAATCAGCTTATGAATATATCAAATTATTCCTCTCGACGAGATCTTTCCAATGGTGGTAAAAGCCTCAATTTTCATTAGGTATCCAAGGAGATATCGTGGGTTTTCTAAGGTACTGTCCAATTCGTTCTTCAGTCTAGGGCTTTAAGTTCTCTCTTCGATTGCTCTTCGATTGAGTTAGGATCTAACATCCAAACTCTAATTAATATACATGAATGTAATCAGCATCTTGTTAGCTTTCATTTGGCGTAGAAAGCCCCAAATTTCATAGAGCATGTTTAGAGAATTTTGGATCGAAGTAAGAGCATGTTTAGGCTTGATTTATGGTATGTTCTTCGAGTAGAAGCATGATTTTTGGGCTATTTTTGAGTTGGATATCTAGATCCACATATGACATATCATACATGGTTAGAATCAACATTAAGTTAGCTTTCTTTTGATATAAGAAGCCCCAAATTTCGTTGTATATATTGAGAGAACCATACGATTTAGTAGAAGCATGTCAAGAACTAGGTCTTCATGTGTTCATCATAGAATAGGTTGTGATTCATTTGATTTCTGTTGAAATTCGTGTTTCAAAACTCGTGTTTTATGACCCTAGTATGTCTATTAAGAACCCTAGACCATGTGGTTAAGATCCCAACCCATTTAGACCCCAAATCGTGGAGTTTTTCATGATTTTCGGAAGCCCGTTCTTGTCTGGAAACCCAGGGGTCGACCCCATGGGTCGACCCATACCACCCAGCAAGCAGAAGATTTCTGCTTTGCATGGGTCGACCCATGGGGTCGACCCACACTGTAGGGGTCGACCCAATGGGTCGACCCATGCCTGGAAATTTCCAGGGGTCAACCCACGTGCTGTAAGACCCGGTAAAAGATGTTTTTGACCCGAGGATCGATCCGGATCATTAGGGGATCGACCCATTCAACTTAGCCCAATTGAAAACTATATTTTTGATGATCTAATGACCTATTCATGTACCCCTTTGATTTCAATTATCATTGGTCCCTACATGCAAACATAGTGTAAAAACATGCTGTTTATCATCTTCATTTCAACGTATACGATGGTTAAATAGAAACTCGCATAATTAGTGGTTAATTGTGTAACTAGATTTCTGTTAACGCATGCTATTTCATTCCTGTACGAGCTTGTTCCTTATCTCATCATCTTGAATCTGCTTTTTGGTAATTGGCTAAATGCAAATGATAATAGATAATCTTTGATATATTAACTTGGTAATTGGGATTAAATTGATTGTTAAGTTGCTGTTTTAGTCATTATTACTCCAGTAGAATGGATTGCTTACACACTTGAACGGTACACTGTCAGCCGTTCTTTCTTGACCCCGTGGACCAAGTTTTGGTCCAATTCTTATAATGTGGCCCAAAGTGACCGTATAACCGAGTTTTTGTTTTAGTGAATCCAAGGACAAGTTAGTCCTTAAATCTCATACTTGTGGCAGTAATTCCTCTGATTAAATTGGCCATATAACTTGACTGAATGTCTAGACAATCGTGGGATCTTGTATCCAATAAATCGATGCCAACACACCGTAAGGGCCCGGTCTGGTCCTGGGGAGAGCGCCCGAAAGTTAGTGAGCCCATGGGATGTTAATGACATGGTGAGGCATTGCACCGAGTACTTGACTAGCTTGTTACGTCTATGACATGAAAAATCTCTTGTTACTCTTGTTACTTGATCGTGCTTGAAATGATGTTTAAAATACTTGCTTGTTGGCCAATTCTCAATTCTTTATTACTATCTCTTGTTGTAAATTCTTGTACTTGTAATCTTGTTATCTCTTGTCATCATTATATTTCTTGACCTTGCAAGATCTTTGTATTTCGCTGTTTATTTGTATCGTCATTTATTTCATTTCTTAGCATTGCATATGAAAATGTAATTAACTTGTTAATCACGTAAACTTGCATGTTATTTCCTACTGAGCGTCAGCTCATAGTTGTTGTTTCCCCCCTTTCCAGGCTATTCAGGTGACGATGCGCATACCGATGGGGAAGGGCAGGAGTGATATCTCTTGAGTGTACTTGTAGTAGATGCCAAGTTGGCATGGTTGGTTACCTCTAGTTATTTCCTTAGAGTTGTGTTAGCACTTGTTACTCTTGGAGTCAATTATTGTATTAGAATTCAGATTGGAAGTCATGTTTGATCGTGTATTATCAGTGTTGGTTATTGTAATGATTTGGAATCATCTTGATCAATAGAGTTGTATCTTTCCTTAGCATTGTGTAATTATTTAGTTTAGAATATTTATTTGCTTTCTAGCTAGTTTCTAACTGTACGTCCCGATATTCCGCGTCGGGGCGTGACAGTTTAGTTGGTATTAGAGCCCTAGGTTTCACATTCCTAGGTTTTCCTAAGTTCTAGGTTTTCTAAGTTTTTGCATTGCATCCCAATAACCCGGTATATCAAAACGTGTTGTCCGAACGTTAGGCTACGCCTATCGAGAAGGTCAAACACTTGCGCGAGTGGTCTTCGGATCGATTATCTCTGCCAGGTACCGAGTTTTGGTCATGTCTAGGTGCATAGGACCCCTAACCTTGTTAAAGTCTAAGAACCCGACCTGGTGAGATTGGGTAGAAACTTGGGTTAAGTTCGTATCTTAATCGTGTTATTATCTATCTTATTGAACCTTAGTAATCTATTCCTCGTGTAGGCTTTTGAAATGGCAGCTGAACGTGCGGAATGGAGGAACTTGCAGCGTACAGTTCAAGGACTTACGCAGGCTTTACAGCAAGTGGCTCAAGCAGGAGCGGCACATAATTGCACCAGTGAAACTTCCGAGGGATGAATCCGCCTAGATTTGGTGGCTCGACTGATCCCGATGAAGCCGAGCACTTGCTAGATGAAATGGGAAGAATCTTCGAAGTTATGCAATGCACCAGCCAAGAGCGTGTCCTTTTGTCTACATTCCAACTGGAACGCGATGCACGTACTTGGTGGGATTCTATCAAGGCGACTCTCGGTGATCAGCATGTTACGTGGGAAGAGTTTGAGGAATTCTTTAACAGTAAGTATTTTTCTGACCTAGTACAAGAGAATAAAGCGGCGGAGTTCGCAGCTCTGAAACAGCGAGGTCTGTCCGTGGCAGAGTATGAGGCTCAATTTTCACGGCTTTCTCGTTATGCTACACACCTTATTTCCACCAAGAAGATGAAGGCGAAGCGTTTTCTCAATGGGCTGAAGCTACATTATATCAATCAGTTGGCACCGATGGAAATCTCTACTTATTCTGAAATGGTGAGAAAAGCTCAAGTTATAGAAGATACTCTTGAGATGACGGAGAGAATCTGTGGAAAAGGTGCAAAGAAGGAACTACCTACGGGTTCCGGGAATGTCAAACCCGGGTATAGCAAGAAGAGGCCTATTAGTGGACCTGGTTCATGGACTGGATCTGGATCGTGGAAGGGCAAGATGCCGAGGCAGGAAGACAAGAAGCCTAGCCCTGTTGTTCCATTCAAGGGCGTGTGTAACTATTGTGACCGTCTGGGTCACAAGATGGAGGAGTGCTGGCACAAGCTAGGCGCCTGTTTGCGTTGTGGAAGCAAAGAGCACCGTATCCCTAACTATCCTCTTATATCGGAGCAAGCTACACCGACGAAACCTCAAGTCTTCAAGAAACCACAAGGCAGGCTTCAAGCTTTGCATGCAGATGAAGCAGGAACCGCCGAGGACGGTGGGCTCGTCAAAGGTACACTTATTATACTCGACAAGCCAGCATTTGTTCTTTTTGATACTGGTGCCACACATTCCTTTATTTCTTAGAGATTTGCTAAGTCTTTAGCTATGGAACCTGTTTTGATGAATTCTCAGTTAGAAATATCAACATCTATTGGTACTAGATCAGCAATCCAGTATTTCTATCCTTCTAGTACGGTTATGATTGGTGAACAGAACTTTCCAGCTGAATTGATTTGCATGGACATGAAGGATTATGATGTAATCCTAGGAGCGGATTAGTTGGCTAGATATGAGGCTAATATTCACTGCAGTTCTAGCTCCGTGTCTTTTACTAGACACCCTAGACTTTCTTTTGTGGGAGTTAAGCACCATAACTCTGTATCCCTTATCTTGGCTCTTCGAGCTGATAAGCTGATGAGACGAGGATGCGAGGCTTTTTTGGCCTTTGTCTGTGCAACCCCTGAACAGCAGATTGAGATTAAGGACATTTCTGTTGTCCGGGATTTTCCTGATATTTTTCCCGAAGAACTACCAGGACTTCCGCCTGAGCGGGAAGTTATCTTTTCTATTGATCTCTTTCCTGGCACATCTCCTATTTCCAAGGCTCCTTACCGCATGTCTCTTGCGGAACTGAGAGAATTAAAGTAACAGTTGATGGAATTGCTCGAGAAGGGTTTCATTCGCCCTAGTACTTCTCCTTGGGGAGCCCCTGTATTATTCGTCAGGAAGAAAGATGGTTCAATGAGGTTGTGCATCGATTATCGGCAATTGAACCAGCAGACTGTCAAGAACAAATATCCATTGCCGAGGATTGACAAATTATTTGACCAGATAACGGGAGCTTAGTATTTTTCTAAGATCAATCTTCGATCTGGATATCATCAGTTGCGGATTAAGGAAGAAGATATATATAAAAAAGCTTTCCGCAGTAAGTATGGTCATTTTGAGTTTGTCGTTATGCCTTTTGGTCTAACGAATGTTCCAGCATCTTTCATGCAGTTGATGAACGATGTATTTCGGCCCTATCTTGATCGATGGGTCGTGGTATTCATTGACGATATCTTGATTTATTCCAAGAATGAGGAAGAGCATACTGAGCATCTGAGGATGGCATTACAACTGTTGAGAGATCATCAGCTATATGCCAAGTTCAGTATGTGTGAATTCTGGCTGCAAGAGGTGTCCTTTCTAGGACATATCATCACGAAGGACGGTATTTCTGTTGATCCTTCGAAGGTAGAGGCAGTGAAGAATTGGGATCAGCCTACCAGTGTGACCGATGTTAGAAGTTTCCTAGGCCTGGCAGGCTACTACAGAAGATTTATCCAAGATTTCTCCAAGATTGCTGTACCTATGACAAGATTAACCCGCAAGGAGAACAAGTTTGATTGGTCAGATGATTGTCAACAAAGCTTTCAGACTTTGAAGGAGTGTTTGACTACTGCACCTATATTGGCTTTACCTTCTGGTGAAGGAGGTTTTGTGGTATACACTGATGCTTCAGGTATTGGTTTAGGCTGTGTACTCATGCAGCATGGAAAGGTGATTGCCTATTCTTCTAGGCAGTTGAGGAAGCATGAAGAGAATTATCCTGTTCACGATTTGGAACTAGCAGCAGTCGTGTTTGCTTTGAAGATATGGAGGCACTACTTGTATGGAGAAACATTCACAGTATTTTCAGATCACAAAAGTCTGAAATATTTATTTTCTCAGAAGGAACTTAATATGAGGCAGCGAAGATGGTTGGAGTACTTGAAAGACTTCGACTTCTCGATTGAGTATCATCCTGGCAAAGGCAATGTTGTGGTAGATGCATTAAGCAGGAAGCCTGTGGCTAGATTATCAAGTCTCATGTTACATGAGTGGAAGCTATTGGGACAATTAGCTAGTCTGGATCTGAATGTTGATAATGATCGGGTTATGATTGCACATATTCAACTTAAGCCCAAATTATTGATGGAAACCAAGTCCTTGCAAGATAATGATCCCGAGTTGGTAGAGATCAAGGGAAGCTTGAGCAGCAGACCTGACTTCATGATGGCTGACGATGGAAGATTATTATTCCAGGGTAGAACTTGTGTACCTGATGAAGCTGGAATAAAGAATAAGATTCTGGAGGAAGCACATAGATCTAGATATACCATTCATCCTGGAGGCACTAAAATGTTCAAGGATTTGAAGAGATCTTTTTGGTCGCCGAACATGAAAAGAGAAGTTGCAGACTTCGTGAGTAGATGCTTGGTTTGTCAGCAAGTTAAGGCTGAATATTTCAGACCGGCAGGAAAGTTGAAACCACTTGACATACCCCAATGGAAGTGGGAAAGCATTGGCATGGATTTCATTATGGGTCTACCTAAGACTCGTGGTGGATTTGATGCAATATGGGTGATTGTTGACCGATTGACAAAGTCAGTTCATTTCTTACCCATTAAGTCCAAGTGGACAGTTGATGTATTGGCTGCTTTGTACTTGAAGGAAGTGGTAAGGCTCCATGGCATACCAGTCAGTATTGTGTCTGATCGAGATCCCAGATTTACTTCACATTTCTAGAAGGGACTGTAAGAGTCTCTTGGTACTCGCCTGAATTTCAGTACTACTTTTCATCCACAGACCGATGGATAGACTGAAAGAACCAACCAGATAGTGGAAGATATGCTCAGAGCATGCATGATTGATTTCGGAGGCAGTTGGAGTGATCATTTGGCTTTGATTGAATTCGCCTACAACAACAGTTATCAATCCAGCATACAGATGGCTCCTTTTGAAGCATTGTACGGGTGAAGCTGTCGTTCCCCGTTGTGTTGGGATGAGATAGGTGAGAAGCAATGGCTTGGACCGGATCTTATTTCAGAATCATCACAGAACATCCGTGTCATCCGAGACCGGTTACAGGTAGCCCAATCAAGACAGAAGAGTTATGCCGACACAAGGAGAAGAGCATTAGAATTTCAAGTTGGTGAGCATGTATTCTTAAAGGTTTCTCCTTCGAGAGGGATTCGAAGATTTGGCATTCATGGCAAGCTAAGTCCGAGGTATATTGGTCCATTCAAGATCCTAGATAGAGTGGGAGAAGTTGCTTACAGACTGGCATTACCACCGCAGTTGTCTGGCGTACACAATATTTTCCATGTGTCTATGTTACGGAAATATGTGTACGATCCCACTCATTTCATTCAGCATGTGGATTTTGAGTTAAAGGAAGATTTGACCTATGGAGAAAGACCTATCAAGATTCTAGACCGGAAACAGCAGCAACTCCGGAATCGGTCTATACCGATGGTCAAGATTCAGTGGAGTCGGCGTGAAACCGAAGAAGCTACTTGGGAATCTGAAGATACTATGCGGAAGCGGTATCCCGACTTGTTCTAGGTGAGCAATCTCTTTCCCTATCCTCCGTATTTAGTGCAGTGAACTTGGAGGACCAAATTCTTTAAGTGGGGGAGGGTGTAATACCCCAAATTATTTTGGAAATTTAATTAGAATTATTTGAAATTATTTGAAATTATTTGGAATTATTTGAATTAATGAGAATTTATTCGTAATTAATTAGATTAATTCTTTAATAAATAGTATAAGTCACTTTTCAACTATTTTATAAAAATCCATAAAAATCATATTATTGTGTAATCCATTTCGTTTAACAATTTTGTCTTCTTCGACTAAGCCTAATAAAATCATTAACTAGGCCTAATCAGTGGATTAAGTCCGATTTCCACACTTACCTACCCAATAGTGAACGCATTAGTAAACCTCATCTTAAAACACCAAATTAGAGCTTAATACTCAACCAAATGAGCTCATTTTAGTTGCAAATTAAAGGCCACGATCTAAGGATCAATAGCCCTCTATCAATCGAACCTAAACCTAACCCTAACACATGGTGGCGGCCGAGTTTTGGAGTGGTCAACCTTGGCGGTGCCGTTTTCCAACACCTAACTTGCGTGGTCGATTCCTCCGAGCCCCGAAGTCTCCAGAAGCTCTATAAGCTATCAAAATGAAGCTCTACGAGTCTACTTTCATTTGGTGGCTGTGGTGTTCGCATTGGATTAAGATCTAGGAAGTTCTTTGTCATTTAGTGGAGGTGGGTCGGCTGCCGTCGTCCTCCTTCCTCTCCTCTTTGATCCTTCGATTGAGGTAGGTTTCCTTAACCAAAATCAGCTTATGAATATATCAAATTGTTCCTCTCGAAGAGATCTTTCCAATGGTGGTAAAAGCCTCAATTTTCATTAGGTATCCAAGGAGATATCAAGGGTTTTCTAAGGTGTTGTCCAATTCGTTCTTCAGTCTATGGCTTTAAGTTCTCTCTTCGATTGCTCTTCGATTGAGGAAGGATCTAACATCCAAACTCATATTAATATACATGAATGTAATTAGCATCTTGTTAACTTTCATTTGGTGTAGAAAGCCCCAAATTTTATTGAGCATGTTTAGAGAATTTTGGATCGAAGTAAGAGCATGTTTAGGCTTGATTTATGGTATGTTCTTCAAGTAGAAGCATGATTTTCGAGCTGTTTTTGAGTTGGATATCTAGATCCACATATAGTATATCATACATGGTTAGAATCAGCATTAAGTTAGCTTTCTTTTGATATAAGAAGTCCCAAATTTTGTTGTATATATTGAGAGAACCATACGATTTAGTAGAAGCATGTCAAGAACTAGGTCTTCATGTGTTCATCATAGAATAGGTTGTGATTCATTTGATTTCTGTTGAAATTCATGTTTCAAAACTCGTGTTTTATGACCCTAGTATGTCTATTAAGAACCCTAGATCATGTGGTTAAGATCCCAACCCATTTAGACCCCAAATCGTGGAGTTTTTCATGATTTTCGGAAGCCCGTTCTTGTCTGGAAACCCAGGGTTCGACCCCATGGGTCGACCCATACCACCCAGCAAGCAGAAGATTTCTGCTTTGCATGGGTCGACCCATGGGGTCGACCCACACTGTAGGGGTCGACCAATGGGTCGACCCATGCCAGGCCAGCTCCCTGGAACCTCCAAGGGTCGACCCAATGGGTCGACCCATGCCTGGAAATTTCCAGGGGTCGACCCAATGGGTCGACCCACGTGCTGTAAGACCCGGTAAAAGATGTTTTTGACCCGAGGATCGATCCGGATCATTAGGGGATCAACCCATTCAACTTAGCCCAATTGAAAACTATATTTTTGAGGATCTAATGACCTATTCATGTACCCCTTTGATTTCAATTAACATTGGTCCCTACATGCAAACATAGTGTAAAAACATGCCGTTTATCATCTTCATTTCAACGTATACAATGGTTAAATAGAAACCCACACAATTAGTGGTTAATTATGTAACTAGATTTCTGTTAATGCATGTTATTTCATTCCTGTACGAGCTTGTTCCTTATCTCATCATCTTGAATCCGCTTTTTGGCAATTGGCTAAATGCAAATGATAATAGATAATCTTTAATATATTAACTTGGTAATTAGGATTAAATTGATTGTTAAGTTGCTATTTTAGTCATTATTACTCCAGTAGAATGGATTGCTTACACACTTGAATGGTACACTGTCAGCCGTTCTTTCTTGACCCCGTGAACCAAGTTTTGGTCCAATTCCTGTAATGCGGCCCAAAGTGACCGTATAACCGAGTTTTTGTTTTAGTGAATCCAAGGACAAGTTAGTCCTTCAATCTCATACTTGTGGCAGTAATTCCTCTGATTAAATTGGCCATATAACTTGACTGAATGTCTAGATAATCGTGGGATCTTGTATCCAATAAATCGATGCCAACGCACCGTAAGGGCCCGGTCTGGTCCTGGGGAGAGCGCCCGAAAGTTAGTGAGCCCATGGGATGTTAATGACATGGTGAGGCATTGCACCGAGTACTTGACTAGCTTGTTACGTCTATGACATGAAAAATCTCTTGTTACTCTTGTTACTTGATCATGCTTGAAATGATGTTTAAAATACTTGCTTGTTGGCCAATTCTCAATTCTTTATTACTATCTCTTGTTGTAAATTCTTGTACTTGTAATCTTGTTATCTCTTGTCATCATTATATTTCTTGACCTTGCAAGATCTTTGTATTTCGCTGTTTATTTGTATCGTCATTTATTTCATTTCTTAGCATTGCATATGAAAATGTAATTAACTTGTTAATCACGTAAACTAGCATGTTATTTCCTACTGAGCGTCAGCTCATAGTTGTTGTTTCCCCCCTTTCAGACTATTCAGGTGACGATGCGCATACCGATGGGGAAGGGCAGGAGTGATATCTCTTGAGTGTACTTGTAGTAGATGCCGAGTTGGCATGGTTGGTTACCTCTTGTTATTTCCTTAGAGTTGGGTTAGCACTTGTTACTCTTGGAGTCAGTTATTGTATTAGAATTCAGATTGGAAGTCATGTTTGATCGTGTATTAGCAGTGTTGGTTATTGTAATGATTTGGAATCATCTTGATCAATAGATTTGTATCTTTCCTTAGCATTGTGTAATTGTTTAGTTTAGAATATTTATTTGCTTTCTAGCTAGTTTCTGACTGTACGTCCCGATATTCCGCGTCGAGGCATGATAGTCTTCAACTAATTAACTGACAGGATTGTTGGACGAGGTTAATGTGTCTGAGCACGTGACTCGAGGTGGGCACCTGGCACGTGATCCAAGGAGCTGAGATGCTGACACATGGTAGCATCACTTGGGCGGGAGAAGTGGAAAGCACACGCCTTAAGTTGCTGCTATATATATAGAAGATGTCTTCTTCAGAAGGTGACTGACAAGAACAGAAGAGGGCTGATCGAGACTGTGAGTGAAGAAGAAGAAGTGAGAGCAGAGAGTGATAGAAGAAGAAAACAGAAGCAGAAAGAGTAGTAGAAAGAAAGAAGAGAGCTCGAGAAGGAAAGAGGAAGAGAGATCGTACTGTGAGATTGTGAGAGAGCAGAAGAAGAAAAAGAAAGAGAAAGAGAGATGGAGAGCTCGTGAAGAAGAAGAGAAGTCTTGCTATCTTCACTAGACCTTGGATCAGATCCAACCCAGTTTACTCCTGCGAGAGCTTTTGTGCATTTCATTTTTCCAGCTTTCTGTTGCTGCGTTTTTGTTTTTCCTTTTAACTATTCACTAGTTGTTCTTCCGATCCTCTAGTGTGAGGTCGGGTTCCCTCTGGTTTGGAGGAAGAGAGACTTGCGTCTCTGGTTGCCTTTGACTGGGTGTCATTGGTTGTTTCCCTCCGGCTGGGAGGAAGGGAGGTCCGAGACCTCTAGGTTGCAAGTGGCTGGGAGTCCCTTGTGGGTTTCCTCCGGTTTGGAGGAAGGGAGGATTGGTCCTCCGGTTCTGGTCTTGTGGATTGCAAGTCCAGGTATTCCCTCCTGGTCTGGAGGAAGAGAGACTGTGTCTCTGGTTTCCAAGTGGCTGGGACTCACTTGGGGTGTCCCTCCGGTTAGGAGGAAGAGGGGAGGTTGTTCCCCTGATCAAGCTATGTGGCAGCAACTTGTTTGCAGACTGAGTCTACTTTCTAGCTGATTGCTAGTGTAAGCCTCACTCCGGTTGGGAGTGAGGGGTGGACGTAGGTCTGTGGACCAAACCACCTAAAAAATCCCTTATGCAGTGGTTTGTTTGATTGCTTGCTTCCGCTAGATGCATGCTAGGACCGTGATCTGATTGATTATTCATGTTCTAGAGTTTAATTGGGTTTGCATCTTTTATGTTTGAGCAATTATCCACTGATCTTGTGCTAATCATTTCATACGAATTTTTAATTGGTCAAAACTCTTTAAAAGATCCATTCACCCCCCCTCTGGATCTATGTTTATCTATCGCACCTAACTATCATGTGTAATACTCCAAAATTTTGTATATGATATTTTAGAATTTTCTATAATTTATTTAGATTTTTTAAGATTTTCTAGAGATCAATGGACCATTAAAAGAATTTGGGTTAATCCAAAACCAAATAATAAGGCCCAATATTTATCAATTAGCTTAGCCTTTTAACTAAGACCAATTAACCAGCCCATTTAAATAAACCCAAAAGACCTAAAACCAAGCCCATAAGGTTTGGCCCATATTCTACAAACTTAAATTAGTGTATTTATAGAATTTAAGGGGATAATTACTCCTTAAATGGATAGATAAACGAATAAATAATAGGAAGAGTTTGAATTCAATCAAATTCGGCGCCAAAGCCAAAAAAATGGTCTATCGGGTGACCTCTTGAAGACGAAAACGGTCTAACACTAGACCGCTACTAGCTGCACATTCTGTGAATGGAAGAAGGCATGAAAAGATGGGAACTTTGGCATCCTAATCATCTAGGATTGAAGTTATCTCTTATATAGATGAGTCTAAAGTGCTTGAGGATCGAATTGGTGACATAATTTGAACTCTAAGTTCGTTCTAATCCTCAAAACCCTATCTAAACCTATAAATAAATCTTAGAACTAACATGCGCGACCCTTACGTTTGGCTCGAGTGCAACTAAGGTAAGGAGGACGAATTTGAGGTAGGTTCTTTAGAAAAATTTGTTCATAATACTAAGGTCTAACTACCCTCAAAATCTCATTCTAGGAGATCAAGCCCACAAGGTGCTAGAGGCACCTAAAGTTGCTGATTCAACACAAGTAACTCAGGAAATTGTGTGACCGGGCTAGATTGATTAGTAAGTTAGAAGCCCTAAACGAGGTAATTATATAGGGGTTCTTTAGAGTTATTTGTTCTTGTTAGTACCCTCTTCTTACCCTCCAAATTTTGTGGTCATAGGTGAAGAGGATCAGAAGTTAGAAGGCCACGAAGTTGTTGATTCAGTTCTGAACAAGCAGAACTTGGGTTAATTTCCAGCCCTAAATTCAAAGTTTAAGGACAAGACTAGAGGTAAGTTATCTCATGAACGGCTTAAACATGATCTTAGGAGTAAAAGCCCTCAATTCCGAGATGATTTCATGCATTGTACATAGAGTATTTTGTGTTTTAGTGGTTAGTTCATTTTCATGCATAAACCTAGCCTTTAATGGAAAAGATGAAATTTTCACTTAATTTACATTCTCCTATGCATATTCTTTGCCTACTTTCTTCTGGCATGTTCATTAAATATTATATATCATTTTCATGACTTTTATTGCTCTAAAATAGGCGTGAACTTTAATTTTTAATGTATGTCTGCTACAGAGGAAGAAATGGTCTTCCTAAAGATCGCTTGGAATAACTAGCGGTCCTACGATAGACCGCTAGCCTATGTATAACGGTCCTTGAAGCGACAACTTTTGTTTCTGAGTTCTGTGTTAATGTTAACCCGAAACATAATGCAGAATGGCCCTAATTTATGTATGATAAGCCTAGCTATTTAAAACTTGACCTAGTATTAAACCTGGTTTTCCTATACTTGGTCATAATGATGGTTTATCCCAGATAGTTTCATGATTCTTTATGCACTTGAAATTTTTTTTAAACTTATGTTAATTTCATGCCAAAATCATATACTCTTGTACTAAATGCATATTTCAAGTAGTAGATGAACTGGATTCACGAGTGCTTTATCACTGTTTTATCATGATCTTTTCTCATCTATGAGTCATTTTCTTAAGTACATGGCATATACCCCGGTATGTGATCATTAGTTATACTTTGCACTTATAGGCACCCTCTCTTAGACTTATGAACCTCTCCGTCGGATATTCCTTCTATCGGATTAGAGGATTATGTTTCAAGGCCTCCATAAGTCTCCGTGAGTCTAATATTCCCACTATGACGTCGAGTTAGTTGTACCATTAAAACCCAATTGTCTAGAGAGCACTTACCGATATTTTCTGGAATCCTGGTTCCAAACGGTCTAGTACACGACCACCTGGTCAAGAAATGGTCTAGTGAACGACCGCTTGATTTCAGAGTTTGATTAACCCGGCAAGGGTTGATTTTTCCCTATGATTGCAGATGGTCTATTGATTATCTAGAACATGTCACTTTATTCCAGAAGCCATCTAAAATAAATTTTGGAGAATTAATGAATGTACCGTTATGCTGCCGAATTTCTCTATAACATGACCTAGATATTAATGCATTCCTTGAATTCTTATTTTAATATTTGGTGCATTCTTCCATTGACTATTGTTGAACTTGTTACATTATTGGCCAAAATTATTATTATACTTATGGAAGTAGCTTGATTTATACTTGAAGATGAAGTTCGAGCACTGATTGTGTTCAAGGGCTCTATGCTAGTCCCCCTGGCTGATTGTCGGAAACATACTGTGATTGTTGACACAATGGGTGAACTAGAAGGGGGTGATAAATAGATTAGTCCCAATTCAAAAATTAATTCGAAGACTGACTTATGATGTTCAGAGACGCAGTAGGGAAGCTTTTTAGTCTAGCCACGTAGCAGACAGATAGGCAAATGCTTAAGGAAAACGCGAGCTACTATGTGAAACAATCAAATAGTTGGCGTTCAAAAAATAGTAAGAAGGATAGATATGCAAACCACACCAATGAGACAGAGAGTTTTTAAGGTGGTTCGATTGCGATCTGCAATGTACGTCCACCCCTTACTCCTCCGGAGTAAGGCTTCCTTGCATTAAGCAAATAGAACCGCAGACTTAGTCTGCAACACTTGCTGCCTTATAGCTTGCCCTGAGGAATAATCTCCTTGATCTTCCTATGACCGAAAGAAACACTGGAGGTCCAACCTCCCTTCCTTTGCACACCACAAGGGATTGCCGAGAATTGCTCCCAGCAACTCACGAACCAGAGGATCAATCCTCTCTTCCTCCAAACCGGAGGGAACTACTAGTGATAGCCCGTCACTAGCAACCGGAGATAGTCTCTCTTCTTCCAACTGAACTTGGAGGGTAACAGACTAGAATTCAGAAATGCAAAACAGAAAAACTCGAAGAAGATGGAAATAATCAGAGAAACAATCGCTTAATGACAATAACATTGTAGCTTCTGAAGAAGCAGCTTTCAGAATCTAATCCTTGCAATCACTCAAACTCTCCTATTTCTGGACTGGCTCTCTTCTCGAATGGGGAAGTTTCAGCACACTCGGGCTTCAGATGCTCTCCCTTTTTTTTTCTATCTTCAGCCTCCTCTCCCAACCTTCGATCCCTTTTTATAGGCAGACGATGGGCACGTGGGTACCACGATTCCCGCCCAATCCTTTCACGCAGATCTGATCCTTTTTGATTCCACGTGTCAGAATCGTGGTACTATAGCAGTCCACGTGGCAGGATCAACTGTTCTAGTCCTTACCTTGGATCACGATCCATCGACCTGGTACTTTATACAACACGTGCAGTTTGCTTAGTAGATGCTCGACTTTATAACTCACCTGGCAAAGACAGTAGTCAGTGTTATCCATTTGATAATAAGCACTGACCTTAATGCACAAAGACAAGCACTAACATCGAAGTTAGATGCAACTAGCACCGATGTTGTATGCGAGATACACAACAAGCACCGACTCAGTTAAGTGTAGTCTAAACCATGCACCGACCTTCTAAATGCCAAATGCCGATATGCACGAACCATGTATGTACAAAGCGAAGGCTGCACAGACTTGATCATGCTACTGCCAGAAAACATGCACAGACTTGCTTATGCTGTAGTGAGAACATTCACGGACTTGCTTCAACATTCCAAAGCATGTGCTTAGACCTGATATATGTATTTAAGCACTTATGCCCAGACTTACAATGCATATGCTCAGATATAGTGTCAGTGTGCTCAGACTTGATATAGCACAAAGTCAGTGTACACTGACTTCTATTCTGCACAAGTGAAAACTGCACAGACCTTGAAAATGTTGTATGAAAAGCTTGCACAGACCTTGTCATGCAAGGGGCAAATGTGCACCGACCTTGGAAGCTCATGTGTACAGACTTTATGCTTGAAGCAAAAGAACTACACCGACCTTGTAGAATCGTGCACGGACCTTTTTATGCATCTGGCCTAAACTAGCATCGATCTTACATGCAAGGTTATACATACTAACACTGACCTTAGTCAAGCGCAAAAGAAACCTTGCACCGACCTTAGTCGTGCGAAGGGCAAATGTGCACTAACTTCAAAAAGCATGTGCACAGTCTTCAACAGTATGTGCACCGACCTGTGTGGGCACGATGCAGGATGTACATCGACGTTATGTGCTATCTATCAACAAAATGCACCGACTTCATATGAAGGCTAGCAAAAGTACACAGACCTTTATGAAGGTATGAACAGTGATATCGTCGACCTTATATGCAGTCCAACAAAATGTGCGTAGACTAAATGTGTAGGTGTTAGACTTTTTATGATGTCTGACATTTGACTTATGGTGTTTGTCATCATCAAAATCACAGGGACACAACAGTCTCCCCCTTTTTGATGATGGCAATACTATTAGCCAAACAAATTTAATGATGTTATTAGAAAATAAGGGTGTTTAAACATGCAAACACTCAGACATGCAATCAATGACATACACTGACTCCCCCTGACACACAGACTATCAACCAAAAAAAAACTCCATGCCCAAATTATTCTAAAAGATATTCTCAAAAGCCATTCTCCCCCTAAACCCTCAGACATCTTCTCCCCCTTTGACATCATCAAAAGGGATGTACAGAGAGACAAGGTACTACAAAGCTTGAGAAACCAGAGACAATTACTTCACTTAGTAGAAACATCTCATATGCAACCCTTAAAGATCCAAATACGGTAGCTGAATGGAGCTGAAATACCTCATAGCTAATAAGCAGGAAAGGCTCAGAATCAGAGTGAAGATTATCATCGTACAGAAGTAAGAATGAGGACCAATGTAAAACAGCTATGCCAAGAGAAAGCTATCTAAATGCTTTACTAACCAAGTAAATGGAAGCTTATCTACTGTTGGATGGTCCAGAGGTGTTGAGGACAAACAGTCCATAAATATTTTTCCTTTTGAAGGGGTGAGTAGTGAAATATTTTTCCTTTGCTGAGCAGTAAAAGTCATTGAGTAATCTTGGTAAAGCACACATTGATATGTGAGAAGATGCCTTGATTAGAGGCCAGAGTTCCCAGATTCTCAGTGTGATAACTGTATTACTTCTCTTTTATAGAACAGAGTTAACAATATAAGTGTCTTTTGACATGAGGAGACACCTTGATCAGAGGCCTGAATCCCTAGCTACTCAACACTTTAATTCCATTGCTCTGTCATGAATTCTTAAATTTTTTAGAAACTTTTTAATCAGAGATATTCTGGCACTTCATGACATAGAGTATGATTCATTTCTTTGATGAAGTATCTAGTTTCTCGGAGACCAGAACATTGCTCTAAAAAGTTGAAATTCCCTTAAACAAAATGATTTTATTTGTTGTAGAATGTTTGAAGACACTACCAACTGTACTGATCTGTAGAGAGCTTGCTTCCAGAAATGTAAGTTTCAAACATTTAGGAGATTTCATGACATAGAAGTGTCAATAGTGATCCATGTTCTATAATGTTGTAGGAAGACAGTCTTCAGATTCTCTATCTAGGTCTTTGCAGAATTATTAGAGAGAAGCTTTTTAGCTAAAATTTAGTTAATCAAATTTGGAAGTTTAAGAGAGTTGAGAGCTACCAGCTTTTGTGAAAAAAATTACTTTAGGTTCTCAATGGGCTTGGTGCAGTAACAAGATCTCTCAAAAATCCTTTGAATCAGTCACCTAAGACCTCAGGCTGACAGACATGATGCTCCCCCTTATACTTAGATTGACAGATGGACTCTACCCTTTCAGGTTGACAGATGCAAGTGCCTTCTATAGAATACATACTGAAAATACCGCCCCCTCACAAAATGAATCATATGAGCATACATGTGAGATGCAAAGAGTACGAATATGCAAATGAGCCTGTTGTACTAGGTGGAGAACATAGGTCATAGGACCTCCTCACACATGATGTGGGTTTCCAGTCAGAAGACATCTGACCTTCTCCTAGCTTATCATTTTATATACCAACAGGTTATGCATGAAAAAAAATATGACAAACACAGGATGAAGCAGTTTATTTCAAAATACATGCAAGTGAGGACAGCATGGAAGTATTTTATTCCAAAATTCCAAAATTCAGAGGTTTTTAAAGATTCCCAGTTCTCTCCTTAAGGTTGTGAATTTGTCATTGTCCAGAGGCTTAGTAAAAATATCAGCTATCTGATGTGAGGTATCTACATGAATTAGTTTAAAAGTGTTTTTAGAAATCTCATCTCTGATAAAATGATGTCTGATTTCAATATGTTTGGTGCGAGAATGTAAAACAGGATTTTTTGCAAGATTTATGAAACTAGTATTATCACAGTAAATTGGTGTGCAACCCAGTTCTACTTGGTAGTCCTGAAGCTGGTGCTTAATCCAGATCACTTGTGTACCACAACTCCCTACAGCTACATATTCAACTTCTGCAGTGGAGAGGGCCACATAATATTGCTTCTTGGACGCCCAAGAAACTAAACACCCACCTAGAAATTGACATTGATTACTAGTGTTCTTCCTATCTAGCTTACACCCAGCATAGGATGCATCCGTATATGCAATCAGATCTAAGGTGTGTGATGCAGGAAACCATAAGCGTAGAGTGTGTGTAGCAGATATGTATCTAAAAATCTTTTTTACAGTAGCTAGATGCAATTCAGTAGGCCTAGACTGATACCTAGCACACATTCCTACACTGAATTGTATATTAGGTCTTGAGGCAGTTAAATAGAGTAGGGATCCAATCATACCTCGATATAATTTTGCATCAACTTCTTTACCTAATTCATCTGCATCTAATGATGTGTTGGTACCCATTGGAGTTGAAATGTGCTTCCGATTAGTCATTCCAAAACACTTGCGGATGTCCAAGGTGTACTTGGTCTGGTTAATGAAGCATCCATCATCCAGCTGATGTACCTACAAGCCAAGAAAATATTTCAATTCTCCTACCAAACTCATTTCAAATTCAGCAGACATCAATTGAGCAAATTCATTACATAGTTCAGAACATGTTGAACCAAAAACTATGTCATCTACATATACCTGAACTATGATAAGATCTTTACTCAAACTTTTGGTAAACAGGGTTTGATCTCTGTTGTAGCCCTTGCTGATCAAAAATTCTGTCAGCCTCTCATACCAGGCCCGAGAGGCCTACTTTAGACTATATAGAGCTTTATTTAACCTGAAAACCTTGTTAGGATGTGAAGACAATTGAAATCCTGGGGCTTATTTTACAAAGACTTCCTCTTTAATAAAATCGTTTAAAAATGCACTTTTGACATCCATCTGATGAAGTTTTATGTTTTTAGAACATGCAAAAGCTATTAAAATTCGTATTGCCTCCATCCTAGCAACAGGTGCATAGGATTCATCAAAATCAACCCCAAATTCCTGACAGTAACCTTTGGCTACTAGTCTGTCTTTATTTCTTGAAATTATTCCATCCTCATTCATTTTATTTTTTAAAACCCATTTAGTTCCTATTATATTTGTATTTTCAGGTCTCGGAACTAATTCCCAGACATTATTTCTTTCAAATTGACCTAGTTCCTCACTCATAGCATTAACCCATGATTCATCTTTCAAAGCCTCATCAACAGATTTGGGCTCAATCTGTGACACTAAAGCAACTAGATCTTGATGATTTACATTTTTGAGATAAGACCTAGTCTTAGGGGGATCTCCTAGGTTGCCTATGATATTATTCACATGATGATCTTTCAAGAATTTAACATTAGTTGAGGACTCACCTGTTTCGGCTGGGCTTACTTGATTTGGAGAAGTTGAAGTTTTAGGTACTTCAGGTTCTTCCTCCGCCATCTCCTCTAGGAAGTTTCCATCATGCCTTGAGCTCTTGTCATCATCAACCAAGTCAGTGACAGTGTTTGTTTCATCGAATATAACATGGGGAGATTCTTCTACTGTTTGGTCTGAAACATTAAAAACCCTATATGCCCTAGTTGTTTCAGAGTATCCTAGAAGAATTCCAAGGCTACTCCTTGCATCAAATTTGTCTAGGTCATTTTTATTGTTGTTGTGAATGAAGCATTTTGAACAAAAAATCTTAAAATATGAGACATTTGGCTTCTTACATTTCAAGAGTTCATAGGGGGTTTTCTTATGGACGGGTCTTACCAAGGCTCTGTTGATGATGTAGCAAGCTGTGTTAGCTACCTCTGCCCAAAACCTTCTGGGAAGCTGACTCTCCACCAGCATAGTTCTTGTCATTTCAATGATTGTATGGTTTCTTCTCTCCACTATGCCATTCTGCTCCGGAGTCCCAAGAGAAGAAAATCTGTGAGTTAGTCCTTCATTGTTACAGAATTCAAAAAACATAGAGTTCTCAAACTCACCTCCATGGTCAGATTGAATCATGGAAATACTGTGAGTTCCTTCTTGTTTGACTTTATTAAATAAATGTTCAAATTTCTGAAAAGCATCACTTTTATTTGCTAAGAAAAATAACCATGAATATCTAGTAAAATCATCTACAATCACAAACCCAAATCTCTTCCCATTAAGACTCTGAGTCCTGGTTGGGCCAAAGAGATCCATATGCAAGAGCTCCATTGGCTTGGAGGACAAAGGCTCAGATCTGAGCTTAAATGATTTGCGGGTTTGTTTGCCTAGAGCACAGGCATCACAGACTTTTGAAATGGAACTGAATTTGATTTTAGGCATGTCTCTAACTAAATCATGCTTAACCAGTTTATTCAATGTAGAGAAACTAGCATGACCTAAACGTCTATGCCAATTAAATGCATTATTTTCAAAATCAATAGCCAAACAAAGATTTGATTTAGATTTTTCATTTAAATCAACAATGTAAACATTATTGACTCTATGTGCTTCAAACTTAACCTTGTCAGAATTTATTTCAAGTATTTTGCATGCATTATCATCGAGCACAACTCTATGACCCTTGTCACATAACTGACTAATACTGAGCGGGTTGTGTTGAAGACCCTCTACAAGTACAACTTTTTCAATAGAGTTTGTGGAAGACTTACCAACTGTTCCTATTCTAACAATCTTACCTCTATTCTTTCCTCCAAATTTGACCAGACCCCCTACCTTCATTTTCAGTTTGCTGAATTTGGATCGATCGCCTGTCATGTGCCTGGAGTAGCTGCTATCTAGGTACCACCTGTTGTGCTCGGCTACAAGTCTAACCTGTAGAGGATAGATCAAGTAGAGTAGTTTGGAACCCAAGACAGGTTGGGTCCAAAGACATTGTTCAAATCTCTAGGCAGACATTTCGGAATCCAAAACTGTTTCACAGTATTTTTCTTTTCCATGTTGTTGACAGTTATGTTGAAATTATAATTAGAATTCTGTCCATTTGGTCTAAAGGTGTGGAATCTGTTCCTATTATTGGACTGTTCATTCTTCAGATATCTTTTGTATCCATTCTGTCTAGGATAGACATACTCATTAAAGACTTTCTGTGGAACATGATTTCCCTAGTTTTTCTTATATTGACCCATGTTTTTATAGAAGAATGAATTTCTGTTCTGGGTCATGTGTCCTGACTTGTGAAAGTTCTTGTTCTGGGGGATATACACAGCAGCTTGCCTAATTGTGTTCCTTACAGCTTTAGACTGTTGTCCAACAGGGTTTGATGAATTAATTCTTGGTGCCTAGACATTTTGAGCACTGTTAGAGCTAGATGGTGTGTCTAGCTTTTCTTTCCCTTTCTCTGGGGAGAATGTTACAGTTGTGAACTCAAAAGGTTTCTTGTGTGTAGGGTCATAACCTAAACCTTCCTTATTGAAATTGACCCTAGTACCTAGAATAGTATCCAAGTTAGTTTTCCCTTGAACAAACTTTTCTAGGGTTATTTGTTTGTCTTCTAGTTCTTTTTGTAATGTTTCACAATTTCCCTTAAGTTCAGAGTTCACCTTCCTAACAGCTTCATATTTTTCAGTGATTAAGCTATTTTCACTTTGGCTTTCTTGAAGTTTTAATTTGAATTCATCAAGTTGTTTTTGAGCTTCCTGGTTTTTAGACTTAAGATTTTCATTTTCTTTTCTAAGAGAATTCATCTATCCTAATTCTTCCTTAACCTTCTGATTTTCTTTGTCAGTTTGAATTTGTTCTTCATTAGCAGCGTTCAGTTTTCTCTTTAACACCCTATGATCTTTACTCAAAGCATTAAACTTAGCTAACAGTTCAGCATAGTCATCTTCTCAGTCATCAATAGAGAAATTTTCAAAGATGTTGGTTACCTCTTCGTCACTGTTAGCCATGAGGCATATTCCTTGATCATCTTCTTCTGACGAGTTGGCCTCAGAGTCTTCCTCCTCGTCACTCCACGTGCAGACCATAGCCTGAGATTTCTTCTTTTGCACCTTGGAGCTTTTCATTTGGAGATCGGGGCAATCCCCCTTCATGTGTCCAGGCCTCCTGCAATGAAAGCATGTAATCTTCTTAACATTCCTATTTTTATCATTGTTGGAATCAACATGCTTATCGGAGGGATACAACCTTTTTCTTCTAAATGTTTTTCCCATGGTTCTCAGAAACGTACGAAACTGTCGAGTCAGCATAGCTTGTTCCTCTTGATCAAGGTCTGAGAGCCCATCAGACTCCCCACTACTACTGCTACTGCTACTGTTGTTGCTGCTCTGGGACACCTTGAGAGTAAAGTTCTTGCCCTTCTTGTCACTTCCTTCACCATTTCTTTTGAAACTCATTTTGTAAGTCATTAGGGATCCTATCAGCTCAGTGACTGTCAGTTTTGACAGATCCCTAGACTTCTCTATCACAATGGCCTTGGTGTGCCATGCGGGGGTTAACCATCTAAGGATTTTCCTGACTAGATTCCCTTCCGAAACCTATTTCCCCAGCCCTCTAAGATTGTTAGTAATCAGCATCAGCCTAGCATACATTTCTGTAATATTCTCCTTGGATTTCATCTTAAATAATTCATACTCAGAGGTGAGCATATTTACCTTGGTGGCCTTGACTTGGGATGTACCTTCGTAGATGAGCTCTAGTTCGTCCCACATCTTCTTGGCCATCTGGCACGCTGAGATCCTGGCATACTCTTCTGGATGAACTACGCACTGGATTATGTTTAGAGCCAACCAATTGAGTGTTGAAAGCCTGATGTGATCCTTTATCCACGCTTTTTCCTTTGGTGGGAGATCATATGGTCCCATGGTGATCACTCTCCATAGTTCATGGGTCTACGCTCTTAGGAATCCTATTTTTCCAGTAAAAGTAGTTATTACCATCAAAAAAAGGAGGGCGACTAATAGAATGTCCCTCAGCCATGAAACTGCAAGGAGTACTAGATCCAGATTTACCCTGGTCATTGGACCACATTTTGGGTAACCTACTCTGATACCAATTGATAGTTCATACAATCGGTGAGCTAGAAGGGGGGATGAATAGATCACCCCCAATTCAAAAATTAATTCGAAGACTGACTTATGAAGTTCAGAGACGCAGTAGGGAAGCTTTTCAGTCCAGCTACGTAGAAGACAGATAGGCAGATGCTTAAGGAAAACGAGAGCTACTATGTGAAACAATCAAACAGCTGGCATTCAGAAAATAGTAAGAAGGACAGATATGCAAACCACACCAATGAGATAGAGAGTTTTTAAGGTGGTTCGATTGCAATCTGCAATCTACGTCCACCCCTTACTCGTCTGGAGTAAGGCTTCCTTGCACTAAGCAAATAGAACCGCAGACTTAGTCTACAACACTTGCTACCTTATAGCTTGCCCCGAGGAACAATCTCCTCGATCTTCCTATGACCGGAAGAAACACTGGAGGTCCAACCTCCCTTCCTTTGCACACCGCAAAGGGAATCCCGAGAATTGCTCCCAATAACTCACGAACCAGAGGATCAATCCTCTCTTCCTCCAAACCGGAGGGAACTACTAGTGACAGCCTGTTACTAGCAACTGGAGACAGTCTCCCTTCCTCCAACTGAACTTGGAGGGTAACAGACTTGAATTCAGAAATGCAAAATAGAAAAACTCGAAGAAGATGGAAACAATCGCTTAATGACAATAACACTGTAGCTTTCAAAGAAGTAGCTTCCAGACTCTAATCCTTGCAATCACTTAAACACTCATATTTCTGGACTGGCTCTCTTCTCGAATGGGGAAGTTTCAGCACACTCAGGCTTCAGCTGCTCTCCCTTTTTTTTCTATCTTCAACCTCCTTCTCTCCCAGCCTTCGATCCCTTTTTATAGGCAGACGATGGGCGCGTGGGTACCACGATTCCCGCCCAATCCTTTCACGCAGATCTGATCCATTTTGATTCCACATGTCAGAATCATGGTACTGTAGCAGTCCATGTGGTAGGATCAACTGTTCCAATCCTTGCCTTGGATCACGAGCCATCGACCGGGTACTTTATACAACACGTGTAGTTTGCTCAATAGATGCTCGACTTTATAACTCACCTGGCAAAGACAGTAGTCAGTGTTAGCCATTTGATAATACGCACGGACCTTAATGCACAAAGACAAGCACTGACATCGACGTTAGATGCAACTAGCACCGACGTTGTATGCGAGATACACAACTAGCACCGACTCAGTTAAGTGTAGTCTAAAGCATGCACCGACCTTCTAAATGCCAAATACAGATATGCATGGACCTTGTATGTACAAGGTGAAGGTTGCACAGACTTGATCATGCTACTGCCAGAAAACATGCACATACTTGCTTATGCTGTAGTAAGAACATTCACAGACTTGCTTCAACATTCCAAAGCATGTGCTCAGACCTGATATATGTATTTATGCACCTATGCCCAGACTTACAATGCATATGCTCAAATCTAGTGTCAGTGTGCTCAGACTTGATATAGCACAAAGTCAGTGTACACTGACTTCTATTCTGCACAAGTGAAAAGTGCACAGACCCTGAAAATGTTGTATGAAAAGCTTGCACAGACCTTGTCATGCAAGGAGAAAATGTGCACTGACCTTGGAAGCTCATGTGTACAGACTTTATGCTTGAAGCAAAAGAACTGCACCGACCTTGTAGAATCGTGCACGGACCTTTTTATGCATCTGGCCTAAACTAGCATCGATCTTACATGCAAGGTTATACATACTAACACTGACCTAGTCAAGCGCAAAAGCAACCTTGCACCGACCTTAGTCGTGCGAAGGGCAAATGTGCACTAACTTCAAAAAGCATGTGCACAGTCTTCAACAGTATGTGCACCGACCTATGTGGGCACGATGCAGGATGTACATCGACGTTATGTGCTATCTATCAACAAAATGCACCGACTTCATATGAAGGCTAGCAAAAGTACACAGACCTTTGTGAAGGTATGAACAGTGATATCGTCGACCTTATATGCAGTCCAACAAAATGTGCGTAGACTAAATGTGTAGGTGTTAGACTTTTTATGATGTCTGACATTTGACTTATGGTGTTTGTCATCATCAAAATCACAGGGACACAACATACTATAAACCATGGGATATGATGCTACTGGCTTCACATCGCGCTGGGTGTACTTTCTTTATAAATAAGTGAAGATTCACAAATATTCACGAAGTACTTGCAAAGCAAAAGTACATTCTTGCGTGTTACATGACTTTCTAGTGCATAGTCTTTAAGGTTATGAAAAGTGCATTCTTGTTACATTCTTGTTCATGAAAGGTCAAATTTTATTCGTGATATACTCTTGATTAATCATATACCCATATCTCACACTCGGTCGTATCCTGTTACTTTGGTTATATACGTGTTTCATCGTACCTTCATGATTTATCTTATTCTCTAGAGCTAAAATGTTAATCACTTAAACATTGCCATCATGTTGATACGAAGATACCTACTAGGCAAGTGTGCTCATACCTATTTTCTTATCTATTTTAGGAAGTACTAGTGGATCGGATTCGGAATATACAAGTAGCGGGTCCGAGAGTGAATGAGGGTTTTCAAGATGAGAGAAGCCTTGGATGATCAAAGTGTCTAGTCTAGTCATATTGTAATTTTGATTTTCTTGAGTCATAGTGGTCAAGAAATGATGATCATATGTAATTGGATTTGATGCAATAAAGATTGGAAATTTGAGAAAAGTTACTTGTAGCAACCCGTATAAAATTAAAAGAAATAAATTTAGATAAATTGAAATAAAGTGAACAAATGAAAAAGGTTGAAACAAGAAGAAGAAAGCCCTGATGAAATTAACGCCTTGGAGCAAGGCGCTATTTGACAAGAAACGCCATCACCTAAGGCGTGTTTTTTTTGAAGGGACGCCCACATTTCAAGGCGTCAAATCTTAAACAACCAAAATTACATAAAAAGGCAAGTATTTGAAACGCCCTTTGCTTGGACGCGTTTCCACAAGAAACGACGCATGCCAAGGCGTCAATTTAAAATTCGACGCCCTAGAATAAGACGTTAATTCCATTCCAGTTTCGTTCGAACCGGGAACTTATCCAGGGTAAGTTGATAACTATGAGAAAGAGTTCGAATGTAGTAATAACTCTAATATAGAAGTGTTACTCCCAATCAAACACTAACCTTATTAGGATTTCTAAAATCCTATAAATAACCTTGTTCAAACAAACCCTAAAGATATTTGGCCGAAGAAGGTTCTCCTGCAGTCATCCGTGAAAGAGAGGTTGGATTCTTCCTATTGTTTCTCCTCTACTGATTAGGTATTAGGAGGAATAATTTTTCTCCATCTTATTCTTCATCTCATGATTCTGTAGGTTGTCTACGTCGAGAAGGAGCTCTCATATAGTTGAAGGACGTAAGGTTCTTCATCATAATCGTCTCCAATCATCTGCAACTTCTCCTTCAGTTTCTTCTTCCGGTGAGCACTCTGTACAAGCAGAGTATCGTCTCTTCACCAGATCCTTCACGTTTCATCAAAAGGTAGGATTTTCTCAGGGATTGTAGCCCAAACTAGCATATTAATATATATAACATCATCCGTTAATACCTGCATATAGGTTTCATGCGTTTCGGTTAGTTTCTAAAGAGTTTTGAAATAGACGCCCTTATCAAGGACGCTACATTAAAAGACACGACCACGACTAGGTCGTCAATTTAATATTTGACGCCCTGCACACGGACGTCAATTTCTCTTAATTAATAAACACCATGTTTAAAAATTATATATCAATGCAAACATGATTCTAGATTAATGCATGATCAATCTCTTGTAATCCTGCTATTTTTCTGGTCCTGACCCTATAACATGTTTTCCTGAAATTTCATTGTCTCGAAACTTGTAAACTTGTGAATTAACGACCTTGTCCAGGTCGTCTTTTCTTGAACTGACGCCCCATACCAGGGCGCCTTCTGTAAACTAACGCCCCTGTCCAGGGCGCGTTTCATTAAAATTTCCAGATTTATAATATTCTGCAAAACTAGAAATATTGAAAGGACGACTGCTGTACACGTCGTCAAATCTAATATAAACGCCCCTGATTAAGGCGTTAATTACATGAAAAATGACTTTACCAAAGTCGCTACTTTCTGCATTACTGATTTTTCCTGATTACTGTTATCCGAGGGATTCATTACATATATTTATATATATAGGCACTATTACTCCACTCCGTGAGTATAGTCCCATGTTTTCTACGATGATTTATCGCATTACCCCTCAATTCTCATTGACATACAAGCTCTCCATTGGACATTCCGTTCCTTTGGACTAGCGAGTTAGTCATAGAGACCTCCGTAAGACTCCTCGCCGCCTTGGATTCCCTCAAGGCCGACTGAGCTGGTTGTACCATAAAAACCCATTACACAATCTTTGCCATGTCCCTCTATAGAAACATGGTAATACCGGCCCTCATGTCATGCCATGGGTATGATATGAGTATTATCTTAATGAACGGGGAAGAATATGCCGTTGTTATGCTGTTCTTGTAAACCCCAATTCTATATCAACATTGTTATGATGTTCTTGTAGACCCCAATTCTATATTAAACTTGATGTTCTTATGAACCTCAATTCTATATTAAGAATGAGGACGTCTTGCCATTGAGGTGCTATTCATATGGACCTCAATTCTATATAAAAGAGTGTCTCTACTTACTTATCATGGTACCCGAGTTAAGGGAACCAATTCCACCTAGTTTTATCGATAATCGTGATTGTACCGTTATTATCGCCTATCTATGTCAAGTATCATATTTTTGGACTCTATTCTTTCAAAGTCTATCCTACATGTCTACAAGCTTTATCCTTGAAATTCCATATTGGCTATATACAAAAGTGGATGTTAAAATACATGACTAATGCCTGCGCATATAGGGCCCGATCTGGTCCTGGGAGGAGCACCCGAAAGTACTTGTGCCCATGGGAGTTGATTGATCACGGTATTGGCATTATACCGAAGTGCATGACTAGCTTGATTGAACATTCCACAAATCTTGTACTTGACTTGATATTACATAACTTGCGTGGCCCGAAAAAGGGTAATTACTTGCGTGCTTGAACGTGATAGCCAAATTTCATCTTGACATGATAAAGTACTTGCTTGAATATCTTGAGGTCATTTGATATAAGTTCTTGAAAGTTCATGACTAGTCCTTCCTGTTATCTTATTGTTATATCCTCTTTCTATCTTGTCGTTTTATGCGAGCATGCATAGCTATAGTACATTCATGAAAGATGTAACTACTTAAACCCCTTGCTAGTTCCTGAGATATAATTTCCTACTGAGCGTTCGCTCACTCCGTGTTGTCCCTACTTTTCAGGTAAGTCCGACGACGAGGGAAGTCAATCGGATGGGGAGAATCAAGAGTGAAAGAGCTAGAGCTTTTCCAAGTGTCATCTAGTCTTTTATATATTTCTTGAGTCAAATGTGTACTTTTCTTTTTTTTGAATAGAGTATTGGGTTTGTAATAGACTATTTATTATGAAGAAATAAATGGATTGGGTTATCTTTACTTTTGCGCATCTCTGTCTTTGTGTCGAATACACTTCTACTCTGATTGACATGATTGATATAAACTCGTCACGCATCTCCGGGTATCTTCCGCTCTCGGGGCGTGACAGTTTTTGTGGTATCAGAGCCTAGGGTATTCAATTCCTAGGAAAACCCAAGTCCAAGGATATGTTCAAACCTTTAACCAGTGAGATTGGGTAGAACCAAGGGTTGAGTTAATATAAAAACTTAAAAGCCCTTAACGCGAGTATATACTAATATAGTTATTGTAATTGTAGGATAATGGCTGCCGAACGAGCTCAATGGCGCAACATGCAGCGTACACTGCAAGGCATGACTCAAGTGCTGCAACAAGTAACACAAGGAGGTGGACAACGAGCAGGAAGTCTCCACCAGACCTTCAAGAACATGAACCCGCCCAAGTTCACGGGTTCTACTGATCCAGATGACGCTGAACACTGGATTAGGGAAACAGAACGAATATTCCGTGTTATGCAATGCACGGATCAAGATAAGGTCTTATTAGCTACTTTTCAGTTAGAAAGGGATGCTAGATGCTGGTGGGAATCAATAGAGGCTACTATAAATCAAGATCAGGTTACGTGGGAGGAATTCGTTGAACACTTCAACGCAAAATATTTCTCGGACCGAGTTCAGGAAAAGAAGGCTGCAGAATTTGCTGCATTAAAGCAACGATCTTTGTCAGTGGCCGAGTATGAGGCCCAATTCTCTAGATTATCTCGGTATGCTAAGCATCTAGTTAGCACCGAGAAAATGAAAGCTAGGAGGTTTCTTAATGGGCTCAGGCCCCAAGCTATTACTCAACTGGCGCCGATGGACATTCAAGTCTACTCGGAGATAGTACGCCGAGCTCAACTATTAGAAGATGCCACGGAACTGTCTGATAGGATTCGTGGTAAGGATAAGAAGGAACAAGTTACAGGATCGGGTTCCTTTAAACCCAACTTCAAGAAGAGGCCTAGCAATGGAGGTATTTCCTCGCAAGAGCAAAAGTTCAAGAAGACCAAGCCCTTCTCTATCACCACTACCTCTCCAAATACAGTGTGCAAACATTGTGATAAAGCGGGTCATAGAGCAGAAGAATGCTGGAGGAAACTTGGAGCATGTCTCCGTTGTGGGAGTCGTGAGCATCGGATTCCCGATTGCCCACTACTAAATAACCAAGCCGATGACGGAAAGCGCCCAGTAACCAAGAATGCTCGTCTTCATGCAATCAAGGAGACCGAGCAAGAAGAAGAAGGCGGCTTAGTGGAAGGTACATTGAAAGTTTGTTCCAGAATGCATATGTCTTAATTGATACTGGTGCATCACATTCAATTATTTCTAAGAAGCTTGCTGACCCATTACCCCTAGAACCGGAATGGATAAAGTTAGTTTTGTCTACTCCTCTGGGTGATGAGACTGATATTACACATCATTACCAAAACTGCGAAGTATTGGTTCAGGGTAGAAATCTCCCTATTGATCTCATATGTTTAGATCTGAAAGAGTATGATGTTATACTAGGAGCAGATTGGTTATCCAAGTATCAGGCAACGGTTGATTGCCGCAATAGCAAGGTTACATTCAAGGAATTTCCAGAACTAATCTTTACTAGCCCCAAGGGTCGGAGCAGATCCCCTCTTATTTCAGCTCTCCGAGCTAGCAAGCTCATCAGGAAAGGATGTGCATCTTTCCTTGCCTTTGTCACAGTTAAAGAAGCTAAGGAAGCTAAGCTAGAAGACATTCCAGTGGTACAGGAATTTCCGGACGTGTTTCCGGAAGATTTGCCGGGATTACCCCCGCAAAGAGAAGTGGCCTTCACCATTGACTTAGTCCCTGGTGCTGGTCCGATTTCAAAGGCACCTTATAGGATGTCACCTGCTGAACTCAAGGAGTTAAAAGAGCAATTGATGGAACTCATTAAGAAAGGATTCATTAGACCAAGTACTTCCCCGTGGGGAGCGCCTGTACTATTTGTAAAGAAGAAAGACGGATCCATGAGGTTATGCATCGACTATCGACAGTTGAATCATCTCACTATCAAGAACAAGTATCCACTGCCGAGAATCGATGAATTGTTTGATCAAATTTCAGGATCCAAGTACTTTTCCAAAATTGATCTTAGGTCAGGATATCACCAACTAAGAATCAAGGACGAGGATATTCATAAAACCGCATTCAGAAGCAGGTATGGCCATTATGAATTTGTTGTTATGCCTTTCGGACTAACGAATGCCCCTGCTGCCTTTATGCAGTTAATGAATAGTATATTCAGGCCTTATTTGGATCAATTCGTGGTGGTCTTTATTGATGATATATTGATTTATTCCAAGACCAAGGAAGAGCATGAGGAACATTTGAGGATTGCATTACAAATATTGAGGACAAACCAATTATATGCAAAACTTAGCAAGTGTGAATTCTGGCTTGAAGAAGTGACTTTTCTCGGACATGTTATATCAAAGGATGGCTTGTCTGTAGACCCATCAAAGGTTGAAGCTGTAAGGAACTGGGAAAGACCGACCAATGCTAGCGAGATCCGAAGTTTCTTAGGTCTTGCCGGCTATTACAGGCGATTCATCAAGGATTTCTCTAAAATCGCCGTGCCGCTTACGAGGTTAACTCGCAAGGAGATCCGTTATGAATGGAGTGAGGAATGTGAAAGAAGCTTCCAAACTCTCAAGGATCATCTTACTACAGCTCCTATCTTAGCATTGCCAATTGAAGGAGAAAAGTTCGAGGTATACACTGATGCTTCTGGCATTGGCCTCGGGTGTGTTCTAATGCAACAAGGGAAGGTTATAGCCTACTCTTCTCGTCAATTAAAGAAACATGAAGAGAACTACCCCGTCCATGACTTAGAATTGGCCGCGGTAGTATTTGCACTCAAAATATGGAGACATTATCTTTATGGAGTACAGTTTACTGTATACTCCGATCACAAGAGTCTCAAATATCTTTTCTCACAGAAGGAGTTAAATATGAGGCAAAGACGATGGCTGGAATATCTCAAGGACTTCGACTTCAATATACAATATCATCCCGGAAAGGGTAATCATGTAGCAGATGCCCTTAGTCGAAAGCCGAGAGCACTGTTAGCCAATTGTATGATTCAAGAATGGAAATTACTGGAGCAATTCTCTGAACTCAATATAAGCATGGACACAGACCCTAGATGTGTCACATTATCTCATATAAGCATACAGTCAGATCTATTAACTGAAATACAAGCACTTCAAGATAATGACCCAATGTTAGTAGAGATCAAAGGCAAACTGGAAGGACAATCGGATTTCCAAATAACTTGTGAAGGAAGATTAATATTCAGGAATAGAACTTGCATACCGGATTGTCCCGAGGTAAAGAAGAAGATCTTAGACGAAGCTCATAGGTCAAGGTATACGATTCATCCAGGATCTACCAAAATGTACCAAGATGTAAAAAGAAATTTTTGGTGGCCCAACATGAAAAGAGAAATAGCGGACTACGTATCACGCTGTCTCACGTGCCAACAAGTCAAGGCGGAACACCAAAAGCCTGCTGGAAAACTACATCCTCTAGATATCCCTAAATGGAAGTGGGAGGATATTGGTATGGATTTCATCATGGGTTTATCTAAATCAAAAAGAGGACATGATGGAATATGGGTTATCATTGACCGATTGACTAAATCAGCGCATTTCTTGCCAATCAAGAGTCGATGGTCAGTTGATGTCTTAGCTGCACTATACATCAAGGAAATAGTCAGATTACATGGTATTCCTGTTTCAATCGTGTCTGACAGAGATCCCCGTTTTACTTCTCATTTTTGGAAAGGACTACAACAGTCGTTGGGGACGAGACTTAGCTTCAGTACAGCTTTTCATCCTCAAACGGATGGTCAGACTGAGAGAACCAATCAAGTAGTCGAAGATATGCTAAGAGCATGCATTACTGATTTTGATGGAAACTGGCATGATCACTTGCCTCTGGTTGAATTTGCATACAATAATAACTACCAGGCAAGTATACAACTGGCACCTTTTGAAGCCTTATACGGAAGGAGTTGTCGATCACCCTTATGCTGGGACGAAGTTGGAGAGAAACAACTGTTAGGTCCAGACATGGTAAGGGATACTATCGAGAAGATACAATTAATCAGAGAAAGACTGCAAGTTGCTCAGTCTAGACAAAAGGCTTATGCTGACACAAGAAGGAGAGATCTTGAATTCTAAGTTGGAGATCATGTATTTCTCAAGATATCGCCTGGACGTGGAATACGAACATTTGGTGTTAAGGGCAAGCTTACACCAAGATTTATCGGACCTTTTGAGATACTAGAAAGAGTTGGCGAGGTTGCTTATCGCATCGCATTGCCACCTCAACTGTCCGAAGTACATGATGTGTTCCACATATCTATGTTGAAGAAGTATGTGCATGATCCATCACATATTATTGAGCATGGAAATCTAGTAATCCGGAAAGATCTCACATACGAGCAGAAGCCCATAAGAATACTAGATCGAGAAGTACGAACCCTAAGGAATAAGGTTATTCCCATGCTAAAAGTACAATGGAATAAGAATTCAGAACATGAAGCTACATGGGAGACCGAGGAATCTATGAGGAAGCGATTTCCAGAATTATTTTAGAAGGTATGAACTCTACACTCTCCATATGTAAATATATGCTATGAATTTGGGGACCAAATTCTTTTAAGTGGGGGAGGGTGTAGCAACCCGTATAAAATTAAAAGAAATAAATTTAGATAAATTGAAATAAAGTGAACAAATGAAAAAGGTTGAAACAAGAAGAACAAAGCCCTGATGAAATTAACGCCTTGGAGCAAGGCGCTATTTGACAAGAAACGCCCTCACCTAAGGCGTGTTTTTTAGAAGGGACGCCCACATTTCAAGGCGTCAAATCTTAAACAACCAAAATTACATAAAAAGGCAAGTATTTGAAACGCCCTTTGCTTGGACGCGTTTCCACAAGAAACGACGCATGCCAAGGCGTCAATTTAAAATTCGACGCCCTAGAATAAGGCATTAATTCCATTCCAGTTTCGTTCGAACCGGGAACTTATCCAAGGTAAGTTGATAACTATGAGAAAGAGTTCGAATGTAGTAATAACTCTAATATAGAAGTGTTACTCCCAATCAAACACTAACCTTATTAGGATTTCCAAAATCCTATAAATAACCTTGTTCAAACAAACCCTAAAGATATTTGGCCGAAGAAGGTTCTGCTGCAGTCATCTGTGAAAGAGAGGTTGGATTCTTCCTATTGTTTCTCCTCTACTGATTAGGTATTAGGAGGAATAATTTTTCTCCATCTTATTCTTCATCTCATGATTCTGTAGGTTGTCTACGTCGAGAAGGAGCTCTCATATAGTTGAAGGACGTAAGGTTCTTCATCATAATCGTCTCCAATCATCTGCAACTTCTCCTTCAGCTTCTTCTTCCGGTGAGCACTCTGTACAAGCAGAGTATCGTCTCTTCACCAGATCCTTCACGTTTCATCAAAAGGTAGGATTTTCTCAGGGATTGTAGCCCAAACTAGCATATTAATATATATAACATCATCCGTTAATACCTGCATATAGGGTTCATGCGTTTCAGTTAGTTTCTAGAGAGTTTTGAAATAGACGCCCTTATCAAGGACGCTACATTAAAAGACACGACCACGACTAGGTCGTCAATTTAATATTTGATGCCCTGCACACGGACGTCAATTTCTCTTAATTAATAAACACCATGTTTAAAAATTATATATCAATGCAAACATGATTCTAGATTAATGCATGATCAATCTCTTGTAATCCTGCTATTTTTCTGGTCCTGACCCTATAACATGTTTTCCTGGAATTTCATTGTCCCGAAACTTGTAAACTTGTGAATTAACGACCTTGTCCAGGTCGTCTTTTCTTGAACTGACGCCCCATACCAGGGCGCCTTCTGTAAACTAACGCCCCTGTCCAGGGCGCGTTTCATTAAAATTTCCAGATTTATAATATTCTGCAAAACTAGAAATATTGAAAGGACGACTGCTGTACACGTCGGCAAATCTAATATAAACGCCCCTGATTAAGGCGTTAATTACATGAAAAATGACTTTACCAAAGTCGCTACTTTCTGCATTACTGATTTTTCCTAATTACTGTTATCCGAGGGATTCATTACATATATTTATATATATAGGCACTATTACTCCACTCCGTGAGTATAGTCCCATGTTTTGTACGATGATTTATCGCATTACCCCTCAATTCTCATTGACATACAAGCTCTCCATTGGACATTCCGTTCCTTTGGACTAGCGAGTTAGTCATAGAGACCTCTGTAAGACACATCGCCGCCTTGGATTCCCTCAAGGCCGACTGAGATGGTTGTACCATAAAAACCCATTACACAATCTTTGCCATGTCCCTCTATAGAAACATGATAATACCGGCCCTCATGTCATGCCATGGGTATGATATGAGTATTATCTTAATGAACAGGGAAGAATATGCCGTTGTTATGCTGTTCTTGTAAACCCCAATTCTATATCAACATTGTTATGATGTTCTTGTAGATCCCAATTCTATATTAAACTTGATGTTCTTATGAACCTCAATTCTATATTAAGAATGAGGACGTCTTGCCATTGAGGTGCTATTCATATGGACCTCAATTCTATATAAAAGAGTGTCTCTACTTACTTATCATGGTACCCGAGTTAAGGGAACCAATTCCACCTAATTTTATCGATAATCGTGATTGTACCGTTATTATCGCCTATCTATGTCAAGTATCATATTTTTGGACTCTATTCTTTCAAAGTCTATCCTACATGTCTACAAGCTTTATCCTTGAAATTCCATATTGGCTATATACAAAAGTGGATGTTAAAATATATGACTAATGCCTGCGCATATAGAGCCCGATCTGGTCCTGGGAGGAGCACCCGAAAGTACTTGTGCCCATGGGAGTTGATTGATCACGGTATTGGCATTATACCGAAGTGCATGACTAGCTTGATTGAACATTCCACAAATCTTGTACTTGACTTGATATTACATAACTTGCGTGGCCCGAAAAAGGGTAATTACTTGCGTGCTTAAACGTGATAGCCAAATTTCATCTTGACATGATAAAGTACTTGCTTGAATATCTTGAGGTCATTTGATATAAGTTCTTGAAAGTTCATGACTAGTCCTTCCTGTTATCTTATTGTTATATCCTCTTTCTATCTTGTCGTTTTATGCGAGCATGCATAGCTATAGTACATTCATGAAAGATGTAACTACTTAAACCCCTTGCTAGTTCCTGAGATATAATTTCCTACTGAGCGTTCGCTCACTCCGTGTTGTCCCTACTTTTTAGGTAAGTCTGACGACGAGGGAAGTCAATCGGATGGGGAGAATCAAGAGTGAAAGAGCTAGAGCTTTTCCAAGTGTCATCTAGTCTTTTATATATTTCTTGAGTCAAATGTGTACTTTTCTTTTTTTTGAATAGAGTATTGGGTTTGTAATAGACTATTTATTATGAAGAAATAAATGGATTGGGTTATCTTTACTTTTATCATCTCTGTCTTTGTGTCGAATACACTTCTACTCTGATTGACATGATTGATATAAACTCGTCACGCATCTCCGGGTATCTTCCGCTCTCGGGGCGTGACATTACTTGTGCAATTACTTTTATGTGATTGTCTTGCACTCTGATTTTCTTACGTGCGAGAGGCTTACCATGTCGGCTGTTCACGTTCCCATATTCCTTCCGCTATATTAAAAGTTTGGGGCGTGACATGTTACTAGTGATCAGATAGTTGTAGCACATAGTCGCTAGTGAGATAGCTGTAGTTAAGATAGCTCAAGTTACTGAGATAGCTGCAGTTATGATAGCTCGAGTTAGTAAGATAGTCGCAGTTGAGATAGCTACTGCAGTTAATTAACATAGCTACTTGAGTTAAGTTCAGATAGCTCGAGTTAAGTTCAGATAGTTGCTAGAGCTAATATGATAGCTGCTGGGATAGATGGAGAAACTATGTAGATCGTTGTCTATCGGGTGACCATATTCATGTTGATCACAGTCCTCCGACTGACCGCATTCTCAGAGGGTCTTTCCTTCCCAACCGAAACACACCTCTTATAGTGTTTATCGCTTTCGAATTTTAATTTAGAGATTTCTCCCTGAGGATTTCACTCAAGATCATTTCCTATCCACCTTAGGGACCTTATCCACTGATTTTCTTATAGAATTATTGATCTAGGACTCTAATTCTCTGTGATTATGTCTCAAATCCAACCTACGATTTTTAGACTCCTATAAATAGCCTCCCATGGCCTAGGGCTCAAGGGAGAGGGCGGTTTTTGATCTGGGGCGAAGCCATGCTGCGTTAAACACTATTCTCTTCATCCCCAATCTGCCAAGGAAGTATCAAGCTCTCACTTTTCTTCTAGTTTCTTCTACTATCCACTGTTATCTATTATTCTATTTGCATATGTCACCTCATAAGGATAGCACGCACTGCTTTTCTTTTCATAAGCATGGCACACACCCTCTCTTTTACTTCTACTCCTGTTATTTTGTTTGCTGCATTGCATTACACACACGCACACACCTATATTTTGTTCCATAAATAGGGTTAGAAACCCAAAACCCCTAGGTATTTTCTCTTCCACTTTCATGTTTATTCTAATTAAGGGACATATACTATGCTTTCACAAGTTCTAATGGGTTTTTCCCCTTATTTCCTCTATTTCACAAGTCCAGACAGGCAATAAGCGTAAGGTCCTTGCTCTTTAGCCTGCTAAAGAGTGAGGAAGAGCTTAAGTTCAATCTCTCGCACCCCTATTTGAATGTGGTGGTCATAAAGACCACATTCATAAAGTCGCGGTCGCTATAGGGACCGCTTTCATCAGCCATGCTTAATTAATTTTTCTTTTTGGCTAGCCCCTCTTTTCCAAGGTAAGTAGTACGAATTCAATAGGTTTTCTTACTGTTATTCTATATTATCATCCCTTGGTAGCGATCATGGTCTTCTTTTATTTATCCTTTATCGCATGCTCCTCATCATAGTTCGGGGCATAGTTTTACCTGCAGCTGCTCCTACACGGAGTGACTTTCACAATCTCTTTTTCTCCTCTCCCGCCTATCTCTCTCCTTCGACGTTTTCTCTCTCTCGTCCCCCTCCCTCCCTCTCTCTCTCCCTCCCTCCCTCTCCCTCTCTCTGTCATGGTCAGAGGGGTGACGCTATAGGGCGAGATGCCTCTGGTGCCCCCCTTCCTCTCCCTTTCTCTCATCCCATTCCCTCCCTCCCCCCTCACTCTCTCCCTCCCTCCCTCTCTCACTCTCTTTCACCATCGTAGGGGGGATATCGGAGGGGGAGATGCCTCTATTGTCCCACTCCCTCTAATGCGGGACGAGACCACGGACACGACAAGCTCGCGATTGTCCCTTAACGAGGGAAGCGTCGGATGTGCGCAGTTGAGAAACTGGCAATGAGATAGGGTGGTCGGCTCTCACTTGTGCCCGGATCGGGTCACGGGACGGTCACGCTCTCTCTCGCAGCAGCGGTGATATAAAAATAAAGTGAGCTACGATCCTAGAACATGCTCTCTAGCAGTGGCATAAATAAGTATATATGAAAATAAGCAAATGCCGAGTGTAGGGAGCGAGAACGATACCTCCACGCGCTCGACGTGGGGAAGACGGACCCCACCGAAACTCGTACTCCCGGAACAATAATACACAATATTACAGCAATACACGTCGCTGCCCTCTCCACGCAGGGAGGTAAAGGGCTACACAATGGGGTCCGGGAGGACCGAATTCGGGTTGACGGGTGGCTTCTCGCGTTGATTCGGCAGCACCCGAACTAGTGACGGTGGGGCCCACGTGCTGTCCGGAGAGGTCGAGTAGGACCCGGTGACACCGCTGTAGTGGGGACACTTAGGGAAGCATTCCCCGGGCTGGCGGCATGCTGGTTCGCCGGCCGGAGGCCGGGCGGCTCCGATCGGCACCGGTCGGAATAACCGGCCACGGACCTGTCGGTTCTATTTTTCGGCGCGCGCTCCGGCGAGAACGGACGCTGCGATCAACCCCGACGTTGGAATGCGACGAAATTAGCGCCGTTGGAAAGATGCTTCGAAGGGCTTCAACCCAAGGGGATTACAGAAAAATAATCAAGCCTGTACTTCTGATTGGTGAATTTTCAAGGTTGCTGTTGTATAGTGTTTGAACTCTCAGACTAGCAGGGAACTTTCCTGAGAGTTGCCTTTGACCGATATGAAGACCTCGGATTCAGACTTTAACTTGTTCATGAAAGTTGTAGGAAATAAAGTAAGGAAATCAGGACTATTTTTGGATCTGGATTTGGAGGTGGTGGTGATTTGTTCTGATTTTGGAAGTGGAGGGTGGTTGGATCTGGGATCTGACTGACAACACTGTAGCTGAGGAAGAACACGGATTTCTAAAAATAGATAGAAGGCTGATAAAACATTAAGAAAATTTGTGGATGGAGGGGGTGATGGAAAAAACTTCCAGTAAAATTAGGAGGGTTTGGACAAATCAAAAAGATGGCCGGAGGTGGGAAACACAGGGCTGCTGTCACTGTAGATAGAGACAAAACAGAACAAGGAATGAAAGATACACGAAAATGGGAAAATACTAAACGATGGAATTTGGGCGTGAAAATTTAGGTGGAGCTTGGGATACAAGAGAAGAATACACCATAAAAATTGCAAATCACGAAAAGGCCGTGGCTGATAGCAGGAATTTCGGGAAGAGACCTCTATCCAGCAGGACAGAACACCGAGAACGGTTTCGCGGCAGCTCGAAGGCGGCACGAACGGCGGCGACGACGGCACAGACGATCACCGGAGATAGAGGGGAGGGGATAGGAGGTAGAAACACTCTAGAACTTGAGGTTGGAGGAGAGGAACCAGAGGGGAGAGGGCTGGGGGCGCACCAAGCTCTTGGCCATTCAACAAAAATTCTGATTTTTCATTGATTTTCTCATGAAAATACAAGCTTATATATGCTACCAATCTAATCTAATGTGGACCCTTGGATCAAGGGTTGGGGATTGAAGGGCTGAGATTAAGTGTGAATGACACATAAAAATTAATAAAATACTAAGGGGAGAGGGGCGCCCCCTTGACCAACGTTAATGGGGTTGAATGGGTAGGTGAGGTAGGTAACCCACCTTGGACTAATTAAGCCACTTGTCTCCCATGTGGTCAAATGGCTTTCAACCGTCTTAGATGGCCACCTAGGATGGTTTACCAGCCCCACATGAGTGACATGGAGCAATGGGAAAGGGCTGAGGGTAGGGGTGAGCATTATTCGGGTTCAACACGAAAACCAAACCGAACCGAACGATTTGGTTCGGTTTGGTTTGGGTTGAAATTGAAAAAAAATTGGTTTGGGTTCAAACCGAACCGTATTAAAAAATTTGGTTTGGTTTGGTTTTGAAGTTCAAGAAACCGAACAAAACCAAACCGAACTGAATAACCCGAATTTAAGAATATTTTTATTAAATTAATATAGATGTATATGTAACTATAAATCCAAATTTAAAAAGTTAAATTCCCACCATTCTAATGGGGTTTCCGACTTTATAAAATAGGTTTCAAACCACCTTCTATTTTACTGTAACCGAAATTCTTAATTTCTTATGTTAAAATATTATGGAGCTTGTTCTTACAAGTTACAACTTTGTATGTTATTTTTTTAATATTTACTTTATTTGGTAGAAATTATTTTACCCTACCTTTCTCTAATGTTGGTTGAATCCAATCTAATTTATAAAATGGGAGATGAATACGGTTCAAACCAAACCAAATCGAACCAAACCGAATTAATTCGGTTTGGTTTGGTTTGGTTTCAAACTAGTTTGGTTTGGTTTGGTTCGGGTTGAAGCCTTAATTTGGTTCGGTTTGGTTTGAGAAAAATTCTCTTCAAACCAAACCAAACCAAACCGTGCTCACCCCTAGCTGAGGGCCCCCTTGCAGGTCCTACTGACAAATTACAAAGAAACCCAAACAATCTGTGGGAATGACGCATTGGCTTATAAAGCCGTACAATTGCGCATATACTTTCCCGTGGATATAAAAAAAAACTAAAGGATATAAATGTAATAGGAAAAGTACTGGCTCGGCGTCGATTCCCATCAACTCTCCCCGGGTGGGAGGAACTCGACCCCGTCGAGTAGGGGCATGGATGCTCGAGTACCCCGGCGGATCCGTCACCGTGCCAAGTAGCGCGGGTATGCTCCACTCCAAGTGACTGTCACCTGCTCATTCCATATATACTCGATATGCGCAAGCTGCCATGGGCTAGAGGTGGACCCTCCGGGTGGGGCACTCTCAAAGGGAAGGAAGCAGCTCGAAGACTCACTAGGAATCACCGTTGAGTCCCTGTAGGTGACTGATCCGAATATAGATGTAGAACCGATCCCATACTCATCGAATGAGTCCACTCACCTCTTACTCATAAGAGAACGACAACGAGCTTGCACAAGACACATGCAGACAAATGACACACAAATCATGCAAACAAACCACACAAAACAAACTACACAAGGAAAACACACCGACTCATATATGACCCTAGACATACCTAATGTTAGTCCGACCCGTACATGGGTGACGGCGGACCAGGACACCCGAACGTGTGCCATGCATGCATGTGGTGCAACTGGGAATGGATGGCATGGGGAACACCTATACGTCGGGTGTGGTTATGCGTGGATGGTCTTTTGAATGTGGGCGACTCGGGTGGTTTAGAAGGGCCGGGTGTAGGTGGGTCGGGGTTGGTGGATGTAGATGGCCCATCCCGAGGGGAAGGGGCATAAAAGTGGGCTTCCTTGAAGAAGGGGAGTACTGGTGGTAACTCAGGAAGCCTAATAGTGAAGGGGTCAAAAGGGTCAAAGAAGGTATGACTCCTTGTGGTGGATTCCCACAAGTCACGGTCCCACATGTAGAAGTTTTGAAGGTGTGGGTAGTCACCTTCTTGAATTGTAATGGGTGGGACGGGGATCGTAGGCAAGATGTATGATTCCTCCCTCGGACAAAAGGGTATGATGAATTTGGGCTCATCCGGTAAGGGGAGGAGTAAGAGGACCTCCGTGGTGACACAACCCACGGTGCACTCGGAGGTAATGGACCCGAAGGCCGGATGGGTGAAGCTAAGACTAGGGGGTTAGTCAAAGCCTCGCGCCAAAAGATGCGTCAACTCCAATTGTGAATCCAATCCCATGACAAGATCGTCCAATGTGTCAACATGGTGACGAGATCGAAAGGTGGTATGGAATGAGTTGACTGGCACTAAAGGTAAGGTGGGGTCCATGGACGGGAAGGGATGTGGGACCAAGCCATCCTTGAGTCAACTAAGAAGTGGCTCGGCTATGTAAAGTGTTCCCGTAAGAAACATGGGTGGCTCAGGCTTTGGTAGCTCCAAAGAAGAAGGTTCCGAATAGAGCTCGAAAGGAGCGGGTGGTGAGGGAGCACCTACGAGAGGTGAAGAAGCACTTATCCTTTCCAACAAATCCGAAATCATTTTCTTGCATTCCTCAAAGGAACGGGTTGGAGTAGGGACCTTCGGGTGGACTCGCTCCTCGTCCCTCGGCCTAGGTGTGGTCCTAGGCTCGGCTATAAGCGGGCCTTCCACTCGGTTGGAGGTACTTGAGTGGGTTGGGATGGGGGTGCCAAGGGGAGGCTAGTTGGAGGTGACTGGGCGGGCCACTAGATTGGGGTCGCCTTGGTGGGCTTGGATGGCGGTGAAGGGGTGGGATTGGGTAGAGGTGTGGCCCACTTGATTGTGGGTGAGTTGGTGGGGTTGGCGAGTGGTATGACCTCCGTGGTTGGAGGTAGGTGGGCGGGGAACGTAGGCCCTCCTAAGCGCTCTCTTCATTTCCCACCATGACTCGATGGGCCTTAGATTCCTATCCTCCCTCCAATATTTGATGTTCCTGTTAGCGCAGCGAGAGTGATATAGAAGGGGGGGATGAATAGATCACTCCCAGTTTGCAAAGCTTAGGCGAGAAAATAAATCTACCGCTTATGCCCCTTCTAAACTAGCACACAAAGAATTGCAAGTGCAGGTACCTTCAAGATCGAATAAGAAAATGATGATAAGAGCTGAACACACAACTAGTCGAAGAGACAAGCAGATAGAGAGCGCTGATAAAGATCGCAAACCACAGAGAAGACAACCGGTTTTTTAGGTGGTTCGACTGCAGTCCGCAATCTACATCCACCCCTCACTCCAACTAGAGTGAGGATTCCACTAGCCACTGCTAGAGCACAGCAGACTCAGTCTGCGAACAACTTGCTGCCAAACAGCTTGAAAACCCAAGGGAGACAAATCCCTCAACCAAGCTTTGCTACCCACAGAGCTTGTAACCTGTTCTAGCACCCAGCATGAACAGAACCGGAGAGTGCCTCTCCCTTCCTCCACACACCGGAGGGAACCTGCTAATGACAACCCGTCACCAGCAACACCAGAGATCAGCGATCTCTCTTCCTCTGCAACCCAGAGGGAAACCGGAGATAGACTCCCTTCCTCCACACACCGGAGGGGAACAGATCAGAAATAGACGAAGAACACATAAAGAAAATCAGAAAAGGAACTAAAGACTGATCGAGAAAACATTCGATACTGAGAGTTAATACAAATGTTGCTTCCTGGGAAGCAATTTCAGAAACCCGATACTGCAAACTCTCTTTCTCTCTTCACTGCTATCTCTCTTTTTCTTTCTCTCTTTTTCTTTCTCTTTACTGGTGGATCGAGCTCTCTGCAATACTGCCTTTTCTTTCTTGGCTCTGATCACCTTCATCGGTGGACGAAGGTTTCTATTTATAGCGGCAGCAGGTGGATAGGGCACAAAACGCGTGTGCCTCCCACGCTCGATCCAGAACCTTCCTGCCACGTGACCTTATTGGATTGGTTCCTTTTGTCTTGGATCACGTGCACCCCCTTTATTAGGGAATAATCTTCCTCGTACCTGTAAGAAGATAAAAACCATTAACACGCAGTATGGCCACTAAAACTAAAGCTGCATGAGGTAATGATAACAGCACGACGTGACCAGTACACGAGATAGGAAAAGAACGACACGAGGTACACTGTAACAGAACAAACACAACGAGGAGAACGACACGAAGTACATACGATGACTACAGCACGAAGTAAAAAAAACATCATGATATAATAACCAGTAATGAGAACGGCACGAGAACAACATGGAGACAAAATAGTAACCGACACGAGTTGAAAACAACACGAGGTAAAAAAGAAGAACGACACGAAGTGGTTGCAACAACAAGCAAGACATAAAAGATGACACGAGATGCAACTAGATGACAGAGAGAAGCGACACGATGTTCACACAGAAACGACACGAGGTGGCACAGAAAGCAACACGAGGTGCTGCAATGTTCTGCACGCAGTGGAACAAAAACGACACGAAGACACAGAAACAACAGTAACTGACACGAAGTGGTTATTAAATAGGAACGACACGAGGTCTACAGGGAAACGACTCGAAGTTCATCAGAACTATTAGAGCTGCTTCAGAAACACGACACGAAGACAGAGACCACAAGGATAAAACAACACGAAGTATTACCTCATACGAGTTTTCCTGTCAAGCATGGAAATCAACACGGAGTGTTGTACGCTCAGACGACACGAAATCATTTCGTGTTGGTGAGGGAAAGCAACACGAAGACAATGATGCTACAGTGCAATGTCTAGACTTGAAGTTCAGTTGAGTGTACAGACTTCACCAATGAATCACTCACTGTACAGACTTACTATAGCAGTCTAATGTACAAACTTTGATGAACAGTCCAATGTATGGACATTGAAATCGAAGACCAATGTGCAGACTTGACAGTGAAGACTAGTGTGCAGACTTCAAGTTTAACTGTGGATGTACAGACTTGAAGAATAAGCCAGTGTATAGACTTGAAGATTGAAAGTGATGTACAGACTTTGATGACCAACACCAATGTATAGACTTAGGAGCATAAGACACGGCTGTACAGACTTCGCCTAAGACGCTGTACACACTTAGCCTAAGACAATGCATAGGCTTGAACGAGAGTCCAATGTATAGACTTGCATGATGCACAATTTCACAGTCCAGTGTATAGACTTTGCTACCCAGACATGATATATGCAGAGACATGACATCTGACAGAATGCAATGCACATATATAAAGAGCAAATGCCATCAATGCTAGACATCATCATTCATGTTGCTATCAATATGCAGAATGCTCAAGAATAATAATGCATAGAAATGTACTTATAGTGTGAGACATCATCAAAATCATAGGGACACAACAGTTCCTCCAAGTTGCGGCGGCTTCACCAAAAAGTCACCTTTTGGCAACAGCGACTTGCATGGGCCCGTACATGATGTACACCTCGAATTAATCATCCATGATGGCTTCCCATTCTAGATAGACACTCGAGTCATCGGACCCGTAGAAGTCCCGGGTCTCGGGCCTCGTGGGGTGGTTCGGGTGGTCCTTCCATTTGAGATAGTATCGCCACCATCCGGGCGTTTGGGAGTCCATGGGTGATTGGGGACTAGTGGGAGGACATGTCGACACTAGTAGATAAACCAACTAGACAATGGACTATAACTCTAGACATGACGACCAAGACTCGGTACGTGGCGGAGATAACTGATCCGAAGATCACTCGCGCAAGTGTGCGGCCTTCCCGATAGGCATAGCCTAACGTTCGGACAACACCTTTTGATATACTAGGTTATTGGGATACAATGCAAAAGACACTTTTTTTGTTTGTTTTAAAACAATGGTGACCCTAAACACGACTTAGATGTAAATGACTAATGAATGACACTTTTTTTTTGCCACCCTAGACTCAAACTCGCTCTGATACCAAATTGATGTGGGACGAGACCACGGACACGACAAGCTCGCGATTGTCCCTTAACGAGGGAAGCGTCGGATGTGCGCGGTTGAGAAACCGGTAATGAGCTAGGGTGGTCGGCTCTCACTTGTGCCCGGATCGGGTCACGGGACGGTCACGCTCTCTCTCGCAGCAGCGGTGATATGAAAATAAAGTGAGCTACGATCCTAGAACATGCTCTCTAGCAGTGGCATAAACAAGTATATATGAAAATAAGCAAATGCCGAGTGTAGGGAGCGAGAACGATACCTCCACGCGCTCGACGTGGGGAAGACGGACCCGGCCGAAACTCGTACTCCCGAAACAATAATACACAATATTACAGCAATACACGTCGCTGCCCACTCCACGCAGGGAGGTAAAGGGCTACACAATGGGGTCCGGGAGGACCGAATTCGGGTTGACGGGCGGCTTCTCGCGTTGATTCGGCAGCACCCGAACTAGTGACGGTGCGGCCCACGTGCTGTCCGGAGAGGTCGAGTAGGACCCGGTGACACCGCTGTAGTGGGGACACTTAGGGAAGCATTCCACGGGCTAGCGGCACGCTGGTTCGTCGGCCGGAGGCCGGGCGGCTCCGATCGGCACCGGTCGGAATAACCGGCCACGGACCTGCTGGTTCTGTTTTCCGGCGCGCGCTCTGGCGAGAACGGACGCTGCGATCAGCCCCGACGTCAGAATGTGACGAAACTAGCGCCGTTGGAAAGATGCTTCGAAGGGCTTCAACCCAAGGGGATTACAGAAAAATAATCAAGCCTGTACTTCGGATTGGCGAATTTTGAAGGTTGCTGTTGTATAGTGTTTGAACTCTCAGACTAGCAGGGAACTTTCCTGAGAGCTGCCTTTGACCGATATGAAGATCTCGGATTCAGACTTCGACTTGTTCATGAAAGTTGTAGGAAATAAAGTAAGGAAACCAGGACTATTTTTGGATCTGGATTTGGAGGTGGTGGTGATTTGTTCTGAGTTTGGAAGTGGAGGGTGGTTGGATCTGGGATCTGACTGACAACACTATAGCTGAGGAAGAACACGAATTTCTAAAAATAGATAGAAGGCCGATAAAATATTAAGAAAATTTTTGGATGTATGGGGTGATGGACAGAACTCATAGTAAAATTAGGAGAGTTTGGACAAATCAAAAGGATGGCCGGAGGTGGGAAACACAGGGCTGCTGTCACTGTAGACAGAGACAAAACAGAACTAGGAATGAAAGATGCACGAAAATGGGAAAATACTAAACGATGGAATTTGGGCGTGAAAATTTAGGTGGAGCTTGGGATACAAGGGAGAATACACCATAAAAATTTCAGACCACGAAGAGGCCGTGGCTGATAGCAAGAATTTCGGGAAGAGACCTCATCCAGCAGAACAGAACACCGAGAACGGTTTCGCGGCGGCACGAACGGCGGCGGCGGCGGCACAGACGATCACCGGAGATAGAGGGGAGGGGATAGGAGGTAGAAACACTCTAGAACTTGAGGTTGGAGGAGAGGAACCAGAGGGGAGAGGGCTGGGGGCGCACCAAGCTCTTGGCCATTCAACAAAAATTCTGTTTTTTTATTGATTTTCTCATGAAAATACAAGCTTATATATGCTACCAATCTAATCTAATGTGGACCCTTGGATCAAGGGTTGGGGATTGAAGGGCTGGGATTAAGTGTGAATGACACACAACAATTAATAAAATACTAAGGGGAGAGGGGCGCCCCCTTGACCAAGGTTAATGGGGTTGAATAGGTAGGTGAGTTAGGTAACCCACCTTGGACTAATTAAGCCACTTGTCTCCCATGTGGTCAAATGACATTCAACCCTTCTAGATGGCCACCTAGGATGGTTTACCAGTCCCACATGAGTGACATGGAGCAATGGGAAAGGGCTGAGGGCCCCCTTGCTGGTCCTACTGACAAATTACAAAGAAACCCAAACAATCCGTGGGAATGATGCATTGGCTTATAAAGCCGTACAATTGCGCGTATACTTTTCCGTGGATATAAAAATAAACTAAAGGATATAAATGCAATATGAAAAGTACTGGCTCGGCGTCGATTCCCATCACCCTCCCTCTCTCTCATCCTATCCCCTCCCTCCCTCTCCCTCTCTCCCTTTCCCTCTTTCTGTCACCATCGGAGGGGGAGACACCTCCGGTGTCCCCCTCCCTCCTACCTCTCTTTCATCTCGTCCCCTCCCTCCCTCTCTCTCTCTCCCACCCTCCCACTCCCTCTCTTTGTGACCGTTGGAGGGGGGACATCGGAGGCTCCTTGCATTATCTCTCTCTCTCATCATGTCCCCTCCCTCCCTCTCTCCCTCTTCCTCCGGCATCCCCCCCTTGTGAAACCCCCTCCCCAACGCCTAAGTCCCCCTTCCCCCTATGTGAAACCTCCCTTCGTCATCCCAGAACCCCCTTTGTGTGTGTGGTGGCCCAGCAATAGGTAGAATGGTCGCCGACAGTCGAAGTGTAGGGGGATGGGGTAGTTGGTCGACGTGTTGGAGGGGGGGAAGAGAGGCCACCGGAGGTCTCTCTCTCTCTCTCTCTCTCTCTCTCTCTCTCTCTCTCTCTCTCTCTCTCTCTCTCTCTCTCACACACACACACACACACACACGACTAACCAGGGTTAATTTACTCTTTTACTCACCTTGAGTGTAAGTTAACCATAGTTTGGTTAACTTTGGTGATACGGAATGAACGGTAGAGACCTATATGTATAATAATGAAGATTGTATGGACTTTTAAGATAATAGTAAGATTTGAAGGACTAATCGGTATTTCATTAAATTTGTAGGGACTAATATGTAAAAAACCCTTCATAATAACTAACAGTAATGGTTATACCAACAGTTCAAAGAAACTAAAGGTAAAGAAATCCTACTAGCACAACTTATACCCACACTTTTTCTAAGATGTGACAAAAGTTATCTATAGTTTAAGACTACGACTAAATCGCCTTATATTTGTGTCCACGGATGACTATTACCTACGATTTTTGGGGATTATACATACGGTTAAGATAATGTAGGTATATGTTGACCTATACTTACAATTCAAAAATATGTAGGTAAAAGCTACAACAATGTGAGCAAGTCTGTCGGATCCCAACCATTTGTATTTTCGTAGGTAAAGGTCTTTACTCATAATTCGTAGTCCTGTACTCACAATTTGGAATATATGTAATGTCCTCTTTTCTTGTAGTGAGAATAAATATCTAGTGTCGAGAATAGATGATTTGTTTGACCAAGCAGTAAAGTGTTCCAAAATTGAACTCAGATCGAGTTATCATCACTTGAGAATAAGAGAAGAAGATGTGTAAAAGACTAGATTGAAAACAAGATATGGACATTATGAATTTGTTGGTATACCTTTTGGATTGACTAATGCCCCAATAGCATTTATGGATTTAATGAACATAGTTTTTCAGCCATACTTGGATAGATTTATGATGTTGTTTATTAATGATGTGCTAGTATATTTTCCTACTATTGAAGCCTATTAAGAACATTTGAGGATTGTGCTAGAGACTTTGAGGAATCATTAGTTGTATGTTAAATTTAGCAAATATAAATTTTGTGCTAAAAAGGTACAATTCTTAGGGCATGCTATTTCTAAAGATGGAGTATATACTGATCTAATTAAGGTTGAGGTAGTTTTACATTTGGAAAGATTGAAGAATGCCAGCGAGATTAGGAGTTTTTTGAGTCTTGCATATTACTTTAGGAGGTTCATTGGAAAAAATTTTCTGTTATAGCCTTTATGACTAAAATGGCTAGGAAATGGGTTCCTTTTGAATAGTCAGATATATGTGAAATAAACTTTTAAGAATTGAAGACTAGATTGACTACAACACAAGTGCTTACATTACCATGTAGTTTAAGAGGATTTGTCATATTTATGAATTCCTCTACGAATGTATTAGGTCACGTATTGATGTAGAACGACAAGATGGTAGGATGTGCATCTAGATAGTTAAAGAATCATGAGATGAATTGCTATACATATGATTTAGAGATAGGAGCAATTGTACATACTCTGAGAATTTGGTGGCATTATCTATATGGAGAGTAGCTTGAGGCATTTACAGATGATAAGAGTTTAAAATACATTTTGTCTCAAAAGAAGTTGAATCTGAGGTAGAGAAGTTGGATTGGATTCTTGAATGATTGTGATTTCACAATGATTAATTATTATCTTGAAAAGATAACGTGGTAGCAGATACACTAAGTAGGAACAAACTTATAGCATTACAATCATACCAGGATTGGAAAATGATATCTAGTGTAGTGAAGTGTTCTATGGTATGTAAAGGCTAAAGTTTTTTTTGACTCAATTAACTATTTAGTATGCAATGGTTGACCGAGTTATAAAAGTCCAGACACATGATAAGTCATCGCAAGGAATGATTGGGAAGTCAAGATTTACTTAGAGTGCAAATCGACCTATCATATTTCAGGGAGGTTATGTGTACCTCAGAATAAAAAAATAAAGAAAGATCTATTGACTAAGACATATATATTAAATCATAGTATTCTATACACCTAAATTGTACAAAGATATACAAAAATATAAAATAGTTTTTCAGGTAGAATGGTATAAAGAAAGATGTAGCATAATTATTCAGTTGATGTCTTTCGTGCCAACAAGTGAAAGGTTGAGCATCAGAGGCTTATAGGGCAACCAAAGATGATGGAGATTCCACAATGGAAATAAGAGCATATCACTATAAGTTTTGTGATGTGATTGCTAGGGACTAGGAGGAGACATGATTCTATATGGGTGATTATTGATCACAGGCTAATCAAGTCAATTCACTTTCTGACAATTGTAAAGACACAATCATTACAAGATTTAACTTATTTATATATTAGAGAGATTACGAGACTTCATGGTGTTCTAGTGTCTATTATTTTAGTTATAAGAAAATTTTGGAGTATGTAGAAGGCACTTGACATTTAGTTAAGGTTTAGTTCAACTTTTTACCCTCAAAGAAATAGACAATAAGATAGAACCATCTAGACATTAAAAGACATATTAAGAGCTTGTAGTTTAGATTAGTAGGATAGTTGGGATGAACATCTGCAATTGATAGAATTTGTATATAAAAATATTTGTCATATAAGTATTAGGATGGCACCATATGTAGCATTATATGATAGGCCATGTAGATCACCAGTTTGTTGGAATAAGGTCAGTGAGAGGAGGTTGATTGGCTCATAAATTGTATAGAAAAAGTTGAGCCATGTTTTGAAGGTTGATCCTTCCACCGCAAATCTGACTAACACCATAGCGGCAAGATCATCTGTGTCGAGTTGGATGTCTCTAACCAACCCCTGACTCGTATCTGGATTGGACTTCCTGGGGCTGGTACTTGGCAATCCACCGTCCATCCCCAATTTCCTTTGTTTTGCTCTTCCTGCCGTCATCTTGGACACATTGTGAGTGATTGTAAAAGGCATTGTGTTGCCAAGGCTTCTCGTGCTGATAAGGAGAACATTGTTGTTGGCCAGCCTAAGGAGTCTATTTGGCTTCCTGTTTCCTGGCCAGTGGAACGTGTGGAACGTGCCTATGCTAAGATTTCTCGTTCTGCTAATGGACCTGCAGAGGAGTGGCCTCTTCCCATTGCAGTTGCTCCTTTGGCCTCTACACCGATTGATGTTAATTGTGAGGGTCATGGCCCCGCTATGAAGTCAGATTCTACTCCTGTGGGGACCTACTCTGTTCTGCACTCTGTTCAGCCTGCTCCTATGATGTGTCCTCCACCTATTGTCACTTCCAATATGCTTGACGCCCTGCAACATGTCGATGAAAATGCTATAGTTGGTACTTCTCTATGCTCTACAAACTCTGCTGATGGTGAGGGCAATTTGCCTCATTCTGCTATGTTAGAGGGTGGTCAGGTGCCCCACCGGAATCCTCAAGGGCTAATGTTGATGCCTATGACAATGTTGGGTCGACTCACAATGTAGAGATGGTCTTCTGTGTGTCTGAGGCTTCTGGACTACCTAATTCTTTGATAGGCGATGTGCACTTAGATAATTTTGTTCTTAACCTGCAGGAATGCTCTGATCTGGTGCCGAATAACCATCCTTGGGCTGATAGCCTGAATAGTGATGTGATCCTTCAAGGCCATAGTAATTTTGTAGGTCCTGGGAAGCTCTCTAATGCTCACACGGGTGGGGTGCTAACTCAAGGTATGCTACATCGAAGCAAGTCAGTTAATTCTTCTTAATTTGTTTAATCAATGAAAGGTCTGGTTTGAAATCTTCATGGGGTTGATAATGATAGGACTCTTGGGCGTTTGAATTTCTTAATTCAGAAGTATTGTGTCGATTTTGTTGCTCTTATTGAACCTATGCTTGAGGCTAATCGCATCCACTTGTACATGAGGAAGTTACATATGCATGGATGTCTTGCTAATAATTTGGGTAGAGCTCACATTTGGTTACTCTGGAAACAACCGTTGGAGTTTGTTATGATTGACTCAAGTGATCAATATATGACTGTTGCTATGGGGCCTTCACTTTCTATATTCTTCTATCAGTCATTTGGTCATGCTAGCTCTGCTCCGAGTCTCCGAGCTCCCCTCTGGGACACTTTATCATCCTTCGTAGTTGGTTGCTCTGCCCCTTGGTTGGTCGGGGGTGACTTCAACTATATTCTTGATCCAGAGGAGAAACGAGGTGGGAATCAAGGCCTTTGACAGATCCATGATGGAATATTAACAGTTTTTGTCTCTTACACAATTAGAGGATGCTGGTTTTTCAGGTGGTTGATACACTTGGTATAATGGTCGTATTAATGGTGGTATTTGGGCTCACCTAGATAGAATTCTTCTCAATTCCCTTTGGTCATCCTATTTTGCTGATTCTAGAGTGGAGCATCTTTCGCGGGCGTGCTCTGATCATTGTTTGCTTCTACTCCATGTCTCCCAATCGACACTGCCTGTGCCTGGTAGATTCATATTCCAATAGCTGTGGTTACTTCATGATTCTTTTCTCGCAACTATGGCAGCAGCATGGCGCTCTTCTCCTGCTTCCTCGTTTTCTTTGTTGAATTTAGTTGTGAAGCTTAAGCACACAAAAGCAATCCTTAAGGAGTGGAATAAGTCAATGTTTGGTAATGTTATATCCAATGTTCAAGCTGCTGAGGATGCCTTTACTGCTACCCAAACTTCGTTTGATAACAATCAATCTCAGGTGAATTCTAACCTCTTATCTGTGGCTAAATTATCATTGGAGAATCTTCATATGTAGGAAGAAATATTCTGACGTCAGAAATCCCGCATCAAATGGCTGAAAGAAGGGGATAAGAATACAAAATTCTTTCACTCATGTGTCTTGACTAATAGGCACAGAGCACATATGTCTAGGCTGAAAGATGAGCATGGTCTCTTTGTGGAGGACCCCAATATATTATCCTCTATGTTTCTCAATTACTTTTAGCAGGCCTTCACTTCTGAAGTGCATACTATTGATTCATCTCTGTTGGACATGATCCCCCATGTAATGACGGGAGAGTTTAATGATAGCCTATGTGCTGTCACGGGACCTAATGAAATTCGAAGAATTGTATTCTCAATGTCGTCAGATAGTGCTCCCGGGTCTGATGATTACACTGGCTATTATTTCCATGCCTGTTAGGATATTACTCAGATGGATGTATGTGCAGCAGTTCAGGCCTACTTCTATGGCCATGCTTTTCCCCGCGCATTGACTTCTTCCATCATGGCCCTCATTCCCAAGGTGGCAGGACCTGTGACTTGTTCTGATTTTCGGCCGATTAACTTATGGAATTTCTCTTATAAGATTATTTCCTGCATTATTAGCGATTGTCAAGCAGGGTTTCTACCCTCTCTTATTTCTCAGGAATAATGTGCTTTTGTTCGGGGAAGAAATATTGTTGAAAACATATCCCTTGCATAGGACTAATTATCCCAGCAATTATATAGGAAAATTCGGGGCCAAAATGTGATGTTCAAACTAGATATGGCAAAGGCATATGACTACCTGGAGTGGGATTTTCTCTTTGCTGTCCTTTAGCGTTTTGGTTTCTCCTTGCATTTCATTTCTCTCGTCGAACCTCTCTTGTCGAATTGCTAGTTTTCAGTTATGTTTAATGGAATTCTATGGAGCTATTTTAAATTTACTCGGGGTCTTCGCCAAGGTGATCCTTTGGCTCCTTCATTATTCATTCTCGGTGAGGAGGCCCTGAGAAGAGGTTTGCATGGTCTATTCCTCACTGGCAAAGTGGAGTATTTTGCTGTGCCGCGTCGATGTCCCCGTATCACTCATTTATTGTTCGCTGATGATATCTTTATTTTTGCTAATGGGGTGGCAAGGAATGTCAAGAACTTGATGCTCTTCCTTCGAGCGTATGAATCCTCTTCTGGCCAATTACTCAAATGTGCAAAAAAGTAGCTTTATTGTTCATGGCAACTTTCCAGCTCAGCTTGCTAGAACTATCTCTGCTAGTATTGGATTTAGTACGAGAACTCTTCCTATGCTTTATTTGGGTATTAACCTATTTGCAAGCAGATCAAAGAGGAGCTACTTCTCGCACATTATTGCCAGGATTCATGCCCGTTTGCAAGCCTGGAAAGCTACTTTTTTATCCTCTGGTGGCCGGCTTTTGTTAATCAAACATGTTTTAAGTTCCATCCCCATTTATACTTGTGTTGTGATGTCTTTGCCCTCTGCTACTATACGGGAGATTGATTGCATGCTCGCCAATGTCTTCTGGGGTTCATCTGATCATGGGCCGAAGCGTCACTGGATTGCTTGGGAGCGGCTCCCCTGCCAGCCAGTGGAGTCTGGCAGTTTAGGCATTGTACACATATTAGAGATGCAGGTGGCTTTGAGGACCAAGCTGCTCTGGTCTGCTCTCTCTCTTAAAGACTCCTTGGGGTTCTTATTTGAAAGCAAAACATCTTCAACGCATTTCTCAGAGGCGAATTTTAACAACTGTAGCGCTGCCGATCGTGCTACATGGATTAAGGCTGCCAGTTTGATTGCTGCTAATAATAGGGTTGTGGTTGACGCAACCTCATCTTCTGCATCTTTTTGGTTTGATGTCTGGGCTGACCCCTGCAGCGTTGAAAGCATTCCTTCCGGTCTGTGTTTGGGACACGTTGTAGGACCGTCTCATATCGGACTCTGATGTTTAATGCTCCCATCACTTGGATCATTTGGGGTTGTTCAGACCATGTTTTATGCTCCTGCCTCTACCTTTCCCTTTATCTTGTCTGTCCATGTTGGCAGAGACAAGTGGATTTGGAGCCCCACGTACTGCAGATGGTATTTTTACAACTAAATCTATTCGTGGCTTGCTGCAGTCCCCTTCCTCAAACGTGGCTCCTTTTTGGGGTGATTTGTGGGATAAATCATGCCCGGCCAAGTGGTTAATTCTTGCATGGCGTGCCTTAGCTTAATTGCCTTCCAACGGATGAGCAGCTTCATCGTTGTGGTGTTCATCTCTGTTCTCGCTGTGCAGGTTGCTATCCTCAACTTTCAAAGGACACCAGCTTTCACTTATTTTTTTTCTGGTCGCATTGCCCAGTTGGTGTGGTGTTATTTTGCGCCTTTTCCTTCAGTTTCAGCGTCCCACAAGCTCTTCCCGTGCAGCTGCCATATTGCGGGTTTTATGGATTCGTTGTGTTTGTCTTCAGCTCATGGCATCATCTTGCGGCTCCTTTTCCTGTGTATCATGTGAGAAATTTGGGTCAACAGGAATCAATACATTTTTGAAGGACGTCGCATGGTTGCAAGTCCGATCATTCAGTGTGTCCTCTCCTAAGCCCGTTTACTGATCACTACTTTAATCACTGAATGAAAGGATGACAGCTTGATGTTCGTACGCTTTATCAGCTACAGGACTGGTTCATCTCCCCTCCTTCCTGCCAAGTAAGGATGTCAACGGGTCGAATACGGTGCGGATAGTGGATTATCCGTATCCGTATTCGATAAGGAAGAACCGTATCCGTTTGTTATTTGTTAAGTATTCGGAAACTAGTGTATCCGAAACCGTTATCGAGTATTCAAAAAATACGGTTAACAGACAGTTAGCGGATAGTTATCGGACATAAAAGTACATATAAGATTAAATTTTAAGATGTAAATTAACTCAATTAGAACAAAATTTAAATTGAAAAGAACAATCCATATGATAAAGAAACACATTTCAATTTAGTTCTCGTATCATCATTATTCATGAGTCAACATATAATGTAATTAAAAGTATACAAATATATAATATTACAATATCCCAAAGTTAATATGAAACATATAAAACTTAAATAATAAAATAAACTAACTCTTTTGGACTTTAATCTCCATCGTATTCTCATTCTTTACATACCTTTCATGAAAATAAAGAATATATTAAGTTGATAATTTAAAAAATTATAAAAATATCTTATAATTTAGAAATATTTTACCATCATGAAAATAGAAATGACTTTAATTATACATATATCTCATCTTCAATATCATTTTCTTCAAGACACTAAATTATTTGAGTCAAATACAAACTTGTTCAACGGTAACTACAGAGACGTAATCTCGCGCTGATCCTGAGCCGTGAGATCCGGGAGGAATCTTTTGATCACGGTCACCACGTCTGTATGAATTGCACGGCAGAAAACGGATCAGAGGTGCCTAGGGAGGATTCCCTGCGGAAAACCCTCCGATACTTAAGTCAGCAAATGCGATGGAGCATGAAGGTGAAGTGAAAGGGTAGGAGAGAGGGGGCGCGAGATTATTCTCCACCAAATAGTGTGGTGGTTTTCTCTCAGGACCATTGCCTTACCCTCTCAGGGGGTCTCCCTGAAATTTATATAGCAATTCGTTTAACGTAATAGTCCAGGGAGCTGAGGGGGCTTCGGGAGGGTTACGTCCTTATAGTGGGCTCATTATGGCGTAAAGACTTTTACCCTCCCCTATCCTTTGGAGTTCCTTGCTCCTGCTGGATGCATAATGGATGCTGGGATGAGCTTCCGACAGTCGGTCCGAGCCAGAGGCGTTCGCTCGGGATAAAATCCCGAGCGATGAGTGTATAGCTCGGGTATGTCATATCGGGTCCCCGCAGGGGATCTCTCGATCGTTCTGTCGCTCGGACTTCTGGACCTGAGGGCCGCCTAGGAAGTGCTGCTCCGAGTGAGTTTTTGGGCTTGAAGTAAGTGGGCCCAAAATGACGCTATCACTTTGGGGAGCTGGGCCTGGTTTGGTCGAATTGGACATAGTTGGGCCGTGCTCTCGGATGGTTGACTTTTCCCCTCTCCACTTGTCCCCCTCCTACTCCCGAGCCAAGATTGGGCTTGGATGAGTAGTAGTTATGGGGATGACATTGGTGGCTCAGTTTGGGTGGGGAATTATCTCCGACATGGGCCACTTAATGCAGTTGTCCTGGGAGTTTGCCTGTAATGATGACTCTTTTGAGTCGATGCGAGGAACCCTCTCCTTGGGTTTCGAAACGTCGCGCCATTTCCCGCCAAGTTCATGGGGGGATAAATATTGCGCGTGCTTGCGTCCCAAACCGCCTTCGTTTTAGGTTTTCTTTTTCCACCGCATCAGTATTTCGGAAGGGCCCATGCGTCACGAGAGAGATCGGGAAGAGCAGCGTCTTGCGGAGGCCTTTGCGGAGCTAGCGGAGATTACGGCGGCGGTGATTTGCCAGCTTCCACCTCCTTCAGAATCGTCTGACTCGGCGCTTTTTTCCTCTTCTTCTAGTTCCTCTCTTTCTTCCATGGCGGAGCAACATCCTTCGTCCGAGATACGCGAAGCTAGGCCTGGCACGGGAAGTTTGGTGCCACAGCCTGAGCATCCTATGCGCAGTGAGCTAGGCGAGGCCAAAGTAAAGAGGATGGAGAAGCGGTATGGGTTTCCGTGGAAGTATTTCTTCTCTCCGCCGCAGCCTCATGAATCCAACTTGTCCTATCATCCGGGCCACTTCTGTACTTTTCTTTTAGCTTGGAAGAGTGGGTTCGCCTCCCTCTTCACCATTTTGTTGTGCGACTGCTTCAATTTTACCGACTGGCTCCTATCCAGTTGGTCTCCAACTCGTATACATTTATCTTTTCTTTCATCTTTCTCTGTCGCTCATGCGGGCTCCATGCTTCTTTGGAGTTTTTCAATTCTTTCTTTGAGTTGAAGGAGCAGACCCACGCGGGTAAGGGCTTCTTCTATCTTCAGGTGAGGAGGGGAAGGAGTTGCGTGTCCCTTTCCGCCAAAGATTCTTCTCACAAGGGGTGGAAGACCCAATCTTTTGGGTGGGTTCATCTGTGGAGGACTCCCCTTGGGATTTCTCGCCGGTGGTTAATTTCCATCCGTCTATTCCTCCGAAGCAGGTGGCCATTTCTCCGGAACTGGAGGAGGAGATCAGGGTTCTCCAGGAGAATCACTGGACGACCGCAGAGTTGATGACCACGGCCAATATCGAGGATTATCCCTCCCGTGCGTTGTCATCTCACGGTAAGAACCTTAGGGTCCCGCGTCGTCACTTCCGGGTCGAGTAGGTAGGCTCTCTTCTGATGTGTTGACTTTCGTTGCTCAAACTCTAGGCGGACGAATGACGAGGGGGAACAACCATCGGAGCAAGAGATCATCGGCCCAGAGGAGACGCCTGCTCCGAGTGAACCCTAGGCTTTCGGGGACCCTTCCTGCGCGCGAGACTGGGGCACGTAGATTGCTCGGGGAGATGCCTCCGAGCACCGCGGGGCCAAGCGCAAGGATCCGGGGGAGCGGATGCTTCTGTCTTCGATGAAGGCTCGGACCACTAAGAAGAAGCAGTTGAAGAAGACGGGGGTCTCCCGTCCGGCCGAGGAGCGTGCTCGCCCGACCGAGGGGCACGCCTGCTCGGTCGAGGAGCATCGAGCCGAGGAAGTCCGCTGCCAGGATCTCACGCCCGTCGAGCCAGAGGCGGTTACCGTTGTTGGGGGAGGTGTTACCGAACCTGAAAGACCGGAGATCGAGGCGGCGGCCTCTAAATTCCTGACCGAAGTTGGTGGGCCGCAGGACGAGGTGACATCCCAGTCTGTGCCGAGCGTTGTCGTCCCGGAAGTGGGGACCCTCGGGGGAGATGTTTTGGTCCCGACTCCTCCATAGAAGATTCCTCCTCCTTTGGTGGGTGCACCTATCATCCGGGCTTCTCTATATCAACGGTGCCGATCCTTGGTGCCTTCGTTCAATCGGGAAGAAATCAGATGCGGTCCCCCCTCTTTGCTCTTCTAGAGGGTTATGGAGGGCGGTCTGATCATGGCCCAACTGGGGGCCGAGATAACTGACTTCTTCGCTCGGTGGGACAGTGACGAGAGGTCCCTTTCTCGGGTTCGTGCTGAGTCTGACCGGAAGATTAGTCAATTGACTTCCGAGCTTAAAGTCTCTCGGCGAGAGGCCACCTCGTTCCGGGCTCAGCTCCGGTCGAGCCAAGAGGAGGCTCGGACGCTGGATGACCAGCTGGCCCAGGCTTGCTATATGGCTGACTTGAAGGGCGAGCTCCTAGAAGAGGAGCGTCAGTCTTAGGTCGAGCGCTCCAAGCAGTGGAGGGCCGAGCGGGAGGAGCTTAGCAACCAAGTCCGGGGGGCTGAGCAAGTGCGGGAGGAAGCCGAGGTCGCGCGGATTGAGGCTGAGGCGATGCTGTCCGAGACCGAGAGGAAGTTACTTGAGGTCGAGCAGAGAATAGCCAAGCTTGAGAAGAAGGCTGAGCGAGCCGAGGTGGGGGCGATCGAATGATACAGAAGTTCGAAGGGCTATCATGCAGCTCTCGAGGAGGCTGCCTTCTCGTATTATGAGCCAGGCTACCGTCGGGGGCTGCGGAAGGGATTTTCCCAAGGTTACCATCGAGCGGTCATTGAGGCCCAACAGCAGGTGTCCGATGAGCTTGTCTTTCCCTCCGGGCAACGCTACGACTCGAGCGCGGATACAACAGATTCTTCTTTTTCGACGTCGAGCGAAGGAGGTAGTGGGGATGCCTACAGCTCGGCAGAGGGATCGCCAACTCTGGTCACCTCTAGAGGGCACGCAGTCAAGACAGTTTCCACACAAGTGGGCTTAGTGTCTTGACCGGCCGTCACCGAGGGTACTGGGGGCAGATCCCTTGGCGCTGAGGATCCTCCAAGTGCCGAACCTCAAGAAAGGCCGCGAGGCTCTTGTAGTCCCCCTATTTCCATAGACTAGGAGGAGTTGTCCCCCCTTTTTTTTGTGCAAGGTTGGCCCTTGCGATATGTAGTGGCAGTAGTATTTAATACATAGTTGACTATTTTTTACCGCCTTTGATGCGATTTGACCACCGTATCTGTAGTTGCTAAAAAGGTGGGGCTTTTATTTGCGGATATCTCGCGTGCGGCGACTGTTGCAGTACTGGTGCCTTTCCGACTTTCCATGCCTTGAATGACTTGCTATTTCGCGCGTCCTAAGGGAGAGGTCATTGGAGGGAGAGCAACTGCCCCTTGGGGAAGGGTTGCCGCCTTTGGCATTTTTTCGAGGGGAGGATCATTTAAGGCAAGCGTTCCCCCTGCCGGCCTATAAGAAAGGTCCCGGAGGGCGCCTCCACTCCTCTTCAACGCTTAAGGCTTTTATTGCAGTTCTTCCTCTTTCTCCCTTCTCGCGAAGTGCCTGTCTCTATGCTGGGAAATTATTAGCGAAACATGGGAGGCGATGCGGAAGACGATAATCCTGGCGGTCGCCACAGGCGCTCGTGCTACTTCGGCGTGGAAGAAGGGACAACGATGGGCGGGCGTCGTGCAAGAAGGGACAGCGCGTAACAGCACGCTTGTTCCCGACCGCTCGACTGCCGCCACCATCTTTGGAGGAAGGTAGAAGCGGAGGGAGGTTCGAGGAAACAGGGCGTCCGGCACGGCAGCCCCGCCCTACTCCTTCCTCACCTCGGCCCGCTTCTCCCTCCTCTTCCATCCCCGCCGTCCTCTTTCTCCCTCTTCTACTCTTCCACCAACTTCTTCCCTCTTCTTTCACTCTTTGGAGGATGCCTTCATCCTTGCTCGCACCACTTGAGGGTGCTTGGTTTCTGTTCGGCTTTTGTCCTCCTTCCGAAGAGTTGGCAGAGGAGGCCTTCTATTGTTTTCCTTCCTTTTCTTCCTCTGATACCTCTCCTCTTTTTTTTTTTTGTTTCTGAGTTTCTCGAGTGAACGAGGTCAGTTGCCCCATTATCCGAGCCAGTTTCTACACTGGGTAGAGTCAGTGGCTCGACCTGAGCGTGCCAGCCATGTCCGCACCGAGTCATCAGCTCGTGTTGTAGTATCAGTGAATGCAATATTTTTGCTTTTGATATGCGTTGTATTGGATGTGGCCTATCTGATGTATGAAGAGACATTAATGACAGGAAAATTATTACCATTTGTTGCTTACATGTATGTGAAAAGCTCAAAAGTAGAACTTTCGTAATGTTGTTGCATTCCACGTCCGGGAGATAGGCGTTCCTTCCATGGTAGATAATCGATATGCCCCCTTCCCGAGCGTCTCGACCACTCGGTAGGGATCTTCCCAATTAGGGGCCAACTTTCCCGCCACCTCTAGTGGTCAAGGGGCTTCGGTTTTTCTTAGGACGAAGTCTCCTGGATGGAAAAGTCTGTCCCGGACTCTGGCGTTGTAATATCGAGTAAGGCGCCGCTGATATTCCATGGCTCGGATGCTCGCGATCTCTCTTATCTCGCTTGCCATATCGAGGTTTTCTAGCAGTTTTTGCTCATTAGTCTCGGGCGAGAAGTTGATGACTCGGAGAGATGGGCTACCGACCTCCAAAGGAATCACGGCGTCCGTGCCGTACACCAACTGAAAATGAGTCTCACCGGTGGCGATTCTTGGAGTAGTTCGGTGCGACCATAGTACGCTCGGCAGTTCCTCGACCCAGTTACCATTGGCCTTACCGAGCCTGACCTTAATGCCTTTTACTATAGTTTTGTTGGCATTTTCGACCAGTCCGTTAGCCTGCGGGTGGGATACCGAAGTGAAATGGTTGCGAATATGAAGGTCGGCGCATTTGTTCCTGAAGTAATGGGAATCAAATTGCCGACCATTATCGCTCACTATCACTTGGGGGATGCCAAAGCGACAGATGATCGATTTCCACACGAAACTCCATACGGACGACTGAGTAATCCTAGCAGTGGCTTCGGCTTCAATCCATTTCGTAAAATAATCGATGGCGACGATGACGAACTTCTTCTGGGCTCGGGCCGTGGGAAACGGCCCCAGGATGTCGATCCCCCACCAAGCGAAAGGGTATGGCTCGGTGAGGGTTACGAGCTCCGAGGCAAGTTGATGGACCAGATGGTTGAAACGTTGGCATCGGTCGCACCTTTGTACATAGGCTGAGCAGTCGCGTTGGAGAGTGGGCCACCAGTAGCCTTGCCGCAACAAGATCCTGGAGAGCGCTCTCCCTCCTTGATGTGCGCCGCAGACGCCTTCGTTGACCTCTTGAATTGCTCGGCCGGCTTCCTCAATACCGAGGCACTTGAGGAGGGGACCCAAAAAAGACCTTTGGTACAAAGCATCGTCTAAGATGACGAAGCGCCGAGCTTGATACTTCAGTCTTCGAGCGTCCCGAGGGTTAGAGGGCTCTTGGGAATCCCAGAGCCAGGATATATAGGGGGTCCGCCAGTCGCTTGATAATGCCTGGTCAGCAGTCATGAGCTCCGCTTCTATGCTCGGTCGTTCTAGCTCTTCGAGGAAAACTGATCGTGTACCTTCTGGGGTGACAGAGGAGGCCAATCAAGATAGGGCGTCCACTCGGGAGTTTTCCTCCCGAGTGATCCGGATAACCTGAAAGATCTCGAATAATGTGGTTATTCCTCTTACCAGTTGGAGGTATTTGACCATCGGTGCTTCCCGAGCTTCGTAGTCACCGTTGACCTGGCTGGCGACCAATTGGGAGTCAGTGTGGATTCTGACTCGTTCGGCCCCAGTCGTCGCGCCATCCTGGCTCCCGAGATGAAAGCCTCATACTCGAAGACATTGTTGGATGCCGGGAAGTTGAACTCCATGGCGTATTGCAGTTCTACTCCTTCCGGGGATCGGAGAAGAACACCGGCGCCGCCAAGAGATGAACATTTTTGGTACCCCCAAGAGGTATTGTCCCCGCCACGCCGGAGGGCGGCTAGGGTTTTATCCTTGTAAAAGGGCCCTCTTGGGTTAAGAGGTGAAGACCTTCTTTATAAGCACTCGGTTACTTTCTCAACATCCGATGTGGGATTAATCCTGTGACCCTAGGTCCACTACACAAGCCCCCCCTTGAGAAGGCAAGCGAGTGCAAGCTCAGGGTTCCCACAAACGGTGCCACTTTGTAGATGCGAGATGAGCCTTTTTTGGTGCCCCCAAGAGGTATTGTCCCCGCCACGTTGGAGGACGGCTAGGGTTTTGTCCTTGTAAAAGGGCCCTCTTGGGGTAGGAGGTGAAGACATGCTTTATAAGCACTCGGTTACTTTCTCAACATCCGATGTGGGACTAATCTCGTGACCCCAGGTCTGCTACACAAGCCCCCCCCCCCTCTTGAGAAGGCAAGCGAGTGCGCGAGAGCTCAGGGTTCCCACAGACTGCATCACTTTGTAGATGCGAGATGAACCTTTTTGGTACCCCCAAGAGGTATTCTTCCAGCCACGTCGGAGGGCGACTAGGGTTTTATCTTTGAAAAAGGGTCCTCTTAGGTTAAGAGGTGAAGACTGTCTTTATAAGCACTCGGTTGCTTTCTCAACATCCGATGTGAGATTAATCCTGTGACCCTAGGTCCACTACACAAGCCCCCCCTTGAGAAGGCAAGCGAGTGCGAGCTTAGGGTTCCCACAGACGGCGCCAGACGAAGAGGCGTAATCTCGCGCTGATCCTGAGCCGTGAGATCTGGGAGGAATCTTTTGATCACGGTCACCACGTCTGTATGAATTGCAAGACAGGAAACGGATCAGAGGTGCCCAGGGAGGATTTCCTGAGGAAAACTCTCCGATGCTTAAGTCAGCAAATGCGATAGAGCATGAAGGTGAAGAGAAAGGGTAGGAGAGAGGGGGCGCGAGATTTTTCTCCACCAAATAGTGTGGTGGTTTTCTCTCAGGACCATTGTCTTACCCTCTCAGGGGGTCTCCCTGGAGTTTATATAGCAATCCGTTTAACGTAATAGTTCAGGGAGATGAGGGGGCTTCGGGGGGGTTACGTCCTTATAGTGGGCTCATTATGGCGTAAGGACTTTTGCCCTCCCCTATCCTTTGGAGTTCCTTGCTCCTGCTGGATGCGTAACGGATGCTGGGATGAGCTTCCGACAGTCGGTCCGAGCCAGAGGCGTTCGCTTGGGATTTTGTCCCGAGCGATGAGTGTATAGCTCGGGTATGTCATATCGGGTCCCCGCAGGGGATCTCTCGATCGTTCTGTCGCTCGGACTTCTGGACCTGAGGGCCGCCCAGGAAGTGCTGCTCCGAGTGGATTTTTGGGCTTGAAGTAAGTGGGCCCAAAATGGGGCTGTCACTTTAGGGAGCTGGGCCAGGTTTGGTCGAATTGGACCTAGTTGGGTCGTGCTCTCGGATGGTTGATTTTTTCCCTCTCCAATAACAGACGGATACGGATTCGGAATGAGGTGTATCTGTATCCATATCCGCTAAGAAACCGAATATATCCGTATTCGTATCCGTTAATTCATTAGAAAGAAAAATACTATCCATTTGTTGTTCATTAAGCTAACGAAACAGACGGTTATCGGATTATCGGTTACCATTGACATCCCTACTGCCAAGTGAAGAAGGCTATTGTTTTGTTCGTTAGGGCCGGCCCACTTGTGATGCTCTTAAACTCAACGTGAATGGTTCTTTTAAGCGCCAATCAGGCCTGGCGGGTGGTGAAGGCGCTTTGCGTGACTGTGATGGAACCCTCCTATTCGCCTTTGTTGCACCCTACCATTTTTTTCCAGTATTGAAACTGAGGCGTAGGCAATGCTTGATGGGCTTCGGTTATGCCACAAGCGTGGTTATACCAATCTATTGGTTGAGTCTGACTCAACGATTATTGTGGGGACTCTACTGGGTTTTTTTCACCCTCCTTGCAGACTTTTTTATCTACTTCATTGCATCTTGCAAACTGTATCTTCCGTGACGATCCTGTTTAAGTATGTGTATGATGGGAATCGACGCCGAGCATGTACTTTATCTTTTGCATTTATGTCCTTTTAGTTTGTGTTTATATCCATGGGAAAGTATGTACGCAAATGTAAGGCTTTATAAGCCAATGAGTCATTCCCATGGATTTTGTGGGTTTTTATGCAAATGTGTAGTAGGCCCAGCTAGGGCCCCCCCTCCCCTTCTCCATTGGTCCACCTCATCCATGTGGGGCTGGTCAACCATCCTCGGTGGCCATCTAGAAGGTTTGAATGCTAATTGACCACATGAGAGACAAAGGGGTTAAAATTTTAAAGGTTGGCCACCTACCTTACCTACCTAGTCAAAGTAGTGTCCCCTCCATATGTAATTTATTTATTTTAGGTTTTTGACCACATGGGGGAAGAAAATGGCCTATTTCCCACGAAATTCCCAGCCCCCCACCCCTTGCCATTCTCTATATAAGCCTATGTATAGTGTCATTAGAGATTTTAATGAAGAAAATTTATAAAATTGGCTTGAGCCATTGAAGGGTGTGCCCTTGTTCCTCTCTCCCCCTGGTGTTCATCTCCTCCAACCTCCAATTCTAGAGTGGTTTCTATCTTCTATCCCCTCCCCTCTATCTCCGGTGATCATCTGTGCCGCCGCCGCCGCCGCCGCCGTTCGTGCCGCCTTCGAGCCACCGCGAAGGCATCTTCGGTATTCTGTCCTACTGGATATAGGTGTACTCCCAAAATTCCTGCTACCATCCACGGCCTCTTCGTGGTATGCCATTTTTATGGTGTGTTTCTATCTTCCATCCCCTATCCCAAAAAACATTTCAGGTCCAAAATCCATCATTTGTTATTTTTACATTTTCGGTCTTTAATCACTCCCAGATCTGTCATGTCTCTGTCTACAGTGACAGCAGCTCTGAGTTTCCCATCTTCGACCATCTTTTTGATTTTTTTTAGGGCTTCCAATTTTACTGGGAGTTCTGTCCATCATCCCCTACAACCACCAATTTTCTTAATTTTTGATAAGCCTTCTACCTATTTTTTAAAAATTCGTGTTCTACCTCAGCTACAGTGTTATCAGCCAGATTCCAGATCCGACCACCTTCCAGTCCAAAAATCAGAACAAATCACAGTCACCTCCAAACCCTTCATAAAAACTAGTCTCGGTTTCCTAGCTTGATTTCCTACAACTTTGATGAAGATCACAACTTCAGATTCGGACGTTTACATATCAGTCAAAGGCAGTTCTCAGAGAATAGCCCTGCAGATCTGAGTGTTTGGCTACTGTACAATAGGACGTTGTAAATTCATTAAAGCCCAGATCCGTGCAGATCCAGGCCAGATCTCCAAACCTAGGTTGAAGTATTCGAAGAGAGCTTTCCAACGGCGCCCGTTTCGTGTCGATCCGACATCGGGACTGATCGCAGCGGCCGTTCTCGCCGGAGCGCGCCCCGGAAAATAGAACCGGCAAACCCGTGGCCGATTGTTCCGATCGGTGCCGAACGGAGCCGCCCGGCCTCCGGTCGCCGTCCCAGCGTGCCGCCAGCCTGGGGATCGCTTCCATAAGTGTCCCCACCACAGTGGTGCCACCGGGTCCCACACGGCCCCTCTGGACATCACGTGGGCCCCACCGTCACGTGTTCGGGTGTTCCCGAATCAACGCGAGAAGCCGCCCGTCAACCCGAATTTGGTCCTCTCGGACCCCATTGTGTAGCCCTTTACCTCCCTGCGTGGAGTGGGCAGTGACTTGTATTGCTGTAATATTGTGTAATATTGTTCCGGGAGTATGAGTTTCGGCCGGGTCCGTCTTCCCCACGCCGAACGCGTGGAGGTACCGTCCTCGCTCCCTACACTTGGCATTCGCTTATTTTCATATATACTTGTTTATGCCACTGCTAGAGAGCATGTGTAGGGATATCTAGCTTGCTATATTTTGTACATCACCGCTGCTGTGAGAGAGAGCGTGACCGTCCCGTGACCCGATCCGGGTCCAAGTGAGAGCCGACCACCCTAGCTCATTGCCAGTTTCTCAACCGCGCACTTCCGACGCTTCCCTCGTTAAGGGACGATTGCGAGCTTGTCGTGTCCGTGGTCCCGTCCCGCATCAATTTGGTATCAGAGCGAGTTTGAATCTAGGGTGTCTAAAATAAAAAAAAAGTGTCATTTACGTCTAGTCATTAGTCATTTACGTCTAGTCGTGGTAGGGTCATCATTGTTTTAAAATAAAAAAAAGTATCTTTTGGCATTACATCCCAATAACCCGGTATATCAAAAGGTGTTGTCCGAACGTTAGGCTACGCCTATCGGGAAGGCCGCACACTTGCGCAAGTGATCTTCGGATCGGTTATCTCCGCCACGTACCGAGTCTTGGTTTACGTCTAGGGTCCTTAGTGTGCATGCATTCCAAACTTGCATAGTCGGTCTAGTGTCTTGTCACCGTGTGTATGCATGTCCATGTCCGCTACCCATGGCCGTTCCCCAAGACCATACGGTCGAGTGGTCAATCTTTGCGGCCAAAGTCAATAACCTCATGGCCCGAGCCCTTGGTTTTACCCCTCTCACTATGAAAGTCGCTCTACCCAACGGGTCCACGACGGAACTCCATTTCACCGATAAGGAATCGGATAATTGGGTTTCTCTTGACATCGTGGAGTCTCTCTCCAAGACAGGCGAGATTTTCCGCGATGGTGATTTTGCTTGTGTTGAGTTCTATAAGAGAATCGGCTCTGTTCTCTACACTGATGGCGCATGGTGCAGGATCGGCACACTTGCTGGTTCATGCATCATTTTAGGGCAAATGTGGTTAAGAGAACGAAGAGCCAATCTTGACTGGGGCAAGAGGACTTGCACCTTATACCCACCTTATCTACCAGGCAAGATCACCCTCGCATGTCCAGCCACCCAACCCCAGCGGTCCACTCCACATTCGGGACCATCTCATTTGGAGCTACCAAAGCTCGAGCCACCCGTGTTTCTTACGGGAACACTTTATATAGCTGAGCCACTTCTTAGTTGGCTCAAGGATGGCTTGGTCCCACATCCCTTCCCATCCACGGACCCCATCCCCCCTTTAGTGCCGGTCAACTCCTTCCATACCACATTTCGATCTAGTCACCATGTTGACACATTGGACGATCTTGTCATGGGATTAGATTCACAATGGAAGTTGACGCACCTACTGGCCCGAGGCTTTGACCAACCCGCTAGTCTTAACTTCACCCATCCTGCCTTAGGGTCCATTACCTCCGAGTGCACCGTGGGTTGTGTCACCACGGAGGTCCTCTTACTCCTCTCCTTACCGGACGAGCCCGAATTCATACCCTTTTGTCCGAGGGAGGAATCATACTTCTTGCCTACGATCCCCGTCCCACCCATCACAATTCAAGAAGGTGACTATCCACACCTTCAAAACTTATACACGTGAGACCGTGACTTGTGGGAACCCACCACAAGGGGTCATACCTTCTTTGATCTCTTTGACCCATTCCTTAGTGGATCCTTAGACCCTCCACATTCACTTCACTTCTTCGAGGGAGTCCGCTACCACACCCCTTCCCCACGGGGCGGGTCGTCTATGCCCACTAAGCCCGTACACTTACAAAATACGCCATCATCTAGGGGAGATACTCTTGACCCTCCCACATCCACATCCCAGATGCATGCATGGCCCACCTTAGGATGTCTAGGATTTCCGCATGATATCAACCACCGGTTACGTCAGATGCATGCATGGCATACGTTCGGGTGTCCTGGTCCGCCCTCACCCATGTACGGGTCGGACTAACAATAGGTGTGTCTAGAGTCATACATGAGTCAGTTTCTTGTTTGCATGGTTTGTGTGTAGTTTAAGAGTCTGCATGTGTCTTGTGCAAGCTCGTTGTCGTTCTCTTATGAGTAAGAGGCGAGTGGACTCGTTCGATGAGTATGGGATCGGTTCTATATCTACACCCGGATCTACTCACCTACAGGGACTCAGCGTTAATTCCTAGTGAGTCTTCGAGCTACTTCCTTCCCTTTTGAGAGTGCCCCACCCGGAGTGTCCACCTTTAGCCCATAGCAGTCCGCGCATATCGAGTATATATGGAATGAGCAGGTGACGGTCACTTGGAGTGGAGCGTACCCGCGCTACTCGGCACTGTGACGGATCCGCCGGAGTACTCGAGCATCTATACCCCAACTCGACGGGGTCGAGTTTCTCCCACCCGGGGAGAGTTGATGGGAATCGACGCCGAGCATGTACTTTTTCTTTTGCATTTATGTCCTTTTAGTTTGTGTTTATATCATTGGGAAAGTATGTACGCAAATGTAAGGCTTTATAAGCCAATGAGTCATTCCCATGCATTGTGTGGGTTTTTGTGCAAATGTGTAGTAGGTCCAGCTAGGGCCCCCCCTCCCCTTCCCCATTGGTCCACCTCATCCATGTGGGGCTGGTCAACCATCCTAGGTGGCCATCTAGAAGGTTTGAATGCTAATTGACCACATGGGAGACAAAGGGGTTAAAATTTCAAAGGTTGGCCACCTACCTTACCTACCTAGTCAAAGTAGTGTCCCCTCCATATGTAATTTATTTATTTTAAGTTTTTGACCACATGGGGGAAGAAAATGGCCTATTTCCCACGAAATTCTCAGCCCCCCACCCCTTGCCATTCTCTATATAAGCCTATGTATAGTGTCATTAGAGATTTTAATGAAGAAAATTTGTAAAATTGGCTTGAGCCATTGAAGGGTGTGCCCTTGTTCCTCTCTCCCCCTGGTGTTCATCTCCCCCAACCTCCAATTCTAGAGTGGTTTCTATCTTCTATCCCCTCCCCTCTATCTCCTGTGATCATCTGTGCCGCCGCCGCCGCCGTTCGTGCCGCCGCGAAGGCGTCTTCGGTATTCTGTCCTACTGGATATAGGTGTACTCCCGAAATTCCTGCTACCATCCACGGCCTCTTCGTGCTATGCCATTTTTATGATGTGTTTCTATCTTCCATCCCCTACCCCACAAAAAATTCCAGGTCCAAAATCCATCGTTTGTTATTTTTACATTTTCGGTCTTTAATCACTCCCAGATCTGTCCTGTCTCTGTCTACAGTGATAGCAGCTCTGAGTTTCCCATCTCCGACCATCTTTTTAATTTTTTTTAGGGCTTCCAATTTTACTGGGAGTTCTATCCATCATCCCCTACAACCACCAATTTTCTTAATTTTTGATAAGCGTTCTACCTATTTTTTAAAAATTCGTGTTCTACCTTAGCTACAGTGTTATCAGCCAGATTCCAGATCCGACCACCTTCCAGTCCAAAAATCAGAACAAATCACAGCCACCTCCAAACCCTTCATAACAAATAGTCCCGATTTCCTAGCTTGATTTCCTACAACTTTGATGAAGAGCACAACTTCAGATTCGGACGTTTACATATCGGTCAAAGGTAGTTTTCAGATAATATCCCTACAGATCTGAGTGTTCGGCTACTGTACAACAGGAAGTTGTAAATTCATTAAAGCCCAGATCCGTGCAGATACAGCCTAGATCTCTAGACCTAGTTTGAAGTATTCGAAGAGAGCTTTCCAACGGCGCCCGTTTCGTGTTGATCCGACATATGGGCGGATCGCAGCGGCCGTTCTCGCCGGAGCGCGCGCCGGAAAATAAAACCGGCAAACCCGTGGCCGATTGTTCCGATCGGTGCCGAACGGAGCCGCCCGGCCTCCGGTCGCCGTGCCGTCCCAGCTTGCCGCCAGCTCGGGGATCGCTTCCATAAGTGTCCCCACCACAGTGGTGCCACCGGGTCCCACACAGCCCCTCCGGACAGCACATGGGCCCCACCGTCACGTGTTCGGGTGTTGCCGAATCAACTCGAGAAGCCGCCCGTCAACCCGAATTCGGTCCTCCCGGACCCCATTGTGTAGCCCTTTATCTCCCTACGTGGAGTGGGCAGCGACTTGTATTGCTGTAATATTGTGTAATATTGTTCCGGGAGTACGAGTTTCGGCCGGGTCCGTCTTCCCCACGCCGAACGCGTGGAGGTACCGTCCTCCCTCCCTACACTTGGCATTTGCTTATTTTCATATATACTTGTTTATGCCACTACTAGAGAGTATGTGTAGGGATATCTAGCTCGCTATATTTTGTACATCACCGCTACTGCGAGAGAGAGCGTGACCATCCCGTGACCCGATCCGGGCCCAAGTGAGAGCCGACCACCCTAGCTCATTGCCGGTTTCTCAACCGCGCACGTCCGACGCTTCCCTCGTTAAGGGACGATCGCGAGCTTGTCGTGTCCGTGGTCCCGTCCCGCATCAGTGTATAGAGAGGCTAATCAGGTTGCTGATGGACATGCAAACTTGGCTTGTACTCTTTCATGTTTGACTGCTTGGACTGATTGGATGTAGTTACCCCCCATTGTAAAAGTGCCGCTCTGTGTCTGGATAAAATGGGCTACCCTTCCGTACGGATGTAATCCTTAGTCCTAGTTTGTACGACTCTTTCTACTATTTAATAAAATTTTCTTCATGGGGTTTGATGTAGTGGAGTGGGTCCATATCCATTCTCAGAAGGGATGTGCGCTCCCCTAGATCATCTACCGGTGGTATTACTTAAAAAAATATTGATCTGATCTAAAAATGATTAGTCACAACTAAGGATAGGTAGAAAAATTATGCTGATAATAGGAGAAGGAAGTTAGAGTTTTGTGCAAGAGATCATATGTTTATGAAAGTTTCTCCTACTAAAGGAGGGGTGAGGCTCGGTAAAAAAAGGAGATTTTAGTCTAAGATATGCAAGTTCATTTGAGAGTTTGCAAACGATTGATGAGGTGGCATAGTAGCTAGCTTTATCACCACCACTATCAGGAATCCACGATATTTTTCATGTATTAATATTGATAAAGTATATATGAGATCTGTCTCACGTCATTAATTATAAACTATTACAGATATAATCAAAACCTATATATGAAGAGTAGCAAATCAGTATTAGATCAGAAGGAACAAGCGTTGAGAATGAAGATCATCACATTAGTAAAGGTGTTATAACAAAGTTATTCAACAAAAGAAGTTATGTGAAAAATAAAAGAGAAAATGAGAAGAAAATATTCGTAATTATTTGATATGTATAGAATTTAAATTTTGAAGATGAAATTTCTTTAAAGAGAGAAGGATATATAACATCTTAATTTTAAAAAATCTTAATATACATTAGATTTTCATAAAACGAGCACAATAGGTAAACCCAACTAGTTAACTTGAGCCCATTAACCTTTATTAATTAAATTAAATGAACAACTCATAAGTAAATAGTACCTTTTCGTAGAAAGTTTCAAATGACATGAAACATGGCCCATTTAGAAGATATTTAAATTATCTACGAGTTCTATATTGCACACTTTTTTAAACTATGTCATGTAATAGGTTAAAAATATTAAATAATGAAATGAACTTGAATTCAAAAAGTTTATTAAAATTATAAATTTATCGCTGCCACCATACGGTTACATGTGGGCTGTGGAGGGTTAGTTGTGCATAGCCGTTCCTAGGGCTGGCTTTTAAAATGAGCATGTTATTTATTTCTTTTCCATTTCACCTAAAAATAACGAGGCGCTCTTTGATATTCGGGCGGGACACGTTATTCGACCATGTAAGGTCAAACAAGCCGAATAAGTGTATTGTGTGTGGGGGGGGGTGTGGGCCCGCCACACCCTCCACCGAACCCGACAGTCGGCTTATCAAACAGGTCCGAGAGTAAGAGAGAATCTGCAAAAGGAGATTGTAGAAAAAGAAGAAGAGAAAAGATAACATTTTAATAATAAAAAAATAATATTTAGATAAGATTTAAGAAATAATGTTCCTACTATGTTTAGGAGTAGAAATTATTATAATAAGAAGAGTTTTAGAGTTTTTCTGGGCGCTTCACCTTAAACATAGACATGTGATAAATTGAAACCATGCTAGTTGTTATTTACATTGTCTTCATTTTATTTGGTAGTTAGAAACGTAATTTTAACATGTGAAGACTTAGTAATTTATTTAAGGAAGTCCAAGTCAAATTTAAATTAAAATAATAATATTCTAAGACATAATTGCAAGCAATATCTAATGTAATTATGGATAGTTGAACCCCAAAATTTACATATTAACTAGCATATTTTATCCAGCTATATATCTATAATTGGCTCCTCAATTGTCGATAATGATATTTGATATGTCGCTAGTTTGCTTGTTTTGTCAGTTTTAGACTATTTAGATGAATTTGTCAATGTGAGTTGATTTAGAACTTAGTAAAAATATCACTATACAAAAAAGTGAGATTAACGATAAAAAAATTATGTCTCTAATCTCTCTTTAATCTGTCGCTAAAGAATTTAACGATTTTTTTGTCGCAAATCTGTCGCTAATCCACGATTGATTAGAGAGGAATTTTAATTTCTATCTCTAATCAGGGACGAATTAGAGACGAAATATATATTGGTTGTTGATAATTATTTACTAATTAGGGACGGTCACTAATCTTTTTGCTAATCCGTTGCTAAATTCTTTAGCGACAGGTTAGAGGGGGATTAGAGACATAATTTTTCTGTCACTAATCTCACTTTTTCTTGTAACGTATTTAATTTAATTTATGAATCACGTGAAAATAGTTATAATATTAGTGAATTATTAATTATCTATTTATTTTAAATTTTAAGTTACACATTTATGTGTGCTTAAGTCTCGTTATTCTTTAATTGGTATTATATATATTGTGATTAATATGATGTTAAATATATAGATAGTGCCATCTTAAAGGGATATTTGGATAACCCGTAACTACGTCCACTATAATAAGTCAATTCATTGTCCAAGGAAAATAATTTTTGAAAATTTAGAAGTCAAGCTTTGATTTGGTGGATAGTGAGATATGGACCTCCGATCTTGTGCAATTGATCAAAACTTTGGTGTCATTTATCTAGATGCTTCGGTGTTTGTTTTGTTTGACCCTTATGTTATGGTTTGGATGGACGTCAGATATATGAAATTCAATTACATATATGTTGATTTAGCCGATTATTTTTATAGCTTGTATGTCGAATTAACGTAAGAATAGACGATCTGATTTGTTAAGTATATGCATATGATTTGATTTGCTAAACTCGTATGAATATGATATGATTTGTTGTGAATATAATTAATTATTTATAAATTTAGATTATTTGCCAGTTAATTGAGATTGTAAATTTGAAAGATATATATGTTCTAAGGCCTAATATTTGTATTGTTTCGTTATTTACATTTTTTTGATTCATGCTATATGTTTTAAAACTTGTTGAAAATCATGTTAAGCTTAGAATTATGATGTGATTTGTCAAATTATTATATGGTAGATGTATTAATGGTTTTGATATCCGCTGACTCGATCACATATGTTATTTTTAAGTAGTGAGATGTATGATACTTTACGTATATACGAAGTGAATTATGTATGTTTATATTAATGAAATGGTATAATTATACTATTTGAACAGATACATGGTTTGATCTTCTGTGATTTGTGAATTTTTCATATCACAATATTTAGATTTAAGGTGACGTTTTCGGACCGTACTTTAAAAGTGGGCACCAGACATAATATTTGATTGAAACTGCCGATAGAGGTTGAAATGTCCATAGCAAACTACAGGTTTTATAAGAATAATCAGCATCAATGCACCTCAGGTCAACAAATATTTCGTTAAAATGCTCCGAGTATAAAGTATTTGTAAAGTAGGGAGTTTGGGTCTATTCTATAGCTCAAGATAATTAATGTAGCTCGGTCATGAACGTACGTAGGGTAAGTTACCTATCTGGTTTTGAACCAGTATGTTTAGGTTTCAATGATTTAAAAAGTGAGGGCTTCCAGTTTCAAATCCACCCTTATGGTATGGATTTTCGTTCCCCAACCATTAGATCAAGAGGCACTCCCGACAACAACAAAAAAAAGAATACTTTTTTTACAAAAATTATTATTAGATGAGAATTTATAAAAAAATTATTCTTATGAATATATGAACAGACGTATCACTGTCAAAATTTGACTTGTGTAAAAATATCATACAGATATATCGTTTCTTTTTATCAATTTTTTTTTAAAATCACATTTATATGATATTTATGTATTATTTAAATTTACCGAATGACATGTCTACTAATATATTTCTAAGAATAATTTTTTTACAAATTCATCTCTAATAATAATTTTCATACAGAAATTTTAAAAAATTATTAACATAATTAGAGCTCCTATGCTCTTTATGCGGGAAATCGCGTTTGGACAGTTGCAACTACGCCAATTTTCATACGTAACGACACTAAATATATATTTGTTAATTATGATTAAGAAGAAAAAAGTTATCAAATAGTAGCATCATTAATACTAAATATTATTCGTAGGAAAAATATTATTCAACAACACCTTGATCAGTGCTAATCATCATTATCAATAAAATATTTTAAAGATTAATTTTATTATTATTAACTACACATAAAAATATTAAATATATAACAAATCATTAGTGCTAACTATTTTTTAAAAGAAAAAATATTAAACAGTAGTATTATCAGTATTAATCATGACTGTAAATAAAAAATATTACATACTAATCTTATTAGAGCTAAATATTATTGACAAGAAAAATTATTAAATAATATCGACATCGGTATTAATCATTATTATGAATAAAAATATTAAATATTAACTTGGTTAAGAAAGATAAAATGATCTTTTTTTAACATTTGTTCTCATTTATATTTTTATTTTTTATCGAACGAGGAATAAGAATAACATCGTTATTATCCCTTCATATATTAAACATATGTACAAATAAGAATAAAGATAAATTAACTCAGATTGAGTTATATGTCTATTCTCTTCGAAGCTTATCTCGATATATATCGAGCGTACCATAAAATACCAAGATGTACGCGATGCATCATCACCATTAGTTGTGTGTGGATGAAAAAGAGATAGAACTATGATCATAAGGAAAATACATCGCATCATTAGAGAAAAAAAAATATGGGAAAGAATGATGTTTCCACAGCAGTGTTCTCTCTCTCGTGCCTGTCTGGTCTGGTAAGTGGTAACTAGGTCAGTGTGTCTGAAGCATTCGACTGTAATTAATTAGTTTGCTCACGAGCTCATACGTGTCTTTGTCTGATCTTCCAATTTGCTTCAGCAGGTATATATGTATGCTTTAGTTAACATGCAAGTCCTGTCGAGCCCCAGACCGACCCCTCCATCATATTATGGCCGCATGTCGATCTTGTTCTAACTTCTGTGCATGGTAACGGTGCATCTCTTCGATCTGCCAGGGGATGTGCCTCCCCAAAGCATTCGGTTTCTCTGTGTTGATTTGGATCTCATAGAAATTCAGCAGTTGTAATTGGCCCAATACATACATGGGGGCATGGAATTGAGGTGGGGTTTAATTAGTGCGGAGGAGGTACCATGTCTTCTAGGCTTCACGCGATGCCCTCGTGAATCCACGATATGTGAGAGTTCCATCTCAATGAATCATAACTTGTTTTACGTTCCTACAAGTTGTTTTTGATTCCATAAATTGTTACTGTTCTTTGCGTTTTTGCTCTTGCCGATGCCTGAACTGATCAACACCGAGCATTTTTCTTTTGGTGTCAACTCTCTATCTAAACTGCGGCATGCAGTTACTATATATATATATATATATATATATATATATATATCCTTTTTGACTATTTTATCTGTCATTTGCTGCTTTCCTTGGGATGGATAGCTTCGGTGAGAAATTAAGGCATCATCTGCAAACATAAGGTGACTTTGTTGGGTGCTATTATGCTTTCTTTTTTAATTACTCTGCACAATTTCTGTGTGTCTCCTTTGATGCCCATGGCTTATTTTAGCTTAGTTTGGCAAAACTTAATTGCTGCCCTCTTGTTTAACTCACAAATTTGGTTCAGCTGAAAGCCTGGATCCGATGTACGTAATATACACTTGATGCACACCAGTACGTGTTGCATGCATTTTTCTTATTTGGTTCAGCTGAAAGCCTGGAACCGATGGGAGGTGTTCATCGCAACCGCATCCATTTCCCCTTTGCCCACGAGAATAATTGTTAAACCAAAACTCTGTATAAATACGTAATCTCACGGGCTAACCTTTTCTCACGCAAACCTTCATTTAACTCGAGGTTTGTGCGGTAAACCACCAGATCGATACGATTGTTTTTTTTAAAGGTAACTTTTTATTAAAAATAAATTGAGCCTCGAGGAGAGGGAAACTCGTCGGGCCCAATTAGACCCAATAAAGATCGGACCACAGTCCACAACGTTTTTGACGCTCACGACGTCTCTCACACTCAACTTGACATCCACTCTATTTGTCTCCCAGTCCCCACGAAGCTCCAGGGCGCTCACCACCTCCATTAAACTGTATGACCACACTCCAACTCCTTCCACTCACCCTCTCTCCATGTTTGAGCACTCTGGGTCTATGTCCCAATGCTCTTCTTTTTACTCAAACACTTACTTGACTTAAGCATCAGAAGTTTGTCTCCTATGATCTCTCTCAGAGCTCCTTCTAACATAGTTTTCTCTGTTTGCAGGTTTCTTCTTAGATGACTTACTCTTTCCTCAATAAAATAATCTTAAAAATATAACACGTAATTCGAGATATTATATTTAGACCTTCGCAAGTCTCAAATGACAAAACCTTCACAATTTTTTTATAATAATTTTCCGTTAGAACCGATCCAGCCGCATGAGAGGCTTGCAAGAGGAGAGAGAAAGTTACTTTCCACAACCAACTCTCCTCTATGCATCTCGTAGGTGGGTGTTTGTGGTTATTATGAAGGCTTTCTTCATATAAAAGGGAGGAGAACCCAAATATGCAAAGAGATCAGAAACAACGAAGGTGACAAGAAAGAAGTCCCTTGCACACACCGGAGAGAGAGAGAGAGAGAACAGAGATGAGAAGAGGAGGAAGAAGAAGGGAGAGGGGCTGTGACATCTTCGGGCTTCCTCGGGTATCTCTTTCCACGAGGTTCTCGTCTCAGATATCAACTCCAGAGTTTGTCATTGGGGTCTCAGGTGTGTGGTCTCCATACTTGTGTGGAGGTTATAATTCTCAGTTTTATAGTCTGAGAGTAGAGTCGGTGTATTATTTTATTTTATTATAGTGGATTAGATTTGTCCAATTATATTTTCCAGTTCGGAGATTTTTACATAAAATCTTGTACGTCGTCTTTGTTGTATTTTATTTCTGCAAAGTTATATTTTGTGCTTGTGTGGTTGTCGAGTTCATCCTCAATCGTTCACGCGGACGGGAAAAGGTCATTTTTCCCAACACGGTGGTATCAGAGCCTAGTCGTCATATTGTTGACAACGTGAGACAAGATGGATGTAACCGTCGGCAGGATGATATCACTCAGTGGTAGCAACTGGGTGATATGGAAGGCCAAGATGGAGGACACCCTTTACTGCAAAGATCTCTATACACACATTGAGGGTGTTGAGCACAAGCCATCAGATATGTCAGAAGCCGTGTGGAAGCAGCTAGATCGGAAGGCAATCGCCATAATACGACAGTGGTTAGATGATAGTGTATTCCACCACGTGTCAGGTGAGACGAATGCAAAATCTGTCACGTCCCGAGCCTTTATTACAGCGGAAGACTAACTCGGGGAGCGCGGACAGCCGGCATGGTAAGCCTCTTGCAAGCAAGAATGATCAGAGCGCAAGACAATCACACACATAAATGCACTTGCACAATATTTACTCAAACTCCAACTTTATTTCATTACTAACTCAAGTACAACCACTAATTCAATTTTCATTATGTACTAGACTCAAAAAATAGGAAAATTACATAGACTCAATCTAAACAATTTAGACTTCCTAAGTCTTCACTCTCATCTTGACAATACTTTCATTCGCTCTCGGACCCGCTACTTGTATAACCCGAATCCGAATTCGAATCACTTCCATCTCCTGAAAAGATTAGAAATATGTAATGAGCACACTTGCCCAGTAGGTATCTTCACATCAACATGAAGGCACTATTAAAGTAATTAACAATTTAGCTCTAAAGAATAAGGTAAAAATCATGCGAATGCGATCAATCACGCGATTAAACCAAAGTAACAAGACGATCAAGTAAGTTACAATGAGAGTAAGTACAAACTAGCAAGAATGTAACAAGAACATGATATTGGCCTTTCATGAACAAGAATGTATCGAGAATGTACTAGCAAGCCACATAATCATCACTCTAGTACCTTTTGCTGATGAGCAAGTACTTCGTGAATTTTTTTGGAATATCAAGCAAGAAAGTCATGTACAAGAATGTCATGTCATGCCGTATTGTGGATGTTCACTTATTTATAGAGAAAGTACTCCCAACGCAATGCGACGCTAGTAGCATCATACCCCATGATTTATAATAGTATGTTTCCGACAATCAGCCGAGGGGACTAGCATAGAGCCCTTGAACACAATCAGTGCTCGATCGCATCTTCAAGTATAAATCAAACTTTTTCCACGCATGTAACAATAAAGTATGGCCAAGAATGTAATAAGTTCAATAAGCTCATGATAACAATAATTCAATGAATGAATGCTTTAATAAGATTCATGAGAAATCAAGAATGACTAAAGCAAGGTTATGCTTATGGAAATAAATCGACAACATAACGGTACATTCTTTATTTTCCATTCATTATTTTAGTTTTCTTGATCAATATGATAAGTTCTAGATAATCAATAGTCCATATAGAAACCTTAGAATATCAACCCTTGGTCTACCTTGGGTTAAAATACTCTAGCAGTGTGACGGTCGTGTACTGGGCCGTTACATGATGTGACGGTCTAGAGTTGATGCGTTAGAACGACTAAATCTAGATACAGTAATTGGACTCAGTTAACTGTGACGGTTGTATATTGGGCCGTTACTTGTGCCTGACGGTCCAACGTAGAGCCGTTACATTACTAATAACCAAAAATATCGATAGTGTAATCTAATCAATGGGCTTTAATGGTACAACTAACTCTGCGTCCTAGTGGGAACCCTGGGCTCGCAGAGCATTACGGAGGCCTTGCAACAAGATTTCCTAGTCTATTGGAAGGAATATCCAATAGAGAGGTCCTCATGTCCAAGAATAATGTTCCTATAGTGCAATGTGAATTAATGGACAACATACCGGAATATGCGCCATATACTTAAAGAAATGACTCTATAGATAAAGAAAATGTGTAACAATGTGAAACCAAGATAAAACTCCATCAATACAACCTTGGAAAATCATGATTTAGAATACAAAACTATAGAGTTTTAGCCAATGAAAGTAGCATATCTTAAAATAACCTAAGACACATTAATCATGCAATTTGATTATGAATCAGTAACTAAACTTGAAGTCATGATAACAGGTCCATCTTAGCTATCTAGCTTATTTATAAGTAAACTTAATTGGTTATTATTCTGCCTTGGGCTGGCAGAACACAGGGGTCTGACGGTTTAGGATAGGCGCGTTACAGTGCTTGTGACGGTTTATCGAGGGGCCGTTACAGTGGTGTAACGCTCCTGCTAGGATGCGTCAGAGACAATAGAACAATAAAACACAACAGGGTGTGACGGTCTATCGTAAGGCCATTACATTCATGTGACGATTTTACGTTGGTGCGTCATAGAATCTGCTGGCAGTAAACTAAGTAAAGGTTCCTGAAAACATAACATGTCTGGAAATCAAAATACTACCACTGTCCTAGTCATAATAACGAAGTATAGGCCAACTATATGTATGGGTTTAGTGAATAGACATGATAATATCTTTTAATTTCCATTTAGGGCTAAGAGATGCATGAATGTATAGAACTATTAGATCATGAAATTCTTAGTCTAGAATGCATGAGATCAAGCACAACCAGAGGGCTTTTATTCCTAACAAGTTATTTTTGCGAATCATCAGATAACCTACCTCTTCTAAAACCTTTAAACTTCGAATTTGATGCTAGGTGCTACCCTTAGTCTCTTGTACTTCTTGTGATAAATCAGCAACTTCAATCTGCTCTATTTCCTCAGCCTCTTGACCTAAGGATGTGAAATTTTGAGGGTAAGAATATGAAACTATTGGGAACAAAAAGTTCTAAAGGTTTGAACTCTAATTATCTCATTTAGATGTCCTAATCTCTGGATCTTCAGGGAACTTGCGTTCAGATTCCTGTGTTGCTAAGGTTGAATCAGTAACTTTGGAAGCTTCTATCTCCTTGGTTGCTTGATCTCCTAGCATGAAATTTGGAGAGCTATTAGTCTAATATATTATAAACAAAAAGTCGTAAGGAACTTACCCAAAATTATGACTCCTTACCTTGATTCTTCACGAGCCAAAAGTAAGGGTCGCTCAGTTCAGAACTAGGTCCTATTTATAGGGTTTTGAAGATTAGATCGATTCTAGAGTCCTTAATTTGCCAAAACCTAATCCCTAAGAGTCCTTAGTAATGTTATAAGTTCTCCCAAGTCGATCTCTTGTAGATAAGATCCCAAAGTTCTAATCTTTTTGCTCGTTCTTCCTTTCACAGAACTAACAGAGTGTAACGCATCCAGCCTGGCGCGTTACAGGGCTGTGGCGGTCGCCCGATAGACCGTTACATTCAACGTGTATAGAGTTTCAATTTCATAAAACTCTTTTATTCGTTTATCCACATAATTATCTTATATAAATAGTATTTATCCTTAAAATACGTGAATAAGTTAATTACCCTTCTAGAATATGGGCCAAACTTGATGGACTTGGTCCATTAACCTTTTGGATTATCTTTAAATAGGCTAGGTTAATTATTTGGGCCTTATAATGACTTATTGATCTAATATTCTATTTATTAATTTATTTAGGCCTTTATAAATTCTAAAAAATAATTGAATATTCCTAAAATAATTTATAAAAATTTTGGGGTCTTACACCCTCCCCCACTTAAGAGAATTTGGTCCCCAAATTTAATATATGGATTTCGGAGAGTGCACTTACAGTTAAATAATTCTGGAAATCTTTTCCGCATGGCTGCTTCGGTTTCCCAAGTTGCTTCATATGGCCATATTTTCTTCCATTGAATCTTGACCATAGGAATAACTTTATTTCTTAGTTGACGCACTTCCCGTTCCAGAATCTTTATTAGCTTTTGTTCGAACGTCATATCCTTCTGAATCTCCAGATTGTCATAAGTGATAATATGGTCAAGATCATATACATAATTCTTCAGCATAGAGACGTGAAATACGTCATGAACTCCTGCTAATTGTGGAGGTAAAGCCAGTTTGTAAGCCACTTCACCAATCCGTTCAAGAATTTCAAAAGGGTCAATAAATCTTAGAGTTAGCTTTCCTTTAATGCCAAATCTTTGAATACCACGACCTGGAAAAATCTTTAAATATACATGATCTCCGACCTGAAACACCAAGTCACGTCTTCGATTGTCAGCATAAGACTTTTGCCTATCTTGTGCCATTTTCATTCTTTCTTGAATGAGCTTGATCTTCTCTATAGAATCCCTGATGAGATCGGGGCCTAAAAATTACTTTTCCCCTATTTCATTCCAACATATTGGTGATCGATAGCTTTTTTCATATAAGGATTCAAAAGGTGTCATTCGTATGCTAGCCTGATAGCTATTGTTATATGCAAACTCTATTAGAGGCAAATGATCATACCAACTATCTCCAAAGTTGATAGCACAAGCCCTGAGCATATCTTCTACTACCTGATTCGTTCTTTCCGTTTGACCATCTGTTTGTGGATGAAAAGCTGTGCTGAAATTCAATCTAGTCCCTAGTGAATGTTGTAGACCCTTCCAGAATTGTGATGTGAATCAAGAATCTCTATCAGATATAATAGTGACTGGGACACCATGTAGTTTGACAATCTCCTTTATGTATAATGCTGCTAGAATATCCACGGACCATCAACTCTTTATTGGTATGAAGTGTGCGGATTTAGTCAATCGGTCTATGATTACCCATATTCCATCGTGTCCACCTCTGGTCTTAGGTAAACCCATAATAAAGTCCATCCATATACTCTCCCATTTCCATTCGGGAATACTCAAGGAGTGTAATTTACCTGCGAGTCTAAAATATTCTACTTTTACTTGTTGGCAGGTGAGACAACGGGACACGAAATTAGCTATCTCTCTCTTCATATTGGGCCACCATAAATTTCTTTTGAGATCTTGATACATCTTCGTTCCTCCTGGATGGATTGTGTATTTGGAATTATGCGCTTCATCTAGGATTAGTTTCTTCGTAGCCTCATGATATGGTACACATGTTCGTCCCTTAAATAACAATCTTCCGTCATTGGAAATAGAAAAATCCGGCCTTTGTTCAATATTGGCTTTAATTTCTAGTAATATAGGATCATCATTTTACAGCTTGACCAGATCTTCTATCAATGTAGGTTGAGCTCGGATATTAGCTATGAAATAATCTTCTTCCTTTATGTCAATATCTAAGTTCAACTGAACAAATTGAAAAACAAGGTTAGTTACACTTATCATAAGACTTGATAGCATACCCATTGGTTTTCTGCTGAGTGCATCTTCTACAGCATTAGCCTTGCTAGGATGATATTGAATAGTAAAATCAAAGTCATTGAGATATTCTAACCACCTCCTCTGCCTCATGTTAAGCTCCTTTTGAGAGAATAAATATTTCAAGTTTTTGTGATCCGAGTAGACCGTGAACTTTTCTCCATAAAGATAATGACGCCAAATTTTCAAGGCAAAAAAATAACCGCTGCCAATTCCAAATCATGTACGGGATAGTTTTCCTCGTGACGTTTCAATTGTCTCGAAGAATAACAGATTACTTTTCCATTTTGCATGAGAATGCATCCTAAGCCAATGCCAGACGCATCCGTATACACTTCGAATCCACCACCTTCCATCGGTAGTGATAGAATAGGAGCTGTGGTAAGATGATTCTTAAGAGTTTGGAAACTCTTCTCACATTCCTCTGACCAGACAAAATGATTTTCTTTTCTTGTGAGTCTAGTTAAAGGAACTGCTATCTTTGAGAAGTTCTTAATGAATCTTCTATAATAACCAGCTAGACCCAGAAAGTTTCTTACTTCTGATACAGTCGTTGGCCGGCTCTAATTTCTGACAGCTTCTACCTTAGAAGGATCCACAACAATACCTTCTTTTGAAATAATGTGGCCTAGGAATGAGACTTCCTCGAGCCAGAATTCACACTTATTGAGTTTGGCATAAAGCTTGTGTTCTCTAAGTGTTTGTAAAGCTATTTTCAAATGTTGTTCATGTTCCTCTTTTGTCTTGAAATATATCAAGATATCATCAATGAAGACGATGATGAACTGGTCCAGATATGGCTGGAAAACATTATTCATAAGTTACATGAATGCTACCGGGACATTAGTTAACCCAAACGGCATCACCACGAATTCATAGTGGCCATAACGACTTTGAAAAGCCGATTTATAAATGTCCTCTTCTTTAATTTTAAGTTGATGATAACCTGATCTGAGGTCTATCTTAGAGAAATATTCTGCTCCTGAAAGCTGATCGAAGAGCTCATCAATACGCGGTAATGGATACTTATTTTTAATTGTAAGCTGATTCAGTCGCCGGTAATCGATGCATAGCCTGAGAGAACCATCCTTCTTTTTAACAAATAGGACAGGCGCACCCCACGGGGATGTGCTAGGTCTGATAAAGCCCTTATCCAGAAGTTCCTGCAACTGCTTCTTCAATTCCTTAAGCTCTGTGGGGGACATCCTGTAAGGGGTTATAGAAACAGGTGCTGCTCCTGGAATGAGTTCAATAGTGAAGTTCACTTCCCTCTCGGGTGGTAAACTGGGTAATTCAGATGGAAACACGTCTGGGAACTCATTTACAATAGGAATGTCTGCGAAGATAATCTCCTTGGATTCGGTAATAATGACAAGCAAGAAAAGCTTCACATCCTTGCGAGATAAGTTTGCAAGCGTGAATAGAAGATATGATAGTAGGATGCTTCTTGTACTTGATACCAAGAAAATAGAATCTCGGAAGACCGGGCTTTCGAAAGGATATAATCCTATTTCAGCAATTGATATAAGCATCATGATCTACAAGTCAATCTATCCCTAAAATGACATCATAATCTTTCATGTTAAGGCATACTAAGGTTGTGGGGAGATTGTGACCCTCTACTATCACTTCGCTATCAGGATAATAGTCGGTAAGCTTTGTTCCAGAACCTAAGGGTGTGAAAATAGCAAGATCTGAAGGTAAGGGAACTGATGCGATTGGTAATGTTTTAGTAAAAGTAGTGGAGATGAAAGAATGAGAGGCACCAGTATCAAATAGCACAAAAACAGGACGAGAACAGATTTGAAGAGTACCTTCCATAAGCCCATCATCCCTGGGCGCTTCCTCTTCTTCTAGAACAGCATTGAGGCGAGCCTACCTCTTGGTCCTTCATAAGGGGACATTCCGGCATGCGATGCTCTCTGCTTCAACACCGTAAACAAGCACCAAGGCGCTTCCAACACTCCTCAACCGAATGGCCGAAGTTTTCACAAAATGTGCAAGCCGTGGCGACCTGCTCCTTCTCCTCATTGACTTTCTTTTGCATATGGGAACTTCCACCATTCTCATACCTAGATCTCTTCTTACTATCACGGCTCTTGTAAGGCTCCGTGATGCGGAACTTTTCTTTCTTATAACGCCGATCTGAGCGTCGGCTTGATTCTTCTCCTTTCCATTTCAATTTTTTGACCTTCTCTAAGGTCCTTTCACATAAATACGCTCGCTGAACCATCTCTGCATAATTACGGATGTTTTGGATCCCGAGCTGCTGGATGAAACCGGGACGTAACCCATCCATAAACCGATTCGCTTTTAATAAATTGGTACTGATTAGATGTGATGCATATGGTGCTAGTCTTGAGAATTGTAATTCATATTTGACAACCATCATCATTCCTTGCCGAAGAGTGCCGAACTCCATAGCCTTTCATTCCTTTACGTTCTCTGAAAAGTACTTGACACTGAATAGGGTAAGAAAACCATCCCATGTATGAGGTGCATCGGCCGGAGGTGCCGGAACCGACTTTTACCATGTGCGAGCATCTTTGTTAAGTTGAAAGGTTGCGAGACGCACCTTCTCCTGATCGGTGCATTGGATAACATCAAATATACGATTCATTTTGTCTATCCAGTTCTCTGCCTTGTCGGGATTAGAAGAACCATAGAATCACGGAGGGTTTAAACTCCAGAAATTACGCTGTAGGTCACCAGCCCTTGCCCCTGCACCACCTTGCGCTATGGTTTGCAATGCCTGAGTAAGGCCGGCAACTGTTTGTTGCATGCCATCCCAATCTACGCGATGAGCCATTCGTAAGATAAGCTATCTGAGAGAAAATAACAACTTGTTATTTCTCATGAAATTGGAATGAAAAAAAATCAATCTTAAAGCTAATTAATTATCTTATCCCGAGCTCTACCCAATTCTCACATGGGTATGGAAATTTCTTCCTTAGTTCATAGGTAGGGGTCCTTAAACCTTGGACTTTTCCTATGACATGACTCTTCTTCCTAAGTCTTGAGACTTAGTCTCTTATACCAGCTTAACTGTCACGTCCCGAGCCTTTATTACAACGGAAGACTAACTCGGGGAGCGCGGATAGCCGGCATGGTAAGCCTCTTGCAAGCAAGAATGATCAGAGCGCAAGACAATCACACACATAAATGCAATTGCATAATATTTACTCAAACTCCAACTTTATTTCATTACTAACTCAAGTACAACCACTAATTCAATTTCCATTATGTACTAGACTCAAGAAATAGGAAAATTACATAGACTCAATCTAAACAATTTAGACTTCCTAAGTCTTCACTCTCATCTTGACAATACTTTCATTCGCTCTCGGACCCGCTACTTGTATAACCCGAATCCGAATTCGAATCACTTCCATCTCCTGAAAAGATTGGAAATAGGTAATGAGCACACTTGCCCAGTAGGTATCTTCGCATCAACATGAAGGCACTATTAAAGTAATTAACAATTTAGCTCTAAAGAATAAGGTAAAAATCATGCGAATGCGATCAATCACGCGATTAAACCAAAGTAACAAGACGATCAAGTAAGTTAGAATGAGAGCAAGTACGAACTAGCAAGAATGTAACAAGAACATGATATTGGCCTTTCATGAACAAGAATGTATCGAGAATGTACTAGCAAGCCACATAATCATCACTCTAGTATCTTTTGCTGATGAGCAAGTACTTCGTGAATTTTTGTGGAATATCAAGCAAGAAAGTCATGTACAAGAATGTCATGTCATGCCGTATTGTGGATTTTCACTTATTTATAGAGAAAGTACTCCCAGCGCAATGCGACGCTAGTAGCATCATACCCCATGGTTTATAATAGTATGTTTCCGACAATCAGCCGAGGGGACTAGCATAGAGCCCTTGAACACAATCAGTGCTCGATCGCATCTTCAAGTATAAATCAAGCTTTTTCCACGCATGTAACAATAAAGTATGGCCAAGAATGTAATAAGTTCAATAAGCTCATGATAACAATAATTCAATGAATGAATGCTTTAATAAGAATCATGAGAAATCAAGAATGACTTAAGCAAGGTTATGCTTATGGAAATAAATCGGCAGCATAACGGTACATTCTTTATTTTCATTCATTATTTTAGGTTTCTTGATCAATATGATAAGTTCTAGATCATCAATAGTCCATCTAGAAACCTTGGAATATCAACCCTTGGTCACCTTGGGTTAAAATACTCAAGCAGTGTGACGGTCGTGTACTGGGCCGTTACATGATGTGACGCTCCAGTATTGGGCGTTACATTAGTCTGAATCCAGAACCAGAAATCGGACTCAGTTGAATGTGACGGTCGTATATTGGGCCGTTACTTGTGCCTGACGGTCCAACATAGAGCCGTTACATTACTGATAACAAAAACATCGATAGTGTAATCTAATCAATGGGCTTTAATGGTACAACCAACTCGGCGTCCTAGTGGGAATCCCAGGCTCGCGGAGAATTACGGAGGCCTTGAAACAAGATTTCCTAGTCCATTGGAAGGAATATCCAATAGAGAGGTCCTCATGTCCAAGAATAATGTTCCTATAGTGCAATGTGAACTAATGGACAACATACCGGAATATGCGCCATATACTTAAAGAAATGACTCTATAGATAAAGAGAATGTGTAACAATGTGAAACCAAGATAAAACTCCGTCAATACAACATTGGAAAATCATGATTTAGAATACAAAACTATAGAGTTTTAGCCAATGAAATTAGCATAACTTAAAATAACCTAAGACACATTAATCATGCAATTTGATTATGAATCAGTAACTAAACTTGAAGTCATGATAACAGGTCCATCTTAGCTATCTAGCTTATTTATAAGTAAACTTAACTGGTTATTATTCTTCCTTGGGCTGGCAGAACACAGGGGTCTGACGGTCTAGGATAGGCGCGTTACAGTGCTTGTGACGGTTTATCGAGGGGCCGTTACAGTGGTGTAACGCTCCTGCTAGGTGCGTCAGAGACAATAGCACAATAAAACACAACAGGGTGTGACGGTCTATCGTAAGGCCATTACATTCATGTGACGGTCTTACGTTGGTGCGTCAGAGAATTTGCTGGCAATAAACTAAGTAAAGGTTTATGAAAACATAACATGCCTAGAAATCAAAATACTACCACAGTCCTAGTCATAATAACGAAGTATAGGCCAACTATATGCATGGGTTTAGTGAATAGACATGATAATATCTTTTAATTTCATTTAGGGCTAAGAGATGCATGAATGTATAGAACTATTAGATCATGAAATTCTTAGTCTAGAATGCATGAATCAAGCACAACCAGAGGGCTTTTATTCCTAACAAGTTGTTTTTGCCAATCATGAGATAACCTACCTCTTCTAAAACCTTTAAACTTCGAATTTGATGCTAGGTGCTACCCTTAGTCCCTTGTACTTCTTGTGATAAATCAGCAACTTCAATCTGCTCTATTTCCTCAGCCTCTTGACCTAAGGATGTGAAATTTTGAGGGTAAGAAGATGAAACTATTGGGAACAAAAAGTTCTAAAGGATTGAACTCTAATTACCTCGTTTAGACGTCCTAATCTCTGGATCTTCAGGGAACTTGCGTTCAGATTCCTGGGTTGCTAAGGTTGAATCAGTAACTTTGGAAGCTTCTATCTCCTTGGTTGCTTGATCTCCTAGCATGAAATTTGGAGAGCTATTAGTCTAATATATTATAAACAAAAAGTCGTAAGGAACTTACCCAAAATTATGACTCCTTACCTTGATTCTTCACGAGCTAAAAGTAAGGGTCGCTCAGTTCAGAACTAGGTCCTATTTATAGGGTTTTGAAGATTAGATCGATTCTAAAGTCCTTAATTTGCCAGAACCTAATCCCTAAGAGTCCTTAGTAATGTTATAAGTTCTCCCAAGTCGATCTCTTGTAGATAAGATCCAAAGTTCTAATCTTTTTGCTCGTTCTTCCTTTCACAGAACTAACAGAGTGTAACGCATCCAGCCTGGCGCGTTACAGGGCTGTGGCGGTCGCCCGATAGACCGTTACATTCAACGTGTATAGAGTTTCAATTTCATAAAACTCTTTTATTCGTTTATCCACATGATTATCTTATATAAAAAGTATTTATCCTTAAAATACGTGAATAAGCTAATTACCCTTCTAGAATATGGGCCAAACTTGATGGGCTTGGTCCATTAACCTTTTGGATTATCTTTAAATAGGCTAGGTTAATTATTTGGGCCTTATAATGACTTATTGATCTAATATTCTATTTATTAATTTATTTAGGCCTTTATAAATTCTAAAAATAATTAATATTCCTAAAATAATTTATAAAAATTTTGGGGTCTTACACCCTCCCCCACTTAAGAGAATTTGGTCCCCAAATTTAATATATGGATTTCGGAGAGTGCACTTACAGTTAAATAATTCTGGAAATCTTTTCCGCATGGCTGCTTCGGTTTCCCAAGTTGCTTCATATGGCCATATTTTCTTCCATTGAATCTTGACCATAGGAATAACTTTATTTCTTAGTTGACGCACTTCCCGTTCCAGAATCTTTATTAGCTTTTGTTCGAACGTCATATCCTTCTGAATCTCCAGATTGTCATAAGTGATAATATGGTCAGATCATATACATACTTCTTCAGCATAGAGACGTGAAATACGTCATGAACTCCTGCTAATTGTGGAGGTAAAGCCAGTTTGTAAGCCACTTCACCAATCCGTTCAAGAATTTCAAATGGGTCAATAAATCTTGAGTTAGCTTTCCTTTAATGCCAAATCTTGAATACCACGACCTGGAAAATCTTTAAATATACATGATCTCCGACCTGAAACTCCAAGTCACGTCTTCGATTGTCAGCATAAGACTTTTGCCTATCTTGTGCCATTTTCATTCTTTCTTGAATGAGCTTGATCTTCTCTGTAGAATCCCTGATGAGATCGGGGCCTAGAAATTACTTTTCCCCTATTTCATTCCAACATATTGGTGATCGATAGCTTTTTTCATATAAGGATTCAAAAGGTGTCATTCGTATGCTAGCCTGATAGCTATTGTTATATGCAAACTCTATTAGAGGCAAATGATCATACCAACTATCTCCAAAGTTGATAGCACAAGCCCTGAGCATATCTTCTACTACCTGATTCGTTCTTTCCGTTTGACCATCTGTTTGTGGATGAAAAGCTGTGCTGAAATTCAATCTAGTCCCTAGTGAATGTTGTAGACCCTTCCAGAATTGTGATGTGAATCAAGAATCTCTATCAGATATAATAGTGACTGGGACACCATGTAGTTTGACAATCTCCTTTATGTATAATGCTGCTAGAATATCCACGGACCATCAACTCTTTATTGGTATGAAGTGTGCGGATTTAGTCAATCGGTCTATGATTACCCATATTCCATCGTGTCCACCTCTGGTCTTAGGTAAACCCATAATAAAGTCCATCCATATACTCTCCCATTTCCATTCGGGAATACTCAAGGAGTGTAATTTACCTGCGAGTCTAAAATATTCTACTTTTACTTGTTGGCAGGTGAGACAACGGGACACGAAATTAGCTATCTCTCTCTTCATATTGGGCCACCATAAATTTCTTTTGAGATCTTGATACATCTTCGTTCCTCCTGGATGGATTGTGTATTTGGAATTATGCGCTTCATCTAGGATTAGTTTCTTCGTAGCCTCATGATATGGTACACATGTTCGTCCCTTAAATAACAATCTTCCGTCATTGGAAATAGAAAAATCCGGCCTTTGTTCAATATTGGCTTTAATTTCTAGTAATATAGGATCATCATTTTACAGCTTGACCAGATCTTCTATCAATGTAGGTTGAGCTCGGATATTAGCTATGAAATAATCTTCTTCCTTTATGTCAATATCTAAGTTCAACTGAACAAATTGAAAAAACAAGGTTAGTTACACTTATCATAAGACTTGATAGCATACCCATTGGTTTTCTGCTGAGTGCATCTTCTACAGCATTAGCCTTGCTAGGATGATATTGAATAGTAAAATCAAAGTCATTGAGATATTCTAACCACCTCCTCTGCCTCATGTTAAGCTCCTTTTGAGAGAATAAATATTTCAAGTTTTTGTGATCCGAGTAGACCGTGAACTTTTCTCCATAAAGATAATGACGCCAAATTTTCAAGGCAAAAAAAATAACCGCTGCCAATTCCAAATCATGTACGGGATAGTTTTCCTCGTGACGTTTCAATTGTCTCGAAGAATAACAGATTACTTTTCCATTTTGCATGAGAATGCATCCTAAGCCAATGCCAGACGCATCCGTATACACTTCGAATCCACCACCTTCCATCGGTAGTGATAGAATAGGAGCTGTGGTAAGATGATTCTTAAGAGTTTGGAAACTCTTCTCACATTCCTCTGACCAGACAAAATGATTTTCTTTTCTTGTGAGTCTAGTTAAAGGAACTGCTATCTTTGAGAAGTTCTTAATGAATCTTCTATAATAACCAGCTAGACCCAGAAAGCTTCTTACTTCTGATACAGTCGTTGGCCGGCTCAATTTCTGACAGCTTCTACCTTAGAAGGATCCACAACAATACCTTCTTTTGAAATAATGTGGCCTAGGAATGAGACTTCCTCGAGCCAGAATTCACACTTATTGAGTTTGGCATAAAGCTTGTGTTCTCTAAGTGTTTGTAAAGCTATTTTCAAATGTTGTTCATGTTCCTCTTTTGTCTTGAATATATCAAGATATCATCAATGAAGACGATGATGAACTGGTCCAGATATGGCTGGAAAACATTATTCATAAGTTGCATGAATGCTACCGGGACATTAGTTAACCCAAACGGCATCACTACGAATTCATAGTGGCCATAACGACTTCGAAAAGCCGATTTATAAATGTCCTCTTCTTTAATTCTAAGTTGATGATAACCTGATCTGAGGTCTATCTTAGAGAAATATTCTGCTCCTGAAAGCTGATCGAAGAGCTCATCAATACGCGGTAATGGATACTTATTTTTAATTGTAAGCTGATTCAGTCGCCGGTAATCGATGCATAGCCTGAGAGAACCATCCTTCTTTTTACAAATAGGACAGGCGCACCCCACGGGGATGTGCTAGGTCTGATGAAGCCCTTATCCAGAAGTTCCTGCAACTGCTTCTTCAATTCCTTAAGCTCTGTGGGGGACATCCTGTAAGGGGTTATAGAAACAGGTGCTGCTCCTGGAATGAGTTCAATAGTGAAGTTCACTTCCCTCTCGGGTGGTAAACTGGGTAATTCAGATGGAAACACGTCTGGGAACTCATTTACAATAGGAATGTCTGCGAAGATAATCTCCTTGGATTCGGTAATAATGACAAGCAAGAAAAGCTTCACATCCTTGCGAGATAAGTTTGCAAGCGTGAATAGAAGATATGATAGTAGGATGCTTCTTGTACTTGATACCAAGAAAATAGAATCTCGGAAGACCGGGCTTTCGAAAGGATATAATCCTATTTCAGCAATTGATATAAGCATCATGATCTACAAGTCAATCTATCCCTAAAATGACATCATAATCTTTCATGTTAAGGCATACTAAGGTTGTGGGGAGATTGTGACCCTCTACTATCACTTCGCTATCAGGATAATAGTCGGTAAGCTTTGTTCCAGAACCTAAGGGTGTGAAAATAGCAAGATCTGAAGGTAAGGGAACTGATGCGATTGGTAATGTTTTAGTAAAAGTAGTGGAGATGAAAGAATGAGAGGCACCAGTATCAAATAGCACAAAAACAGGACGAGAACAGATTTGAAGAGTACCTTCCATAAGCCCATCATCCCTGGGCGCTTCCTCTTCTTCTAGAACAGCATTGAGGCGAGCCTACCTCTTGGTCCTTCATAAGGGGACATTCCGGCATGCGATGCTCTCTGCTTCAACACCGTAAACAAGCACCAAGGCGCTTCCAACACTCCTCAACCGAATGGCCGAAGTTTTCACAAAATGTGCAAGCCGTGGCGACCTGCTCCTTCTCCTCATTGACTTTCTTTTGCATATGGGAACTTCCACCATTCTCATTCCTAGATCTCTTCTTACTATCACGGCTCTTGTAAGGCTCCGTGATGCGGAACTTTTCTTTCTTATAACGCCGATCTGAGCGTCGGCTTGATTCTTCTCCTTTCCATTTCAATTTTTCGACCTTCTCTAAGGTCCTTTCACATAAATACGCTCGCTGAACCATCTCTGCATAATTACGGATGTTTTGGATCCCGAGCTGCTGGATGAAACCGGGACGTAACCCATCCATAAACCGATTCGCTTTTAATAAATTGGTACTGATTAGATGTGATGCATATGGTGCTAGTCTTGAGAATTGTAATTCATATTTGACAACCATCATCATTCCTTGCCGAAGAGTGCCGAACTCCATAGCCTTTCATTCCTTTACGTTCTCTGAAAAGTACTTGACACTGAATAGGGTAAGAAAACCATCCCATGTATGAGGTGCATCGGCCGGAGGTGCCGGAACCGACTTTTACCATGTGCGAGCATCTTTGTTAAGTTGAAAGGTTGCGAGACGCACCTTCTCCTGATCGGTGCATTGGATAACATCAAATATACGATTCATTTTGTCTATCCAGTTCTCTGCCTTGTCGGGATTAGAAGAACCATAGAATCACGGAGGGTTTAAACTCCAGAAATTACGCTGTAGGTCACCAGCCCTTGCCCCTGCACCACCTTGCGCTATGGTTTGCAATGCCTGAGTAAGGCCGGCAACTGTTTGTTGCATGCCATCCCAATCTACGCGATGAGCCATTCGTAAGATAAGCTATCTGAGAGAAAATAACAACTTGTTATTTCTCATGAAATTGGAATGAAAAAAAATCAATCTTAAAGCTAATTAATTATCTTATCCCGAGCTCTACCCAATTCTCACATGGGTATGGAAATTTCTTCCTTAGTTCATAGGTAGGGGTCCTTAAACCTTGGACTTTTCCTATGACATGACTCTTCTTCCTAAGTCTTGAGACTTAGTCTCTTATACCAGCTTAACTGTCACGTCCCGAGCCTTTATTACAACGGAAGACTAACTCGGGGAGCGCGGATAGCCGGCATGGTAAGCCTCTTGCAAGCAAGAATGATCAGAGCGCAAGACAATCACACACATAAATGCAATTGCATAATATTTACGCAAACTCCAACTTTATTTCATTACTAACTCAAGTACAACCACTAATTCAATTTCCATTATGTACTAGACTCAAGAAATAGGAAAATTACTTAGACTCAATCTAAACAATTTAGACTTCCTAAGTCTTCACTCTCATCTTGACAATACTTTCATTCGCTCTCGGACCCGCTACTTGTATAACCCGAATCCGAATTCGAATCACTTCCATCTCCTGAAAAGATTGGAAATAGGTAATGAGCACACTTGCCCAGTAGGTATCTTCGCATCAACATGAAGGCACTATTAAAGTAATTAACAATTTAGCTCTAAAGAATAAGGTAAAAATCATGCGAATGCGATCAATCACGCGATTAAACCAAAGTAACAAGACGATCAAGTAAGTTAGAATGAGAGCAAGTACGAACTAGCAAGAATGTAACAAGAACATGATATTGGCCTTTCATGAACAAGAATGTATCGAGAATGTACTAGCAAGCCACATAATCATCACTCTAGTACCTTTTGCTGATGAGCAAGTACTTCATGAATTTTTGTGGAATATCAAGCAAGAAAGTCATGTACAAGAATGTCATGTCATGCCGTATTGTGGATTTTCACTTATTTATAGAGAAAGTACTCCCAGCGCAATGCGACGCTAGTAGCATCATACCCCATGGTTTATAATAGTATGTTTCCGACAATCAGCCGAGGGGACTAGCATAGAGCCCTTGAACACAATCAGTGCTCGATCGCATCTTCAAGTATAAATCAAGCTTTTTCCACGCATGTAACAATAAAGTATGGCCAAGAATGTAATAAGTTCAATAAGCTCATGATAACAATAATTCAATGAATGAATGCTTTAATAAGAATCATGAGAAATCAAGAATGACTTAAGCAAGGTTATGCTTATGGAAATAAATCGGCAGCATAACGGTACATTCTTTATTTTCATTCATTATTTTAGGTTTCTTGATCAATATGATAAGTTCTAGATCATCAATAGTCCATCTAGAAACCTTGGAATATCAACCCTTGGTCTACCTTGGGTTAAAATACTCAAGCAGTGTGACGGTCGTGTACTGGGCCGTTACATGATGTGACGGTCTAGAGTTGATGCGTTAGAGCGACTAAATCCAGAAACAGTAATTGGACTCAGTTAACTGTGACGGTTGTATATTGGGCCGTTACTTGTGCCTGACGGTCCAACATAGAGCCGTTACATTACTGATAACCAAAAATATCGATAGTGTAATCTAATCAATGGGCTTTAATAGTACAACCAACTCGGCGTCCTAGTGGGAACCCCAAGCTCGCGGAGAATTACGGAGGCCTTGCAACAAGATTTCTTAGTCCATTGGAAGGAATATCCAATAGAGAGGTCCTCATGTCCAAGAATAATGTTCCTATAGTGCAATGTGAACTAATGGACAACATACCGGAATATGCGACATATACTTAAAGAAATGACTCTATAGATAAAGAAGAATGTGTAACAATGTGAAACCAAGATAAAACTCCGTCAATACAACCTTTGAAAATCATGATTTAGAATACAAAACTATAGAGTTTTTGCCAATGAAAGTAACATATATTAAAATAACCTAAGACACATTAATCATGCAATTTGATTATGAATCAGTAACTAAACTTGAAGTCATGATAACAGGTCCATCTTAGCTATCTAGCTTATTTATAAGTAAACTTAACTGGTTATTATTCTGCCTTGGGCTGGCAGAACACAGGGGTCTAACGGTCTAGGATAGACGCGTTACAGTGCTTGTGACAGTTTATCGAGGGGCCGTTACAGTGGTGTAACGCTCCTGCTAGGGTGCGTCAGAGACAATAGAATAATAAAACACAACAGGGTGTGACAGTCTATCGTAAGGCCGTTACATTCATGTGACGGTCTTACGTTGGTGCGTCAGAGAATCTGCTGGCAGTAAACTAAGTAAAGGTTTATGAAAACATAACATGCCTAGAAATCAAAATACTACCACTGTCCTAGTCATAATAACGAAGTATAGGCCAACTATATGCATGGGTTTAGTGAATAGACATGATAATATCTTTTAATTTCATTTAGGGCTAAGAGATGCATGAATGTATAGAACTATTAGATCATGAAATTCTTAGTCTAGAATGCATGAGATCAAGCACAACCAGAGGGCTTTTATTCCTAACAAGTTGTTTTTGTCAATCATGAGATAACCTACCTCTTCTAAAACCTTTAAACTTCGAATTTGATGCTAGGTGCTACCCTTAGTCCCTTGTACTTCTTGTGATAAATCAGTAACTTCAATCTGCTCTATTTCCTCAGCCTCTTGACCTAAGGATGTGAAATTTTGAGGGTAAGAAGATGAAACTATTGGGAACAAAAAGTTCTAAAGGATTGAACTCTAATTATCTCGTTTAGACGTCCTAATCTCTGGATCTTCAGGGAACTTGCGTTCAGATTCCTGGTTGCTAAGGTTGAATCAGCAACTTTGGAAGCTTCTATCTCCTTGGTTGCTTGATCTCCTAGCATGAAATTTGGAGAGCTATTAGTCTAATGTATTATAAACAAAAAGTCGTAAGGAACTTACCCGAAATTATGACTCCTTACCTTGATTCTTCACGAGCCAAAAGTAAGGGTCGCTCAGTTCAGAACTAGGTCCTATTTATAGGGTTTTGAAGATTAGATCGATTCTAGAGTCCTTAATTTGCCAGAACCTAATCCCTAAGAGTCCTTAGTAATGTTATAAGTTCTCCCAAGTCGATCTCTTGTAGATAAGATCCAAAGTTCTAATCTTTTTGCTCGTTCTTCCTTTCACGGAACTAACAGAGTGTAACGCATCCAGCCTGGCGCGTTACAGGGCTGTGGCGGTCGCCCGATAGACCGTTACATTCAACGTGTATAGAGTTTCAATTTCATAAAACTCTTTTATTCGTTTATCCACATAATTATCTTATATAAATAGTATTTATCCTTAAAATACGTGAATAAGCTAATTACCCTTCTAGAATATGGGCCAAACTTGATGGGCTTGGTCCATTAACCTTTTGGATTATCTTTAAATAGGCTAGGTTAATTATTAACCTAATTGGGCCTTATAATGACTTATTGATCTAATATTCTATTTATTAATTTATTTAGGCCTTTATAAATTCTAAAAATAATTAAATATTCCTAAAATAATTTATAAAAATTCTGGGGTCTTACACCCTCCCCCACTTAAGAGAATTTGGTCCCCAAATTTAATATATGGATTTCGGAGAGTGCACTTACAGTTAAATAATTCTGGAAATCTTTTCCGCATGGCTGCTTCGGTTTCCCAAGTTGCTTCATATGGCCATATTTTCTTCCATTGAATCTTGACCATAGGAATAACTTTATTTCTTAGTTGACGCACTTCCCGTTCCAGAATCTTTATTGGCTTTTGTTCGAACGTCATATCCTTCTGAATCTCCAGATTGTCATAAGTGATAATATGGTCAGGATCATATACATACTTTTTCAGCATAGAGACGTGAAAAACGTCATGAACTCCTGCTAATTGTGGAGGTAAAGCCAGTTTGTAAGCCACTTCACCAATCCGTTCAAGAATTTCAAATGGGCCAATAAATCTTGGAGTTAGCTTTCCTTTAATGCCAAATCTTTGAATACCACGACCTGAAGAAACCTTTAAATATACATGATCTCCGACCTGAAACTCCAAGTCACGTCTTCGATTGTCAGCATAAGACTTTTGCCTATCTTGTGCCATTTTCATTCTTTCTTGAATGAGCTTGATCTTCTCTGTAGAATCCCTGATGAGATCGGGGCCTAGAAATTACTTTTCCCCTATTTCATTCCAACATATTGGTGATCGACAGCTTTTTCCATATAAGGCTTCAAAAGGTGTCATTCGTATGCTAGCCTGATAGCTATTGTTATATGCAAACTCTACTAGAGGCAAGTGATCATACCAACTACCTCCAAAGTCGATAGCACAAGCCCTGAGCATATCTTCTACTACCTGATTCGTTCTTTCCGTTTGACCATCTGTTTGTGGATGAAAAGCTGTGCTGAAATTCAATCTAGTCCCTAGTGAATGTTGTAGACCCTTCCAGAATTGTGATGTGAATCGAGGATCTCTATCAGATATAATAGTGACTGGGACACCATGTAGTTTGACAATCTCCTTTATGTATAATGCTGCTAGAATATCCACAGACCATCGACTCTTTATTGGTATGAAGTGTGCGGATTTAGTCAATCGGTCTATGATTACCCATATTCCATCGTGTCCACCTCTGGTCTTAGGTAAACCCATAATAAAGTCCATCCCTATACTCTCCCATTTCCATTCGGGAATACTCAAGGGGTGTAATTTACCTGCGAGTCTAAAATGTTCTACTTTTACTTGTTGGCAGGTGAGACAACGGGACACGAAATTAGCTATCTCTCTCTTCATATTGGGCCACCAGAAATTTCTTTTGAGATCTTGATACATCTTTGTTCCTCCTGGATGAATTGTGTATTTGGAATTATGCGCTTCATCTAGGATTAGTTTCTTCGTAGCCTCATGATCTGGTACACATATTCGGCCCTTAAATAACAATCTTCCGTCATTGGAAATAGAAAAATCCGGCCTTTGTTCAATATTGGCTTTAATTTTCAGTAATATAGGATCATCATTTTGCAGCTTGACCAGATCTTCTATCAATGTAGGTTGAGCTCGGATATTAGCTATGAAACAATCTTCTTCCTTTATGTCAATATCTAAGTTCAACTGAGCAAATTGAGGAACAAGGTTAGTTACACTTATCATAAGACTTGATAGCATACCCATTGGTTTTCTGCTGAGTGCATCTGCTACAGCATTAGCCTTGCCAGGATGATATTGAATAGCAAAATCAAAGTCATTGAGATATTCTAACCACCTCCTCTGCCTCATGTTAAGCTCCTTTTGAGAGAATAAATATTTCAAGCTTTTGTGGTCCGAGTAGACCGTGAACTTTTCTCCATAAAGATAATGACGCCAAATTTTCAAGGCAAAAATAACCGCTGCCAATTCCAAATCATGTACGGGATAGTTTTCCTCGTGACGTTTCAATTGTCTCGAAGAATAACAGATTACTTTTCCATTCTGCATGAGAACGCATCCTAAGCCAATGCCAGACGCATCCGTATACACTTCGAATCCACCACCTTCCATCGGTAGTGATAGAATAGGAGCTGTGGTAAGATGATTCTTAAGAGTTTGGAAACTCTTCTCACATTCCTCTGACCAGACAAAATGATTTTCTTTTCTTGTGAGTCTAGTTAAAGGAACTGCTATCTTTGAGAAGTTCTTAATGAATCTTCTATAATAACCAGCTAGACCCAGAAAGCTTCTTACTTCTGATACAGTCGTTGGCCGGCTCCAATTTCTGACAGCTTCTACCTTAGAAGGATCCACAACAATACCTTCTTTTGAAATAATGTGGCCTAGGAATGAGACTTCCTCGAGCCAGAATTCACACTTATTGAGTTTGGCATAAAGCTTGTGTTCTCTAAGTGTTTGTAAAGCTATTTTCAAATGTTGTTCATGTTCCTCTTTTGTCTTGAATATATCAAGATATCATCAATGAAGACGACGATGAACTGGTCCAGATATGGCTGGAAAACATTGTTCATAAGTTGCATGAATGCTACTGGGCATTAGTTAACCCAAACGGCATCACTACGAATTCATAGTGGCCATAACGACTTCGAAAAGCCGATTTATAAATGTCCTCTTCTTTAATTCTAAGCTGATGATAACCTGATCTGAGGTCTATCTTAGAGAAATATTCTGCTCCTGAAAGCTGATCGAAGAGCTCATCAATACGCGGTAATGGATACTTGTTTTTAATTGTAAGCTGATTCAGTCGCCGGTAATCGATGCATAGCCTGAGAGAACCATCCTTCTTTTTGACAAATAGGACAGGCGCACCCCACGGGGATGTGCTAGGTCTGATGAAGCCCTTATCCAGAAGTTCCTGCAACTGCTTCTTCAATTCCTTAAGCTCTGTGGGGGACATCCTGTAAGGGGCTATAGAAACAGGTGCTGCTCCTGGAATGAGTTCAATAGTGAAGTTCACTTCCCTCTCGGGTGGTAAACTGGGTAATTCAGATGGAAACACGTCTGGGAACTCATTTACAATAGGATGTCTGCGAAGATAATCTCCTTGGATTCGGTAATAATGACAAGCAAGAAAAGCTTCACATCCTTGCGAGATAAGTTTGCAAGCGTGAATAGAAGATATGATAGTAGGATGCTTCTTGTACTTGATACCAAGAAAATAGAATCTCGGAAGACCGGGCTTTCGAAAGGATATAATCCTATTTCAGCAATTGATATAAGCATCATGATCTACAAGTCAATCTATCCCTAAAATGACATCATAATCTTTCATGTTAAGGCATACTAAGGTTGTGGGGAGATTGTGACCCTCTACTATCACTTCGCTATCAGGATAATAGTCGGTAAGCTTTGTTCCAGAACCTAAGGGTGTGAAAATAGCAAGATCTGAAGGTAAGGGAACTGATGCGATTGGTAATGTTTTAGTAAAAGTAGTGGAGATGAAAGAATGAGAGGCACCAGTATCAAATAGCACAAAAACAGGACGAGAACAGATTTGAAGAGTACCTTCCATAAGCCCATCATCCCTGGGCGCTTCCTCTTCTTCTAGAACAGCATTGAGGCGAGCCTGCCTCTGCGTCCATTACCAGATGACTGGTCCTTCATAAGGGGGCATTCCGGCATGCGATGCTCCCTGCTTCCACAACGTAAACAAGCACCAAGGCGCTTCCAACACTCCTCAGCCGAATGGCCGAAGTTTTCACAAAATGTGCAAGCCGTGGCGACCTGCTCCTTCTCCTCCTTGACTTTCTTTTGCATATGGGAACTTCCACCATTCTCATTCCTAGATCTCTTCTTACTATCACGGCTCTTGTAAGGCTCCGTGATGCTGAACTTTTCTTTCTTATAACGCCGATCTGAGCGTCGGCTTGATTCTTCTCCTTTCCCTTTCAATTTTTCGACCTTCTCTAAGGTCCTTTCACATAAATACGCTCGCTGAACCATCTCTGCATAATTACGGATGTTTTGGATCCCGAGCTGCTGGATGAAACCGGGACGTAACCCATCCATAAACCGATTCGCTTTTAATAAATTGGTACTGATTAGATGTGATGCATATGGTGCTAGTCTTGAGAATTGTAATTCATATTTGACAACCATCATCATTCCTTGCCGAAGAGTGCCGAACTCCATAGCCTTTCATTCCTTTACGTTCTCTGAAAAGTACTTGACACTGAATAGGGTAAGAAAACCATCCCATGTATGAGGTGCATCGGCCGGAGGTGCCGGAACCGACTTTACCATGTGCGAGCATCTTTGTTAAGTTGAAAGGTTGCGAGACGCACCTTCTCCTGATCGGTGCATTGGATAACATCAAATATACGATTCATTTTGTCTATCCAGTTCTCTACCTTGTCGGGATTAGAAGAACCATAGAATCACGGAGGGTTTAAACTCCAGAAATTACGCTGTAGGTCACCAGCCCTTGCCCCTGCACCACCTTGCGCTATGGTTTGCAATGCCTGAGTAAGGCCGGCAACTGTTTGTTGCATGCCATCCCAATCTACGCGATGAGCCATTCGTAAGATAAGCTATCTGAGAGAAAATAACAACTTGTTATTTCTCATGAAATTGGAATGAAAAAAAATCAATCTTAAAGCTAATTAATTATCTTATCCCGAGCTCTACCCAATTCTCATATGGGTATGGAAATTTCTTCCTTAGTTCATAGGTAGGGGTCCTTAAACCTTGGACTTTTCCTATGACATGACTCTTCTTCCTAAGTCTTGAGACTTAGTCTCTTATACCAGCTTAACTGTCACGTCCCGAGCCTTTATTACAACGGAAGACTAACTCGGGGAGCGCGGATAGCCGGCATGGTAAGCCTCTTGCAAGCAAGAATGATCAGAGCGCAAGACAATCACACACATAAATGCAATTGCATAATATTTACGTAAACTCCAACTTTATTTCATTACTAACTCAAGTACAACCACTAATTCAATTTCCATTATGTACTAGACTCAAGAAATAGGAAAATTACTTAGACTCAATCTAAACAATTTAGACTTCCTAAGTCTTCACTCTCATCTTGACAATACTTTCATTCGCTCTCGGACCCGCTACTTATATAACCCGAATCCGAATTCGAATCACTTCCATCTCCTGAAAAGATTGGAAATAGGTAATGAGCACACTGGCCCAGTAGGTATCTTCTCATCAACATGAAGGCACTATTAAAGTAATTAACAATTTAGCTCTAAAGAATAAGGTAAAAATCATGTGAATGCAATCAATCACGCGATTAAACCAAAGTAACAAGACGATCAAGTAAGTTAGAATGAGAGCAAGTACGAACTAGCAAGAATGTAACAAGAACATGATACTGGCCTTTCATGAACAAGAATGTATCGAGAATGTACTAGCAAGCCACATAATCATCACTCTAGTACCTTTTGCTGATGAGCAAGTACTTCATGAATTTTTGTGGAATATCAAGCAAGAAAGTCATGTACAAGAATGTCATGTCATGTCGTATTGTGGATTTTTACTTATTTATAGAGAAAGTACTCCCAGCGCAATGCGACGCTAGTAGCATCATACCCCATGGTTTATAATAGTATGTTTCCGACAATCAGCCGAGGGGACTAGGATAGAGCCCTTGAACACAATCAATGTTCGATCGCATCTTCAAGTATAAATCAAGCTTTTTTCACGCATGTAACAATAAAGTATGGCCAAGAATGTAATAAGTTCAATAAGCTCATGATAACAATAACTCAATGAATGAATGCTTTAATAAGAATCATGAGAAATCAAGAATGACTTAAGCAAGGTTATACTTATGGAAATAAATCGGCAGCATAACGGTACATTCTTTATTTTTCATTCATTATTTTAGGTTTCTTGATCAATATGAGAAGTTCTAGATCATCAATAGTCCATCTAGAAATCTTGGAATATCAACCCTTGGTCTACCTTGGGTTAAAATACTCAAGCAGTGTGACGGTCGTGTACAGGGCCGTTATATGATGTGACGGTCTTGAGTTGATGCGTTAGAGCGACTAAATCCAGAAACAGTAATTGGACTCAGTTAACTGTGACGGTTGTATATTGGGTCGTTACTTGTGCCTGACGGTCCAACATAGAGCCGTTACATTACTGATAACGAAAAATATCGATAGTGTAATCTAATCAATGGACATTAATGGGACAATCAACTCGGCGTCCTAGTGGGAACCCCAGGCTCGCGGAGAATTACGGAGGCCTTGCAACAAGATTTCTTAATCCATTGGAAGGAATATCCAATAGAGAGGTCCTCATGTCCAAGAATAATGTTCCTATAGTGCAATGTGAACTAATGGATAACATACCGGAATATGCGACATATACTTAAAGAAATGACTCTATAGATAAAGAAGAATGTGTAACAATGTGAAACCAAGATAAAACTCCGTCAATACAACCTTGGAAAATCATGATTTAGAATACAAAACTATAGAGTTTTAGCCAATGAAAGTAGCATATCTTAAAATAACCTAAGACACATTAATCATGCAATTTGATTATGAATCAGCAACTAAACTTGAAGTCATGATAACTGGTCCATCTTAGCTATCTAGCTTATTTATAAGTAAACTTAATTGGTTATTATTCTGCCTTGGGCTGGCAGAACACAGAGGTCTAACGGTCTAGGATAGGCGCGTTACAGTGCTTGTGATGGTTTATCGAGGGGCCGTTACAGTGGTGTAACGCTCCTGCTAGGATGCGTTAGAGACAATAGAATAATAAAACACAACGGGGTGTGACGGTCTATCGTAAGGCCGTTACATTCATGTGACGGTCTTACGTTGGTGCGTTAGTGAATCTGTTGGCAGTAAACTAAGTAAAGGTTTATGAAAACATAACATGCCTAGAAATCAAAATACTACCACTGTCCTAGTCATAATAACGAAGTATAGGCCAACTATATGCATGGGTTTAGTGAATAGACATGATAATATCTTTTAATTTTCATTTAGGGCTAAGAGATGCATGAATGTATAGAACTATTAGATCATGAAATTCTTAGTCTAGAATACATGAGATCAAGCACAACCAGAGGGCTTTTATTCCTAACAAGTTGTTTTTGTCAATCATGAGATAACCTACCTCTTCTAAAACCTTTAAACTTCGAATTTGATGCTAGGTGCTACCCTTAGTCCCTTGTACTTCTTGTGATAAATCAGTAACTTCAATCTTCTCTATTTCCTCAGCCTCTTGACCTAAGGATGTGAAATTTTGAGGGTAAGAATATGAAACTATTGGGAACAAAAAGTTCTAAAGGATTGAACTCTAATTATCTCGTTTAGATGTCCTAATCTCTGGATCTTCAGGGAACTTGCGTTCAGATTCCTGTGTTGCTAAGGTTGAATCAGTAACTTTGGAAGCTTCTATCTCCTTGGTTGCTTGATCTCCTAGCATGAAATTTGGAGAGCTATTAGTCTAATATATTATAAACAAAAAGTCGTAAGGAACTTACCCAAAATTATGACTCCTTACCTTGATTCTTCACGAGCTAAAAGTAAGGGTCGCTCAGTTCAGAACTAGGTCCTATTTATAGGGTTTTGAAGATTAGATCGATTCTAGAGTCCTTAATTTGCCAAAACCTAATCCCTAAGAGTCCTTAGTAATGTTATAAGTTCTCCCAAGTCGATCTCTTGTAGATAAGATTCCAAAGTTCTAATCTTTTTGCTCGTTCTTCCTTTCACAGAATTAACAGAGTGTAACGCATCCAGCCTGGCGCGTTACAGGGCTGTGGCGGTCGCCCGATAGACCGTTACATTCAACGTGTATAGAGTTTCAATTTCATAAAACTCTTTTATTCGTTTATCCACATAATTATCTTATATAAATAGTATTTATCCTTAAAATACGTGAATAAGTTAATTACCCTTCTAGAATATGGGCCAAACTTGATGGGCTTGGTCCATTAACCTTTTGGATTATCTTTAAATAGGCTAGGTTAATTATTTGGGCCTTATAATGACTTATTGATCTAATAATCTATTTATTAATTTATTTAGGCCTTTATCAATTCTAAAAAATAATTAAATATTCCTAAAATAATTTATAAAAATTCTGGGATCTTATAAAATCTCTGTGACAGAAATTACATGTTCTCTATGAGAGAAAGACTGCAGGCAACAAAGCATTCTTAATCCAACGATTGGTAAATCTCAAGTTGAAAGAGGGGAATTCAGTTACAGAGCGCTTGAATGAAGTGCAGAGCATCATAAACCAATTATCGACGATGAAGATGGTGCTAGAAGATGAGTTGCACGCTATGTTGCTACTCCGCTCCTTGCACGCTATGTTGCTACTCCGCTCCTTGCCAGATAGTTGGTTGACCCTTGTAGTCTCTCTAAGTAATTCTGCTCCAGATGGTGTGTTGACTCTGAAGCACGTGACCAGTAGTCTCTTAAATGAGGAGACAAGAAGAAAGTCATCATTGAGTGCCTCAACTTCACAGATCTTGGCAACAGAAGATCGTGGCAGAACAAGGTATAGAGACAAAACCTATGAAAAAATAAAATCAAGATCAAAATCCAGATCCAGAATCATCGACAAGTGTTGTCATTGTTGTATTCTTGGCCACAAGAAGATTGACTGTAGAAAGTTGAAAGAAGAAAAAGATGAAAAGAGAAAAGCTGAAGACAACGGGAAAGATAAGGAGATTGTAGTGACCGTGTCTAATGAAGAGATAGTAGTTCTTCTCTCTAATGGTGAAAATTATCTTACAATAGAGAAGGGTGGCACAATCTAGAGTTTAGATTCTGGAGCATCCTATCATGCTACACCATGTCGACATCTGTTCTCATCATATAGAACAGGTGATTTTGCTGTTGTCTATATGGGCAACACGGACACTTCAAAGATTATGGGGACAGGAGATGTCTGTGTTGAGCCTTACACAGGGTGTCGACTCATTCTCAAAGATGTTAGACATGTTCCAGATCTCAGGATGAATCTGATGTCTGCAGGAAAGTTAGGTGAAGATGGCTACTCCACTACTTTTAGCCAGACAGGCTGGAAGCTGACAAAGGGTGCACTTGTGTTAGAAAGAGGTAGCAAGTATGGTACTTTTTATGATATGAAGACACGGGTAAGCAAAGGTGAGATAAACACCATGGCAGATGGTTCCTTGTCAGATTTGTGGCATAAAAGACTAGGACACATAAGCTAGAAGGGGATGGATCTACTTGTGAAGAAAGATCTCATTCCAAATATGAAAGGTACGCATCTAAGCCATTGTGACCATTATTTAGTTGGCAAGTAGCATAGAGTTTCTTTTCAGAGAAATCGCCCCAAAAGAGCAACTGACCTTTTGGAGTTAGTTTATTCTGACGTTTGTGGTCCGATAAATGTAACATCAAAAGGTGGTGCATTTTGAGCCTTACACAGGGTGTCGACTCATTCAAAGATGTAAGACATGTTCCAGATCTCAGGATGAATCTGATGTCTGCAGGAAAGTTAGGTGAAGATGGCTACTCTACTACTTTCGGCCAGACAGGCTGGAAGATGACAAAGGGTGCACTTATGTTAGCAAGAGTTAGCAAATATGGTACTTTTTATGGCATGAAGACACGGGTAAGCAAAGGTGAGATAAACACCATGGCAGATGGTTCCTTGTCAGATTTGTGACATAAAAGACTAGGACACATGAGCAAGAAGGGGATGGATCTACTTGTGAAGAAAGATCTCATTCCAAATATGAATGGTACGCATCTAAGCCCTTGTGACCATTGTTTAGTTGGCAAGTAGCATAGAGTTTCTTTTCAGAGAAATCACCCAAAAAGAGCAACTGACCGTTTGGAGTTAGTTTATTCTGACGTTTGTGGTCCAATAAATGTAACATCAAAAGGTGGTGCTTCTTATTTTGTTACATTCATTGATGATGCATCGAGAAAAGTGTGGGCATTTGCAATGAAAAGTAAAAGTGAAGTCAGTAAGATTTTCAAAGTGTTTCATGCTGCCGTTGAGCGTGAAACAGGAAAGTCTTTGAAAAGGCTACGCATAGGCAATGGTGGTGAATATAGGGCTTGGTCATTGAAGAAGTACTGTATGAAGCATGTGATTCGACATGAAAAGACTGTTCCTTATACTCCACAATAAAATGGAGTTGCTGAAAGGGTGAACATGACCATTGTGGAGAGAATCAGGAGTATGCTCTCCAGTTCCAAACTGCCGAAATCCTTTTGGGGTGAGGCAATGTGTACTGCAATGTATCTGATCAACCGGTCTCCCTTAGTGCCACTGGATGGAGACATTCCAGAGAGAGTTTGGTCAGGAAAAGAGGTGTCCTATGATCATGTAAGGGACTTTGGCTGCAAGGCATTTATGCATGTGCCTAAAGAGTAAAAATCAAAGTTAAATGATAAAGCAGTGCCACTTATATTTCTTGGATATGCAAATGATGAGTTTGGTTACAAACTCTGGGATCCAAAGGCCGAAACAATCTGTAGGACCCGTGATGTTGTCTTCAGGGAGGATCAGACAATTGAGGACTTAGAGAAGTCTTCAGAGCCAGAGGTTACTGTAGGCTATTTTCCCATGCCTGTGGTAACAGAACCTCAAGAATAGCCTGATGAGCAAGACGAGGCTGGTGAAGAAGCTGAGGAAATAGACTCAGAGGTTGAAGAACAACAGTCAGGTGACTTTCCCATGGAAGATCTTGTTGACCAGGGACAAGATCTAGAGGGGGAGCAGCCGTCTCAAGCAGAGGCAACTGAAGAGCAGTATGGGAGAGGAAAAAGCATCCGAATTCCTTCTACTAGGTATCCTTCCAATGAATATGTTATGCTTACTGACTGTGGTGAACCAGAATGTTTTGCAGAGGTGTATGGTGATATGCACAAGGATAGGTGGGTGCAAGCAATGCAAGAAGAGTTAGATTCTTTGCATAAAATTCACACCTATGATTTGGTAGAGTTACCAAAAGGTAAAAGGGTATTGCAAAATAAGTGGGTTTACAAGTTAAAGAATGAAGGATAAGGACAAGTGAGATACAAAGTCAGATTAGTGGTGATGGGCTACAGGAAAAATAAAGATATTGACTTTGATGAAATCTTTTCTTCTATACTAAAAATGTCATCTATAAGGGTGATATTAGGCTTGGTGGCATGTCTAGACTTAGAGCTAGCATAGCAAGATGTCAAGACTGCATTCCCTCATGATGATTTGGAGGAAGAAATCTACGTGGCACAACCAGAAGGATTTAAAGTTGCGAGAAAAGAACACATGGTTTGCAGATTGAAAAAGAGTTTGTACGGACTGAAGTAGGCTCCTAGACAATGATATCAAAAATTTGATTTATTTATGGTGGATCAAGGGTACCAAAGGACAACGGCAGATCATTGTGTTTATATCAGAAATTTTTCTAGAGGTTAAAGAAAGACATGGACAAATTCTTTGATATGAAGGACTTGGGACCAGTACAACAAATATTGGGCATAATGATCACTCGTGACAGGAAGGCCAAGAAATTATGGTTGTCACAAGAAAAGTATGTTGAAAAAGTGCTTGACAAATTCAACATGAAAAATGCCAAGATAGTTAGCACTCCACTTGCAGGTCACTACAAGTTAAGCAGTGAGCAGTGTCCATCTTCTATAGAGGAGCAGAAGATTATGGAGAAGATACCATATGCCTCAGCAGTGGGGAGTCTCATGTATGCCATGGTATGTACACGTCCAGACTTTGCTTATGCAGTTGGCGTAGTGAGCAGATACTTATCTAATCTAGGTAAAGAACACTGGGAAGCAGTGAAGTGGATTATGAGATATCTCAGGGGCACATCAAACCATTGTTTATGTTTTGGTGGTTCTAAGCCAAAAATACAAGGATTTGTAGATGCAGATATGGCAAGAGATTTGGACTCCAGAAAGTCCATATCTGGTTATGTGTTTACTTTTGCAGGGGGAGATGTACGTGTCATGACAGTCCAGGTTGCAGAAGTGTGTTACTCTGTCAACTACAGAAGCAGAGTACATTGCAGCTACAAAGGCATGCAAGGAGATGTTGTGGATGAAGAGTTTTCTCCAAAATATAAGTCTTAGGCAGGAAGATTATGTGTTACATTGTGACATCCAAAGTGCTATACACTTAGCAAAAAATGCAGCTTATCACTCCAGAACAAAACATGTCGATGTTCGGTATCACTGGATCCGAGATGTTCTCGAGAAGAAGTTGATGCAATTGGAGAAGATCCACACAGAGAAAAATCCATCAGATATGATGACAAAGATCCTACCAAAAGAAAAGCACAATCTGTACAAGGGATTGGTAGGGATGACTGCTATTTGAGTAAGATGCTATAGTAAGGTAGAGTCCCTCTCATAAGGCTGGAGGGGGAGATTGTTAGAACTGATCTAGCCCCATGAGAGGCTTGCAAGAGGAGAGAGAAAGTTAGTTTTCACAACCAACTCTCCTCCATACACCTCGTAGGTGGGTGTTTGTGATTATTATGAAGGCTTTCTCCATATAATTGGGAGGAGAACCCATGCATGCAAAGAGACCAGAAACAATGAAGGTGACAAGAAAGAAGTCCCTTGCACACACTGGTGAAAGAGAGAGAACAGAGAGAAGAAGAGGAGGAAGAAGAAGGGAGAAGGGCTGCGGCATCTCCGGGCTTCCTCGGGTATCTCTTTCCTCGAGGTTCTCGTCTCGGATATCAACTCTAGAGTTTCTCATTGGGGTCTCAGGTGTGTGGTCTCCATACTTGTGTGGAGGTTGTAATTCTAAGTTTTGTAGTCTGAGAGTAAAGTCGGTGTATTATTTTATTTTATTATAGTGGATTAGATTTATCTAATTATTTTTCCCAGTTTAGAGATTTTTACATAAAATATTATACGTCGTCTTTGTTGTATTTTATTTCTGTAAAACTATATTTTATACTTGTGTGGTTGTCAAGTTCATCCTCAGCCGTTCACACGGATGGAAAAATACCATTTTTTCCAACATTTTCCAACCCTCACCTCTCCCCCCCCCCTTCTACTTCTAACCTCCTAGGCCTCCACTGCCCTCCTCCTTTCATCTTCCTTTCACCCCCTCCCTCGATTCGCTGGACGACGCGAGCCACCACTCCACCCTCCCCCTTTCTTATTCTCTCCATTTCGTTCTCGCCCACCAAGTCTGTTGTCGGATGATGCCAGCCACCCCGCCACCCCTCCCTTTCTTATTCCCTTCACGCCCCTCCCCACCCAATGTGCTACCGGCCCTACCGCCCTCCCCCTTTCTTCTTCCCTCCACCCACTACCGGATCACGGGCGTCCCGATGTGCAAGCGTGCCGGTTTCACCCAGATACAATCCAGCATGCTGATATAGTGTGGTAGGTCACGATCCAACAATAAACCATAATTTAACTCTCTCAAGGTCAGATATCCTGTAATTTTTCCTTTCAAATTTTTAAGACCCGTCTTTAAATCGATGGGTGTCTGGAGTTATCCCAACTCCCCAACTTAGAATTGCAAGACAGATAGTTTAAATATATTTTATCATATCTTGTTGAACAAGAGATTATAATTGTGTAGGCCAACTTAATTTCTTAAACTTAGTTATAATAACAAGTTCAAAAATATGTTGGTTTTGATGCCACGCTGAAGTTGTCGAGCCATCCAACTCAAGAAAGGGAAGAGCAGAATAGACCCTGACATTTTTAGTACATTTTGTTTCGCTTCATAATTATTCAATACATTACACTATTTTAACAACAGGAGAAGAGGTTTAATTTTAGTCTACTCATGAATCAGGAAACTTGGTGGTTGCTGTATCTACAGTATCGAGGGTTTCCATGGGGTAGTTATAGACCAGGGACGCACACATCACTTTCTTTTCACTTCCAGGGCCATATGCTAATAATTGCTACTTGCTCCCACTTACTTACTCTTGCTGCAGTTAACACTGAAAGAAACGACGGATTTGGGATCTTGGGCTTATTGAGAAAACATGTTTTGCGTGGACCAATGACAGTTAATTAGATGGGATTTTTTTTTGTTTTGTTCTGGGGGCAGGGGGGTGGGTTTCAACCTGCTTCACGTCAATTCAAACCTCTTGGAAGGATGCGTGGAATGGAACAATCAAACGAGAATTCAGCGTTCTACGCCAACCCAAAACGCTGCCAATATGAGGAACCTTCCGGGCATGGGAGAAGACGTCTTCATGTGTTCCTCTGTTTGGACATTCTAACATGGACATTCTAACATGGAGCGTCTAGAAGTTGGACCGTGCTTCATGCTTGTACTCTTCGCATAAACGAGAGCCAGGGGGAGAACGACCCCTTCGGCTTTCCAAGCAGGCCAAAGAGGTCACAGAATAAAAGATAAAATCTTTTTGCAAATGAATCCCTACAATCTAACCTAATTGCTTATTAGTCTATGAAATTTTGAGACGTGCATATAAACTCGTACCCTCTTCTAAGTATTGCTATGATTGACACCGGTCAAAAAAATAAAATCTCAAGTAAAATATTCCATCCATAAGGTGACATAGCATTAGAAAATATGAAAATATCTTTCCCTAATTGCAGAGACGGAAAAATGATCTCCCGGGTCTCGTATCACACTTTTAAGATTTGTTTGATTGGGGAAGGACGTCTGACCACCCGTGAAAGTTTACAAACACTAAGAAGAAGACGTCAGAAGGAGCCATGCGCGTTATCCTAAGGGATAACTCTCTAATATTTAAGTAAGGACCATGGCGAGGCGAAGAACAGCAAGAAATAGAGAAGATGAGAGAGCATAGGAGTGGAATAGTCAAGCTTGGGAGCCGGAGTGGAGTCTCTGGATGTGCTCATTGTGTCTAGCGAATGCTCGGAGAGTGCTCGCCGCACTAGAAACGTTCTCGGAGGACAACCCTCTCTAGTATCTCTCCTTCCTCTTCCGAGTATCCGAGCGTCTCACCGTGCAGGCCTGCCTTCTTGTAGGGGTGTGTCTCTCACTCTGTGAGTGTGTGCCTTCGTGTTTGTCTGTATGTGTCTATATGTGTGTGTATTTGTCCCTTTTTCATATGATCGGAGGACTATTTATACTGGTTGTCCTGGCAGTGGAGGCCCATCCCTTAACAAGGAAAGACGTGAGTCGTGGGGTAACGCCTCCGCGCGATCGTGGGGAGTTTTCCGTTGTGTGCTATTTATCCGGGCAGTGCGGCCTTCAGGCGAGTCTCATGGCACTCTAGGCGTGTGCTCGCCCCTACTGGAGTAGAGGCCGACAATGACAGGAGTAACGTTCGGTCACTAGAGAGTCATCATGTGCCCGAGATGCCCGCGTCGATGCCCCTTATGAGCTGGCAAATCTCCTGTGCACCCCCATTGGGCCGCCTAGTGTGGGCCGCTAGTTGTCGAGTGGCTTGCTTTGCACCCGACGAGTCTTGGGCTGACATAGACTTGGCACTAATGGGCCACATTTGGGTCGGGTAGATTTTACCATTCTCACTAGCCCCCCACTCTCAGACGCCAAGCACATTCGGGGTCCGAGAGGAAGTCCCAGTGGGCCCGACGGGGAAGTTTCTAGGAGGATTTCCTCGTATCGTCTGGGCAGATGGGCCCGACCACCTACCATGCTTCTTGGCAGGCAAGGCGACTCCTGTCGAGATGTTAGGCGACGTCGCTGTCTGATGAGGACATCAAAATGGGGACTTAGTGGACCGGCCTCGTTGGTAGAGAGGTCGCTCCCGTCCCATGGCCCATTAGGCCGGGCCTGTCTAATTGTGAGCTTTTCTCTTTTAGCTATGATGTAATTTCTTTCTTATTAGCACTTAGTTCTTAGTGGGTCAGTTAACTGGGCCCAAAAGGCCAAGTTAGCTAGTGGGTCTAGTTAGGGGTCGTAGGTTGCTTATTGTCACCCTGGGATAGCGGGGTCTTTTCTCATTTATTAGGGACAATTAATGTCTTTGTAACCTCTTGGCTTCTCTTGTAAATAGGGGATCAAGGGCTCTCATTTGAGTAGAGAATTATTGAATGAAAGAAATTATGTTCAAGGAAATCCCTTGGTTTTCTCTCCCTCTCTCTTGGTCGCACATCTCTCTCTCTCATTCTTTCTCTCTCTAGGGCGCAGCCCCCTCTCTCTCCCCTTGCCTTGGTCGACCTCCCCTTTCTCCCTCTCACTCTCCACTTGCCACATCAGCAAGGGAATCTCCCCCTCCCACAATCCCTCCAAACATCTCTCCCCAAATCCCTCCACCCTACTAATATCCTTCCTAATCTAGTTTCCCTTCTCATTCAAAATTCAAACACCTCCCATAATCTCTCCCTCCCTCCATCAAATTAAATCTAAAACCTCCCTAAAAGTTCTCTGCCACCTCAGCCCCACCGGAGAAAATCTCCTAAATTCCCTCCCCCATCCTAGCAGCTGCGCCCCTCTCTCCTCACCCAACCTCCCTCTGCCTTGCGCAGCCAGCCCACCTCCCTCCACATCCCACGAGAATTCCAATTCCCCTCCCTATTTTTCCTCCTTTTCTCCACCAAGCTAAATCCCTTATTCCTAATCCCTGCCACCTCATCTATTGGGCCTTGTTTGTTTGGAGGATATGTTAAGGAGAATAGCTTAATCAAGGGTTGAGTATTCAAAAAAATATACCATTTTGCTTTGATTGGGAAATAAGGTAACCCATAATATCTTTGAGAATTGTGAAAAAGTTTAACATATCCTTGTTCTACCTTTTTGGTTGAATAAGTTATCATGGGATAAATCAGAATAAGAGCCTATCCCATGGAATACCTTGTATGAGCAATCAAAGGGAATATGGTAACTTTTACCGGTTTATCCCAAGATATCCCGGCTTATCCCCCAAACAAAGAGGCCCAGAGAATAGTCTCCCTAGAATCTCTCCACATCTCCCTAGCAGCCGCACCTACCATCTCCCTTCCCCATCCAAGTGCGCACCCCCCATACCCCAAACCCTAGTTTGCACCACCAGCCACCCCTCCCCTCTGCAACACACGCCCCTCTCCATTCCAGGTGCGTCCACGGCAGCCCCGGCATCGCATGGCTTCATCCTCGACACCGACGTTGAAGATCCCCTTTGTTCTACTGCTCCCAGACCTGTAGCAGAACTTTGGTCAAGTTTGTAGCATCCACACCGCCATCTCCAGTGTGAATCTGCCCAAGCCCCCTTCTGTCGGTTCGTTCATCTCCGCGTCATCTTCGCAGCAGAGGTAGTTTCATCCCGTTTCGACGTCGGCACCGGTCATGCCGTTTGTTCTCCCACGACTGCGCAGATCAGGGGCAACCCAGTCTGCCCAGACTGTGTGCCCGACTTGTAGTTCGTACCACGCCCAACCTGTTCATCTTCCGCCCTAGGTGTCTTCATCAAAGTTGTGCCCCTCGATGACACGGAACCAACCCAGGTAGTTTCGTCCCGTTCCAATCTCGGTGCAGAAAGTTACACTACGGACTTCGTATTCCTATCGGGCTGCTCACCCAGGAACCTGAGGCTTGCCACTTCTGCGACCATGCCCGGCTCGATGATCCAATGGCCGCCATCTCTTGAGGGTACGTAGACCTCCTTGTCTGCTATCCCACTGAGTTAGTTCTGCCTCGTTTGGAGTTCTACAGCGAGCGCACCGGCCGTTGCAAGCAGACTGCGTAGGATTATCCTGTGAGGCAAAATCGCGCAGGTCATTGTTCATGACCTGTCCCGGCCACCAGAGACCTTGGATCCTCACCAAACTTTTCTAAGCCCTGCAACACTTCTCCAGAAACGTTTTGGCGCAAGCGGCATCACGTTTGGAGTTCCGTGCGTGGAGTACCAATCAGAACCTTCCAGTTCTATCCTATAGGACTGCGTGTGGCTTTGCTTGTGTATTCCCATCCCCGTGCTCCCCCCTCCTGCGTGAGGGTAGTTTTATATTGATCAATCCCATCCCCGTGATCCCCTCCCTGCGCGAAAAGTAGTGCCATAAGGCTATACTCACAGGTTCGCATCGGAGGCCGCCGTCGACGTTCTCATTCGCGCGCTCGTCCCGCGTCACTGTCATTATTGAATGACCATGTTTTATCTGTAAAAGCGGGCGCGAACAGCCGCCTAGGTTCTACGGCCAGCCTTGGCAGTGACAGGTGCCTTCTTTCCTCGTGTCTCCTCGAAGCGATCACTTTGCCTTCGGACGCTTATAAGTATCGGCGTAAGGACAGTTGATGGGAATCGACTCCGAGCACTAGCTTTTTAGTTTGCATTTGTGTCCTTTTATTCGCATTTATATCCTTGGGAAAACTTGTTTGCAATTGTAAGGCTTTATAAGCTAAAATGTGAGTCTTTAGATTTTAGTGGGTTTACGTGTAAAAGTCCAGTAGGACCAGCAAGGGGCCCCCACCTTCTTCCCCATTGGTCCACCTAAGCCTTAGAGCCCATGTGGGGATGGTCAAATGTCCAAGGTGGGCTTCTAGATGGCTTGACCATTCAAGGGGACAAAGGGATGAAAATTTTAAAGTTGGCCACCATTAAAGTCAAAGGGGTGCCCCCCTTAGAATGAATTATTTTAATTTGTTAAAACACATGGGAGAATTAATTATGTTCTCTCCCTTGTATGCCCCTCCCCTAACCTAGATCTGAGGATAGTTTAGGTCATTTGTATTTTCATATAAATACCTTGTAATTCCCATTTTGATAGAATTAATGATGAAAAATTAAGTGAATTGCTTGAAGCAAGAAGGGTGCGCCCCTTGTCTCTCTCCCCTCCCCCTTGCAGATGGATTTCTGTCCTTTTTCTAAAGTGTGAGGCCTCCCTTCCAACCCCCTTCCTGAGTGTGAAGCTCAGCGCCGCCGCCGCCACCACCATCGAGCCGCTATCGCGCCGCCACCGCGAGTTCTGTCTAAATCAGGATAGAACCTCAAAGCCATAATTTTATCTTTTTATCCTGTTGTCTGATCGAGCTCGAACTTTAAGAATTTTTTCTCCCTGTCACCCCTAATCTCCAGTTCAAATTTCGTGCCATTTGGCCTTCGTTTGATATTTTTCCCGTATCTTTGTTCTTCCCCTCAGTAATCTGCCAGTTTGCAGATCTGCAAGACAGTGTCCCCTTGTCATAATTTTCCCACCCTCTTATCAATTTTAAAAAAATCCATAAAAATTTTCATTTGTTCCTAACATCCACTCATTCCACTCATAATTTTCCCAGCTCTAGAAAATTCCCTTACCCTCCATTCAAAATTCGTTTTCAGGTAAATCTCTTTCTGTCCTGACAATCTATAACTAGATCCACAGAAACATACAGAATTTGCAGAGCTTCCCATTTCTAGTCCCTTCTTTGGATCGACCGGAAAAATATATATGTTGTAAATCTATGAGTCCTCTTTCCAACGGCACTAACCACTCCTCGATCCGCCTCTTGATATGAGCACAAAAATTTCGGTCGTGGAGGTGCGTAAATCTGTTCCGTGAACAGAGCAGCAGAGGTAGTAGTAAAATAATTCCCAATTAATTATCTCCCTTCAGTTTCAGGGACCACCGCTTCAGGGAGTCAATCAGGGACGTCCCGCCATCGTTTCAGCCAAGTGTCGACTTCAGAAGACTGAAGGAGGATGATGTCCCATTGGAAGCCACTACTTGCTGTCCTGCAACTCAGAACTGAGTCGGCGCAGCACCGAGTCGGCATAGTACCCGGTCGGACCAGCAGCCCGGTTGCGCCCCGAGAACCCTTCCGACTTGCTACCCGTCAACCCAAGATCGGTCCTCCCGGGCCACACTTGTAGTCCTTTACCTCCCTGCATGGAGTGGGCAAGAAATCACTGCTGTAATTAGTGAATAATTATTTTTACCGAGAGTTACCGTACTTGGCCGGGATCGTCTTCCCTACGCCCGGAGCGTGGAGATACACTCGCCACCCTCCTCATAGGCACTTTGCTTATATCGGATATTATGCCACTGCTAGTGATAGGATATTAGCTCGCTTTACTTTCATCACCGCTGCGAGAGAGAGCGAGACCCGTCCCGTGACCCGATCCGGGCACGAGAGAGAGCCGACCACCCTAGCTCTTTGCCGATTTCTCAACCGCGCACGTCCGTACGCTTCTCTCGTTAGGGACGATCGCGAGTTTGCATAGAGTCCAAGGATCGCATATCAACTTGGAGTCGAGTCCGTGGTCCGTCCTGCATCACATTGGTATCAGAGCGTCGGGTGAGTCTACGGTAGTTTTTGTTAAAAAAACAAAAAAAGTGTCTAAGTCTAGGTGTCGCATTTACATTTCTTTATTCGGTATATCAAAAGGTGTTGCCCAAACGTTAGGTTACGCCTATCGGGAACGTCGCACATTTGTGAGAGAGGATCTTTGGATCCCGTAACTCCGCCAAGTACCATCTATTGGTTGAATCCAGGTGTGTAGTCGAGTCTGCAATCCAACTTGCATTGTCATTTAGAGTCGTGTCTAGTGTCTTGTCCAACTGTCGGCATGGCCATCATATAGCTCCCCGTATCCCATGGATTACCAAACGCCCGCATCTTATGCTTGGTGGCGATATGCCCAATGATGGAAAAACCAACCCCACCACTCCCGTAGGACCGCAACCCGGGACTTCTATGGCTCCAAGGTCCCGAGCGACTACCTAGAGAGGGAAGCCGCTATGGACACATATTTTGAGTGCTGCATTATGTCCGATGCCATGCAAGTCGACCTTGCCTCAATGCGACTTTTCTACGAAGCCACAGAAACGTGGAGGGACATAGAATATTTGAGGGAAATTAGGAGGCAAAGGCCTATAGAGTCATGGCAAGAGATGAAGGGCGAACTTAGCAAGATCTACCTACCCGGCCCGGTCACATCCAACCGACCGACTCCACCCAATCTCTTCCAACCAAGTGGGTCATAGTCGGAGGCAAAGAGCCCCACATGTAGACAAGCCTAAGCCCAATTCTAGGCCGAGTGATTATGGGCGAGTCCATCCCGATACCCCTACTCCAAACCTGACCATTGCCGAGCTTTTCAAAACCATTTCGGATCGGTTGGATAGGATGTGTACTCAAATTGACGGATTCCTGCCCGAGCCCCTCAACCCGGTGCCACCCCAAGGACCTTGTTGACACCCATTTTTAGCCCGTAAGTTGTGTCATTTCTCTTTTTCATCATTTTGGATGTCCCAAATTAACCATTATTTTGGAGCGTTCCTTGGATGGATTTCGAGCCCATTTCATTGTTCCATTCCCTTTGAGCATTGGAGATCATGATTTCTTAGAGCCCTAGAGCCTATTTTTCACCTTCCGGCCTTCCAAGTCGACTTACGGCCCATTTAGGTCGACTTCCCTCAGGAATGCGGCCCCTTTCGCTGCGTAGTCTTGAAAAATGGTCCATTTTCCCCCTTCCTTTTCTCTATTCATTAAGTGTCCTTCGCCAAAGTTGTTCCTTTTTTAAAGCCCTACATTTTCTTTTTCTATGCCATTATCCAGTTCTCCACCGTTTTCAAGCCCCAGTATTTTTTTCTGTTCTCACCCCATTTTCTCCCTCTTCTTATCGTTTTTTCATCTTATTCATTTCATGAAAGTTGTTCATATTTCAGTTATATACAATTTCTTTTTCTATCACTTTTTCTAAATCTGCACCATTTTCAATATATTCTCTGATTTTTAAAGTCGCGCGAGCTTGACAGTCAAACCTTGATAAACGGTCAACAGATGACCGTGTGAACAGTAAGTTTTTTTAATTTTTTAATTTTTAATTTTATTTTTATTATTTTTGAAATGTCAAAAAATGGTCTGTGGATGACCGTTTATCCAATTTTTGTGCCAAAAGTCTCCCGATCGCCCCCTGGTTCATTGAGCGGTCTGCCCCTAGACCGCCCTATTCATTGAACGGTCTATCGTGCGACCGTTTATACCCCAAAGAGTCCAAAAGTTTCTGAACTCCGTCTTCTTCGCCGCCGGATTCTAAGGCCGAACCTGTGCAACGGGGCCTCCTTGTTAGGGCTCTATCTTCTAGAATACTCCACGAAATGGAGCCCTATTTGTTGATGTGTCTTCCCCTTTGTATTATCTTGAATTTGGTATATGGAGCACGATTTTTAATTGACTATATCTCCTAGAATCTTGGCCGCAATATCAGGTTTTATGCATTTTCGCGTCACACAAACTCTTCCAGATTAGGCTCCGGGGCCACCTTCCATGGACTCTATCTTCCGGATCCTTCCTCAAAAAGAGTCCCATTTGTTCCTAGCTCTTATCCTATCTAGTATCTCGAGATTGATCCAGAGATCTCGAGATTTGGTGGACTCTATCTTCTGGAATCGTGGGAGAAAGTTGGGGGTTTCACCACTTTTCTATAAAACCTGCCCATAATTTCCTGTGCGATGGGGGCGTGTTTTCAAGGCGACGGTGAAGCCATGCCAGATTTTCTACTCAACCCTTCGACCCTAGCCTGAAGAGGGAAGTATTGTCTTTTCATTGATTCATTATTTGATCAATTTTATCATCATTTTCCCTCCTAACTTCGCCCCTACTTTTGGCAAATCATCATAGTTTGTTGATTTTCTGCTACAACTTCGCGACGGGGGCCTGTTCATCAAGCTGGGGCGAAGTCATGCTTCATCCGTTTTATCCTCCTTCGACTCCATCTTGAAGAGGGGAGTATTAGCTTCACGTTGATTTTATGTTTGCCTTATTTCTCATATCTTTTCCCCCTTTTCTAAGCCCCTACTTTTGAGGTTTCACCAAACTGTTCTGCACTTTGATGAAACTCAGATTTCTTGCAACGGGGGCATGTTTGCGTCGCCGGTGAGAGGCCGTGGGGCACTCTTGATCTGTCCTTTCAACTCTAGGCTCTAGAGGGAAGTATAATCTTTGTGTTCCTTGGTTTTGGGCTCATTATCTCGTCATGTTCATGCATATTTTGTCCATGATTTTTACACTTTCATTCTGTTTTTACACTTAGTCATTTTTCTCCCATGTTCTGCACCCTTCTATTTTCTTGAGTTTTCCACCCCATTTTTTACTGCTGTCTTCCCTGTTTTAAACTCTCCTTTCTGCCCTAGTTTCACCACAACATTCTCACCTTTCCATAGCATCCTCTCTTTCCTTTTTTGGTGTTCTATCTTCTGAGATATTCATCATTCTTTGAGTCCACTTTGTACACTGTTCTGCATTTTCTGCACAGTCCGCATTTTTTACCAAATCTCCGGTATCATAACTTTCTGTCCCAACCTCCTTTTGGAGTGATTCTTATTCTTGCTTCTTCACAACACTTAAGTCTTCTGTCATCTCAAATTTCTCCCCATTTGGACTTCATTTACCCTACTATTTGCATCAGTCTTTGCACCCAATGTACACTGTTCGCACAATTTTTCTTGTGACTTGCACTTTTGCACCTTCTTTATCTATGTTCATCATGGCATATTAAATCAATCTTTGCACTCTAGTCTCATCACAATATACACACCTATTATTTGCACCCTTCCATAGGGGTTAAAAACCCTCCCCGGGTAAGTTTGCCCTCAATCATTCATGCTACTTTATACACTTGGGTAGATTTCTACACTTAGCATTTTCTAATGGGTTTTGCCTCTTGTTTTGTGTTTGTTTCGCAGGAAAGCATGGAAAGTGAGGCCCTTACCTTCTAGCCAGATGGAAGGCAAGGAGAGGTAATCCGCATAGTCCCCGCATCTTGATATTGAGCGTGATCATCCTCTTTTTCCAAGGTACACAACGCACTTAGTATTTTATATTCTTTTGACGTTGTCATTCCTTGGTGGCGATAACGGTATTCTTTTACATCTTTTATCGCCTTTGTCTTGCTGTATGATAATGCTACCATGTTTACATAGTCACATGTTCATGGTGTTCACTTGATATGCACATTGTGTTATCACTTATGCACATATGCTTATCTATGTGACTTGTGACACCACGCTCCACATTTTTCACGTCATCAACTTTTTTTGACGATCACAGTGGGACCTCTAGTGCCCATCACTTTGTCCATGGTTTCTTGCAATCTTGGTGTGTATATTCATGTTTAGATATCATTTCACATCTTCATATTGTTCATCTTGTTTGCATCCATCTTGTTATGTTTACTTGTTTTCAGTATATCTTGATTTGCTAGTTTTAGGTTAGAAATTGCATGCACTCCGGTGCACATAGGATCATGCATATTTGCATATTGTAGTTGCATTCCCCTCGGTAAGTGACCCTCTCGCTCCCATATTCCTCGGGCTCGACTAGGTGATCTTATCCGGGACCGTCATAAGTCCCCACGAGCCATGGATTCCCACACGGACGTCGGGCCGGTTGTACCTTTCCACCCCTTAGGCTTGCATTTGCATACGTTGTGAAGGAGTTAACCCTAGTCAACCCATAGTTTGGACCTTATTCCCTATAGGATACCTATCTTGAGGGAATTAATCTTAATTTAAAGACATTTAAAGGCCCACCAAAATTTTGACAATAAAATATTTCCCATCATATTAACTTGGTTGACTTGGGTGAAATCCTGCATATTATTTGTGTTGTTTGGGCTTGTCCAAGCCCATTTGTGTCATTTTATGTTGCATCCCCACTATCCATATAGGTTTTGTCATTAGGCCCACTTATGTTAGTCCATTCTGTGTGTCCATTTGTCTAGTCACATTGTCCTGGGTCCTTTTTTTCCCTTTGCATTATTGAGTCAGCCCCCTCTCTGATTCTCGATCCCTCTTACTTCCCTCATTGTATTCCCTTGATTTTTCCTGTATAAAGTCTCCATTTACCTTCATGGAGCGCCATTTTTCTCCTGTATATTACCCTTGTTCATCCCCGTCTTCCTATTCCCGCGTGGATTCCTCTTTCCATGCAGGCCCATCTCCTCGTGGCCCTTCTGACTCACAAGTGAATCTCATGGCCCACTCATCACCTCTTGTTAGTCAAATGGACCCGGTCCAGGCCCAAAAACTCACTATTGATCACCTTAATGGGCCTCATTCTCATAACGGGCCTCATTCATCTAATGGGCCTTATTCCTTTAATGGGTACCATTCTCCTAGCGGGCCTTATCCCTTCAATGGACCTCACCCTTCTAACGGGCCTCCATCTTCTACTCTTAATGGACCCCCTTTCTTTAGCGGGCCTTCTTATTCTCCTAATGGGCCCACTTCTCTTAATGGGACCGCTCCTCCTACCCATGTTGCTGCTAGCCCAATCGGTCCTCATTCTTATGATCATGATTCTTCCAAGTCCATATATCCTGCCACTCCTGGAATGGGCTTCCCTTCTTCTCAATCTGGATCCCTTTAACCAACCCACTATCATAATTCTGGTCCAAATTCACCCTCTCTTGCTCAGGTTGGCTTGCATCCTTCTCAGCCTCTCCCCATCGAGGAGATGATTGCTCAAACCCAACGCCAGCTTCATGAACTTCAACGTCAAATTGATCCCAAAACTTCTTTGAGTGTCCCGTTTGCATTCCAAGGTCTTCAGCTTCCACCGCACTCACAAATTCCCGCATATCGCCGCTATGGTGGAGACGATGACCCCTATATGCACTTGAAGGAGTTTCTTTGTGAGTCGGTTCAATTCCGACATGACCAACGCTTGATGGCTAATTTATTTGGTCTATCTCTAGAAGGCCCGGCTCGAGATTGGTTCTTTGCATTGTCGCAAGATCAAGTGGTGAATTTTCAGGCTGTTCAAGAGAAATTTCTTAAGCAATATCAAGACCAGGTTGGGCCCAGATATTCCATGGTTGATCTGGCCCATGAGAAGATGAAGCTCGACGAGGAGTTCTCTACCTTTGCCGACCGCTGGCGTCGCCTAGCTGCGCAAGTCCCGGGGCATATTCCGGAGGGAGAGCAAATCAAAATGATCATTTCTAATGCAACGTCCGAGTATCGGTTCATCTTAGCCTTGAATGACATCACCTCCTTGCAACAGCTTTATAGCCGAGCCCGCTTCATCCACCAACAACTTTTAGGTTCCCTTGACCCAGAGTCCCCTTCACCTTCAACGCCCACATACGCCTCCTATCCATCATCTCCCACATATTCTTCCATGAGTCAGCCCTCCACCACATATCCTTCCATGAGTCAGCCTTCCGCTCCCCCACACCCATATACCTCCACATATCTATATACCTCCACATATCAACCCTCCACGAGTCAGCCTTCTGTCTCTTCATACCCGCATGAACCCCCACCTCCGGTCAAGGAAACCCAGACCCCGAGTAGGTGGATGCCGTCTATATACCCCCTCATCCTGCTCCACATATGCCTTCACCAAATCCTTCCCTTAGCCATGCGTCATTGCCTACGCAACCTCCGCTTCCATCCCCGCAACCTTCTCTATCACCTTCCCATATCCCTCGGCATCCACCATACCCGAAGCGGGCTCCTCATCCACCGTTGCCGGAGTCTTTTACAGACATTTTTAGGGCTTTGATGGCCGCTCATGCGTTGTAACTCCCTTTGGTTGTGCCTTGCCGACCCACGGCCAGGAATGTGTTTCAATATTGTGAATTTCATCGCCAGTAGGGGCATTTGGTTGAGGACTGTCCCGAATTTCGAGAGTATGTTTATGGCCTGGAAGATAATAAGAGGATCGATTGGGCCGCCATGCATGAAGCAATTCTAAATCTCCGCAGCAAGCAACAGCAACAGTCGCCACCCAAGCAGCCGTCTCTACTACAAGACCAGGGGCACCCCTGTGATCCCTCATCTAGCGATGCACCTACTTCGTCACCTGTTCCGTTATCTATACCACCTTCTCCATTGTTAGGGTGCTAGGCTCGAATACAGAGGGGGGTGAATGTATCCCCTTCAGAAATTATGCCCAAATTAAATCTCTAGAGCTCAGATATGCAGAATAAACACTAATGAGCTTTCCAAGATGAGATGATAAGACAACAATAGATCAAACAGTTGGACTGCAACAATGCAGCCACCTGATCAAACCAGAAACACAGACAGAACTAAGCAAACCAATCACACCTAGCAAAAATATAATGCTCAAGGTTAACTCCCTAGATAATACAACTAGCCAAGCATGCACAACCTGTGAATGGGAGGTAGAAGGCAAGGAACAAACGCACAAATCAAAACCACTGCACAGTAGATTTTTAGGTGGTTTGGTCACCAAGACCTACATCCACTCCTCACTCCCAACCGGAGTGAGGCTTCACTAGCCAACGCTAGAAACAAGCAGACTCAGTCTGCGAACACTTGCTGCCACACAGCTTGACCAGGGGAACAACCTCCCCTCTTCCTCCCAACCGGAGGGACACCCCAAGTGACTCCCAGCCACTTGGACACCAGAGGTCGAAGACCTCTCTTCCTCCAGACCAGGAGGGACCCCTGGACTTGCAACCCACAAACCCAGAACCGGAGATCAGATCTCCCTTCTCCTGAGTCCATAGGAGGAACCCGATCCCCAACAGGGCAATCGGAAGAACAAAGCTAACCAGAGAAATAAAATGAAAAATAAGAAAACATAAAAGGAACAGCGACAAAGGCTGGAAATGAAACACAATAGTCGTTCTGGATTTGATCAACGAACAGACTGAACAGATCTTCAATAGAACTCTCTCCTCTCTTATTTTCTTCCTCTTCTTGCTTCTTCTCAGCTCACGTAATCTTTCTCTCTTTCTTCTGCTGCTCTCACTCTCTATTTTCTTCTCTTTCGCAGGCTCTCCCTATCTCTTCTTTTCTCTTCTTCTTCTGCTCTTTTGATCGTTGCTCTCTTTCTTCTGCTTCTCTTCTTTCTTCACTGGCTTCTATTCTCTCTGTATATACTTGGCCACTTCGATCTTTCTTCTTTTGTGGAAGAAGGCTCGTATATATAGCAGCAGCAGCAGCAGCCAGGGCGGGTGTGGTTTCCACATTTCCCGCCCTAAGAATTCGGACCACGTGGCAGCATCCAGCAGGCTGTCAGTACACGTGTCACGATCCTGGGCCTTTATCCATTCTTGGATCACGTGCCCTCATTAATCTGAATCCTCTGCAGGCAGAGACAAAGGAAATGTGATTAGTTAGTTCAGTCATACAACCATGAATGTATATACTTTAGAAGCAGTAAGTGAGTAAGTGTGTACACTGAGAGAGTGTATAGACTTGTAAGACTTTATGCGATCTCAGTGTATATACTTGCTGAAGAATGCATTATCATAACAGGAGGGAGTGTGTAGACTTATGTGAAATGCATGAAGGAATCGAGTGTATAGACTTGGATATCTTCATGCGAGCTCAGTGTATAGACTTGCAGTTAAATGCATTAGTTAACCAAGTGTGTAGAATGTATACACTTGAAAGCCTTCAAGCGTCCTCGGTGTACAGACTTGTAACAAGCCTATCGGATGTATAGACTTCGATGAGAGCAATGCATGAGCACCCAATGTACAGACATCCTGTCCCTGCAGTTGACGACCCCAGTGTATAGACTTGCTGAGGGAGAGACTGTACAGACTTGAAGCAAAGCAAGGCAATCGAGTGTGTAGACTTGACTGCTGCGAGCACAGGCTGTACATACTTGGTGTGAAGAACATAAGCCAAGTGCAGTGTATGGACTTTATGCAAGAAAGCAAGTGTGCATAGTATAGACTTGAGTGATGAGTGGACTTTCAATGAAGAGGCTGTACAGACATGATGAAATCACGATGTGTAGACTTGCCAATTATAGCTGGTCGATGTACAGACTAGAACAAGGCTAAGTCTGTACAGACTTGAACAAACACAGTGTATAGACTTTGACAAGGCAACGTTGGTAAAACTACCAATGTGCAGACTTTCAAAGCTGAACGTAGGTAAAGAACCCAATGTGCAGACTTGGAAGTGCAACGTAGGAACAGATGCCAATGTACAAACTTTGGCAAGCAACGATGTACAGACTTGCACAATTCCAGCTGAAGAATGTATAGACTTTACCTATTAAATGTGGCTGTACAGACTTGGAGAGTTGAAGCCAATGTATAGACTTGTTGATATCAAACCGATGTACAGACTTGCAGATGCGAAGCCAATGTACAGACTTTATGATATGAAGTCAATGTACAGACTTGCAGATGCGAAGCCGATGTACAGACTTTAAAGGCTGTGAACAACAAGGCATGCTGTACAGACTTGGACTCAATCAAACTGATGAAACAGTCTGATGTACAGACTTGTCTAAATGCAAGCAATACACAGACTTGCAAAGACGCTGAATGAGACGGTCGGCTGTACAGACTTCGACTTCAATGCATGGGCTTTGAATGCTTGAGAGATGATGCATGAGACACAAATTAAGACAGTAGGCTGTACAGACTTGAAATAAAGCTTGCAGAAGGTGATGTATAGACTTAAATGAGCATGGAGTGTATAGACTTGAAAGTTTGAAGATGATGTACAGACTTGCCTAAGACGCAGCATGAGAAGGTGGCTGAGACGGACGATGTACAGACTTTGAATGCACTAAGACGCTGAACAAGACGGACCGATGTACAGACTTCTAAATGCTGATGGACTATGTATGGACTTGGCTTGAGATGCTGCACGAGACGGTGCAGGATGTATCGACTTTACAGTGAATGCATATGCCACTGTATATACTTGCATGAGACAGTCAGTGAGACGCTCAGCAATGTATAGACTTGAAAGAACTCCAAGCGATGTATAGACTTTGAAATGCTTGAAGAGGATGTACATACTTCATGAGACACTGCATGCCAATGTATAGACTTCATGAAAAAACACACGATGCAATGTGTGGACTTGGTGACTCATGCAGACAGACGAGTGTACAGTCTATGCCATGCTCACAGTTAAGCAATGTACCAAGTTCTTGAATGAGCAGTTCTGAATGAAGTAAACACATATGACATCAAAGAATCCAGATAAATGCAATTATGAAATGCACAAAAGCACACACCACACAGCCATATTTAAATGCAGTAATAATTCAGATAAGATTTTCAATGAAACATTCATCTGCACCACAAACAGAATTGTATGCATTCAATTGACTTATAGTGATTGCTATCATCAAAATCACAGGGACACAACAATCTCCCCCTTTTTGATGATGACAATACTATGAGTCTTATGAATGAAATAAATGGAGTATTCAGACTAGACTCATCAAAGTATTCTCCCCCTTTGACTTCATCAAAAAAAATACTTTGATAAACAATATCAGAATCATTTAAATCAATTCTCCCCCTTAGTCAAACAACTGATGCAGTCATGCATATGCAACAAATACTCCCCCTTTGGCAAAAGTCTCCCCCTTTGATATAATCAATATGAATGTAGATGCAGAAGGAGATACCAAAATGTAAGAGCACAATTCTCCCCCTTTAAGAGTTTTTATGCAGCATGATGCATATGACATGGAAGCTCCCCCTCAATAAGTGGAATCTTATGAGATGGATAACAAGGAGAGGTTCAGGTCAATGAATCAATGATATTGAGCAGAAAAGTTTCAAGTAGCAGATTTTCAAAGAAGCTCCAATCACAAGAAATTCAGTCAGATTTTCAGAGAGATAGCAATCTCATAAATCCAAAACATAAGTTTTCAAAGTCTTCCATTATAAGGGCTTATGAATGAGCTTTATTGTTTAGCATGGTTTAACCATAATGTATGCAGAGTTTATCAATAAAATTCTGTATTGATATCTAGAACCATGGTTTAATAAAAATGAACCAAGCCCTCATATTTATCTTGATTAATCTCCCTTTCTCTTACACAATCAAATCTATTGACTTCTTTCAGAATTACATGCACTAGTATTGAAATCAAGCAATTATGAAGTCATATGATTTTATCTAGGGTTGTAGCAATTTGATTTTAGCATCAATATTCAGATATTTCAATTTGTTCAATAATTTTCTTGCTACAAATTTTACGAGCACTCTAGTTTAGTGCATACATTGTAACTAGAGGATATATCTTGATTAGAGGCCAATATCCTTAAGCACTTAGTGTGACTAACTGTCGTACTTTATGTGAACAGAGTTAGCATTTACACATCATGACACACTACAAATCATTTCTTGATGAGTGAGGTGTATTTCTCAGTGTGCATGCCATTGCTCTGCCTGATTTTCAATAAATTTTATGCAGAGTTAACTAAGGCACCTCATGACACAGTCCTTTGGACATGTATTTCTCAGTGACCAATGTCATTGCTCTGACAGATATTACGCTTTAGACATTTCAGAAAAATTCATTTGCTTCAAATCAATAATAGTTTCATGTACTTAACCAATTAAAGTCATGTATTCAAAAGTGCATATTTCAGAAATTTTCACAAGACACAGCATGAAACATATGGTTAAGGTTTATTAAACATGCTTCAGATATTTTTAAGAGATTTTAAAGTCAAACTCCATAAACATTAAACTTAAACCTCATGAGTTATTTCAGACATTCATAAAAATGTATAATAGAAGATTTCTAGTTCAAGAGTTTTCAGATTTATGATCGAGATAGCCCATTGAAATCTTCATGAAAGACTGATAGAATTCTGAAATCAATTGATACCAATTGATAAGAGAGATTTTGAAGCCCAGTGATTATTTTTCAGAGTATGATCGAGGTTTGTCAACCAAATGAATAAGAAAGGATATGCAATGAATTTTGACAAATGTATGCATTTGACAACCTATATGCAATGCATTGACTCCCCCTAATAACATGCATTCAATCACTCTTTTTGGCATTTTTCAATATCAGGAAATGCAATGCACTATATGTATGCAAGGATATGCAATTTACTCAATATTGATTGCTATGCAAAGTCATGCAATTAACTCCTCCTGAAAATATGTAATGTTTGCCATGAGAAACTGAACATATGATTTTGATTCATTCACATTCAGACTGCCCTATCAAGTAAAATGACCCATGGTACTAGGCGGAGCACTTGGTCTAAAAGACCAGCTCTCACATAGTAAGGACCTCCAGACAGATTTCCCTGCCTTTTGGTAGCTTACCATTTGATATACCATAGAGGTCATGAATAACAAAGTAAAACCAACAGTCCTATATGCAATTCAGGTTTTCAATGAACTCTGCAACAGAGAAATTTCAAACAGCATTCGTATGCAGTCCAGATTTTTCAGAATGCAATTTATTTTCAGAGTTTATGCATTTCAACAATTATCAAACAACTACAAATGGCAGATATGCAAGATTACATCAAATCAGATATGCAATGAATTTCAAAATAGAAAATGCAGAGAATTTACCTGAAAAGTTCAGAAGGGGTTTTCATTCTCGAGTGCTTTGGATTAATACCCCTTTTTATTCCATTCCAAGGCACACCTGCAAGGCAAAGTTATTTTGCACAAACAGGTACCTAAGAAGTCTTGGGTCCTGACAAGACAGTATCACTTCTAGCAGGTTTTCTCAGCACATTTTTAACTCGGTGGCAAGGAGCAGCAGTTTTCAGAGCTGATTTATGCACATTCTTGTTAGCATGAATTCTATGTGCATATGCATGAGGATTTTTGTTAACAGAATAAACATTTTGTTTGTCAAAACCAGTTTGGTTTTGATATCCTGCCAGCCAACAGGTTGCAGCCCTGTTGGATTTCCACAGTTAAAACAATGAGAAGAATTCATTCTCTTAAAATTCTCATGAAAAGCATGTCTATTTGCAGGGATTTTAGCATGTTTAAAATTCTCATTTCTACCCTGAGCATGCCAGCATTCAATGGCCCTGTGGCCACTCTTTCCACATTCAAAGTATGAAATAGAATTTCATTTAAAAAAACTTGACCAGCATTCAGAGGTCTTGTGACCAATCATGTTGCAGTTAAAACAGATGATGTGCTGGTTCATTGAAGCAAATTTGTTTTTACTAAAAATATGTTGGTTTGCAGGGAATTTAGCATGATATGAATAAAAGGTTTTCTTACAACTAGCAAACCAGCAATGAGTAATTGAGTGTCCTAATTTGCCACAATTAGAACATGTGACACTCCTTTTCTGAGGTGAAGGATTTTTATCATGAGATCTCCTAGCATTCTTATCATCCTTCTCCATCAACTTACACTCATGCATCAGATGTCTAAATTTATGACAGTAATGACAGATCATTTTATTTTTGGATACATGTGAATGTGTGTGTGATGTAAAACCAACCTTGGACCTATTTTGCAAGCATTCAAGTTTGAGCAGCGGACTCACACTAGCGAGCTCACCCGTATGGCGCACACTAGTACCCGATGGCGACTAGGCGATGTTGGAGAGGGTCCGAGGCGGGACCTTTAGGCTCCAGTGGTTGGCTAGCTTGGGAAGAACCCCAAATGGGCCTAGGATGCCCAAATCATGGGCGGCCAACACACCAAGGGTGTGGGTTAAGTGGATGCTCTCACAACTCGCCCGCGGTGGTCACTCAATTTGGTGGCAATTTAAATCGGACACTCTCATTCCGCCGACGGAGTAACTAAAGCAATACTAAGCTAAGCAAGTCCATTACAGCAATGAGGGATGTTCAGGAGCTCACCTAGCCGGCGTGAAGATGCCGACTCCGGCCGGAGATGGGGGCGAGCGGGGAGGCGAGGGTATGCACCCGCACGCCGCGTCGATTGAAGCTTCAAACCTGCGACTTAATAATGACATGAACTACACCCCATGCAAGGGGGGGATCTCGGGGTGGGGATTAAGTGAATTACAGCCAAAACTACCTCCACGTAGGGAGGTGCCTTCAGCCGGCCAAACGGGGTGGGGAATTATGCAAAGAGGACCGACTTTCCGAGCTCCGCCAGTTCTGCCTTTCTTCTGTATTTCTGGACAGGGGGTCGATGTTGACGCTTCCAAAAATTCCACCGAGCTCAGAACCTGATGAGACTTGCGCCAAAAGCTTGCTAACGGACCAAGGATGATCTCTGAATTTTTGCTGAGCCTGGTACAGTAGTTCCTGGCCGGGGCAGAGTCTGGAACCGGACTGATTGGTTCTGCCTCTGTCTGGTGCAGAACAATGTGGCTGGTTGCAGAGGGTGCCACGATCACTACCAAGCTCTGATTGAGGCAAGACCTGAACCGTTGGAACCGTGGTCGAGTCTTCTTTCTGTTGACACTGATGGAGAGGTCGGCAGATGTCGGAGAAGACCGGGACGATCAGATGAGTAGAGGGGTGTCGGTTCTGGCTCTTGTAAACTGACCTGACACACTTGGAGTAGAAAATTTGTAACTTGAGATGTCGATGTCCAAATGCAGCTCTGCTTCTTGAGGATGAAAGAGGACTTGAGAGGGAAGAATTTTGCTGAAGAACACTTGTTCTGAATCCCAAAAGCTTCACCGTGGCCGAGCTTCCACTATCGCTCTAGCTCTCTGCCTGGGATCTTCTGCGCAGTCGAGGGAGATCGGCTCCTACGGATAGCTCCGACCTCGGAAGCTGGCGAGACCACCTTTGTTGGAAAGCTAACTCGCAGACGATTCCGGAAATGTAGGCCTTGTCACCTGAATCTGTGAGGGACGGTCGTGGCTGCCTCTGTAAGTCGCTATAACTCTGCTGCCTGAAACAGAGATAGAATGAGGAGATGTGCAAGGGGAGAGCAAGGGGGAGGGGGGGTGAACTTGGTTTGACCAAGGGGGAGGTGGGGGGCGAATTTGGGAGCTTGGAGATGGGGGGAGATGAAAGGGCACAGCCCAAGGGGAGGGAAATTCGAATTTGGGCTTAGGGAATAGCCCCTTCAACCTTGGGGAGAGGAAGGGGTGCTTAGGAAGTGGTGTTGGGTAGTTGGGGGTTGGGAGGTGGGGTGTGGATTGGAGGATGCCACCTTGGGTTGGGGGGGGGGAGTTAAATGGGTGTATGGGGAATGGGAGAGGTCTTAATGAGGGGTGAATGGGGAGGAGAGAGAAAATTCCGAAAATTGGGTGGAGGGAGAGAGAGAGAGGATAAAGAGAGAGAGAGAGATAATGGGTGAGAGAGGGAAGACAGATTTGGTAGAGAGGAGTAAGACTAGAGAATTTTTTCTATTCAAATGATTCTTCAAAAGTTGTTACATATGAGGAGTGGGGTGGCCTATTTATAGGCACATGACTTTTTCACAAAGGACCCTAACAAGAGACACAATGACTAATAACCGAAGGGAAGGGGGGGCATCCATGGGCCTAGCCCAATGAGATGGGCCCAATAACCTATCAAACCAACATAATGACTCAATACTTAGGAAAATGACTCAACAACCTAGGTACATGACTCAAATAAAGAGAAAATTACATGATATTGACTCAAAGAAAATGTGAAGATTACATGACTAGACTCAAAAATACATGACTAACATAATGGCGCTTGCTGACGAACAATCCGATTCCGGAGAAAATGTGGAGGGGCAAGGGATGCCCTCATCATACCCCCGGGGTGGGGAAAACTCGACCCCGTCGAGTATGGGTCCACCAGGGAAGTAGTACATCGAACTGCGGCTCTGGGTGATCCTCGATCTCCATACTCAACCCGCGACCATAGTCGGGGAACGGCGCTTCAGCTCGACAAAGTGACTCGGTCATACCCTCATGCTGGCGATGGGATCTTGCTTGCCTAGTATTACCGCTGTGTGCTCACGTCGGGCTCTCAGGCTATTTGTGGTGACACTCCGAGGGTGTCTCTCACAAGGGTAGGTGTAAGCTGGAGGCACTCACTAGGATCCACCGCGGTGCCCTTATAAGGTGCTAGATCCGCCACATGAGAAATGGGTAGAATCCCAAAACCCTTTTTGAAAGTTCAACCCATAAGCCGGGTTGCCAAAGCCACTCGGAACTTGGCAAGGTCCAAGTCCTCGTGCCCTCAATTTGGAGGTGACCCTGGGGTAGAGCCACTCCAAAGTCATCATCGTCAAGTTACCAACTTGGAATTCCAAGTGGCGCTCATGAGTTTTTGCTCGCTTGTTGTGAATATCACCGCTTGTTGCTTGATATGTGCTTGGATGCATATGCCATGCTTGATGATGCGATGTGAGTGGGCAATGTTTGGTATGCAAAGGTGGTCCAGGGCAGCCACATGTAGATCGATCATGCTTTGATGCTATAAAGATTGTGACAGACTCAGGGGGGTCGGGACATCCATAGATGAACCTTTTATGCATGGGTATGACAAATGTCGGGGGACCCGGACATCCATGTATGCTCCTCTCATACTTAAGACTCATGATGAATGAGGGTGGGCCAATACATCCAAATACGGTCCACTTATGCTTCCTACTTGACATGTGGGTGATGTAAATGAATGTACCCGACTTATGAATCATGCCAAGTGGTGTTGTATGCCAAGACTTATGCACTCTTGTGACAAAGATGTCTCCTATGTGTGGGCCTTTGGACTTCCATTGGAATGGGTCGAAGGGGTCTAGAAAGGTGGATATCATGAGATGGGGCACTTCCTCGATCCCTAGGTGTATACCACCCAAAGTCATGGTTCCCATGGTGTAACCCGGGTCTGGGATGGGGTGGATTGGATCAAACATGGTGGGTTGGGGTAGGGAAAGGTAGGTGGTAGTTAAGGTGGTTGGGTTACTCAGGTTCCTTGACTCCCATTGGAATGGATCATAGGGATCATAAAGTGGGTTACCAAGGGGCTCCATGTCCTCAAGGTCCTCAAAAGGTGATGAGTCGTCTTCTTCTAGTGGAATGGTTGGGCCGGTGTATGGGGTGGGCTGGTTGGTCAAGGTTTTAGGAATCACAATGGTAGGGGAGTGGACCAGGATGGGCTCTTCCACTATGGGGAGAAGGAAAAGGATGTCACTAGTGTAGCAACCAATAGTGCAAACCGAGGAGATAGACCCAATGCATGGATGGATGAGGTTAAGGCTCTTGGGTTGGTCCGCTCCTAGGGCCAATAAAGAAGTCAAGTCTGATTGCCACTTTAGACCTTTGAGGAGATCATCCCAATCTTCTACCTCATAGTAGGATTGGATTGTGGTGTGATAGGAGTGGAGGGGAACAATTTGGGATGGATATCCCAAAGGTGAGAGAGGTGGGGTGAGCTAGGAAGGGTGGGTCCTTGCTTGAGCCATTGGAGTATATGCTCATTCATGGTGAAGGTGGGTGACTCTTGAGGATCTGGGCTATTTGAAGTGGTAAAGGGTTGAGGCTTTTCCTTACCATTGGTGTGATCTTGGGCTTCCTTATGGGTGGGAATGGGTTCCGGACTAGCATCTACTCCCATGTGGAGGGTTGTGGAGGTTTCAATTCCTAGTGTTAATGGGTTGGGTAGGTCTAATGCGGGAGAATTGGTGATAGCTGGAGCATGGTGCACTTGGGGTGGTGGGCAAGGGTGGACTTGGATCGGAAGGGGAAGTAGAGGAGGCCTAGGTTGGGGAAAGATTGGTGTAGGAAGCGGGAGGTGAGTTGGGTGAGGGGTTTTGGGTTTGGGGATGGTGGCCATTATGGGCCTTGGTGGAGGGGTGGACACGGTGTCCACATGGTTTTTAATGGTGAGGGTTGGATGAGTGGTGGTCACCATGGAGGGAATTGGGTCGATTAGGGGTCTCTTGCCCTTGGGATCATTTGGGGTGGAAGTGGGGGCTAAAGAGGCTTGACTAGTGTAGGTTAATGAAGGGGGTTTTGGTTGGGGTGTGGGGGCCCTCATGGGATTAGGTGGGGAGGTGGAGGCCTTGGAGACTTGGGTTCTAGTGGTAAGGGTTTGGACGGGTGGGTTTGGAGGAGTGAGAGTGCTCCTCGAGTTTTGGTAACCCGGGTAGGAAGGGGACATATATTTTGCTCTAAGTTGCTCCTTCATATCCTTCCAAGTGGTGATGGGAGTTTCCCTTCTAAGTATCTTTAGCCCGATAATTTGTATCCAATAAGTTTCCGCCCGTTTGGTAAGTTACATTTTGGCAACCAATGCCTTTTCATCCTCGGATATATGATACCAAGTGAAGTATTGGTCCATTGTAGCTTCCCAATCTAAATATTCTCTAGGAGAGGTTCCATCAAAGGTGGGAAGTGGGAAAGGGACCATTCTATCGTCTGTCTTTGGGGCGGGCCTATTTTCTCCAAGTTGGTTGAGTCGGTCCGATATGTTATCAAGCCGCTCATTGGCATAGGTCAAGGCTTTCATGAAGTAGTTGACATGGCCAGGAAAGTTATGGGTGTTAGTGGTAGGCATCTCTTGGTGGCTTGGACTTATGGAGTGGGCCGATTGGTAAGGTTGATATGAGGTGGCCATACTAGGGGACAAGAGTGATGCACTTGAAGACTCTAAATGCATAGACATGCCCTAGGACCAACTTGATAGAGACAAGTTGTGAACTTGCTCTGATACCACTTGATGTAAAACTAACCTTGGACATATTTTGCAAGCATTCAAGTTTGAGCAGCGGACTCACACTAGCGAGCTCACCCGTATGGCGCACACTAGTACCCGATGGCGACTAGGCGATGTTGGAGAGGGTCCGAGGCGGGACCTTTAGGCTCCAGTGGTTGGCTAGCTTGGGAAGAACCCCAAATGGGCCTAGGATGCCCAAATCATGGGCGGCCAACACACCAAGGGTGTGGGTTAAGTGGATGCTCTCACAACTCGCCCGCGGTGGTCACTCAATTTGGTGGCAATTTAAATCGGACACTCTCATTCCGCCGATGGAGTAACTAAAGCAATACTAAGCTAAGCAAGTCCATTACAGCAATGAGGGATGTTCAGGAGCTCACCTAGCCGGCGTGAAGACGCCGACTCCGGCCAGAGACGGGGGTGAGCGGGGAGGTGAGGGTATGCACCCGCACGCCGCGTCGATTGAAGCTTCAAACCTGCGACTTAATAATGACATGAACTACACCCCATGCAAGGGGGGGATCTCGGGGTGGGGATTAAGTGAATTACAGCCAAAACTACCTCCACGCAGGGAGGTGCCTTCAGCCGGCCAAGCGGGGTGGGGAATTATGCAAAGAGGACCGACTTTCCGAGCTCCGCCGGTTCTGCCTTTCTTCTGTATTTCTGGACAGGGGGTCGATGTTGACGCTTCCAAAAATTCCACCGAGCTCAGAACCTGATGAGACTTGCGCCAAAAGCTTGCTAACGGACCAAGGATGATCTCTGAATTTTTTCTGAGCCTGGTACAGTAGTTCCTGGCCGGGGTAGAGTTTGGAACCGGACTGATTTGTTCTACCTCTGTCTGGTGCAGAACAATGTGGCTGGTTGCAGAGGGTGCCACGATCACTACCAAGCTCTGATTGAGGCAAGACCTGAACCGTTGGAACCGTGGTCGAGTCTTCTTTTTGTCGACACTGATGGAGAGGTCGGCAGATGTCGGAGAAGATCGGGACGATCAGATGAGTAGAGGGGTGTCGGTTCTGGCTCCTGTAAACTGACCTGACACACTTGGAGTAGAAAATTTGTAACTTGAGATGCCGATGTCCAAATGCAGCTCTGCTTCTTGAGGATGAAAGAGGACTTGAGAGGGAAGAATTTTGCTGAAGAACACTTGTTCTGAATCCCAAAATGTTCGCCGTGGCCGAGCTTCCACTATCGCTCTGGCTCTCTGCCTGGGATCTTCTGCGCAGTCGAGGGAGATCGGCTCCTACGGACAGCTCCGAACTCGGAAGCTGGCGAGACCACCTTTTTTGGAAAGCTAACTCGCAGAAGATTCCAGAAATGTAGGCCTTGTCACCTGAATCTGTGAGGGACGGTCGTGGCTGCCCCTGCAAGTCGCTGCAACTCTGCTGCCTGAAACAGAGATAGAATGAGGAGATGTGCAAGGGGAGAGCAAGGGGGAGGGGGGGTGAACTTGGTTTGACCAAGGGGGAGGTGGGGGGCGAATTTGGGAGCTTGGGGTGGGGGGAGATGAAAGGGCACAGCCCAAGGGGAGGGAAATTTGAATTTGGGCTTAGGGAAGAGCCCCTTCAACCTTGGGGAGAGGAAGGGGTGCTTAGGAAGTGGTGTTGGGTAGTTGGGGGTTGGGAGGTGGGGTGTGGATTGGAGGATGTCACCTTGGGTTGGGGGGGGAGTTAAATGGGTGTATGGGGAAGGGGAGAGGTCTTAATGAGGGGTGAATGGGGAGGAGAGAGAAAATTCCGAAAATTGGGTGGCGGGAGAGAGAGAGAGAGATAAAGAGAGAGAGATAGATAATGGGTGAGAGAGGGAAGAGAGATTTGGTAGAGAGGAGTAAGACTAGAGAATTTTTTCTATTCAAATGATTCTTCAAAAGTTGTTACATATGAGGAGTGGGGTGATCTATTTATAGGCACATGACTTTTTCACAAAGGACCCTAACAAAAGACACAATGACTAATAACCGAAGGGAAGGGGGGGCATCCATGGGCCTAGCCCAATGAGATGGGCCCAATAACCTATCAAACCAACATAATGACTCAATACTTAGGAAAATGACTCAACAACCTAGGTACATGACTCAAATAAAGGGAAAATTACATGATATTGACTCAAAGAAAATGTGAAGATTACATGACTAGACTCAAAAATACATGACTAACATAATGGCGCTTGCCGACGAACAATCCGAGTCCGGAGGAAATGTGGAGGGGCAAGGGATGCCCTCATCAGTGTGAGGACTGTAATTAACATGCAGTGATGAACCCTGTTTGTTTATTTCCTGATTTACAGTCCTTTTCTGATTTTTATCTTGTTTTCCTGTTTTCTTAGCCTTGTACTGAGTTGGAGATGAAGTAGAAGGCTCATCATGTTCAGAAGATTTAACAAAAATAGTTTTCAGGTTGGCTCCATCAACCTTCCTCATGACTGGACTGTAACCCAGTCCTTCTTTCTTAAAATTAATCTTTGTTCCCAGCTTTTTCTGAACAGTGGGCTGTTTGTCTTTTGATGTTGTGGCTACATTTGAAGCATTTACAAATGATGTCATTAGCTTGTTCTGAAAAGCCTTTTTATTGACATTGTTGTAACCCAACCCTTCCTTTTTGACATTGACTTTTGTTCCCAGCAATTTGTTCAAATTATCTTGCCCACTAACAAATTTAGACCAAGAGTTTTTTAAGTCTTGAATTTCATTTTCTAAAGAGGAAATATGCAACTCGCAACTGGCAATTTCTTGCTCACTGCAATTCACACATTCAGTTAACACAATGTTAGCAGTTTTGTATTTTTCAACTTCCTGTTCCAGATTGCTTAGTTTATCAGAATCTTCAATGCAAACACTTTTACCTCTTTCTAAAGCTAGAAGTCTCTCAGACATGGTGAAGTTCAGCATTCTTAACTTCTCATTTTCTTCCTTAAGTTTGTCATTTTGAACCAATTCATTTATTAGAAGCTGATCTTCTGAATTGACTTCATACTTTCTTCCATTTTCAATTTCCTTCATATCTTTTTACTATTTTTCAAGATCTTTCTGTAATTCTATGTTTACAGATTTTATGGCATTGAATTTTTCAGCAAACAAGTTCTTCTCCTGCTCAAGTTTCTCAAATTTTTCATCATTTTCATTAACAGATTTTCTCAGAGAATCATTTTCAGATTTTAGCTTGTTTAAATCTGAGTTCACACTTTCAAAGTTTTTCAGCAATTTTTTATACTGGTTATGATAGTTAACAAGAGTCTGATTATCATTATCTGACTTGAATTTTTCTTTGAGTTCAGATATCACATTTATATGATCTTGATTCTCAGTTTTCAATAATGAAATTTGTTTCTTCAACATTTGAAAATCAGACATACAGGCATCATGAACATTTTTCAATTCAACACAATTTCTACATGGAGAACTTGAACTAACTGACCCAGTACCCTTCTTCAATTTTTTATACTATTTTCTTAACAGTTCATGAGATTCAAGTAGCTCAGAATATGCATTTTCCCAATCATTTTTAAGTATAGTTTTCAAAGGGATTTACCTCATCATCATCATCATCATCATCATCATCTTCATCTTGACTGCTGCCTTGATTATTTCTATCAGCCATCATGCAGCTGTCCTCATTTCTTATCTGAGTTCGCTTCAATATATCCAGAATGTCTTTAGCAGACCTGTAATCATGAAGGCAAGACCATAAGGCTTTGTCAGTAGCTGCTTTCATCAGATTAAAGACTTTCTGATTTTCTCCATCCTTTGATCTGTGTCCGTCGGTCCATTTGGATACTTTTGTTGGTAATGTGTGAGGACCTTGTGAAATTAATTTCCACAGATCTGGATCAACAGATTTAACATAAGCACGTAAAGCACTGTGCCACTGACTGAAATCAGAACCACTAAAGACGGGTGGATGAGCCATTGAAAACAAATCAGATTAATGCAACAGGAATATTGATGCACTAAAAATAAATTAGCACCGAAGACAGCAGGATCGGATCTGCAGGTCGCTGGACCTTCTAAGCAGACACCGCTCTGATACCAATTGTTAGGGTGCTAGGCTCGGATATAGAGGGGGGTGAATGTATCCCCTTCAGAAATTATGCCCAAATTAAATCTCTAGAGCTCAGATATGCGGAATAAACACTAATGAGCTTTCCAAGATGAGATGATAAGACAATAATAGATCAAATAGTTGGACTGCAACAATGCAGCCACCTGATCAAACCAGAAACGCAGACAGAACTAATCAAACCAATCACACCTAGCAAAAATATAATGCTCAAGGTTAACTCCCTAGATAATAAAACTAGCCAAGCATGCACAACCTGTGAATGGGAGGTAAAGGCAAGGAACAAACGCATAAATCAAAATCACTGCACAGTAGATTTTTAGGTGGTTCGGTCACCAAGACCTACATCCACCCCTCACTCCCAACCGGAGTGAGGCTTCACTAGCTAACGCTAGAAACAAGCAGACTCAGTCTGCGAACACTTGCTGCCACACAGCTTGACCAGGGGAACAGCCTCCCCTCTTCCTCCCAACCGGAGGGACACCCCAAGTGACTCCCAGCCACTTGGACACCAAAGGTCGAAGACCTCTCTTCCTCCAGACCAGGAGGGACCTCTGGACTTGCAACCCATAAGCCCAGAACCGGAGATCAGATCTCCCTTCTCCTGAGTCCACAGGAGGAACTCGATCCCCAACAGGGCAATCGGAAGAACAAAGCTAACCAGAGAAATAAAATGAAAAATAAGAAAACATAAAAGGAATAGCGACAAAGGCTGGAAATGAAACACAATAGTCATTCTGGATTTGATCCACGAACAGACTGAACAGATCTTCAATAGAACTCTCTCCTCTCTTCTTTTCTTCCTCTTCTTTCTTCTTCTCAGCTCACGCAATCTTTCTCTCTTTCTTCTGCTGCTCTCACTCTCTATTTTCTTCTCTTTCGCAGGCTCTCCCTATCTCTTCTTTTCTCTTCTTCTTCTGCACTTTTGATCGTTGCTCTCTTTCTTCTGCTTCTCTTCTTTCTTCACTGGCTTCTATTCTCTCTGTATATACTTGGCCACTTCGATCTTTCTTCTTTTATGGAAGAAGGCTCGTATATATAGCAGCAGCAGCAGCAGCCAGGGCGGGTGTGGTTTCCACATTTCCCGCCCTAAGAATTTGGACCACGTGGCAGCATCCAGCAGGCTGTCAGTACACGTGTCACGATCCTGGGCCTTTATCCATTCTTGGATCACGTGCCCTCATTAATCTGAATCCTCTGTAGGCAGAGACAAAGAAAATGTGATTAGTTAGTTCAGTCATACAACCACGAATGTATATACTTTAGAAGCAGTAAGTGAATAAGTGTGTACACTGAGAGAGTGTATAGACTTGTAAGACTTTATGCGATCTCAGCGTATATACTTGCTGAAGAATGCATTATCATAACAGGAGGGAGTGTGTAGACTTATGTGAAATGCATGAAGGAATCGAGTGTATAGACTTGGATATCTTCATGCGAGCTCAGTGTATAGACTTGCAGTTAAATGCATTAGTTAACCAAGTGTGTAGAGTGTATACACTTGAAAGCCTTCAAGCGTCCTCGGTGTACAGACTTGTAACAAGCGTATCTGATGTATAGACTTCGATGAGAGCAATGCATGAGCACCCAATGTACAGACATCCTGTCCCTGCAGTTGACGACCCCAGTGTATAGACTTGCTGAGGGAGAGACTATACAGACTTGAAGCAATGCAAGGCAATCGAGTGTGTAGACTTGACTGCTGCAAGCACATGCTGTACATACTTGGTGTGAGGAACACAAGCCAAGTGCAGTGTATGGACTTTATGCAAGAAAGCAAGTGTGCATAGTATAGACTTGAGTGATGAGTGGACTTTCAATGAAGAGACTGTACAGACATGATGAAATCACGATGTGTAGACTTGCCAATTATAGCTGGTCGATGTACAGACTAGAACAAGGCTAAGTCTGTACAGACTTGAACAAACATAGTGTATAGACTTTGGCAAGGCAACGTTGGTAAAACTACCAATGTGCAGACTTTCAAAGCTGAACGTAGGTAAAGAACCCAATGTGCAGACTTGGAAGTGCAACGTAGCAACAGATGCCAATGTACAAACTTTGGCAAGCAACGATGTACAGACTTGCACAATTCCAGCTGAAGAATGTATAGACTTTACCTATTAAATGTGGCTGTGCAGACTTGGAGAGTTGAAGCCAATGTACAGACTTGTTGATATCAAACTGATGTACAGACTTGCAGATGCGAAGCCAATGTACAGACTTTATGATATGAAGCCAATGTACAGACTTGCAGATGCGAAGCCGATGTACAGACTTTAAAGGCTGTGAACAACAAGGCATGCTGTACAGACTTGGACTCAATCAAACTAATGAAACAGTCTGATGTACAGACTTGTCTAAATGCAAGCAATACACAGACTTGCAAAGACGCTGAATGAGACAGTCGGCTGTACATACTTCGACTTCAATGCATGGGCTTTGAATGCTTGAGAGACGATGCATGAGACGCAAATTAAGACTGTAGGCTGTACAGACTTGAAATAAAGCTTACAGAAGGTGATGTATAGACTTGAAAGTCTGAAGGTGATGTACAGACTTGCCTAAGACGCAGCATGAGACGCTGGCTGAGACGGACGCTGTACAGACTTTGAATGTACTAAGACGCTGAACAAGACGGACCAATGTACAGACTTCTAAATGTTGATGGACTATGTATGGACTTGGATTGAGATGCTGCATGAGACGGTGCAGGATGTATCGGCTTTACAGTGAATGCATATGCCACTGTATATACTTGCATGAGACAGTCAGTGAGACGCTCAGCAATGTATAGACTTGAAAGAACTCCAAGCGATGTATAGACTTTGAAATGCTTGAAGAAGATGTACATACTTCATGAGACGCTGCATGCCAATGTATAGACTTCATGAAAAAACACACGATGCAATGTGTGGACTTGGTGACTCATGCAGACAGACGAGTGTACAGTCTATGCCAAGCTCACAGTTAAGCAATGTACCAAGTTCTTGAATGAGCAGTTCTGAATGAAGTAAACACATATGACATCAAAGAATCCAGATAAATGCAATTATGAAATGCACCAAAGCACACACCACACAGTCATATTTAAATGCAGCAATAATTCAGATAAGATTTTCAATGAAATATTCATCTGCACCACAAACAGAATTGTATGCATTCAATTGACTTATAGTGATTGCTATCATCAAAATCACAGGGACACAACATCCATCTCCTACCCCATCTCCACAAACTCCGCCTACCCTGTCCCTTGCTCAGGCTAGTGCCTCCACTTCCGCCACTTCCACCGCCACGACTCCTACCCCCGATGCCGCTCGGCATGTCGTGTCAATACGTCGACGTAGGGTCTCACAGTCTTTCATTTCTACTTTGCCTTCTTCCTCACCCTCTCCATCTCCAGCTCCATTACCTTCATTGCCCGCATCACCATCTCCACTACCCCTACCGCCATCACCACCGCCTTCATCGCCTCCTCCCTCTAAGACTCCTATTCCATCACTTCCACCATCTCCACCGCCTTTGCCATCCCCTTCGCCATTGTTCCCCGAGCCTGAGCAAGCTATACCTACACCTCCACCTTCGCCTTTACCCCCTCCTACGCCTCCACCTTTGCTCTTACCTCCACTTGAGCCTATCATTGCCGTTATCCCTCCACCACTCGCATTGCCCTTACCCCCATTTACGCCTTCTAAACCTTCACCTCCACCTTCCAAACCTATTACTTCCATTTCTTCCCCATCCATTTCCACCCCACGGAGTGGGTGTGCATTACCTTTGGTGCCCCTCGGGTCTGGTCCCCAGGGAAATGACAAGCCAAGTCAGGACAGTTCAGTGCCGGTTCTGCACTATATGATTCAATATTTCATTTGCCGCATGCTAGTCCAAGCCTTGGTCCCCGAACATCTTTGGGATAATGAGCCTGTATTTCCTATGGAGACGGTTGCTAAGAAGAGCTCCCTTGCACTAGTGCCAGTTTCTTCACAAGCGATGTCACGCCCCGACGCGGAAGATCGGAGCCTACAGTCAGAGACGAGCTAGCACTAACAATAATATTTTAATCTAAACAATTAGACGGATTTATAAAGTGAGAAACACTTCCATTAATCAAAAATAATTTCAACTTTATTACAATAACCAACATGCTAAGACTCGATCAAACATATCTTCCAAAAGAAATTCTAATACAACACTGACTTATAACAATAACCAAACACTAATACAACTCCAAAGATAAAACTGGAAGTAAATACTAATCTGACTCAATAACTAGGTACAATAGCACTCAAGGATCACTCCTGACCCTCCCCATCAGTGTGAACACCACCACCTGAAAAACCTGGAAAGAGGGGGAAAAAATAGGCTATGAGCTAACGCTCAGTAGGTAATAACGGCATATTTACGTAGTTAACATCTTAATTACAAGTTGTATGCAATGGAGAACAAGGAATTAAATAAAGAGATCAAGAACAATGTAGAAGGTCTTGCAAGGTCAAGAATTGAATAATTTCCAATGATCAATAATAACATGTATAAGAAATTCACTAAGAGCAATTGAAATAATAATTGGCCAACAAGCAAGTATTTCAAACATGAAATAATTCACAATCAAGTACAAGGAATAACAATAGATCAAATGTCGTAGACACACACTAGTCAAGTACTCGGTGCAATGCCACACCTTGTCATTAACATCCCATGGGCTCACTAATTTTCGGGCGCTCTCCCCAAGACCAGATCGGGCCCTATGATGCGATGGCATTGGTTTTACGGATCGATGATCCCAATTGTCTAGACATTTCTTGTATAAATACGGCCAATGAATTTCAAGGAATAAGATAAAATATAACAAGTACAGATCTGGCAAAAATCAGAATAACAAGAAAATAAAGGATTAAACTTTGGCATCATGTTTAACGACAATTAAGTCGTGGAATCCAAGAATGAAAGGATAAGTAGGAAAATGTAATCTTTAGAATACTTTTAATTCCATGATTTAACATTTTATTCTGTTGGTTTAACAAGTTTTATCATACTGGAAATGCCTTAAATTAATTGGATGCAAAAAGCCAAAGAAATGATTTATTTAGTATAAACAGAGTAAATTACTAATAATTTAACTTAATTCATAGAAATAAATCCTATCATGGTGAAAATATCCCTAATGTTTTTAAGTAACTCCAGCACATGATTCCTCTGAGAAATGACAGTAAAACCCATTTTTGATACTGGAATGGAATTTTTACACATTTAAATGCCCTTTTAGACACAAAAATCCATATTTGGTGTGCTATAAAAAGTTCCTTATGGAATTTTTGGATGGTTTATTAGGAATAAATCAACTTACTGGTTGTTCATTTTTCATGATACCCATAATATTTTTAGCATACTGATAGTAATTTTTCTACATTATTCTACCATTTATGCTATTTATTTAATGGAAGAAATATATTAGAAATTTTGCTCAAGTATAAAAATTCCTTTATAACTTGCTGTTATCATTCTAACAAACTAGAAAAATTTTGTTATGCTGTAAGAACTTTTAGCATGCTGTAAGGGTTATTTTTAACAAGCTAATATAATTTTCATGCATTTATTCTCTATTATATGGAGAGTAAAAGAATTTTATTTGATAAAAATATCTATTTTTCACAGAAAACTAACTTTCACATGATAGTTATATCAGAGCATAATATTCATGAATTTTTATACATTTGAGACCTTTTTAACATACTAACATATAATTTATATGCATTTACTTTCATTCTATGGGAAAAATACAGATTTCTATAAGATAAGATATTTTAAGTCCACAAAATTTAACTTCTCACATGCTGCTACTATAAAGTCAAATTTTCTATAGATTTCAGTTATTTTTTAATAATTTTAGCATGCTGGACATAATTTCTTATACATTTATATCCTATTATTTGGAGGAAAAATAGGTTTATATGGATTAAAAATAGATTAAAACACTTTCCATTAACAGAAAAATAACTTTTAAATCCTCGGGTAGTAGAAGAATGTGTTTTACAGGGATTCAGGATATTTAATTATCTATTTATTAAACTTCTGGACGCGTTAAAGGCGGAGGCTGGCCACCCGGTCCTCCTTATGGTGTCGCGGCCATTTTCTGGTTTTTGGGATGTGAGATCCGAGGATTAAAACATCTATATCTTCCTCAATCTTTAATGGAATTTAGCATATGATATATCAATAGAAAGATAAGACAGAGTATTATCATTTGGTAAGGTCAATTTCGGATTTAGGTTCTGTAATTATGATCTGTATTGACAGGAACATTAAAAAACCTAATCAGGATAGTGTGTTACTAAAATATCAAATTCTCTACGTATTCATGATAACTTTTAGGGCTTTTTATGTCACTGGAAAGCTAACAGAGAGAGCTTTCCAACCATGTATTATACATGCTATAAGTTTCAACACTTAGGTTTCGAATTCATGGATTAAGCAGGTTCCAAGTATATAAAATCACAATAGGGACAAGCTTATGTTCAAACTACAAATTCTCTAAATAGAATTGATGAATCATAGGGTTTTTTACGCCAAAAGAGAGCTAACATGCTAAGTTTCAATTTGATATGTAATAATTAACATTTAGCCAGTTATAACTTACCTCAATTGAAGACTTAAACCACGAGATAGATAGACCCACGAACTATAAGAATTCCCTTCAAAGATCGCCTGATTTCTCCCTCAATACCATATAAAATTTAGGGCTTTTAGTCTCAAACGATAGATCTCGTCGAGATGATCAAAAACCCCTACTCATATGCCTATTTTGGTTGAGGTACTAACCTGATTTGATGAACCAAATCCTAGAGAGAGAAAGACGACGGGGAGCAGACCACCTTCCACAAAATCGTCAAGATCTCCCCAGTCAGAGCTTATCTTCGGACAAACCAGACATCAAATGAAACTAGACTGGCCTAGCTTTCATTTAATACCAATTTCACCTTCTGGATCCTTCCAGGAAGGACGAATTTTGATATGGAAGAGGCGTGTTAATTACGTCGCCGAAATAATTGACCTAGATTAAACTCATCTAATCACTTTTATCCTGGTTAATCTTACATAAAATTTGTGGGGGGTTATTAATCTACCAATCAATGGCTTTCATTTGCCCCTAACCTCATCGCATTTATTTAAGAAATAGGCTCTAATTTCGGGTTTAAAGGTGAGGGTTACTATAGCATTCACTATTGGGGGTTGGTGGATCTTAAACTCGATTAAACTCCAGATCTGACCAGGTTAAAGATTTTATTAGGGTTAATCACAGAATACAACTTTGTTAAGTAAATGGCCTTCTACCAAATTACAATATTTTGAGATTTTAATATGGTCGACGAAATTTCACTTCACTATTCATTTAATAATAAAATATTAAACTCGATTAAACTCCAGATTTGACCGGGTTAAGTATTTTATTAGGGTTAATCACAGAAGATAACTTTGTTAAGTAAATGGCCTTCTACCAAATTATAATTTTTTGAGATTTTAATATGGTCAATGAAATTTCACTTCACTATTCATTTAATAATAAAATATTAAATTCAAAATTCAAATTTTAAATTCCCTCTTTTCATTTCATTTTCATTCCAACCCAATTGCATTTGTGTTTCATTTCACCTAAACCTTATTTTCATTTGGGTTGCATTTCATTTTCATTTCAATTCAATTTAATTTAAAATTTTAAAGGTTTATTTCAATTTCTATTCATTTATTAATTCAACTAAATTCAAATAAATTTCTAAAAAATTCAATTTGACAAGGAAAAATTAAATAAAATTATTAATTAAATACGGGGTATTACACCCTCCCCTACTTTAAGGAATTTGGTCCTCCAAATTCACTGCATTACGATGCGAAAATAAAGGATAACAATTTCAAGGGACAACTAGCTCACCTAGAAAAGGTCGGGATACCGCTTTCGCATAATATCTTTGGATTCCCAGGTGGCTTCTTCTGCTCCACGCCGACTCCACTGGACCTTGACCATAGGTATAGATCGACTCCGGAGTTGTTGCTGCTTCCGGTCAAAAATCTTTATCGGTCTTTCCTCGTAGGTCAGATCCTCATTCAGTTCGAAGTCCACATGCTGAATAACGTGAGTGGGGTCGTACACATACTTCCGCAACATAGAAATATGGAAGACGTTGTGCACGCTAGACAACTGAGGCGGTAACGCCAATCGATAAGCCACTTCTCCCACTCTATCTAAAATCTCGAACGGGCCAATGTACCTCGGACTCAGCTTGCCATGAATACCAAATCTGCGAATCCCTCTCGTAGGAGAGATCTTTAGAAACACATGATCACCTACTTGGAATTCCAATGCTCTTCTTCTGTTATCGGCATAACTCTTCTGTCTTGACTGAGCCACTTGTAACCGATCTCGGACAATACAGATATTCTGTGACGATTCCGAGATAAGATCTGGTCCAAGCCATTGTCTCTCACCTACCTCATCCCAACACAACGGGGATCGACAGCTTCTCCCATACAAGGCTTCAAATGGAGCCATCTGAATACTAGACTGATAGCTGTTATTGTAGGCGAATTCAATTAATGCCAAATGCTCATTCCAATTACCACCAAAGTCAATCATACATGCCCTCAGCATATCCTTCACTATCTGGTTGGTTCTCTCTATCTGCCCATCTGTCTGTGGATGAAATGCCATGCTGAAATTCAGATGAGTACCCAAAGACTCTTGCAGTCCCTTCCATAAATGAGAAGTGAATCTAGGGTCTCGATCAGATACTATATTCACTGGAATACCATGCAATCTCACCACTTCCTTCATATACAGAGCTGCTAGAACATCAACTGTCCATTTAGATTTAATGGATAAGAAATGGGCTGACTTTGTCAGTCTGTCGACGATCACCCAAATTGCATCGAAACCGCCACGAGTTCTAGGCAGACCCATGATGAAGTCCATGCCAATACTCTCCCATTTCCATTGGGGTATGTCGAGTGGCTTTAATTTCCCTGCCGGTCTGAAGTGCTCGGCCTTAACTTGCTGACATACCAGGCATCTACTCACAAAATCTGTAACTTCTCTTTTCATATTTGGCCACCAAAAGGATCTTTTCAAATCCTTAAACATTTTAGTGCCTCCAGGATGAATCGTGTATTTAGATCTATGAGCTTCATCAAGAATCTTGTTCTTGATTTCAGCTACGTCAGGTACACACGTTCGTCCTCGAAATAGAAGTCTTTCATCATCAGAAATCATGAAATCCGGTCTGCTGCTCAAACTTCCCTTGATCTCTACCAGTTCGGGATCATTATCTTGCAAGGACTTGATCTCCATTAATAATTCAGGTTTAAGTTGTATTTGTGTAATAATGACCCGATCATTATTGATATTCAAATCCAGACTAGCCATCTGCTCCAATAGCTTCCATTCTTGCATCATAAGACTAGATAACTTTGTTATAGGCTTCCGGCTCAATGCATCTGCCACCACATTACCTTTGCCAGGATGATACTCAATAGAAAAGTCGAAGTCCTTCAAATACTCCAACCATCTGCGCTGCCGCATATTGAGTTCCTTCAGAGAGAATAAATACTTCAAACTCTTGTGATCTGAAAATACCGTGAAAGATTCTCCATACAGGTAATGCCTCCAAATCTTCAAAGCAAAGACGACAGCTGCCAATTCCAAATCATGAATAGGATAGTTCTCTTCATGCTTCCTCAACTGCCTGGAAGAATAAGCAATTACCTTCCCATGCCGCATAAGCACACAGCCCAACCCAATACCTGATGCATCGGTGTAGACCACAAAGCCTCCTTCACCAGAAGGTAAAGCTAACACATGTGCTGAAGTTAAGCATTCCTTCAATGTCTGGACGCTTTTCTGACAAGCATCCGACCATTCAAACTTATTCTCCTTGCGGGTCAATCTAATAAGGGGTACCGCGATCTTGGAGAAGTCTTGAATGAATCTACGATAATAACCTGCCAGGCCTAAAAAACTTCTGATCTCAGTCACACTGGTGGGCTGTTCCCAATTCTTCACTGCTTCCACCTTCGAAGGATCAACAGAAATACCATCTTTGGTAATAATGTGTCCTAGAAAAGACACCTCTCGAAGTCAAAAATCACACTTACTGAACTTGGCGTATAGTTGATGATCTCTTAATATCTGCAGTGCCATTCTCAGATGTTCGGCATGCTCTTCTTCACTCTTAGAATAAATCAAGATATCATCAATGAAGACCACGACCCATTGATCAAGATAAGGTTGAAAAATGCTATTCATCAACTGCATGAAAGCCGCTGGTGCATTCGTTAAACCAAAAGGCATAACGACAAATTCGAAATGACCATACCTGCTGCGGAAAGCCGTTTTATGAATATCTTCTTCCTTAATCCGCAACTGATGATATCCAGATCGAGGATCGATCTTAGAAAAGAATTGAGCTCCTGTTATCTGGTCAAATAACTCATCAATCCTCGGCAATGGGTACTTGTTCTTGACAGTTATCTGATTCAGTTACCGATAATCGATGCACAGTCTCAACGAACCATCCTTCTTCCGGACAAATAGTACAGGGGCTCCCCAAGGGGAAGTACTAGGGCGAATGAAACCCTTCTCAAGTAACTCCATCAATTGCTACTTTAATTCCCTCAGCTCCGCAGAAGACATACGGTACGGAGCTTTAGAGACAAGAGAAGAACCAGGAATAACATCAATGGAGAAGATAACTTCCCGCTCAGGCGGAAGTCCCGGTAGTTCCTCAGGAAATATATCAAGAAATTTACGGACAACATGGATGTCCTTAATCTCCACCTGCTGCTCGGGAGTAGCATAGACAAAGGCTAGAAATGCCTCGCAACCTCGCCTCATCAGTTTATCAGCACGAAGGGCCGAAATAAGTGAGATAGAGCGATGGTATCTAGCTCCCATAAATGAAAGTCCCGGATGCCTATTAAAAGACACCGAGCTAGAACTGCAGTGAACATTGGCCTCATACTTGGCCAACCAGTCAGCTCCTAGGATTACATCATAATCCTTCATGTCCATGCAGACTAAATCAGCAGGTAAATTCTGCTCATTAACCATAACCTTGCTAGAAGGATAATAATGCTGAATTGCCGATCTAGAACCAATAGGTGTAGATATCGCTAACGAAGAACTCATCAAAATAGGTTCCACAGCTATAGACTTAGCAAATCTTCGAGAAATGAAAGAATGTGTTGCACCAGTATCAAAAAGAACAAAGGCTGACTTGTCGAGTACAATGAGAGTACCTTCGATGAGTCCACCTTCTCCGGCTGTTTCTGCTTCATCAACCTGAAGTGCCTGGAGCTTGCCTTGCGGCTTCTTGAAGACCTAAGGTTTCGCCGGTGTAGCTTGCTCCGATAATAATGGACAATCCGGGATACGGTGCTCCCTACATCCGCAACGTAGACAAGCGCCCAACTTGCGCCAGCACTCTTCCATCTTGTGACCAGGACGGTCACAATATCTGCACACGCCCTTAAAGGGTACAACAGGGTCAGGCTTCTTTTCCTCCTGCTTCGGCATGTTTCCTTTCCATGATCCTGCTCCGGTCCACGAACTCGACCCACTCGTGGGCCTCTTCTTGCTAATGCTAGGTCCGGTCTTGCTTTTCTTGAAATCCTTCGGTTGTTCTTTCTTCATGCCTTTGCCACGGATCCTCTCCGTCATCTCAAGAGTGTCCTCCAGAACTTGCGCCTTCCTTACCATCTCAGAATAAGTTGATATCTCCATAGGTGCCAATTGGTTGATATAATAAAGCTTCAAACCATTAAGAAAGCACTTCACCTTCATCTTTTCAGTGGAAATGAGATGAGTAGCATATCGAGATAGTCTGGAGAATTGTGCTTCATACTCTGCTACAGATAAGCTCCGCTACTTCAGACCCGCAAACTCAGCTGCCTTCTTCTCTTGAACTCGGTCAGAAAAGTACTTGTTGTTGAAATGCTCCTCGAACTCTCCCCAAGTAACTGGCTGATCACCGAGTGCCGCCTTAACAGAGTCCCACCAGGTACGTGCATCACGTTCTAGTTGGAAGGTCGATAAAAGGACACGTTCTTGGTCGGTGCATTGCATCACTTCAAAAATCCTTCCCATATCATCAAGCCAGTGTTCGGCTTCATCAGGGTCGGTCTAACCAGCGAATCTAGACGGATTCATCCCGCGGAAGTTCCGGTATAAATCACTGGTGCCATGGTTAGCTGCTCCAGCTTGAGCAACTTGCTGCAGGGCCTGTGTGAGGCCTTCAACGGTGCGTTGCAGGTTCTTCCATTCCGCGCGTTCAGCTGCCATTACAATAGCCTACAAACAGAATAAATCATTCAGGATTATTTAGGGTAAATGTTTTACTAAAAAGGTACTAGCTTAACCCGAGTTTCTACCCAATCTCACCAGGTCAGGTCCTTAAACACTAACGGAGACAGGGTCCTATGATAACTCTTAGAACCCTAGAACTTAGAAAACCTAGAACTTAGGGAAAAATCTAGGATTATTTAACCTAGGCTCTGATACCAACTAAACTGTCACGCCCCGACGCGGAAGATCGGAGCGTACAGTTAGAGACGAGCTAGCACTAACAATAATATTTTAATCTAAACAATTAGACAGATTTATAAAGTGAGAAACACTTCCATTAATCAAAAATAATTCCAACTTTATTACAATAACCAACATGCTAAGACTCGATCAAACATATCTTCCAAAAGAAATTCTAGTACAACACTGACTTATAACAATAACCAAACACTAATACAACTCCAAAGATAAAACTAGAAGTAAATACTAATCTGACTCAATAACTAGGTACAATAGCACTCAAGGATCACTCCTGACCCTCCCCATCAGTGTGAACACCACCACCTGAAAAACCTGGAAAGAGGGGAAAAAAACAGGCTATGAGCTAACGCTCAGTAGGTAATAACGGCATATTTACGTAGTTAACATCTTAATTACAAGTTGTATGCAATGGAGAACAAGGAATTAAATAAAGAGATCAAGAACAATGTAGAAGGTCTTGCAAGGTCAAGAATTGAATAATTTCCAATGATTAATAATAACATGTATAAGAAATTCACTAAGAGCAATTGAAATAATAATTGGCCAACAAGCAAGTATTTCAAACATGAAATAATTCACAATCAAGTATAAGGAATAACAATAGATCAAATGTCGTAGACACACACTAGTCAAGTACTCGGTGCAATGCCACACCTTGTCATTAACATCCCATGGGCTCACTAATTTTCGGGCGCTCTCCCCAGGACCAGACCGGGCCCTATGATGCGATGGCATTGGTTTTACGGATCGATGATCCCAATTGTCTAGACATTTCTTGTATAAATATGGCCAATTAATTTTAAGGAATAAGATAAAATATAACAAGTACAGATCTGGCAAAAATCAGAATAACAAGAAAATGAAGGATTAAACTTTGGCATTATGTTTAACGACAATTAAGTCGTGGAATCCAAGAATGAAAGGATAAGTAGGAAAATGTAATCTTTAGAATACTTTTAATTCCATGATTTAACATTTTATTCTGTTGGTTTAACAAGTTTTATCATACTGGAAATGCCTTAAATTAATTGGATGCAAAAAGCCAAAGAAATGATTTATTTAGTATTATCAGAGTAAATTACTAAGAATTTAACTTAATTCATAGAAATAAATCCTATCATGGTGAAAATATCCCTAATACTTTTAAGTAACTCCAGCACATGATTCCTATGGAAAATGACACTAAAACCCATTTTTGTTACTGGAATGGAATTTTTACACATTTAAATGCCCTTTTAGACACAAAAATCCATATTTGGTGTGCTATAAAAAGTTCCTTATGGAATTTTTGGATGGTTTATTAGGAATAAATCATCTTACTACTTGTTCATTTTTCATGATACCCATAGTATTTTTAGCATACTGATAGTAATTTTTCTACATTATTCTACCATTTATGCTATTTATTTAATGGAAGAAATACATTAGAAATTTTGCTCAAGTATAAAAATTTCTTTATAACATGCTGTTATCATTCTAACATGTTAGAAAATTTTTTTTATGCTGTAAGAACTTTTAGCATGCTGTAAGGGTTATTTTTAACAAGCTAATATAATTTTCATGTATTTATTCTCTATTATATGGAGAGTAAAAGAATTTTATTTGGTAAAAATATCTATTTTTCACAGAAAACTAACTTTCACATGATAGTTATATCAGAGCATAATATTCATAAAATTTCATACATTTGAGACCTTTTTAACATACTAACATATAATTTATATGCATTTACTTTCATTCTATGAGAAAAATATAGATTTCTATAAGATAAGATATTTTAAGTCCACAAAATTTAACTTCTCACATGCTGCTACTATAAAGTCAAATTTTCCATGGATTTCAGTTATTTATTAATAGTTTTAACATGCTGGACATAATTTCTTATACATTTATATCCTATTATTTGGAGGAAAAATAGGTTTATATGGATTAAAAATAGATTAAAACACTTTCCATTAACAGAAAAATAACTTTTAAATGCTCGGGTAGTAGAAGAATGTGTTTTACAGGGATTCAGGATATTTAATTATCCATTTATTAAACTTCTGGACGCGTTAAAGGCGGAGGCCGGCCACCCGGTCCTCCTTATGGTGTCGCGGCCGTTTTCTGGTTTTTGGGGTGTGAGATCCGAGGATTAAAACACCTATATCTTCCTCAATCCTTAATGGAATTTAGCATATGATATATCAATGGAAAGCTAAGACAGAGTATTATCATTTGGTAAGGTCGATTTCGGATTTAGGTTCTGTAATTATGATATGTATTGACATGAACATTAAAAAACCTAATTAGGATAGTGTGTTACTAAACTATCAAATTCTCTACGTATTCATGATAACTTTTAGGACTTTTTATGTCACTGGAAAGCTAACAGAGAGGGCTTTCCAACCATGTATTATACATGCTATAAATTTCAACACTTAGGTTTCGAATTCATGGATTAAGCAGGTTCCAAGTATATAAAATCACAATAGGGACAAGCTTATTTTCAAACTACAAATTCTCTAAATAGAATTGATGAATCATAGGGCTTTTTACGCCAAAAAAGAGCTAACATGCTAAGCTTCAATTTGATATGCAATAATTAACTTTTAGCTAGTTATAACTTACCTCAATTGAAGACTTAAACCACGAGATAGATTTGACCCACGAACTATAAGAATTCCCTTCAAAGATTGCCTGATTTCTCCCTCAATACCCTATACAATTTAGGGCTTTTAGTCTCAAACGATAGATCTCGTCGAGCTGATCAAAAACCCCTACTCATATGCCTATTTTGGTTGAGGTACTAACCTGATTTGATGAACCAAATCCTAGAGAGAGAAAGACGACGGGGAGCAGACCACCTTCCACAAAATCGCCAAGATCTCCCCAGTCAGAGCTTATCTTCGGACAAACCAGACATCAAATGAAGCTAGACTGGCCTAGCTTTCATTTAATACCAATTTCACCTTCTGGATCCTTCCAGGAAGGACGAATTTTGATCTGGAAGAGGCGTGTTAATTACGCCGCCGAAATAATTGACATAGATTAAACTCATCTAATCACTTTTATCCTAGTTAATCTTACACTAAATTTGTTGGGGGTTATTAATCTACCAATCAATAGCTTTCATTTTCCCCTAACCTCATCGCATTTAGTTAAGAAATGAGCTCTAATTTCGGGTTTAAAGGTGAGGGTTACTATAGCATTCACTATTGGGGGTTGGTGGATCTTAAACTCGATTAAACTCCAGATTTGACCAGGTTAAGGATTTTATTAGGGTTAATCACAGAAGATAACTTTGTTAATTAAATGGCCTTCTACCAAATTATAATTTTTTGAGATTTGAATATGGTCGACGAAATTTCACTTCACTATTCATTTAATAATAAAATATTAAACTCGATTAAACTCCAGATTTGACCATGTTAAGGATTTTATTAGGGTTAATCACAGAAGACAATTTTGTTAAGTAAATGACCTTCTACCAAATTATAATTTTTTGGGATTTTAATATGGTCAACAAAATTTCACTTCACTATTCATTTAATAATAAAATATTAAATTCGAAATTCAAATTTCAAATTCCCTCTTTTCATTTCATTTTCATTCCAGCCCAATTACATTTGTGTTTCATTTCACCTAAACCTTATTTTCATTTGGGTTGCATTTCATTTTCATTTCAATTCAATTTAATTTAAATTTTTAAAGGTTTATTTCAATTTCTATTCATTTATTAATTCAACTAAATTCAAATAAATTTCTAAAAAATTCAATTTGACAAGGAAAAATTAAATAAAATTATTAATTAAATACAGGGTATTACAAGCGAGGCTGATGGCAATCTCATTGCTTGTCGGAGGTTCGATTATTAATGTTATTATTACTCCTCGCTCGATTGATGTTAAGTTCACTGGCCGAGAGGGGTTCTCTACTCGGATTATGCTAACCCATACGGCCACCAGGAGCCTGATGGATTCCCTATTAAAGGGGAAATTGGCCGTATCTTTAGCACCCTCCAAGGACATGCTGCACTTGTTATGTAATCTCCCTCGGTTTATTGGTGAGTCGGCCACGTCAACGCCGCGCGTTACTCTCCCTCAGTTTTGTCCTGCTCTTCTGGTAAGGGAGTTATGCTTCAGGCCCGATTACTTAATGGAGATGCCGAATCTCATGTTGCTAGTGCCAAGTGACAATACTCCGTGGTTTTCTGATGTTCATCCCAAGGAGTCATCTATCTAAGAATGTCCGCCAATTGTTAGCACTGGGTGTCTAGGGGCATCCGCCCCGACGAAGCTACATATTCATGACCGGGCTAGGTCATCTGCCAGATGGGCCCGTTATTTAAGGAGACATTGCAGATCAAGAAGGCCAAAGGTCTGGGTCCGCACCAGGCAGGCCCGTGTTCTAGGGATTACTGCTAAGAAGAGGCAACGACGCAAGTACAAAGGCCGCGTGTTGTGCACTCGAGGGGCCACTTCTTCATCTTCCCCTCCTCTCCAATCATCCTTTCTTCTACTCAGCTCCCACCCCTGGGTGGTGTACCTCCCTTCTTCTAATCCAGTTTCTATGATCTTCTCCTCTGTTTTCGGGTCCGCAAACTCCCACTCTTCTTTCTCCACTCATCCGGAGTCTCCAGATTCTCCGTTCTCTCATGATTTAAGGCCTCGGCCTATGTCATCCTTTCATCCCACTTTTGGGACTTGTTCTGATCCTTCTCTTCTGGTATCCCCGGGCTCTACTTCTGATTTTTCCCCGACCATGTCGGGTGATTACCCATTTCTTTCCCCGACCCTGTCAAGTGACCATCATTCTTCTTCCCCAACCCTATCGGGTGTCTATCATTTTCTTTCCCCGTCATTGGCGGGTGATTCTCATTCTCCTTCCCCGACCCTGTCGGGTGATTCTAATTCCTTTTCTCTGACCACATCGGATGATCACTCCTCTTCCCCCTTATCTTTGCCACAATCTTCTTATGGTTCGTCTATTCTTTCTGTCTCACCCTTTCGGGGTCATTACCCTTTTTCGTGTTGTTTTCGAGACTTTAGCCTGCCTTGATCTTAGTTAATCCCTAGTTATTCTGTACTTGGTTCCTTGTTATCAGGGCCTCAGTGTCTTAACGAGGGAGTTCTAGCCCTCGTCTCTCTTCTTTTTATATCCCTCCTTCGTCCAGCATGATGTCTGCCACTCCTCTATGTCGATGACTCCAATCATTTGCTCTACTTTCATCATTTATCCTGACAAGCAAGGAAAATAAAGTTCGCGCTCCTCAAAGCTCAATGATCGAAATCGCTTCAGGAGGCCAGTTTCCATGACATGGATTTGCAAAGGTATCTTTGATTTTGTGCCGGAACATGTTATCATTGCTATTACTCTGTTATTTCTGCATGCGCTTATAATGTTGGTTCCTTAAAACATGGTTGAGTGGTCTTAGGCTTTTGTTAGTTTGCTTAGTCAAATGAGTCGCTTCTGCAGCATCCTTAGGCTGGTGATAGCTCAGTGCTGGGAGTCTAGTTTCTTTCCCTGATTGTTGAGGGTGACCTTTGAGTATGGATTTTTCACACACTTCACGGCGAGCCATAGCCTATCTCTCTAAGGCACACCGTTGCTGCTTTGGCCATACCATGGGCATGCACAAAGGTCTTTTCTTTTCTCTGCTCGGCCAAGTGCAGGGACAAGAGATGGATGGATAAGATGACCAACATAGGTGCTCCCCAATACGAGAGAAGTCTCAAATAGGGGCAGTCTTGACTCTCAAAAGTGAGCTTTCATGTTATATCTAGCCAATAAGGGCTGCCAAAATGAGAAAACAAATCAATACAAAATTATGAATCAAAGGCACGGCAAGAGTGACAGTACTGTTCCCCACGGGACGTCATGAGCCCGGTCGCATGCATGTCTGATAAATATGGGTCTAAAAATTAAAGACACAAAGTCCCGGCGTAACAGACCCACTCTTTGAGGGGTAGTGCCCTGGAAGGAAGTTGAGTCTCGATATCTCCCATCCTACATAAGACTTGTCTCTAATTATTCTTCCACTTCTCCCTCTTAGGCTGGGTTGTATCCCGGGTATGGCCTTAGTAGGGGCACCGTTCTTTAGAGATAGTTGGTTGTGGTGAGCTACCATCACATGCACGCCCTGCTTAAGGGAAGCCTTTAATGAGAGGGGTAAGAACGACGATCCCTAGCTAGTAGTTTAAGCCCGTCTTGGGTGCTGCAGATTGCTATTTCAAAAAAATCTAAAAAAATGAGATATTGTCAAAAATTCAAAAAAAAGAATGAGGTATTTTCAGAAAATCCAAAAAATGAGATATTGTCAAAAATCAAAAGAAAAAATCAGATATGTCAAAATCCAAAAAAATCAGATATTGTCAAAACTCCAAAAAAATCAAATATGTCAAAATCTTAAAAAAACAAAAAATTACAAAAATATAAAATTAAATATGTCTTTTATTTTTATGCATTTTTTATCTCGAGGACAGATACGTAATCTGTTTGCTAAGTGTGCAGGTTGCAAGTACTCAGGCATTCCTTGCTATATCTTTTTGCTCTGCCTCCTATCCACATCTTTGATTTGTTCTCTTCTTCAATCTTATCTCTCGATCTATTCTGAAGCTTGTGTCCTTCTCAGCTTTATCTTATCATATCTTCATGAGAGGGCTTTGCCTCACGATTATGAACCTAACGGTTCTGCTTCATTTTGATCTTGGGTTTTGATTGAAGGGCGTATTTGTTTATGTCTTTTATCCCGCTGTGTCCTTGTCACGTGTTTATGTCCCACCGTGTTGTCCCACACATGTTATTTTATCCCTCACCGAGTGTTGTTAGTTATCTTGCACATGTTGTTAGTCACCCCTTTATGTCCCATGTTCTTGTCCCAACCGTGTGGTCATCCATCATGTTCTTGTCCCAACCGTGTGTTGTCCCACCGCGTTGTTGTCTTGTCACACCGTGTTCATGAATGCATGTTGTCTGTTCATGCCATTGCATATGTGCTCATTTACCTTTGTTATGTTATGTTGCATTGTCTCCCATTTCATTTGATCGTTATGTTATGTCCTGTTGTTTATCGTTCAGTTAATCGTTATGTTATCTACGTTTTGTTTATACTTGCTTATCATATTTGTCTTATACATGAATATTCATAAAAATCAGAAAATGAAAATCTAAAAAAAATGCCATTTTTGCCTGCACAGGTAAGTCAGGTATGGCTCTCTATCCCTACTCATTGTTGTATTACTATATGGTATCTATATTGTTATATTATCTCGAGAATCGGCTGGTCATTCACGTGTTCCAGGATCTGACGTTCCCCTCTAACAAAAATGATGATGATCTAGGTGCACATGTTTAATCATCAGATAGGCCGTTAGGTTGGGAAAATTAGAGAACGATGGTTCTATCACGCACGTCGTGGTTGCGAATAGTGTCTTGACCCTGATTGTTCCAATCTAGCAATACTATTCTCGAGTACTTTCTATTTTAGTTTTCTTTGCATTCGTTTTGATGATTTCTTTATTTTAGCCCAGCATGCACCATGTCATATTTTGAGTATGCACGCCTCATGATCCGTTCAAGGTTGTTCCTCAGTAATGGTTAAATGCACTTCAATTCACTTAGATAAGAGATTCTCATTCCACTCTAAATTTGAACGATTTCCCTGATCTTGCCGCTTGGTCTGGTTGGCCAGCATGATTGCTATCTGGATTTTATCTCAGTTATATTTCTTCTGCTTTTTACGTTATGTTCCTTTTCGACCCCCTCATCGTCTGTGGATTGTGTCCCCGATGAGGCTGGTCGTGTTTCTTTTTTTTCCTGTTTGTTTAGTTCTCCAGACATGTCTCATTTTTGTCATCCAATCTTGTGGTTAGTTCGATGATTTTGGGAGAATTCATGTCGTTTGTTGGTTAAAACGGGTGTCTTTTACCTTGATGCCTGCTTATCAGTTCTCTCTGCTTCATCTCTACTTCATCTCCATTTCACGTCGCTTTCACTTTCGCTCTATCTCCTTTCCATTTCACCTCCGCGTTGCTTTCGCTCCCTCCCTTGCAAAGCGGACATCAAGGAGGGGCATCTGTTGACACCCGTTTTTAACCCGCAAGTTGTGTCATTTCTCTTTTTCATCATTTTGGATGTCCCAAATTAATCATTATTTTGGAGCGTTCCTTGGATGGATTTCGAGCCCATTTCATTGTTCCATTCCCTTTGAGGATTGGAGATCATGATTTCTTAGAGCCATGGAGCCTATTTTTCACCTTCCGGCCTTCCAAGTCGACTTCCGGCCCATTTAGGTCGACTTCCCACAAGAATGCGGCCCCTTTCGCTACGAAGTCTTGAAAAATGGTCCCTTTTCAATCCCTTCCTTTCCTCTATTCATTAAGTGTCCATTGCCAAAGTTGTTCCTTTTTAAAAACCCTACATTTTCTTCTTCTATACCATTATCCAGTTCTCCACCGTTTTCAAGTCCTAGTATTTTTCTCTGTTCTCACCCCATTTTCTCTCTCTTCTGATCATTTTTTCATCTTATTCTCTTAATAAAGTTGTTCATCTTTCAATTATCTACAATTTCCTATTCTACCACTTTTTCTAATTCTACACCGTTTTTAAGATATTCTCTAATTTCTAAAGTCACGCGAGCTTGGCAACCAAACCTTGATAAATGGTCATCTGTTGACTGTTACTATTCATACGATCCAATTTGGACCGCTTAACATGATAAACGGTCAACAGTTGACCGTGTGAACAGTAATTTTTTAATTTTTTTAATTTTTATTATTTTTGAAATATCAAAAAATGGTCTTCTTGAGACCGTTTATGTCAAAAAATGGTCTGTGGATGACCGTTTATCCAATTTTTGTACCAAAAGTCTCCCGATCACCCCCTGGTTCATTGAGCGGTCTACTCCTAGACCGCCCTATTCGTTGAACGGTCTATCGTGCGACCGTTTATACCCCAAAGAGTCCAAAAGTTTCTGAACTCCGTCTTCTTCGCCGTCGGATTCCAAGGCCAAACCTGTGCAACGGGGCCTCCTTGTTAGGGCTCTATCTTCTAGAATACTCCACGAAATTGAGCCCCGTTTGTTGTTGTGTCTTCCCCTTTGTATTATCTTGAATTTGGTATATGGAGAACGATTTTTAGTTGACTATATCTCCTGGAATCTTGGCCGCAATATCAGGTTTTATGCATTTTCGCATCACACAAACTCTTCCAGATTAGGCTCCTGGGCCTCCTTCCATGGACTCTATCTTCCAGATGCTTCCACCAAAAAGAGTCTCATTTGTTCCTAGCTCTTATCCTATCTATTATCTCGAGATTGATCCAGAGATCTCGAGATTTGGTGGACTCTATCTTCTAGAATCGTGGGAGAAAGTTGGGGGTTTCACCACTTTTCTATAAAACCTGCCCAGATTTCCTGTGCGATGGGGGCGTGTTTTCAAGGGGACGGCGAAGCCATGCCGGATTTTCTACTCAACACTTTGACCCTAGCCTGAAGAGGGAAGTATTGTCTTTCCATTGATTCATTATTTGCTCGATTTCATCATCGTTTTCCCTCCTAACTTCGCCCCTACTTTTGGCAAATCATCATAGTTTGCTGATTTTCTGCTACAACTTCGCGACGGGGGCCTGTTCATCAAGCTGGGGCGGAGTCATGCTTCATCCGTTTTATCCTCCTTCGACTCCATCTTGAAGCGGGGAGTATTAGCTTCACGTTGATTTTATGTTTGCCTTATTTCTCATATCTTTTCCCCCTTTTCTAAGCCCCTACTTTTGAGGTTTCACCAAACTGTTCTGCACTTTGATGAAACTCAGATTTCTTGCAACGGGGGCATGTTTGCGTCGCCGGTGAGAGGCCGTGGGGCACTCTTGATCTGTCCTTTCAACTCTAGGCTCTAGAGGGAAGTATAATCTTTGTGTTCTTTGGTTTTGGGCTCATTACCTCGTCATCTTCATGCATATTTCGTCCATGAGTTTTGCACTTTCATTCTGTTTTTACAGTCATTTTTCTCCTATGTTTTGCACCCTTCTATTTTCTTGAGTTTTTCACCCCATTTTTCACTACTGTCTTCCCCGTTTTAAAGTCTCCTTTCTGCCCTAGTTTCACCACAACATTCTCACCTTTCCATAACATCCTCTCTTTCCTCTTTTGGTGTTCTATCTTGTGAGATATTCATCATTCTTTGAGTCCACTTTGTTCACTGTTCTGCATTTTCTGCACAGTCCGCATTTTTCGCCAAATCTCCGGTGTCATAACTTTCTATCCCGACCTCCTTGTGGAGTGATTCTTATTCTTGCTTCTTCACAACACTCAAGTCTTCTGTCATCTCAAATTTCTCCCCATTTGGACTTCATTTGTCTTACTGTTTGCATTAGTCTTTACACCCAATTTATACTGTTTGCACAATTTTTCTTGTGACTTGCACTTTTGCACCTTCTTTATCTATGTTCATCATGGCATATTAAATCAATCTTTGCACTCTAGTCTCATCACAATATACACACCTATTGTTTGCACCCTTCCATAGGGGTTAAAAACCCTCCCCGGATAAGTTTACCCTCAATCTTTCATGCTACTTTATACACTTGGGCAGATTTCTACACTTAGCATTTTCTAATGGGTTTTGCCTCTTATTTTGTGTTTGTTTCGCAGGAAAGCATGGAAAGTGAGGCCCTTACCTTCTAGCCGGCTGGAAGGTAAGGAGAGGTAATCCACATAGTCCCCGCATCTTGATATTGAGCGCGATTATCCTCTTTTTCTAAGGTACACAACGCACTTAATATTTTATATTCTTTTGGCGTTGTCATTCCTTGGTGGCGATCACGGTATTCTTTTACATCTTTTATCACCTTTCTCTTGCTGTATGATAATGCTACCATGTTTACATAGGCACATGTTCATGATGTTCACTTGATTTGCACATTGTGTTATCACTTATGCACATATGCTTGTCTATGTGACTTGTGACACCACGCTCCACATTTTCCACGTCATTTGACCTCTTCCCCTCGAGGAGGACAGTCCTTCCCCACCCATGAGAGCTCCCTTGCTATCACCCTCACCTTCCGACCTTTATTCGGAATCATCTCATTTGGAGCCACCGTATCCCGAGCCACCCGTGTTTCTAACAGGAACGCTTTTCATCGCCGAGCCACTACTTAGCTGGCTCAAGATAGGCTTGGTCCCACCTTGCTATCCATCCATGGACCCCACACTACCATTAGTGCCCGTCAACTCCTTCCATACCACATTCCGATCTAGTCACCATGTGGATACATTGGAAGACCTTCTTACGGGATTAGACTGATAGTTGCAGTTGACGCACTTATTGGCCTCAGGTTTCGACCGACCCACAAGGCATAGCCTCACACATCCAGCCTTAGGGTCCATTACCTCCGTGTGCACCGTGGGTCATGTCACCACGGAGGTTCTTTTATTCCTCCCCCTATCGGCCGAGCCACACTTCATTCCTTTTATCCAGAGGGACGAACCATACCTTCTACACTTGACCGTCGTCCCACCAATCACAATGCATGAAGGTGATTATTTATACCTTCCGGGATTTCAAACTTGGGACCGTGTCATGGGGGAATCCATATCGAGGGATCATACTTTCCTTGATCCCTTCGATCCCTTCCCTAGTGATCCGTATGACCCACCTTATTCATCCCACCTTGTTAGGGAAGTCCACTGTCACACCCCTTCCTCACTGGCCGATCCATATACACCCATCAAACCCGTTCATTGGCAAGGTGATTTTGGTTCTCCTAGCCCTCCCGCATCCAAATCCAATGTGCATGACTGGTGCATTGTAGGATGTCTAGGAGTCCCCCATTCCGTCAACCATCGAGTGCATCTAGTGTATGCATGGCACACATTCGGATGTCCTGGTCCACCATTGCATGTGTATGGATCAGACTAACAGTAGGTTTGTCTAGGGTCTTGTGTGAGTCCATGTTTTTTCTTTCTTGTTAAGTGCATAGTGAGTCTGCATGCATCATGTCGGTCTTTGTACACTCGTGATGATTAGTCCCTTTCGAGTACGAGACAAGTCAGATCTATTGCGTACGTTGTACACTTGCCAGCATTTAAGAACGGCTCTACCTCAACATATCAGATTTAGACACATTCATGGATCCAGCGGTCATTCCTAGTGAGTCTTCGAGCAGCCTTCTCCCCTTTGAGAGTGACCCCACCCCGGAGTGTCCACCTCTAGCCTCATTCTCCAGTAGCGTGAGCATATCGAATCTATACGGGATGAGCAGGTGCCGATTACTTGGAGTGGAGCATACTCCGCGCTTCCAGGTTCGGTGACGGATCCGTCGGAGCTACTTGAGCAGCCGCACCCCTTACTCGACAGGGTCAAGTTCTTCCCACCCGGGAAAAATTAATGGGAATCGACTCCGAGCACTAACTTTTTAGTTTACATTTGTGTCCTTTTATTTATATTTACATCTTTGAGAAAACTTGTTTGCAATTGTAAAGCTTTATAAGCCAAAGTCCAGTAGGACCAGCAAGGGACTCTCACCTTCTTCCCCATTGGTCCACCTAAGCCTTAGGACCCATGTGGGGCTGGTCAAATGTCCAAGGTGGGCTTCCAGATGGCTTGACCATTCAAGGGGATAAAGGGATGAAACTTTCAAAGTTGGCCACCCTTAAAGTCTAGGGGGCGCCCCCCTTCGAATGAATTATTTTAATTTTTATCTTTTTCTCCTGTTGTCTGATCGAGCCCAAACTTTAAGGATTTGTTCTCCCTGTCAACCCTAATCTCCAGTTCAAATTTCGTGCCATTTGGCCTTCGTTTGATATTTTTCCCGTATTTTTGTTCTTCCTCTCAGTAATCTGCCAGTTTGCAGATCTGCGGGATAGTGTCTCCTTGTCATAATTTTTCCACCCCCTTATCAATTTTAAAAAAATCCATAAAAATTCTTAAGTGTTCCTAACATCCACCCCTTCCACCCATAATTTTCCAAGCATCCAGAAAATTCCCTTACCCTCCGTTCAAAATTCATTTTCAGACAGATCTCTTTTTGTCCTGACAGTTTGTAACCAGATCCACAGAAAAATACAGAGTTTGCAGAGCTTCGTATTTCTAATCCCTTCTTTGGATTGACCAGAAAAACATATATGTTGTAGATCTATGTGTCTTATTTCCAACGGCACCAACCACGCCTCGATCCGCCCCTGGATATGAGCACAAAAATTTTGGTCGTGGAGGCGCGCAAATCTGTTCCGTGAATAGACCAGCAGAGGCAGCAGTAAAATAATTCCCAATTAATTATCTCTCCTTAGTTTCAGGGACCACCACTTCAGGGAGTCGATTAGGGATGCCCCGCCATCGTTCCAGCCAAGCACCGCCTTCAGAAGACGGAAGGAGGATGATGGCCCTTTGGAAGCCACTACTTGCTGTCCTACAACTCAAAACTGAGTCGGCGCAGCACCGAGTCGGCACAATTCTGAGTCGGACCAGCAGCCCGGTTGCACCCCGAGAACCCTTTCGACTTGCTGCCCGTCAACCCAGGATCGGTCCTCCCGGGCCCCACTTGTATCCCTTTACCTCCCTGCATGGAGTGGGCAAGAAATCACTGCTGTAATTAGTGAATATTTATTTTTACTAGGAGTTTCCGTACTTGGCCGGGATCATCTTCCCCACGTCCAGAGCGTGGAGGTACACTCGCCACCCTCCTCGTAGGCACTTTCCTTATCTCATATATGTTTGTATGCCGCTGCTAGTGATAGGATATTAGCTCACTTTACTTTCATCACCGCTGCGAGAGAGCGCGAGACCCGTCCCGTGACCCGATCCGGACATGAGAGAGAGCCGACCACCCTAGCTCTTTGTCGGTTTCTCAACCGCGCATGTCCGTACGCTTCCCTCGTTAGGGATGATCGCGAGTTTGCATAGAGTCCAAGGATCGCATATCAACTTGGAGTCAAGTCCGTTGTCCGTCCCGCATCAACAGTTGGAGAAGCTTCCCGTGTCTCTTTCATCTGTGGCGTAGGTGTCTGACATTTCCTCATCGTCTGTACTTTGCCCTGGTGAGGATTATTTTATCTTTCTTTTCTTCTGTAGCCCATGGTGCCTCGTAGAAGGATCCTCTATGTCAGTCTCGAGTCTTCCGCTGAGGAAGAGGCCAACCGTGCCAACGTCCCGAGCACTTCGGGCGCCGGTTCTAGCCGTCCTCTTTCTCCACATTTGGTCACCTACCGGGTGGTCCATGTCCTCCGTGAGGCCTTCCATATCCCCGCCGACTATGACATCATCTTCTCTACCTCCAACGAGTGTCTGGTGGGTTACTATCCTGGCGGTATCAACATCCCCAGAGAGTCCTTCTGAGCGGGGTTCTGTCTCCCTCCGCATCCCTTCATGGAGTTTGTCCTCAATTACTGCGGCAGATATCTGGGGGTCCTCTGTAACGGCCTGAATTTTTTGGATATTGTTCGGATCAAGATCCGTGGGTTTCGGATCGCTTTTGTGGGTCCCGAATTGAGTTTTATGGTTTACGCGTGTTTTTGCCTGTCAAACCTTCGGAACCCTATACAGGGTGAACCGATGTGTTGTCGGGCTCCGGGACGTTACCAAAGCGTTGTGCGTTTTTCGAGGATTAGGGAGATGATTTTTCTCTACTTTCTGTATTTTTTAGAATTTTGGATTTTCTATATACAAAACCTTTTTTTCTCTCTCCCCATCTCTCATTTTCTCTCCCTCTCTCTTCTCTCACATTCTCTCCTCTCCCCCTCTCACTCCGGGAGGCCGACAAAGGAGGCAAGGGCAAGGTGGCAAGGCTCGTGGGGAGAGAAGTGGCGCGGAAAGGACGAGGATCGCGATGGCGGAGGCGGTTCGTGAGATCGCGAGTCGGCGGTGATTTAAGCAGTGTTTTCGTGGCAGATCGGCGTCCTCGGCGTGGGTAATCTTCGGTGGAGGTAGGGGGATGGATCCTTGGCCCCTGTAGTTCATTTCCCCGTGATTTGGTAGTCCGAGGTGAGCCGAGAGGGTTTATTTTTCGACCGGGGTTAAAATATATGATTTTAGGGTGAGCGCCGAATTTCGAGTTTTGATTGTGTTTTTGTGGTTTTAATGCGTCCTCTCGGTGCTAGAGAGGTAGGGGAAGGGTTTCCTCTTTACATGGGTGTGAATGGGGTGTTAAATGGGGTTTTTCACGGTGTTCGCCATTTTCGGGCTGGGAAGCAGGTAGCGGTCATACCAGAGACCGCCACCTATGAAGACGGTCCACTGGGGACTGTTTCTTGGCATTGGAAGTCGGTTCCAGGTTGCGGTGTCACGATGGGCCGCTACCTGGAGGTAGAGGTCTCGAGGAGACCGCCACCTGAGGGTAGCGGCCAGGCTAGGACTGCTATTTGGCAGGGTCGACGCACCCTCGGTGGGCATGCCGATGCATTTTTTTCGAGGTTCTTGGGGTTGCAGTCGGGTCTCCGACCGCATTCTTCAAGTAACGATCCCGTGGGGACCGCTAATTGGCGACGGCGGTCCAGATTGGACCGCCACCTGAGGTGATGGTCTGGGGGAAGACCGCCACCTTGTTTCTCCATAGGCTATGTTTCGTTCGCCTTCTTTTGGGCCCCAGTTGACTAGGTGGGACCCCGGACACCCCGTGGAAATCGTGACCGTGTTTTTGGGTGTCCGGAGGTAATATTTATCTCAATTAGCTTGCCCGTAGGTTTTAAGAGTACGGGTGACCCTCTCGTGTTCCAGGCTTTTGTGCTTTCGCTAGATCGAGTCGCCACGGGTCGACGTGAGTGCAGTGGGCTATTCCCGCACGTCGTTGGCTTTCCGGAAAGTGGTTTCCGAGTGGGCCATGCGTATGGCCTTGCACTATGAGTCCAGTCACCCACCCTAGGGTTGGAGGTTTCTCGAGATTCTCTTTGGGAAAGGGGATTAACTTGGCAGCTTGTGAGCTGCCTCGATATTCATGCTACCGTGGTCTCAGACCAAGGGGTTAGGCTAGATCGATGGCATGCGCCATCCGGTACATCATTCTTGACCCGATTCTTGCGACTCAAGGATTGTTGGGTTACTAGGTCTAGATGGCTATCCCGTGTCTGGTTTCCCTGAGCCACCTGTTAATTTGGGTTATTCGCGATGGGTGAGTGCGTGGTTTTCAGTGATCACATTAATGACTCCCCACTACTCGTAGCCTTCTGACGGCACACATGTGTTTACCCACATGGGAGTGGTGGAGCAGCTTACCAGAGAGATATTATTTTTAGGTTGGTTACCGTCGGGCCCCTCCGCGCAGCCTGAGTCCGGGCTATGGGGAAGAATCGGCTAAGGGATATGACCTAGGGCGCATGGTCGGTGTGTGCACACGTGGTTGGGAGCGTCGGACCCGCGCTGACGAGCGCGACCCCAGCTAGTCCTTATTCTGAGTTCTTGGTTACTGTGGTGTCTCGGTTTCCGCCTGGGGCATTGTAGGGAGACACCTGAGGTGCAGACTAAGTCGTCAGGGGATGCATCCGGCCTTGCTTCTAGTGGGCAGTGCTCCTATCACGTGACGTGAGATTCTCGTGACTTGAGTTTCTATTTTCCGTCTGCGAGACGTGATTTTGTGTGTAGTTCTGGGTATTTTCCCTATGCCGAGGTCTAGGGTGTCCGATGGGTGCTATCGAGGGTTTTCCCTAGATAGTGCGGGGTTCACGACGGTGAGGTCGTGACCATGTTCCCAGACATCGTGGTCTTGGGTTGGGCCTTAGTCAGCGAGGACGGACCTCCACGACAGCATTGTCGTGATGGTTTTCTTGGCAGCATAGCCAGAGGTTTTCCTATTAGTCTGGTAATCCCCCGACTGTGAGATCGGGACGTGTTTTCCGGTATAGTAGGAGTAGCTGTAGAGCCGAGGCTTTACCGGCCACCGTGGTTGCTATTCCTGCTGTAGTTACTACTTTTCGCTACCGCCATTGTTTACAGTTGAGGTTCCATGGGACCCCTACTGAGCCATTGAGACAAGGCGTACCCCTACTTTTCAAGTGTTGCGATTCTTCCTCGAGGTTCGAGAGTGTTGCACGGAGGTTCTTTGTTGCCAGTTCGCCATGCCGAGTGTTCTCTCGACGTTGGGTACGTTTGTCTGCCTTAAACTATACTTTGGTTGGACTGGACTCTGCTGTAGTGAGTTTATTTATTTCTGTTAACTGTTGAATTGTCCTGTGTTATTTCTTATTTCTATGTACTCCACACACACCTTTTAGCCCTTCCAAGCCCTCTGGCTCGTGGGCAGCGGGCCAAGATTCGAATGGTCTCGAGTTATTCTCGGTATCCAGATCTTGCGTCGTTACAGTTGGTATCAGAGCAGTGGTTATGGACGTACATGGGAATTCAAGATATTGTAGTGATCAGAGTCCATAAGGTCCAGTACACTCGGCAGTTGGCATAGGGTTTTGTGTGTATTTTCCGCTTTGCTTCTCGCGTGAGAGCTTGAGTGCGCTGAGTTGGCGCTGTGAAGGCGGTTGCCATTTTTTGTTGAAATGCCGGCGTGGGGCCTGAGGATCGAGATCGAGAGCTTTCTTCCCCAGTAATGGTGGTCGTAGTCGTGCTACGTTGGGTAAAGTTGTCCTAGTGAGTTCTAAGTACTGCGGTTCTGTGTGTGAATGGGTTGTGTTCGTCCTGGATTTGACTTGAGATGTGAAGGTTACGCGGTAAGTTCGGGACTCGAGGATGAGCGTTGGCGGTTGTCGATTATGGCTCGTGTTGTGGCTCTTAGCATGGTGGTTTGTGCGGTGGTAGCTCAGGAGAATGGATCAGTGTTGGCATGGACAGATTCGAGGGAATGATGATGTCCGGTGGCTAGAGGTGTAGCAGCCTTCGAGCCTAGCGTCTTTTGTGATTTTCGTTGCTCCTCGATAAACATTTTGGCTTGTTGGTGGTCTCGAGGTCAGAGGCAGGCGTAGGTGAGGAGCATGTGGCAGCGGCTAGCTCAACCGTTGTGGCAGAGTGTGGCTGGAGATCAACTGAGCCGGTGCTCGAGGCGTGGCATGTTATAGTTCGAGAAATTGCAATGGTGCGGAGGGAGATGCTGCGAGTGTGATCCGACGAGACGCTCGGCGAGTGTGTCGGAGGAGTTGACCTGATGATAGTGGTGGTTTTTCTTGGTGCTAAAAGGTGGTTCCCAACATGTGCGCAAGGTTTGAGGTCAGGTCGAGCGTGGAGATCTCCCGTGTCGTAGGAGACATGTTGGTCTCCCTCTTGGTCAGAGTTATGCTGACTTCTCCTTGGTCAGAGAGATCGCGTTCTGCCTAGTTTTGTCATCTTGCACTATGTGTTCGGATTTGGTTGGCCTCCTCTCTGTGTGCCATGAAGTTTATGCGAGACGCATCCCATGTTGGCAAGGTGGTTGCTTGTGAAAAGCGTTGCCCATTCCCTAATGCGTAAGGGTGCGTTGGCACTGTTCTGGAAGGACGAGTGCCAGTTGGGTAGTGTTCATGAGAATTTGCGGCTAGTGTTATGATTTCTGATGTGTTGAGGATCGGAGCCTGCGGCGTTGCAGAGAATTGCCAGATTTGGAGAGAGAGTTTGTGCTCGGGGTTTGAGGTAATGGAGCTTCCTCACCCTATCTTTCGGCGTTAGCCAGCCGAGTTGAATATCGTTGGGATGGTGGATCCCGAGTCATTGTGATGGCTGAGCATGTGGATCAGAGTGCACAGCGGAAGCCTGGGGGGCCCATAACCCACAGGTCCAAGATCGTAGCGTTGGTTGCTACGGGTGGATTCCCGGGAATGAGTTGAGCATCGAAAGATTGGTTCCTCGGTGTGAGATTGTCTAGGCTGCATGAGCCATGTCGGTTGCCTTCCATCACTTGAGGCATCAGTTCATGGCACTGGCAGGATGAAGAGTTGGGGAAATATGTCGGCATGTTTGCCGCATGAGTACCATGTTCATTGGTTGGAAGCCGTGTCAGGCGTTTTGGGTTCTAGACCTGGACAAGATTGCTAAGGTGTCGCCTGACAGTGGTCGAGGATACGAGTTTAGAGTCAGCAAGTTGTGTGCCCGACTCGTGCTGGGAGTTGTGTTCTCGGTTGAGATCATGTTCTAGTGAAGTGATCTCTGATAGATTATGGGTCCCAGTTGATAGCTGCGGGCGGCTGGCAAGACTAGCTGAGTGGTTGACCATGGTAAGATGTGTATTATCTGGGGACTTGTATGCTTTGGTCGCGGCGTCGTTGACCAGGTTACTGTTATAGCAAGTGGCACTTGGTTGACTTGGAGTAGTGTGCCGTGAATGGCTCAGGTTGTGTCCCGTGGCTCTGTGGTAAGAGCGGAATCAGGGTCGGCATGCATCCATTTGGAGTAATTGAGATAAGTTGGGATTGGATTGCAATGGACTATGCCCGTGTATGGTGGTTCCTTGAGGGACGTTGGCGTTGGATGGTGATCCTTGGTCTGTGACCAGCATGGGATGATTTCCCTGTAAGTCTGAGTCGAGTGATGTGAGGATCGAGGATTTTTGAAATCTCGCCAGTTGGTTCCACCATGCTCCTCTGAGAGGGTAGAGTTGGCGTGAGGCTCGAGATCGGATGTGGTGTTGGTCTGTGTGAGAGTCAATGGATGGCCTATTGAGATTTGGAATGTGCCCTGCAGATCTGGTATACGACTAGAAAAGAAGGAAGAAGCTGAGCAAGTGAAGGTTTCCTGTCGAAGAGTAGCTGGTGACCAGCGAGTGGTCTTTCATAGATAGAAGATGCAGGATGTGGTGGCTTGAGAATGGCGAGAGCCGTGTGCTAGTGAGGCCTTGGGTGGCCGATTTTTGAGATATGTCCCTTTCTGGATTGGATCTTGGAATTGTTGGAAGTTTGTGTTCTGGCAGAGTTGGTCCAGTGCTGTTATGAGCGTTCGGCTTGCCAGGTGTAAGATGGTCCTTGGCGTGGAGCCGACGGATTTGTGGCAGTCAACTGGAATGACTATGTGAGCTGGTAGAAGCTCTGTATGGTGGTCCCTTGCAAAGGGCGTGAGATCAGTCAGCTGGTACCGAAGCTGATCTTTGATTTGTCCGCCGACCATGGGATGGATCGGTGGCTGTTTCTTGTAACGAGGATTGTGTCTCCTCGGTCAGCGAGGTGGTGGTAGCGATGCCATGGTTGGATTCTGTTGTGACTGAGGTGATGCCAGACTTGTGCTTTTGTAGTATGCCTGTTCTGATGATCGATGTGTGCTTGGTCATGAGCGAGGCGTTGTTCATGATTAAGGTCTGGCGGTGTCTCTTAGGAACTGTGTTTCCGCGAGTGTCGAGATTTAGCTGAAGCTCTAACAGCGTTGTCAGTTAATTCGGGGTGTTCTCCCCTTGTGGCATGGCGCTTGTCCTGAATTTCAAGGATGAAATTTGTGGCAACCCAGACTCCATATACCGGGTAAACCCGATACCACTTGGAACTTGCGAGGCCTCCCAAGAGCGAAAAAGCTCCGAAGGGATAGAAAGGTGTGTGAGAGTACATTGAACTTCCAGATATAACAGTAAACAATTAAATTTCAATGATCAAGATCCCTAAAGTAGCAAAAATAAAATTACATTTTCTATAACAATTAAAACTAATAGAGTCCAGTCCAAACAAAGACAAGTATAGTCCAGCAGAAATGGAAATGTACCCTCAAGTCAGGGGAAGCCCGACACTGGCAAACGCTGGTAACATAGAACTATCGCATAGAGGAACCTCCAGCCACAAGGCAGAACAGCTACACCTGAAAAGTCAGGGGTGAGCCTCGTGTCACTGGCTCAGTAGGGATCCCGTAAAACCCTACCGCAGAATAATGCAGTAACAACAGTGCTACACTAAAGCAAAGCAGTAACAACATGAGTAGAAGCAACAATAAAAGTAAAGTGGAAAGCCGTAACACGTAAACATGATAGTCGAAGGAACCTCGGCCCTCTAAACTACTCCAAACAGCAACAGAAAGGCGAACCCCGATCTCACAAAGTCGGGCGTTACCGATCCATTGTCAAATCATGAAACCCTCTTGTGAAAATCCTACCAAAATAGGTAAAAGCCTGCCAAAGACTTACTCAGTCGAAGGCACCATACATACACGAGCTCACCGTCGTACACACTAGACTAGACTAGATCACGGGTGAAGCCAACGCAGACTACCCAGCACGTTACGTCAATAATGACAGAAACCAGTCACGAAAACACAAATCACAAGAGTCATGCGTCAAGTGACAGAAGCACCTCCTCACTAGAAGAATAGCCAGATGCGTCCACTGACATCTTACACTGCGCCTCAAGTATCTCGCACTCACCTAGCACGGCGGTAATTGAGACACTCAACAGGAACCAAGTACGAAGAACAACAGTCACGACTGACTAGTCAGGGTCACGCCCGTCGGCGCTCGTCCAACCGCCCCTGACCACGTGTGCACACACAAGCCCAATGCCTTGAACCAGGCCTCTAGCTAGTTTCCCCCCCAGTAGGACGTTACCGCAAAGCAAGGGGGCCCACGGAAACTAGCCTAAAAACCGTCTATCGGGAACTGCCCCACCACCACTCCCAGGGGGGCCGACACATAGGAAAGTGTCGTCAGGCTATGACTAGTGGAGGCTCACTAGACACAGAGACTCTAAAATGGAAAACACTGAAGTATAGATAGGGTAAGCACACACTATCGCACGTACTACGGAGCATAATGTAGTACATCACTGCAACCAGACTTAGGATAGTCAACTAGACTTATTGACAACGATCCTTGAGTCACAAGACTCGGGTCAAGATTGTCGCACATCACAACAACGCGCTATTAATCAGCCTAGTCCCTAAGCCAAAATCGACAAGAAACACATTAACAATGAGTCCTCGGCCATCGAGCCACATAATGGACTCACAATTCCATATAACAAGGAACACGGAACATGAGGGATCACCAAAAGCTCTCGAACCACATGGCACGTAAACTGAGATAAGATGATACCTCTAAGCACCCAAAACCATGTCTCAATCCTCACAGGATAGACGAGACACTCTCGAGGTCACGTGTCAACCACTGGGTCACAATCGGGTTGACCAGAAACCATAATGACCCTCGAAATTACACAAAACACGCTCGGTATAATGGCCCTCTTAGACACCCTATAACATCGTCACAGCCCTCATAGGACGTCCAAGACATCCATGGAACAATGGGCTAACTAAGGGGTCAAAGTCATGTTAACCAAAACCAAATCAACACAAGAGAATACTCTGGGCAGGTGGCAGTCTCACCCTGGCCGCTAGACCAACCTGGCGGTCATCCAATGGCCGCTACCTTTAAGAAAAACCCTGACATCAAATCCACATGAACAGGAGCCTTACGGTCTACCTGAGGCTGCTTCTTTACAGAAAATGGTCTTCTCATGGCCGCAATAGGGACCACATCGGTCACAACCTGGCCGCTACCCCCAGTCCAACTCCCAATAGTTAAACCAACTCAACCGGTCAAAACACCAAAACGGTCTGCCTAGAACCATTTCACAGGGAAAAGCGGTCACCCTTGGGCCGCCTAATACCCCCATGCGGTCAGAGCTAGATCGCTAGTCCAAACCGACATAAAATGATAGGTGGCGGTCACGGATGGGCCTCAAAACAAGAACCAGCGGTCCTACCTGGGCCGCTTCACGAAGCTTAGCGGTCTTCCTCAGGCCGCTATGCCAAGCTTAGCGGTCCGTCCTAGGCCGCTAGCTGACTCATGCGGTTAGTCGCGAGACCACAAAGCCAAACCAACTTACCTACTATTTATGGAGCTTGGTAGCTGTTCCCATAGGGCCGCTTCACCCTAGTGGCGGTTCTTGTTAAGACCGCTACTCCCATACGGCGGGTAAACCGTAGGGAAGCTCAAAATCGGTCATTTCCACACCCCAATCGTGTCTAAATAACAGGGAAACAACCTTAGACACAATATCAACCTTCCACAAGCCGGAAGGGATCAATCCGCGCACAAAAAAGCAAGAAACATGCAATTCCTACGAATCGACCCAAAATGACTTACATGGACAACCGGGCTCATACCGGCTCCGATTCTCAACCAAATATAGTAAAACTGGCGGGAAATGAATCCCAACATGCCAGGGGTTCAAATGAAACCAATTGAACTGAAAACCGTCGCCTGGAATGGCGAACACGGCTCACACCCCCCGAACATGTATTTCGCCCAACCGAAGCAAAACATGCTCAAACTCACACCGTTAGGCTCCAAATCGCGAGAGAACGCATGCAAAGAGTAGGGCATCTATCCCCCTACCTCCTCCGAAGATCTCACGCGCCGAAACGACCACGCTATGCCGAAAATAATCACACGAACCCGCACACGTCGGCTTTGAATCCACCGAGGGATCACGTCAATGCCACGCTCCATCCTTCACTCCAGCACGCTCCACGACAACTCCACGACGTCCCTGCCTCGCCCACCTCGCCACGGTCGTGCGCCCCGGGGAGAGAGGAGAAGAGAGGAGAGAGAACGGAGGGAGAGAAGTGAACGACGGTGAGGAGAGAGAAGGGGTTAAAAAGAAAAAGAAATTAGGAAATTAGTAATATTTTCTAAAATCTGATTTTTTACACGAAAATCTGTAAATTTAGAAAAATACGAAAAAATAGTCTTCACGATCCTCAAAAAAAGCCCAATGCACCTGTAGCATCCTTGAGTAGCAAAACACAACGGTCAACTCTCCACAGGGTTCCGCAAGTTATATAAGGGAAAAACTCGCGTGAATCGTAAAATACGTATCAGGACCCACGAAAGCGATCCGATAGCTCTCCGATTCTGATACGAAGAATCTAAGATATTATAATTTTATTTAAAGGGGGAGGGCTATAACGCTCTGAATTTTTTGTATATTTTTCTGATCAAGATTCGTGGGTTTCGGATCACTTTTGTGGGTCCCGGATTGAGTTTTGTGGTTTACGTGTGTTTTTGCCTGTCGAACCTTCGGAACGCTGTATAGGGTGAACTGATGTGTTGTCAGGCTCCGAGACATTACCAGCGTATTCTGCATTTTTCAAGGATTAGGGAGGTGATTTTTCCCTACTTTCTGTATTTTTCAGAATTTTTGGATTTTCTATATACAAAACCCCCTTTTTTTCTCTGTCCCCATCTCTCATTTTCTCTCCCTCTCCCTCTACCTTCTCTCATGTTCTTTCCTCTCCCCCTCCCACTCCTGGCGGCCGACGGAGGTGGCGAGGGCGAGGTTGCGAGGCTCGTGGGGTGAGGAGAGGCGTGGACGGGACGAGGATCGTAAGGGCGGAGGTGGTTCGTGAGATCGCGAGCCGGCGGCAGTTTAAGCGGCATTTTCATGGCGGATTGATGTCCTCGGCGCGGGTAATCTTCGGTGGAGGTAGGGGGATGGATCATTGGCCCCTGTAGTTCATTTCCCCACGATTTGGTAGTCTGAGGTGAGCCGAGAGGGTTTATTTTCCCGTCGTGGTTAAAATGCATGATTTTGGGTGAGCGCCGGATTTCGTGTTTTGATTGCATTTTTGGGGTTTAAATGGGTCCTCTCGGTGCTGGAGAGGCAGGGAAGGGTTTCCCCTTGTTTTCCCCTTCACATGGGTGTGAATGGGGCGTGGAATGGGATTTTTCACGGTGTTTTCCGTTTTCGTGCTCGGAAGCATGCAACCGTCGTACCAGAGACCGCCACCTGTGAAGACGGTCCATTGGGCACCGTTTCTTGGCCCTGGAAGTCGATTCTAGGTTGCGGTCTCGTGATGGGCTGCTACCTGGAGGTAGCGGTCTCGAGGAGACAGCCACCTAAGGGTAGCGTACAGGCTAGGACCGCTATCTGGCATGGTTGACGCACCCTCAGTGGGCGTGCCGATGCATTTTTTCGAGGTTCTTGGGGTTGCGATCGGGTCTCCGCCCGCATTCTTCAAGTAACGGTCTGAGTAAGACTACTTTCTTCCAGGAACCCATGGAAGGTAACGGTCTCGTGGGGACTGCTAATTGGCGATGGCGGTCTAGACTATACTGCCGCCTGTGGTAACGGTCTGGGGAAAGACCGCCACCTTGTTTCTCTACGGGCTGTGTTCTGTTTGCCTTTTTTTGGGCCCCGGTCGACCCGATAGGACCCCGTTGGTCAACCTATGGCCCCATGAGTGTCTCGGACACCTCGTGGAGATCGTGACCGTGTTTTTGGGTTTTCGAAGGTACCATTTACCTCGATTAGCGTTCCCATGGGTTTTAAGAGTACGGGTGTCCCTCTCATGTTCCGGGCTTCTGTGCTTTCGCTAGATCGAGTCGTCGCGGGTCGGCGTGAGGGTGGTGGGTTATTCCAGCACATCGTTGGCTTTTCGGAAAGTGATTTTCGAGTGGGCCATGCGTATGGCCTTGGACTGTGAGTCCAGTCACCCAGTCTGGGCTTGGAGGTTCCTCGAGATTCTCTTTGGGAAATGGGATTAACTCGGCAGCCCGTGAGCTACCTCGATATTCATGCTACCGTGGTCTCATACCTAGGGGTTAGGCTGGATCAATGGCATGGTGGTGCAGACACACGCCGCAGTACACGCCGGTGGACGAGGACACGCCGGAGTCCCTTTAGCTCGAGGAGGACATGGATGTGTCGATCAAGCTATCATCTTTGTTTCACACTTTTTAGCCATGTTGGGCCCTATTTAGTCCTTGTGGACAATTAGTTGGTTATACTATTGTGTAAGGGCTACTGGGCTAGATTAGAGTTAATGGGCTAGAATAGTGGTCTAGAGTTATTGGGCTTTGAATGGGCCAAAGTGTGAAAGGGCCCATGAGATAGGTGTGCTAGGTGTGAATGGGTAGTGTGAAAAGGTCATAGGATTGGTGTGAATGCAAGATGGCTTGGTTGGCAAGTGGAAGGGGGCACCCCCCTTTTCTTGGTCCAAGATGGGGACTCTTCCTCCCTTCCTTGACCATTCAAGGGGGAGGAAGGCTCGTCCCTCCCTCCACCTTTGACCAAGCCTTCCCCCCTTGCCTTGGCTGCGCCCTCACTCTCTCTCCTCTCTCCCCATGCCATTTCTCAAGCCCCTCTCCCCATGCCATTTTCTATATAAGCATATGTATAGTGTCATTTGGAAAGCTAATGAAGAAATCGATATTTTGCAAGAAGAGTGTTTTGTTAGAGAGTGATTCTCTAATATTTCTTTGGGTGTGATGCTCAAGATCTACTTCTTGCAACGGGATCTAGCCGGGGTGTGACTCCCCAAGCCGAGGTGCGACGCCGAGGCAACCGTTAGCGTTACGTTCGTGTTCCGATTCTAATTCGGTTCACCCAGATCTCACCTCTGGAGTACGAATTGTCCAAAGCCATTTATTGAGCTGGTCTGATTCTCAGAATTTTATCGGAGGTAGATCTACCAGTCAAGAAGGATCCAGCGCTAGTTTTGCATCGATCTGAGTTCCATATCTCCGGCAACAATTCCGACCGTGAAGCTGCGCTTCGCCATCTGTCCCCCACGAGCCAGATCCACTCTTCTCTGATACAAAAATCCAACAGATCTACTCTCTAAGCCTTCGGGCATGAGATTTGTAGAGTTCATACCTCTGTCAGTGATCTTCGCACCGCCGCCAATCTCATGTCGTTCTGTGATCCGTGCTGAGCGTGGCGAATATTTTGGTGGGACTGCATAGGCTGACCTCTGTAGATCCGACCCAAATCCAGCAAACTCTTGCAGGAGCTTCCTAACCTTCCTCCCTCCAGATCTGACCAAACCCCTTGGTCCAGGTCTTCCCCCAGACGTCGCCGATGTTCTCCAGCAAGCAGCGCTCTGTTCTGACGCCAGAACACAATTTTACCTGATTTGTTTGTCTTCCTGTGTAGTTTTTCTCGAGCAGAACCAGAGCCGCCGTACAGCTACTGTCAAACCAAAATCAAAAAAGATCTGATCGCGCCGTTTGGCCAGCGCGTTCTTCAGCCAGTCGATAGTGTGCTCCAACAAACGACACCCTGATCGGACTCTGGATCCTGTCGTACCACCTTGCGTAAGTTTGCTGCGCAGGGTGACCAGTGCGGGCAGAATCGCTCGGGTTTCAATCGGCTCACGCGACCCGGGGCCAACTCGCCCACGCGTCTCCAACGACTGCTGCCCATCAACCCATGCTCCAACAGTCCTGAATTTATTGTTTGTAGTATGTTATCTCCCTGTGAGAAGTGGGCCATATTTTTGGGTTGTACTAATATTCACTTCGTGTATCGGGGTTGTCGGATTCGGCTGGGGTTTCTTCCCTACGCGCTAGTCATGGAGGTACGCGCACATTCCTAATTCCCAGCATTTGCTTATTTAGTATATTTTCTCATATGTTGCGTTTGTGAGATTAGGGCCGTAGCCAAATTACAAATCACCGGGGTTGTGAGTGTGAGTGTCCATCCCATAGCCTAGTCAAGCACCGAGCTTGAATTGCATCACCCTAGGCGACAGTGGTTCCTTAACCGTTGCGATCCCGTGCTTCCCTCGCAGGGATGATCATTGGGCTAGGTAGAGTTTCTTGTTGAGAGACGTCTCCACCCGGAGAAAGCCATGGAGGTTAGCCACCTGGCTTGCCTTAGCGTGCAAGTGCTGGCCACACTTCGAGTCAGTCGTAGGTCTTAGCCCCGTTCGAGTCTCGTCCCGCATCAAATTGGTCTCGAGTCTCATTCGTCCCGCATCAAATTGGTATTAGAGCATGGTTGAGTCTAGGGTAGTCATCAAAAGTGTGGTTTGAGTCTAGGGTAGTTGTGTCTTAGGTTACAGTTCATTCTGTTGGGTCCCGTGAGGTGTAAATGGATCTAGAAGGGGGGGGTTGAATAGATCCTATCAGAAACTTTGGCCTATTTAAAACTATTAGCTAACAGAAACTTAAACCACTCTTATTAAGTGAATGAATCACTTAGGCACGATGCACAGCGGAATTAAGTAGAGTGGCTCAAATGAAAAGACTTGAATTACAAGCTATGAAACATCCACACTTCTTTAAGCATATTTGTGATCTTGAAGGAAATAAGTCTTGTAGTGTAGGGATCATAAAGCATAACACTAAAGCATGCAATAGCTTGCAACAACTGTGCGTGTGTGTGTATGCTATGTTGATCACTCAAAGTGCATATGTGTGTGAACAATATAACCAGGTGTGGAAGCACACGAACCTGCGAATGGGGTTAGAAGATATAGATCAATCACACACGATAAACAACCCACAACACACGGATTTTTTAGGTGGTTCGGTTGCAACCCTGCAACCTACGTCCACCCCTCACCAAAACCCAGTGAGGCTTCCTTGCTGACTCACAGCTTGACCGGGGGACACACCCCAAACCACAGAACAGAGAAAACCCTCTTTCTGTCTTCCTACACACAAAGCCGGCAGGGACGGCTACACCGCAGATCGGAGAACTCCCGATTACCTTCCTACTAACCACCGGTAGGGACGTCAACACCGCAAATCAGATAGCCTCCGATTGCCTTCCTACTAACCATCGGTAGGGACGATTCTCAATTCCAAATGTTTGAATGAAATGGAAAACGAACAAATATGAAATCACTCAAACAAGATATAGAATATGCTCAAGGTAAAAAAGATCTTATCTGAGTTTGCTGGAGCTTGAATCTCTTGAGGATTAGATGAAGAACTTATTCCCGGAGTACGGTTCACAGCTACAGTAACTCGAACTCCTCTTCTTTGAACCGACCCTTGCAGCCTCCTTTGATTTCCCTTGTTAGCCTTTCTTGCTTCTACTCTTCCTTGGAGGTTGCTGGATTGAGATATGAACTTGAATCACCTTGAGTTGATGGAGAGGATATTGGATGTAGCTTTGATCTTCTCTTGATCCTCTTGAGTTGATGAAGCGGTTTATGGATGCAGCTTTAATCACCTTTGAGAGCCTTGAATGCTTCTTGCTTCCTTGGAGATTGAGATAGCTTCAGATCTAGGCTTGAATCTCTTGGAAGGATGAAGAACTCCAGCCGAAGTACTGTTCACGGAGGTGCTACAGTGCTCTCGAAATGGCCTCCCTTGATTCACTTCATCAACTCCATCAACTAGGGTTTCTAACCCTCTTGTAATGGTTTTATAGACTTTGAATGGTCTATAAACAAGCCCCAGACCAGATCCACAAATCATGGGAAGTTAGGTGAGTTTTGATTAAACAATTCCATGGAAAGGGGCTGGCCACGAGGTGGATTTTGAAGTCAAACAAGGTTGGCTCGGGGCTGGCGGTCGACCTACAGCTCCTGGCAGTCGACCGCTACTAAGAAATGCTGTAGACGGATGGCCCCTGGGATTTTCGGTCGACCGCCACTGGCTGGCGGTCGACCGCTACTGAAACTTATGCAAGCTGGCAGTTGCTGGCTGGGGCGGTCGACGGCCCCTGTGCTGGCGGTCGACCGCCAGCTGGGCAGAACCCGGGCTTGCCCGCCCGTTGTCCGTTTCAGCTTCGTCGTTCAACTCCATTAGCAGCCCGTGCATGTTTGTGGCATCGACCTTGACAGTCTTGAAAATTTTATTATTGAGTCTTCAATCAGATTTTTGTTCCGGGGGCTCCGCCCCCGGAAACCCCCGCAAGGGGCGCTGCCCCATTGACCCCCGCGACCTGACCAGGCAGGTCGATCCCCGCGACCTGACCGCACAGGTCGATCCGCGTGCGAGGGCACAACATTGAGCTTTCATATTTACATTGAGCTTTCACATTTGCATTGAGCTTTGACATTTGCATTGAGCTTTCACGTTTGCCTTGAGCTTTCACATTTGCCAATTCCACTTCATTCCTTGGATTATCTTGTAGCATGCTATCGAGAAGTTGCACCGACCTTGAATCATCCATAAGGTAAGACATGCACTGACCATATGAAGAATATGCAATGACCTTATGTGTGATGCTATTCAGCTTGATTTCTGTGCTTGAAACATGCTATATTTTCGTGCATCCAATATTGTCATATCCCTTGATATCTGTCAATTCAGTTGTCTAGATTGGTGTGCCATTCTTGAGCTTTTACACTGAAAGTATAATGGACCTGAAATGTATGAATATTAACATTATCAAATACAGGTATAGTTCATTAATGACTAAAGAGGCAGACATCATCAAAATCAACTAAAGAGGCAGACATCATCAAAACCATAAAATGATTTAATCATGTTGCACACATGTTCAACACATTCCTATACCCGGTATATCAAAAGGTGTTCCCGGAGCGATAGGTTACGCCAATTTGGAAGGTAGCACACTTGCGTGAGTTCGATCTTCGGATTATATCTCCGCCACGTATTGGATATTGGTTTAGTCTAGATTTGTATTCGAGTCTGCATTCCAATTTTACATTGCTGTCTTAGGGTCGTGTCTAGTCCATTACAGAGTTAGCCCATCTTGTCACCTTGTGTCTTCATGTCCAGCTACCCACCAGCCCCACACGGTTCCCAGAGACCATGTGTCAGATTGGTCATCCCTGGCGGCCCAATTTCAGGCCCTTATGGCTCGACCCCTAGGTCTCGCCCCTACCATTCAACCACCGGTTGACCCGATCCCTATGTCAACAACTGAGTCGTTCCAGTGCCTGTTGACACTGAAAATATTTCTAACATTTCTTAAACTTTTTACTTTTGCAAGTATGGAGCCCTAGCCGAGGTACCCCTATGCCGATAAGAAAAGGAAAGAAGGAAAGGAATGACAGAAGGCGAACAAAGATGAAAAACAAAATAAAATAAAAGAGAAGAAAAGAAAAGACTCTCGGCTACAATGAACAGCCGCTGAAACAAGACTCAAGAGCTCATAGAAGGCTCGGGACCATCCCCGAACAAACAAGATAAAAGCTCGGACAGCAAGACAAGTCAGTCGATGGGTCAACCCTCACAAAATGAGAAATGAGCACAAATGGGCCTAAACAAATAAAAATGGGCCAAAACATGATAAGAAATGAGCTGAAATCGGCACGGGAGTGAACCGGCATGCCACTGAACCGGCACGGAGGTCAACCAGCACGAAATGAAACCGGCGCGAGATCGCAATCGGCGCGCAAACACCAATCAGTGCACCGGTTCCCCTACGCGCCGATGGAAACAGGGCCACACCCTCTATATATATAAACCTTGCTTCGAGCACAAGAAGGAGAGGGGTAGAAGCCAGAAAGAAAGAGAGAGGGTGGTAGAAGCCAGAAATAATCGAAGAAAAAAGAAAAAGAGGGAAGGGAAAGGTCTGAGCGCCCGCTGAAGAGATCTGAAGAGAGAAAGAGAGCTGCAGAAGCCCGGGGAAGAGGATTCAAGGTGGGGTCGTCTGTCAAATGCCCTAAGGGGCTATATTCTCCCTTCCCTGTCTTTTGTTTGAGTCTGTTTTCTTTCGTTTAGTCTGCTTCTGAACGCTATTCTTCTGATGATATCAACTGCCAGTGTAGCCCGGTTGTCAAGGGGCATCCTCTGTATTTAGATTCTCGCAGTCTACTTTTTCCTTCTGTGCTGAATGTATGCATCCTCTGCAATAAAACGAAGTATGAAGTTCTGGAGTTATCTCTCTTTCTCTCTGCCTCTCTGCAATCTGCTGTATTCAATAGTCGATGTGAATAGATTTGGTTCTACTGTATGCTTACCCCTCAGGTTATATGAGTGATTTGTATTGCATCGTCTCTGTATTTTCAACCTCACGATCATGATGAGAGCCTGAGATAGTCCATCTCATGGCCTCTCATTCGTGAAATGGCGAGGGATATGTTCGTATCAAAGCTCACATGATTCAATCGATAACCTGGCTCCCAGTGGTGCCCTAGAGTGAAAGCCCTCTCTTCCTCGGGGTGATTTGTTTTGAAACAATCCTCAGTCTTCCGTGGCCATCTCAAAGCCCCCCGTATAAAGCCTCTCGAAACCCTGAATAAAACCCCTCTAAAACCTCACTTCAGGAAGCCTCTCGGCGCGAGCACCTCTCGGCGCAAGTCTCGTGCCGAGGGCTTTCTGCGCCGGTTGGGTTTCCTATTTTACGCCGAGGCCCAACTCCTTCTTCGCGCCGATACCTTTACACCTTCTGGCCACGTAAATGCGTTCGTGCCGATGCCGTCAGGCCATGCCAACCCTGCTCATCATGCCATGTCCTATGAAGACGCACTACCTTTCCCTCTATCCTCATGGGAGCCATATTAAAGGGGTCATTCCCCCACATTTTATAACCCTATTAAGTCTTGGAGTTCTACCGCTGCATGTCCTCCATTGACTGTACAGGAGATATCACAACAGGGGATAAAGCCCCATATGATTTGGATCCCTTGGATCTCGGGCTACGCTCGGCTCTTATTTTGGTTTCCACTCCGACAGTTCGTGAGTGGATGACCTATAATACCCTTTTGGCATACTCCCAAAATAAGGGGAGGTGCTGTCAAAATTCGTTCAGAGGGTTATTCGGTCACATAGTGCGATGTTTTCACCAAAAGTATGCATTTAGCCCCCGACTGTGTGGCAAAGGGCTGAGCTATATCATCTCATGACACCTTGGTCGCCACAGGGGATATACGTTACAGTTACACTGTCTCCTCGGACCCCCTGGTGAATGAATCCACCCCCATCTTCCATCTCACCCAATTATTGCCATGGAATCCCCGTTGAATACAGAGGATCCCCTTGAACTCATAAGAACCCCTCATAATATCGGAAGAAAACCAACAAAATGGCCTCCCGGCGCCACTACCTCCCGGCGCCATCACCTCCCGAACTCGCCCCGGGTGAAGGGCGCGTCGGGAACCTGCCGCGCCGTATGCCCTGCCGTGCCGTCTACCTATATTTCCAGCCACGCCGGTTGCCCGTCGCGCTGGGATCCCCCACGCGTCGACTCCTATCCGCGCCATTTCATCTTATTAACAGCTGCCATCCAAACCCGATGCCTTAACAATCCCATTAGACCCAAATCCAGTCCAAACCCAAATGTTCCATTCCTGTCAACCTCCGTGCCAGCCTTCGTCGCCTTGAGGGAATCATGGTTCTTTACCCAAGTCCACGGGAGATATATATTAATGGGGGTTTTACCCCTACATTATACCGAATACGATGTTTCTTCTGTCACCCCATTGACCCTCGGAGTTCTGCCCCTGCATGTCCTCCAATGGTCCTTTGAGGGGAATATTAACAAACGACATGGTAGCGGACACTGTCCCGTCATATTCAAATCCTTTTTGGATCCAGGGCTACGCCCGCCTCTCTTTTGGCTTCCATCCCGACATTTCGTAGGTGGATGACCTATATTCCCCTTTGGCATAGTCCAAGAGAAGGGGATATGCTGCCGGATTTGCGTTGTAACATCGTTATCACGTCCCGTATAGCACGTCTTCCATGCACACTTCGCATCCTGCCAGCGGAGTCGACATGATAGTCTTATCTCTTTTTGCCCCCGAGGCATCCTTTCTTGGCAATTAATCAAGGGTTGTCCTTCTTTGGAAGGACGTAATTAACGTCATAGCCTTTATGGTATGACGGACTCAGGGTCCTGACACGAATATCACAATCGACTGACTGCGTCAGATCGAGCGCACAATGAATCGTCACTTCGGTGACTGGCACGCCTAATAAACCTAATAAAATAAACCCAACAAAAAAACATCCCCACAAGTCTGGCACGCCCGGTGGGACTCCAGTCTCCCTTCATCTCTTTGCCAAGAGAGGATACCTACGGGGGCTTCCCCCAAGAATACTGATTGTTTGTCTGTTTGTCTAAGGCAAACGATGACGTCATTCGGACTCACTGGTGTTGGCTTCGGCCCCGCAATCGTCGCCGACCATGCGGAACATGGGTACCTGGCAGTGCCCACGATTTTTGGATACTTCCCACCAGCTGTAGGCTTCCCAACTTCTTGGGAGTTGCATTCGCGGGTCTCCTTGACGTGGAGAGTTCTGAACCTGCGAAGCTGAAGAACGACAAAATTGCGACTCGCCGAAGTAAGGGCCATGTCGAGGGAGCTTTGCTGAAGAGCCCGGTGGTCATGAGCTGCCACGTCTACCATACTGTTTGCCCAACTGTGGCACATGAGAAGAAGCCTGCTGGGGGCAACAAGAAGAGCTCCAGGGGAAGAATTGCTGCTGATCCTCAGAGCCAACTTTCAGCTTCTGGGAAGTCCACGTTGATCGGGGGCATCCGAGTCTACTTCAATGGCCGTGGCGCCGAAGTTCTACCAGGTCGGATCATCCCGACTGTGCCCACTCACAATGCCTTCCATGTGCTAGCAGGCCGGAGGGTGAATTTTGACGATAACAAGCAAGGGAGGCCGACCCCAAACTTGAATGTTCACAGGTCAAAGCATATGACCCAGAATAGAAACTCATCTTTCTATAAAAACATGGGTCAAAACAAGAAAAACTGGGGAAATCCCGTTCTTCCACAGAAACTCTTTAATGAATTTGTCTATCCTAGACAGAATGGGTACAAAAGATATCTGGGGAATGAATAGTCTAACAACAGGAACAAATTCCACTTCATTGGGCCAGGTGGACAGAATTCTAGTCAAAATTTCAACAAAACTGTCAACAACATGCAAAAGAAAAATACTTTGAAACAGTTTTGGATTCCAAAGTTTCTGCTTAGAGATTTAAACAATGTCTTTGGACCCAATCTATCTTGGGTTCCAAACTACTCTGCTTGATATGTCCCTCTGCCGGTTAGCCTAGCAGCCGAGCACAACATGTGGTATCTAGATAGCGGCTGCTCCAGGCACATGACAGGCGACCGATCCAAATTCAGTAAACTAGAGATGAAGGTGGGTCTGGTCAAATTTGGAGGAAAGAACAGAGGTAAGATTGTTAGAATAGGAACAGTTGGTAAGTCTTCCATAAACTCTATTGAGAAAGTTCTGCTTGTAGAGGGTCTTCAACACAACTTGCTTAGTATTAGTCAGTTATGTGACAAGGGTCACAGAGTTGTGTTCGATAATAATGCATGCAAAATTCTTTAAATAAATTTTGACAAGGTCAAGTTTAAAGCATATAAAGTCAATAATGTATACATTGTAGATTTAAATGATAATCTAGAATCAAATCTTTGCCTGTCTGCTGATCTTGAAAATAATGCATTTCATTTTTTTTTATGAAACCCTGCCTAGAGTTTGATGGGAGAGTGCTCCCTTTACCAGAGGTAAAGAGATGATCCACTCCACCATCATCCCCTAGGAGGTAAATTTTATTGCTAATAAGAAAAAATAAAGGTTACATCATTCGAATGCTAGGCAAGCCTAGTTTGTCTAACCGAGCCTCTCCCATTATAATATTGGGTAGCTCCTTGAAAGAGAAAAATAGATTACATTTGGAGTTACATGCTAGAGAGGCCAAAGAATCCGCGACTTTATTCTCTTCTCTATAGATGTGCTCAATCTTGTCATACTGCGTGGCTAATCTCCAGATCTCGCGGACATATGAGAGAATAGACCAAGCACAGTGAACTTCCTTTTAATAATCCTAACAAGAATGTGTGAGTCACATTCAAAGTAAGCAGGATGATCACTGAAAGTATGCAGGTACTTAATACCATCAAGTAAAGCTCTTGCCTCTGCAATTAGACTTTTGGACTGACCATAGTAGTGGGAAAAGGCAAAGATGATATCGCCACTGTGATTTCTTATGACCCCTCCACCTCCAGAAATCCCATTGTGTTTGCAAGCACCATCAGAGTTAAGTTTAAGAGAGGGCCAAGGTGGACAGATCCACCAAACAATTTTCAGCTGAGGGCCACTTGAAGGTTGTATGGCAATACCCAAAGAATCCAGAATTTCCTTATTTTTTCCTATCCCTTTTCTTAAGATTTGCAACAGCACAATTCTGTTTTACTTGGGAAATGATTTGATGAAAAATGCTAGAATTTGATGTAGTTTTACCTTCATATTTTGCACTATTTCTTGCTTTCCAGATATTCCAGAGGCCATACCCAATTACAGCAAGCATGAGATGTCCATGAGCTGATTTTGAATTGATTCTGCTAGCAGCCTGCAATATGAAAGTCCTAATTGAATTGCCTTCCAATTTCAACCCAGCACTTCTGAAATGCGACCATATACAAACATCAAGTTCACTATTAAGAAACAAGTGATTGATATCCTCTTCATGGTGCCTCTGACAGCAAAAACATCTGGAGCATAACTGAACCCCCAATCTCTGAATGTTAGAGTCAGCCGGAATACAGTTTTACAAAATCTTCCACAGGTGAACATATATTTTAGTTGGAAGGTATTTAGACCATAATCGATCCCAAGGAATGGTTGATTGTATGGAATTACTATCAGCCAGAAGGTTATAGGTGGATGCAACCGAACAATTACCAGAGGAGGAGAGACTCCAGGCTTGAACATCAGAGTCTTGAGTCAGAATCGTTTTCTCAATAGCTGTTTTAATAAGAGAGGGGACCGATCTGTTCAGCAAATCAGAGTCCTCACTAGATGGATGTGATAGGAATTCTTTCACTGTTATATTTGGATTAGGAATAATACTATCAGGGACAAAATCAGACAGACAATGTTCTCCAATCCAGTTGTCATTCCAAAAACTAGTGTTATTGCCATCCCCAATAACAACCTTTTTGTTTTGTAAGATGATGTTTTTGCCTTGAGCCAGCTTCTTCTAGCAAAACCATTCCTATTTTTGAAGTGCACATCTCGAAGGTGGGACTGACCCATAAACTTAGCTCTGAAATGAATGGCCCACAAGGAATTAGAGTGCATGGCCTGCCATAGCATCTTAACTCTAAGAGCAGTTTCCATATGTCTGAGGGACATAATGCCAAGACCTCCCTGTGTGATGGGCCTACATATGGTCTGCATTTCATTGGCATAGACGTTTAGGACATTCTAGCTTCTCTATATTGAATAAATTGGCCAAACATGATTTAGTTAGAGGCATGCCCAAGATTAAATTCAATTCCATTTCAAAAATTTGTGATGCATGTGCTCTAAGCAAACAAACTCGTAAATCATTTAAGCTCAGATTTGAGTCTTTGTCCTCCAAGCCAATGGAGCTTCTACATATGGATCTTTTTGGCCCAACTAGGACTCAGAGTCTAAATGGGAAGAGATTTGGGTTTGTGATTGTAGATGATTTTACCAGATTTTCATGGTTATTTTTCTTAGCAAATAAAAGTGATGCTTTTCAAAAATTTGAACACTTTTTCAATAAAGTTAAACAAGAAGGAATTCACAGAATTTTCATGATTCAATCTGATCATGGAGGAGAGTTTGAAAACTCCATTTTTTCTGAATTTTGTAACAACGAAGGATTAACTCATAGATTTTCCTCTCCCAGGACTCCAGAGCAGAATGGCATAGTGGAGAGAAGAAACTGTATAATCATTAAAATGGCCAGAACTATGCTGGTGGAGAGTCAGCTACCCAGAAGATTTTGGGCAGAGGCAGCTAACTCCGCTTGCTACACCATCAACAGAGCCTTGGTAAGACCCGTCCATAAGAAAACCCCCTATGAACTTTTGAAAGGTAAGAAGTCAAATGTTTCATACTTTAGGATTTTTGGTTCAAAATGCTTCATTCATAACAATAATAAAAAGGATCTAGATAAATTTGATGCAAGGAGTACCCTAGGAATTTTTCTAGGATACTCTGAAACAACTAGGGCATATAGAGTTTTAAATGTTTCAGACCAAACAGTAGAAGAATCTCCTCATGTTATATTCAATGAAACAAACACTATTACTAACTTGGATGATGATGACAGGAGCTCAAGGCACAAACACTGTTACTAACTTGGATGATGATGACAGGAGTTCAAGGCATGATGGAAACTTTCCAGAGGATATGGTGGAGGAAGAATTTGAACCACCTGAAGCATCAAATGTTCCAAATCAAGTAAGGTCAGCCGAAACATGTAAGTCCTCAACTAATGTTAGAATCTTGAAAGATCACCCTGTGAATAACATCATAGGCAACTTAGGAGATCCCCCTAGGACAAGGTCTTATCTCAGAAATGTAACTAATCAAGACCTAGTTGCTTTAGTGTCACAGATTGAACCCAAATCTGTTGATGAGGCTTTGAATGATGAATCATGGGTTAATGCAATGAGTGAGGAGCTAGGTCAATTTGAAAGAAATAATGTGTGGGAACTAGTTCCGAGACCTAAAAATACAAATGTTATAGGAACTCTTTACTAAGCCTCTGGACAATGAAAAATTCACAACCTTGAGGAGAGAACTGGGGATTTTTAAAACCACCTGAATTCTGGAATCTTGGAATAAAATGCATCCATGTGTCTATGTCCATGTTGAGCTGCATACAGTCCTCATTTGCGTAAATTTTCATCCAGTGTCTATCATATTTTAGTAAATAAAATTGGCATGCATAACCTGTTGGTATATCAAATGATAAGCTGGGAGAAGGTCATATTTTTTTTGTGATTGGAAACCCACATCATGTGTAAGGAGGTCTTCTGACCTACGTTCTCCACCTGGTACCACAGGCTCATTTACATATAGATCAGGTTCAATGTCCATAAATTTGCTTCTCTGCATTTCAATACATTGTGCATTTCAGATGTCTGCATACCTAATTCATATTGTGAAGGGGAGGTGTTCTAGGTATGCCTTGTATAGGAGGCATTTGCATGTGTTAAGCTGATTGGTCTGAGTTCATCAGTCAGTCAAGTTGTCAAGGGGAGCTTCTTGTCTGTTAGTCTGTGATCTTAGGTGACTGATTCAAAAGGATTTTGAGAGACCTTGTCATTGCTCAAAGCTCATTGAGAACCTTAAGCAGTTCTTTTTTCACAAAAGCTAGAAGCTCTCAACTCTCTTAAAATTTCAAATTTGATTAACTGAAATTTAGCTAAACAGCTTCTTTCTAATAATCCTGCAAAGACCTAGATAGAGAATTTGAAGACTGTCTTCCTGCATCATTAATGAACATGGATCACTGTTGACATCTTTATGTCCTGAAATCTCCTAAATGTTTGAAACTTAAATTTCTGGAAGCAGACCCTCTGAGGATCAGTTCATTTGGTATTGTCTTCAAACATCATATGCCAAATAAAATAAATTTGTTTAGGGGAATATCAACATTTTAGAGCAATGTTCTGGTTACCGAGAAACTAGATACTTCATCAAAATAAATGAAACATACTCTATGTCATGAAGTGCCAGAATATCTCTGTTTAAAAAGTTTCTGAAAATTTAAAATTCATGGCAGAGCAATAGCATTAAAGTGTTGAGTAACTGGGGATTCAGGCCTCTGATCAAAGTGTCTCCTCACGTCAAAAGACACTTCTATTGCTAACTCTGTTCTCTAAAGAGAAGTAATACGGTTATCACACTGAGGAACTGGGAATTCCAACCTCTGATCAAGGTGTCTTATCATATACCAATGTGTGGTTAACCAAAATTACTCAATGGCAGCTTCGCTACTCAGCAAAGAAAAATCTTCCACCCCTCTAAAATAATTTGTACACTGTTTGTCCTTAATACCTTTGGACCGTTCAACAGTAGATGAGCCTCCAGTTACTTGATTAGTACAGCATTTAGACAACTTTCTCTTTGCATAACTGTTTCACCATTGGTCCTTATTCTTTCTTTTGTACGATGATAATCTTCAATCTTATTCTTTGTCTTTCCTGCTTATTAGCCATGAGGTCTTTCAGGTCAATCCAGTTACCTTACTTGGATTTTTAAGGGTTGCATCTGAGATTTTTCTACCACGTGAATTCATTGTCTCTGGTCTCACCAGCTTAGCAGTACCTTGGTTCTCCTTACACTCCTTTTGATGATGTCAAAGGGGGAGAATGGATTTGAGCGCATGACTTATGTTCTGGTTGGAGGTCAATATGTCAGGGGGAGCTAGTGTGTCATGAGTAGAGTCAGCGTGTCAGGGGGAGTTAGTAAGTAGGGGGAGCTAGTATGTGACATTGCATGTATATCTGTTCAGACTCATGTTTTATTGACTGCATTAATTGTGATTGGCTCATAGTGTTGTCATCATCAAAAAGGGGGAGACTGTTGTATCCTTATGGTTTTGATGATGTCAAACACCATAAGTCATAAGTCAAAAATATTTTGTCAGAAGCCTTCATGAGTCTGTGCATTGGAGTCAGTGTGCCTACATGAAGTCACGGTATGCTGCTTTCAAGTCTACATACATTACCGGAACAAGGTTGGTGCAGGTTTCAATTTCAAAGGCACAAGGTCAGTGCAGGTTTCAATTTCAAAAGCACAAGGTTGGTGCATCGCTTGCTTCAGGCCATATGAAGTCGGTGCATATATTAGCTCAACGCACATATGGTCGGTGCATCTTCTACTACTCGCATATAAAGCCCAAGCACATTTGCTTGCCAGGTCGGTGCACAATTGCATGCTCACTTATAAGGTCAGTGCAACATTTATCTATACTACATTGCCAAGGTCGTTGCATACTTTGTTAGACACATATATGACGTCGATGCTAGTTCAGACCACTTGCTGATGTGGTCGGTGCATGTCTGTGTCACCAGCATATAGGTCAGTGCATGCTTGTGTTAAGGTCGATGCATGTTTTTCGGACTGCATATGAGGTCCGTGCACTTTACTATTTCTTCGTTAGAAGGTCGGTGCATATCTTGCTATTCAGCATAGAACGTCAGTGCACATCCACCTTAGTCTCACTAAGGTCGATGCACTTTATGACTGCGCATATAGATGGTCGGTGCAAGTTTCGCCATACGCATGCTAAGGTCGGTGCATATTTTGCCTGCGCATATAGAAGGTTCGTGCAATGTTTACATCGTGCATACATACATACATACATACATATATATATGTCTATGCATGCTTTGCCATACACATGCATGGGTTAGTGTACTTTTTAGCTCTATGATGATAAGTTCCGTGCACTCCACTATTTAGAGTCTGTGCACATCTCAGTCTTTGGAAGGTAAGGTCTATGTGTGACGAGCCGGAGATCCAGATACTGGTAAACCGATTCCAAGAACTCGGGGAAGCCACCCAAGAGGCTGATGAGGCCCCGTAAGGGTTGGAGGGTTTTGTCGAGGGGATGCATAACGATTGGAAATTACATGTGCGCAATATTAATTATAGCAACAATTTGAACTATAAACGGACGCAATTTAAATATCAGAGTGATAATATATACAATAGTCCATATCCATAATTTATACAAGTCCAACAACTGAACAAGAGTCAAAATATACAACTACACGGGGCATACCCCGGCCAAAAAGTACAAGAAAGGACAAACAACTGACGGACTACTGACAGGTTACTGCTGGCACTACGACCTGCCGTCAAAAGCACGGGAAGCTGCGGAAGATGGCTGTTGCTGCTCACCTGAAAAGTAAGGGTGAGTCTCACAACCAGACTCAGTAGGGGTCATGCGGATCCCTACTTCGCAACTAAATAAAAGGAAAGCAATTAAAGCATGCATTGGCAGAATTAAACAATAGTTTATTAAAGCTGTAAAACTATCTAACAGTTTAATAACAGCTAACTAAGATGCCAATTTAATTTAACCACGAGCGTCAGGAACTAAATCTACCAATAGAATAAACCTCAACATTTCCAAGTGACAGGAGAAAGAAGGACCACCAGAAAGTGAAACTAGATGCATCCACTGACGGCTTACACTACCTCTCAAGGATCTACGCAAGTTTGGATCGCAACAAGCGAGACACGTAACAGTACCAGAAACAAGAACCAGTCAGGGTAACACTCGTCAGTGCCAGTCCAAGCCCCTGACCACGTGTGCACACACCGGCTCGTTGCCTCGAGCCAGGCCTCTAGCTAGTTTTCCCCCCCAGTAGGATGCTACTCTAAAGTAGGGGGAGGGGCCCACCGAAACTAGCTTAAAAACCATAAACCGGGACTACCCCGCCACCTCTCCCAGGTGGTCCGACACTAGAGGTCGTCGGGCTACGACTAGTGGTTCCATCACAAGGAAAGAGAAAGTAACTCTATTGGAATCTAAAAATAAGCCACAGTTTACAAAATACTTTAAACATGGCGAATATGCAAGATTAAAAGCATAATTAAATGAATATGCTAATAATTGAATTCTGCAGGCATTAAACAGTTAAGAATCAGCCGTTCCAATCATACGCGGTCGTGCGACTGGTCGCTCAATGGGGCTAAACAGTCAACGTGAAGTCGTTCAACTCCACTATTATTCTGGGTTCAGGATGTACGCGATCCAATGGGCAGAACGGTCCAACGATTGGCCGCTCAAAGAAATGGGTGGTTACTTGAACGGTCTCGCGACTGGCCGTTCAATAGACTGAACGGACCGAGTCGGGCCGTGCCATCAAATTGAACGATCCCATATTGGGCCGTGCTATCTACGCCACCTTACTTTCTAATGATTCTACGCGGTCGAGGGTTTGCCGTCCTAAGGTCTGAACAGTCTCACTAAGGACCGTGCTAAGGGTAAAACGGTCGAGATGAAGACCGCGATTCCAAAACGGTCACTAATAGGACCGTGCCATTACCGTGATTCTGAAAACGGGGTGAAACCCATGGGAAACCCTCCCAGTCGATCCAAATCGACGGGAAAACCTATTCTAACCTGCCAGACCTCAACCTACAACCATCATGCAATCATTCCAAGCCCAGAAAACATAAAGACGATGGCCAGAATGGTTTGAAAACATAAAGAATGATGTTCATGCTCTGAAAACATAAATGACAATGTGCAGGCTGTGGAAGACATAAAGACGATGGGCATGATAGGGGAAATGATCCTAGCAAGTTCGGGTATCTGTCCCCCTACCTCGATCGTGACAAAAACGTCGTTACGGGCACATGCAAGCCGGGGAGTCGCACTGCTCTCTCACGTCCACCCGTCTCCACACACCACGGTTCATCTTGAAGTTGACGTCACCACGCTCCACGCGTTGCGGGATTTCTGATGACGCCACCCACGTGTCCTTCAGCGGCCCGACACGATCACGGCACCAAGAGGGGGAGAGGGCGCCGCGTGAGAGAGAGAGAGAGAGAGAGAGAGAGAGAAGAGAAATGGGGAGAGAGAGTTCGATGGAGATTAAAAAAAAGGTCTGAAATAATTTTTTTTATTTTTAACCTCCAATTGCCATTAAACCCTCAAAGAAGCATAATTGCTTATATGCCCATTTTATTTCTTAAAAACTTTAATAAATGGGATAAAATTACTAGAAAATGCCCATTAAATCCATAAAAATTGGCCAAATTCATGGATTAAAATATATTTTATTACTGGTAAGGATCAGTTAAGGAACGGGCCTTACAGTCCCTCCCTCTTTATAGAAATTTTGTCCTCAAAATTTAAAAGGAAATAGAACGAGAGAACTGAAAGAAATTATACCTTATTCAAATAAGAAAGGAAACTCCTGACGCAATTCATCCTCACGTTCCCATGTAGCCTCATTACCAGAGCGACGCTACCATACAACTTTAACCAAAGGGAGTACCTTATTTCTCAACCGTTGTTCACGACGATCTTCAATTCTGATTGGGTACTCTGGAGTGGATAAATCTGCAGTCACATCTGGCCACACTAAATCATCTTACACGTGAGATGCATCATGAACATACTTTCTCAGCTGGGAAACATGAAATACATCCTGGATTGCTTGCATCACCGTTGGCAACTGGAGTCGATAAGCCACTTGGCCCACACGTTCCAGAATAGGAAACGGACCAATATAACAGGGACTGAGCTTTCCACGCTTCCCAAACCTCATAACGCCTTTTATCATAGATATTTTTACAAACACCATATCTCTAGGCTCAAATTGCATTGGTCATCTATGTTGATCTGCATAGCTTTTCTGTCGACTCTGAGCTATCAACATTTTCTGCCTGATCAAGCGAACCACATCAGCACACTGCTGTACCATATCAGGTCCTATCAACAAACGGTCACTAGACTCAAACCAGTTTAATGGTGTATGACAAGGACGCCCATACAAAGTATCATACAATGCCATATCGATGCTGGAGTGATAACTATTATTATATGCAAATTCTAGTGATGGCAAATGCTGACTCCACGAACCCTGCCAATCTAGGCAACACGATCGCAGCATATCTTCTAAAGTCTGAATAGTCCTTTCTGACTGACCATCAGATTGAGGATGATACGCTGAACTTAAAGCCAATTCTATGCCCAACGCCTTTTGAAAGGTGTGCCAGAAGCCAGAAGTAAAACGTGGGTCACGATTTGACACAATAGATATTAGAATTCCATGCAATGGCACAATCTTTTCAACATAAAGCTCGGCCAATTTCTGAACACTCCATGCAACTTTGATTGGCAATAATCTTGCTGTCTTTGCCAGTCGATCAACCAACAGCGAGATTCCATCATAACCTTGTGAAGTCCGGGGTAAACCCACAACAAAATCTGTCGTGACATGATCCCATTTCCACATCAAAATTTCTAAAGGTTGAAGTATTCCTCCAGGTTTTTGATGCTCGGCTTTAATATGTTGGCATGTCAAACATTTAGATACAAACTCAGCTACATCTTTTTTCATTCTTGGCCACCAGAACTGCCTTTTCAGATTTTGATCCATCTTGGTAGTGCCGAGGTGGATTGCATAACGGGATCCATGGGCTTCACGCAAGATGGCATTTCTTAATTCATCAATAGTTGGAACATAAAGCCTCCCTCTGAAGCTGACTACCAACTCGTCATCGAATTCAACATCATGCATCATTATAATGCGGGACAATTCAGAATCTGCTTGCTGAGCTTCCCTGATCTACTGATAAATAGCTGGAGTCATCACAAGACTAGCACACGCAGCTACCATCGGATCAGAAGGAATGTCCACGCTGAATGTCTCACAAGGAAACTGTTCCCACAACTTCCATTCATGAACCAGCAAATGACTAATCTACACTTTCCTGCTCAGAGCATCAGCCACAACATTCATTTTCCCTGGCTGATAGGAGATAGTGAAATCATAGTCTTTCATATACTCCATCCATCTGTGCTGCCGAAGATTCAAATCTTTTTTAGAAAACACATATTGTAAGCTTTGATGATCTGTGAAGATTTTAAATTTCTCGCCATACAAGTAGTGTCTCCAAACTTTCAATGCAAAGATCACCGCTGCAAGCTCTAAGTCATGAGTTGGATAATTCTCTTCATGTTGTTTCAATTGTCGGGATGCATAAGCTATGACTTTACCATGTTGCATAAGCACTGCACCCAAACCTACTCGAGAAGCATCTGTGCATACCACGAATCCACCCGAGCCAGAAGGTAAAACAAGTACTGGAGAAGTAGTGAGTAGCCTTTTCAATTCATTAAAGCTCTGCTCACACTGATTTAACCAGACAAAAGGCACATCATTTCGAGTCAGACGTCATTGGCGCGGTAATCCGTGCAAAATCTTGAATGAATCTTCGTTAATAACCAGCAAGACCTAGAAAACTTCTGATCTCTCACACAGTCCTTGGTCTCTGCCATTGAAGAATAGCTTCAATCTTTGTCGGATCAATTGCAACTCTGTCACCAGAAATCACATGGCCGAGAAAATGCACTTCCCGAAGCCAAAACTCACATTTACTGGATTTTGCATAAAGTTCGTGATCTTGTAAAGTTTGCAATACAATCCTGAGATGTTGCACATGTTCTTCTTCAGAAGTAGAATAGACTAGAATGTCATCTACAAAGATCACCACAAATTGGTCCAGATATGGATGAAACACACACTACATCAGGTCCATAAAAGCTGCTGGAGCATTGGTTAGCCCAAACGGCATAACCAAAAATTCATAATGACCATATCGCGTGCTAAAAGTAGCCTTTTCCACATCAGATTCTTTAATCCTCAACTGATAGTAACCATATCGAAGATCATTATGTGAAAAGACAGTTGCTGACTGAAGTTGGTCAAACAAATCATCAATCCTGGATAAAGGATACTTGTTCTTGATAGTCACCTGATTCAATTGCCTGTAATCAATACACAACCTCAGACTTCCATCTTTCTTCTTCATAAACAAAACTGGAGCACCCCATGGAGAAAAGCTAGGGCGAATATAGTCTCTTTCCAACAAATCTAACAATTGTGCTCGCAATTCTTTCAATTCAGTTGGAGCCATACGGTAAGGTGCCTTTGCTAAAGGTGTCGTACCTGGAATCAATTCAATCATCATTTCTATTTCTCGCTGAGGAGGTAAGCCTGGTAACTCATCAGGAAATACATCAGGAACTTCACAAACCACAGGAATAGCATTGATGTCCTGCTGTGGTGCCTCAACAGCAACCACGGAAGCCAAGAATCCCTGACAACCTACATTAAGTAATCGACATGCTCGAATAGCAGAAATAAGCAAGCGAGAAGAACGAGATCGAATACCTTGGAAGTAGAATCTTGGTTTCCCATGTGGTTGGAAATAGACTTTCTTCGATCTACAGTCAACCACAGCTCCATATTCTTCCAACCAATCCATGCCCAGAATAATATCATAATCTACCAGCTACAAAGCATATAATCTAGCTGGCAACTGTTGATTCCCAATCACAATGGGAGTCTCTTCCAGAGAAAGAGTAAACATGAAATCCCCAGAAGGTAGTTCCACAAGCAACTCACAAGTCATTTCAGATGTCGGCTTCTCAATACAGGCAATAAAGTCTTCAGAAATAAATGAATGAGAAGCACCTGAATCAAATAGGACACAAGCTGCATGGCCATAAATCATAATCGTACCTTCAACAAGATGGGATGCCACAGCTTCAACGCGAGTAATGTGAGAGACCTTCCCTTTTTGCTTCCTGCCAGCTGCAGTAGACTATTGGGATGATGACACTGAAGCTTGAGGATAATATTGCTGAGATTGTGGTGGTGGAGGAGGTCTGAACTGAGATGGCTGTGGTTGAGAGAACTGAGAAAATGGAATCGATTTCGACCTCTTAGGATAGTCTCGAACCACATGCCCCGGTTGATCACATCGAAAGCAAACCTCCGGCATTGAGCAAGGCTTGCCTGGATGATAACCACCACACCTCGGACACAGTCTCGGCTGACTTGATGTTGAGCCTTATCGCTGGAAAGAAGGTGCTGATTGCTGTTGCACGGTACCAGAAGATGCTTGATTGCCATACCGCTTCTTAAACTTCTTGAACGACTTCTTAAACTTAGGTTTAGAAAAAGAAGTGCCACTGGCAGTAGGAACAGAAGGCTGGACTCCTGTCACAGTCGACTGGCCAAACCGTTGATTTTGCACACTCGGCTGGACTGAGTCAACTTGAATACGCCCTCGAGATCTTGCCATGTCAAGTTCTAATGCCGCAGCTGCCTGATATGCTGCATCCATCTCTACTACTCTTGTTGCAATCAAAGGCTACCTCAATTCTACTTTCAAACCTCATAGAAATTGCTCGGTCTTTAAACCTTCATCAGCAAGAATATGGGGCGCATATCGACCCAATTCCATAAACTTGTTATGGTATTAAAGAAATGTCATGTCACCTTGAGCCAATTCCATAAATCGATACATCTTGTCCACTCTGAGATAAGCAGGACTGTATGTACGGTCAAAAGATGTGACAAATTCTTTCCAAGTTATCTGACGAAGTGGACGGGATCGGAAAGCAACTTTCCACTCCGTGGTCCACCACACGAGTGCTACTCCTTGCAATTGGAATGTAGCCAACATCACTTTTTCATCCTCCGTGCATTTCATTGAACGGAACACACGTTCAGTTGCATCTAGCCACACTCTGGCTGCATCAGGATCTGCTTGCCCTTCATATGTAGGTGGGTGGAATAGCAAAAAGTCTTTTAGGGCCTTGCCACGCCCACCTTGAGGCAAGTCATCTCCAGGAGTAGGATCATCTTGAACTCAAGCTGGCACGTTAGCCGAAGGAGGAGAGGTACCACTTTCCTCCCTTGGAACACGGGCTCTTCTTCTAGGTGGCATTTTAAGCTAAAAGAAGACACACAACAACGGAAAAACATATCAATAATCACGAAAAACATCCAAAGCGAGCAGTAGTAGACTCACATGGACTTGTTCTGGACTAATGCAATTTTGATTCCTTATACATAACCTCAACACCGCTCTGATACCAACTGTGATGACCCGGAGATCCGGATACCGGTAAACCGATACCAAGAACTCGGGGAAGCCACCCAAGAGGCTGATGAGGCCCCGTAAGGGTTGGAGGGTTTTATCGAGGGGATGCATAATGAATGGAAATTACATGAGCGCACAATTAATTATAGCAACAATTTGAACTATAAACGGAAGTAATTTAAATATCAGAGTGATAATATATTAAATAGTCCAGATCCATAATTTATACAAGTCCAACAACTGAACAAGAGTCAAAATATACAACTACGCGGGGCATACCCCGGCCAAAAAGTACAAGAAAGGACAAACAACTGATGGACTACTGACAGGCTACTGCTGGCACTACAACCTGCCATCAAAAGCATGGGAAGCTGCGGAAGACGGCTGTTGCTACTCACCTAAAAAGTAACGGTGAGTCTCACAACCAGACTCAGTAAGGGTCACGTGGATCCCTACTTCGCAACTAAATAAAAGGAAAGCAATTAAAGCATGCATTGCCAGAATTAAACAATAATTTAGTAAAGCTATAAAACTATCTAAGAGTTTAATAACAGCTAACTAAGATGCCAATTTAATTTAACCACGAGCGTCAGGAACTAAATCAACCAATAGAATAAATCTCAGCATTTCCAAGTGACAGGAGAAAGAAGGACCACTAGAAAGTGAAACCAGATGCGTCCGCTGACGGCTTACACTGCGTCTCAAGTATCTACGTAAGTCTGGATCGCGACAAGCGAGACATGTAATAGTACTAGGGTGGTGCCCCAGAATTTATATATATAATTTTTGAATTTTAAAATAATTTCCTGGGAATTTTAAAGGCTTAAATAAATTAATGAAGGGGTTATTGGATTAATAAGTCAATATAAGGCTCAAAAAGGCCAATTAGTTATCCTAGCCTATCTAATGATTGTCCAAAAGGTTTATGGACCAAGCCCATTAAGTTTGGCCCATATTCTAGAAGGGTAATTGGCTTATTCACGTATTTTAAGGATAAATACTAATTATATAAGATAATTATATAGATAAACGAATAAAAGAGTTTTATTAAATTGAAACTCCATACACGTTACATGTAACGGTCTATCGGGCGACCGCCATAGCCCTGTAATACACCTAGACACGACCGTTACATCCTGCAGATTCCGTAAGGTGAGGAAATTACAAAAAGATTGGAACTTTGAAATCCTATCTACAAGAGATCGATTTGGGATAGCTTATAACATTGCTAAGGACTCTTAAGGATTATGTTCTGATAAATTAAGGACTCTAGAATCGATCTAATCTTCAAATCCTAACCAAAACCCTATAAATAGGACCTAGTTCTGAACTGAGCGACCCTTACTTTTGGCCTGTGAAGAATCAAGGTAAGGAGTCATAATTTTGGATAAGTTCTTTAGAAGATTTTGTTTAGTATATTATAGGCTAATAGTTCTCCAAATTTTGTGCTAGGAGACCAAGCAACCAAGAAGATAGAAGCTTCCAAAGTTGCTGATTCAACCTTAGCAACCCAGGAATCTGAACGCAAGACCCCTGAAGATCCAGAGATTAGGACATATAAACGAGGTAATTAGAGTTCAATCCTTCAGAACTTTTTGTACCCAATAGTCTCATCTCCTTACCCTCAAAATTTCACACCCTTAGGTCAAGAGGCTGAGGAAATAGAGCAGATTGAAGTTGTTGATTTATCACAACAAGTACAAGGGTCTAAGGGTAGCACCTAGCATTAAATTCAAAGTTTGAAGGTCTTAAAAGAGGTAGGTTATCTCATGATTGGAAAAAACAACTTGTTAGGGATAAAAGCCCTCTGATTGTGCTTGATTCCATGCATCATAGACTAAGAATTTCATGATTTCATAGTTTTATACATTCATGCATCTCTTAGCCCTAAATGGAAATTAAAATGTATTATCTTGTCTATTCACTAAACCCTTGCATATAGTTGGCCTATGCATCGTTATCATAACAAGGACAGTGGTAATATGTTGATTTCCAGGCATGTTATATTTTCATAAACCTTCACTTTAGTTTACTGCCAGCAGGTTTTCTGACGCACTAACGTGAGACCGTCACATGCATGTAATGGCCTTACGATAGACCGTCACATTCTGTTGTATTTTTATTTGTTCTATTATCTCTGACGCACCCTAGCAGGAGCGTTACACCACTGTAATGGCCCCTCAATAAACCGTCACAATACTGTAACGCGCCTATCCTACACCGTCAGGCACTGTGTTCTGTCAGCCCGAGGCAGAATGATAACCAATTAGAGTTTACTTATAAATAAGCTTAGATAGCTAAGTTTGGACATGCTATCATGACTTTAAGTTTAGTTACTGTTTCATAATCAAATTGCATGGTTAATGTGTCTTAGGATTATTTTAAGTTATGTTAATTTCATCGGCTAAAATTCTATAGTTTTGTATTCTAAATCATGATTTTTCCAAATGTTGTATTGACGGAGTTTTCTTATGGTTTCACATTGTTACACATTCTTTTCTATCTATAGAGTCATTTCTTTAAGTACATGGCACATATTCAAGTATATTGTCCATTTAGTTCACTTTGCACTATAGGAACACTATGCTTGGACATGAGGACCTCTATATTGGATATTCCTTCCAATGGACTAGGAAATCTTGTTTCAAGGCCTCCGTAATTCTCCGCGAGCTTGGGATTCCCACTAGGACGCCGAGTTGGTTGTACCATTAAAGCCCATTGATTAGATTACACTATCAATATTTTTGGTCATCGGTAATGTAACGGCTCTACACTGGACCGTGAGGAGCATCTAACGGCCCAATGTACGACCGTCACATTCAACTGAGTCTGATTTCTTAGTTCTGGATTCAGACTAATGTATCGGCCTAATACTGGAGCATCACATCATGTAACGGCCCAGTACACGACCGTCACACTACTTGAGTATTTTAACCCAAGGATTGACCAAGGGTTGATATTCCAAAGTTCTAAATAGACTCTTGATGATCTAGAACTTATCATATTGATCAAGGAACCTAATATAATGAATGAAAGATAAAGAATGTATCGTTATGCTGCCGATTTATTTCCATAAGCATAACCTTGCTTAAGTCATTCTTGATTTCTCATAATTCTTATTGAAGCATTCATATATTGAATTGTCTTTATCAAGAGCTTGTTGGAATTGTACATTCTTGGCCATACTTTATTGTTACATGCGTGGATAAAACATGATTTATACTTGAAGATGCGATCGAGCACTGATTGTGTTCAAGGACTCTATGCTAGTCCCCTCGGCTGGTTGTCGGAAACATACTATTATAAACCATGGGGTATGATGCTACTGGCGTCGCATTGCGCTGGGAGTACTTTCTTTATAAATAAGTGAAAATCCACTACATAATACAGCATGATTGATACTTGACTTTCTTGATATTCCACAGAAATTCACGAGGTACTTGCTCATAAGCAAAAGATATTGGAGTGATGATTATGTGGCTTGCTAGTACATTCTCGTTACATTCTTGTTCATGCAAGGCCATATCATGTTCTTGTTTCATTCTTACTAGTTCATACTTGCTCTCATTCTATCTTACATAATCGTCTTGTTACTTGGTTTAAACGTGTGATTGATCGCATTCGCATGATTCTACCTTATTCTTTAGAGCTAAATTGTTAATTACTTTAATAGTGCCTTCATGTTGATGCGAAGATACCTACTGGGCAAGTGTGCTCATTTCCTATTTCCAATCTTTTCAGGAGATGGAAGTGATTCGAATTCGGATTCGGGTTATACAAGTGGCAGGTCTGAGAGCGAATGAAAGTATTGTCAAGATGAGAGTGAAGACTTAGGAAGTCTAAATTGTTTAGATTGAGTCTGTGTAATTTTCCTATTTTCTTGAGTCTGGTATATTGGAATAAGTGTAATTAATGATTGTATTTGATTATTATGAAATAAAGTTAGAGTTTGAGTAAATATTATGCAATTGCATTTATGTATGTGATTGTCTTGCGCTCTGATCGTTCTTGCTTGCAAGAGACTTACCATGCCGGCTGTTCACGTTTCTCGAGCGAGTCTTCCACTGTCATAAAGGCTCGGGACGTGATAGTTAAGTTGGTATCAGAGCCTAAGTCTCAGGACTTAGGAAGAAGAATCATGTCATAGGAAAAGTCCAAGGTTCAAGGACCCCTACCTATGAATTAAGGAAGAATTTTCATACCCATGTGAGAATTGGGTAGAGCCCGGGATAAGATAATTAATTAGCTTAAGATTGATTTTTCATTTCATGAGAAATAACAAGTTGTTATATTTCTCTCAAGTACCTTATGGCTCATCGTGTAGATTGGCTTGTAGATCATGATGCTTATATCAATTGCCGAAATAGGATTATATCCTTTCGAAAGCCCGATCTTCCAAGATTCTCTTTTCTTGGCATCAAGTACAAAAAACACCCCACTATCATATCCTCACTTCACGCTTGCAAACTTATTTCACGAGGATGTGAAGCTTTTCTTGCTTCTGTCATTATTACGGAGTCCAAAGAAATTATCATAGCAGACATCCCTATTGTAAATGAGTTCCCAGACGTGTTTCCATCCGAATTACCCAGTTTACCACCCAAAAGGGAAGTGAACTTCACTATTGAACTCATTCTAGGAGCGGCACCTGTTTCTATAGCCCCTTACAGGATGTCCCCCACAGAGCTTAAGGAATTGAAGAAGCAGTTGCAGGAACTTCTGGATAAGGGCTTCATCAGACCTAGCACATCCCCGTGGGGTGCGCCTGTCCTATTTGTCAAAAAGAAGGATGGTTCTCTCTGGCTATGCATCGATTACCGGCAACTGAATCAACTCACAATTGAAAACAAGTATCCGTTGCCACGTATTGATAAGCTCTTCGATCAACTTTCAGGAGCAGAGTATTTCTCTAAGATTGACCTCAGATCAGGTTATCATCGGCTTAGAATTAAAGAAGAGGACATTTATAAATCGGCTTTTCGAAGTCGTTATGGCCACTATGAATTCGTGGTAATGCCATTCGGATTAACTAATGCCCCCGCAACATTCATGCAACTTATGAACAATATTTTCCAGCCATATCTGGACCAGTTCATCGTCATCTTCATTGATGATATCTTGATATATTCCAAGACAAAAGAGGAACATGAACAACATTTGAGAATAGCTTTACAAACACTTAGAGAACACAAGATTTATGCCAAACTCAATAAGTGTGAATTCTGGCTCGAGGAAGTTTCATTCCTAGGCCACATTATTTCAAAAGAAGGTATTACTGTGGATCCTTCTAAGGTAGAAGCTAACAAGAATTGGAGTTGGCCAACGACTGTATCGAAAGTAAGAAGCTTTCTGGGTTTAGCAGGTTATTATAGGAGATTCATTAAGGACTTCTCAAAAATTGCGGTTCCTTTAACTAGACTCACAAGAAAAGAAAACCCTTTTATCTGGTCAAAGGACTGTGAAAAGTGCTTTCAAAGTCTTAAGAATCATCTTACAACAGCTCCTATTTTATCACTACCAATGGAAGGTGGTGGATTCGAAGTGTATACGGATGCATCTGGCATTAGCTTAGGATGCGTTCTCATGCAGAATGGAAAAGTAATCTGTTATTCTTCAAGACAATTGAAACGTCAAGAGGAAAATTATCCTGTACATGATATGGAATTAGCAGCAGTTATTTTCACCTTGAAAATTTGGCATCATTACCATTATGGAGAAAAGTTCACAGTATACTCGGACCACAAAAGCTTGAAATATTTATTCTCTTAAAAAGAGCTTAACATGAGACAGAGGAGGTGGTTAGAATATCTCAAAGACTTTGATTTTTCTATTCAATATCATCTTGACAAGGCTAATGCTGTAGCATATGCACTCCGCAGAAAACCAATGGGTATGCTATCAAGTCTTATGATTAGTGTAACTAACCTTGTTCCCCAATTTGCTCAGTTGAACTTAGATATAGATATAAAGGAAGAAGATTATTTTATAGCTAATATCCGAGCTCAACCTACATTGATAGAAGATCTGGTCAAACTGCAAAATGATGATCCTATATTACTGGAAGTTAAGTCCAATATTGAACAAAGACCGGATTTTTCTATTTCCAATGACGGAAGATTATTATTTAAGGGCCGAATATGTGTACCAGATCATGAGGCTACGAAGAAACTCATCCTAGATGAAGCGCATAATTCCAAATACATAATTCATCCAGGAGGAACAAAGATGTATCAAGATCTCAAAAGAAATTTCTGGTGGCCCAACATGAAGAGAGAAATAGCTAATTTCGTATCTCGTTGTCTCACCTACCAACAAGTAAAAGCAGAATATTTTAGACTCGCAGGTAAATTACACCCCTTCAGTATTCCCGAATAGAAATGGGAGAGTATAGGGGTGGACTTTATTATGGGTTTACCTAAGAGAAGAGGTGGACACGATGGAATATGGGTAATCATAGACCGATTGACTAAATGCGCACACTTCATACCAATAAAGAGTCGATGGTCTGTGGATATTCTAGCAGCATTATACATAAAGGAGATTGTCAAACTACATGGTGTCCCAGTCACTATTATATCTGATAGAGATCCTCGATTCACATCACAGTTCTGGAAGGGTCTACAACAGTCACTAGGGACTAGATTGAATTTCAGCACAGCTTTTCATCCACAAACAGATGGTCAAACGAAAAGAACGAATCAGGTAGTAGAAGATATGCTCAGGGCTTGTGCTATCGACTTTGGAGGTAGTTGGCATGATCATTTGCCTCTAGTAGAGTTTGCATATAACAATAGTTACCAGGCCAGCATACAAATGGCACCTTTTGAAGCTTTATACAGAAAACGTTGTCGATCACCAATATGTTGGAGTGAAATAGGGGAAAGACAATTCCTAAGCCCCGATCTCATCAGGGACTCTACAGAAAAGATCAAGATCATTCAAGAAAGAATGAAAATGGCACAAGATAGGTAAAAGTCTTATGCTGACAATCGAAGATGTGACTTGGAGTTTCAGGTAGGAGATCATGTATATTTAAAGATTTCTCCAGGTCGTGGTAATCGAAGATTTGGCATTAAAGGGAAGTTAACTCCATGATTCATTGGCCCATTTAAAATTTTTGAACGGATTGGTGAAGTGGCTTACAAATTGGCTTTACCTCCACAATTAGCATGAGTTCATGACGTATTTCACGTCTCCATGCTGAAGAAGTATGTATATGATCCTGACCATATTATTACTTATGACAATCTAAAAATTCAGAAGGATATGACGTACGAGCAAAAGCCAATAAAGATTCTGGAACGGGAAGTGCGTCAACTAAGAAATAAAAGTATTCCTATGGTCAAGATTCAATGGAAGAAAACATTGCCATATGAAGCAACATGGGAAACCGAAGCAGCCATGTGGAAAAGATTTCCAGAATTATTTAACTGTAAGTACACTCTCCGAAATCCATATATTAAATTTGGGGGCCAAATTCTTCTAAGTGGGGGAGGGTGTAGTGCCCCAGAATTTATATATATATTTTTTGAATTTTAAAATAATTTCTTGGGTATTTTAAAGGCTTAAATAAATTAATGATGGGGTTATTGGATTAATAAGTCAATATAAGGCTCAAAAGGGCTAATTATTTAACCTAACCTATCTAATGATTGTCCAAAAGGTTTATGGACCAAGCCCATTAAGTTTGGCCCATATTCTAGAAGGGTAATTGTCTTATTCACGTATTTTAAGGATAAATACTAATTATATAAGATAATTATATGGATAAATAAATAAAAGAGTTTTATTAAATTGAAACTCCATACACGTTACATGTAACGGTCTATCGGGGGACCGCCATAGCCCTGTAACGCACCTAGACACGACCATTACATCCTGCAGATTCCGTAAGGTGAGGAAATTAAAAAAAGATTGAAACTTTGAAATCATATCTACAAGAGATCGATTTGGGATAGCTTATAACATTGCTAAGGACTCTTAGGGATTAGGTTCTGATAAATTAAGGACTCTAGAATCGATCTAATCTTCAAATCATAACCAAAACCCTATAAATAGGACCTAGTTCTGAACCGAGTGACCCTTACTTTTGGCCCGTGAAGAATCAAGATAAGGAGTCATAATTTCGGGTAAGTTCTTTAGAAGATTTTGTTTAGTATATTATAGACTAATAGTTTTCCAAATTTCGGGCTAGGAGACCAAGCAACCAAGAAGATAGAAGCTTCCAAAGTTGCTCATTTAACCTTAGCAACCCAGGAATCTAAACGCAAGACCCCTGAAGATCTAGATATTAGGACATCTAAATGAGGTAATTAGAGTTCAATCCTTCAGAACTTTTTGTACCCAATAGTCTCATCTCCTTACCCGCAAAATTTTACATCCTTAGGTCAAGAGGCTGAGGCAATAGAGCATATTGAAGTTGCCGATTTATCACAAGAAGTACAAGGGTCTAAGGGTAGCACCTAGCATTAAATTCGAAGTTTGAAGGTCTTAAAAGAGGTAGGTTATCTCATGATTGGCAAAAATAACTTGTTAGGGATAAAAGCCCTCTGATTGTGCTTGATTCCATGCATCATAGACTAAGAATTTCATGATTTCATAGTTTTATACATTCATGCATCTCTTAGCCCTAAATGGAAATTAAAATGTATTATCTTGTCTATTCACTAAACCCTTGCATATAGTTGGCCTATGCATCATTATCATAACTAGGACAGTGGTAATATGTTGATTTCTAGGCATGTTATGTTTTCATAAACCTTCACTTTAGTTTACTGCCAGCAGGTTCTCTGACGCACTAACGTGAGACCGTCACATGCATGTAACGGCCTTACGATAGACCGTCACATTCTGTTGTATTTTTATTTGTTCTATTGTCTCTGAAGCACTCTAGCAGGAGCGTTACACCACTGTAACGGCCCCTCGATAAACCGTCATAATACTGTAACACGCCTATCCTAGACCGTCAGGCACTGTGTTCTATCAGCCCGAGGTAGAATGATAACCAGTTAGAGTTTACTTATAAATAAGCTTAGATAGCTAAGTTTGGACATGTTATCATGACTTTAAGTTTAGTTATTGTTTCATAATCAAACTGTAGGGTTAATGTGTCTTAGGATTATTTTAAGTTATGTTAATTTCATCGGCTAAAACTCTATAGTTTTGTATTCTAAATCATGATTTTTCCAAATGTTGTATTGACGGAGTTTTCTCATGGTTTCACATTGTTACACATTCTTTTCTATCTATAGAGTCATTTCTTTAAGTACATGGCACATATTCTGGTATGTTATCCATTTAGTTCACTTTGCACTATAGGAACACTATTCTTGGACATGAGGAACTCTCTATTGGATATTCCTTCCAATGGACTAGGAAATCTTGTTTCAAGGCCTCCGTAATTCTCCGCGAGCCTGGGATTCCCACTAGGATGTCGAGTTGGTTGTACCATTAAAGCCCATTGATTAGATTACACTATCGATGTTTTTGGTTATCGGTAATGTAACGCCTCTACACTGGACCATCTGGAGCATCTAACGGCCCAATGTACGACCATCACATTCAACTGAGTCTGATTTCTTAGTTCTGGATTCAGACTAATGTAACGGCCCAATACTGGAGCGTCACATTATGTAACGGCCCGAATTGGCTAACAAGCACGTATTTTAAACATCAAGTCAAGCACGATAATGTAACAAGTATAACAAGAGATTTTCTGTCGTAGACGTCACGCTGGTCATGCACTCGGTGCAATGCCTCACTATGTCATTACAAACTCCCATGGGCACAAGTACTTTTCGGGCGCTCTCCCTAGGACCAGACCGGGCCCTTATGATGCGTTGGCATTTATTTGTTGGATCCATGCTCCCAAGTTTTGTCTAGATATTTAATCAAGTTTAATGGCCAATTAATCAGAGGAATTTCTGTCAAAAGTATGAGATTTAAGGACTAACATGTCCTAGGATTCATTAACTTAAAAACTCGGTATACGGTCAGTTCTGGGCCGTTTGACAGGACATACGGCTACTACTGGCCGCATTACAAGAACTGGACCAAATCTCAGTCCACGAGGTCAAGAATGAACAGTTGACAGTGTGCCGTTCAGGTAAGTAAGCAGTATGTGACCTTAAGACACAATTACGATACTTATACGGACCACACTAGACCGTTCATGGAGACAAGCGGTCAACTTATGGGCTGCTCATGTGTTGATTAGCCCAAGTCGATCCGTGACTTATAACTCAGTGATTTGGTCACAAATTTCTAGGTTGTAGCCGGGTCATACGGGTCTCAAAATGGCGGATTCTAACTCGCTGGATAGAGTGTCCGGGTAGAATCGTACTAGGGGACAGCAATTTAGGCTTAATAGCCGTAATGCCATATAGATTGTTGGTGTGCTATTAGTCTATTCTACCGGGGTATAAGGGCTTTTAATTGATTTCCTAACAGCCATTTCAAAATACCTTGATTCGTGAATTATTATAATCTCAATTTCAAGAGATAAGTTAATTACAAAATGGTAACTCAAGATACTAGAACAAGCCAATAATGACAATAGACAGTAATACATGACAGAAATTTACTTTCAAAATTACCATTTTATTATATGGGTTTCTAATTAACCATTTGTGCGTTGAAGTGGAGATAGTAATCGGAATGGTTTATACACTTTGATTGAGTGCAGGGACCATTGTTCTTCAATTTTGGATTAAGGAACACCGGGCTTAATTTGAGATCATAGGGTTGCATGTATGGGTCATTGGTTCCTCAAAATATGGTTTTCAATTGGACTAGGCTTGAATGGGTCGATCCCCTCACGGTTCGGATCGATCCTCGGCCAAAAACAAGCCTATCAGGTCTGACAGCATATGGGTCGACCCATTGGGTCGACCCCTGGAAAACCAGGGGTCTGCCTGTGTATGGGTCAACCCATGGGGTTGACCCCCTGCACAGACAGACTGTCTGTGTATGGGTCGACCCAATGGGTCGACCCCCGGGTTCGTAAACGCGAACGAGACTTCTGAAAATCGCCGGATCTCACCCAATTGGGGTCTAATTGGGCTGAGATCTTAACCCCATGCCCCTAGGTTCTTGATGGATGTACTAGGGTCATATTACAAGGGTTTGGAACACTAAATTCAACGAAAAACCAATCGAAATCACAACCTATCTAGGAAGAACACTTAAAAACTTAGCCTTAGCATGCTTCTAATCAAACACGAAATTCTCTAACAATGGTCTTTAAAAATTGGGGCTTTCTACGTCAAAAGATAGATAGCATGCTGATGATTACAACCATATACATTAATTAGAGTTGGGTCTGTTATCATCTACCTGAATCGAAGAGAGATTTAGAAGTTAGAACGAAGAATGCCCGTTTGACAACCCTTCACTATTTCCACGAGATCTCCCTCCACACCTAATAGAATTTGGGACTTTTACTACCAATGGAAAGCTAACTAAGAGAGGAACAAAATGGTATATTTACTTGCATGTTTTGGCCAAGATTACCTACCTCAATCGAAGGAAGGGAGAGGGCCTAAGAAAAACCCATGAACTCGGATATTCCTCCAATATACGCAAGAGATCTCACTAGATCAGAATCCTCTGCGACCACCACTGCTCCCACATGAAAATAGACACATAGGGCTTTATTTTAATAGCTTATACATGTTCTGGATCCTTCCACGAAGGGAGAAATCGTCCCTTGAAGTGGAGTGTTCGACCCGCCGCCGCAAGTGTTGACCTAGCCCATGCGCGACCAAATGCTTCCCATAAGTTAAAAATTCCGTGGCATTGTGAGAGGGGAATTGATCCTCTCTTTAATACCTTTCATTTTCCCACGGAATCACTTGATTTGGTTAAGAAATGAGCTCGGATTGAGGATTTTAATGTGGGGTTAACATTGAGCACGAATTTGATTAGGTATGTGTGAAAATTTGACTAATCCCACTAATTCGGCCTAGTTAATGATTTTATTAGGGTTGGCCACAGAAGAAAAAATCGTTAAACGTAATTGATTCTAGAAGAATATGATTTTTATGGATTTTTATAAAATAGTCGAAATGTGACTTATTCTATGAATTAATTCCCATTAATTCAAATAAATTCAAATAATTTCTAATTAAATTTCTAAAAGAATTTGGGGTATTACACCCTCCCCCACTATTAGAATTTGATCATCCAAATTCACTGCACTTTAATACAGAGATAGGGAAAGACTAGCTCACCTAGAATAAGTCAGGATACCGCTTCCGCATAGTATCTTCAGACTCCCAAGTAGCTTCCTCAGCTCCACGCCGACTCCACTGAATTTTGACCATAGGTATGGAACGATTCCGGAGTTGCTGTTTCTTCCGATCTATAATCTTGATAGGTCTTTCTTCATAGGTCAAATCTTCCTTCAATTCAAAATCCACATGCTGCAATGATATGAGTGGGGTCGTACACATATTTCCGTAACATAGACACATGGAAAACATTGTGTACGCCTGACAATTGAGGCGGTAATGCCAATCTGTAAGCAACCTCTCCCACTATCCAGAATCTCGAACGGACCAATATATCTCGGACTCAGCTTGCCATGAATGCCAAATCTTCAAATCCCTCTTGTAGGAGAGACTTTCAGAAATACATACTCGCTAACTTGAAATTCCAATGCCCTTCTTCTATTGTCGGCATAACTCTTCTGTCTTGATTGAGCCACTTGTAACCGGTCTCGGATAATACGGATGTTCTGTGATGATTCTGAAATAAGATCCGGTCCAAGCCATTGCTTCTCACCTACCTCGTCCCAACACAATGGGGATCGACAGCTTCTTCCATACAATGCTTCAAAAGGAGCCATCTGTATGCTAGATTGATAACTATTATTGTAGGCGAATTCAATCAATGCCAAGTGATCACTCCAACTGCCTCCGAAATCAATCATGCATGCTCTAAGCATATCTTCCACTATCTGGTTGGTTCTCTCAGTCTGTCCATCTGTCTGTGGATGAAAAGCAGTACTGAAATTCAGACGAGTATCCAGAGACTCTTGCAGTCCCTTCCAGAAATGTGAAGTAAATCTGGAGTCTCTATCAGACACAATGCTAACTGGAATGCCATGGAGTCTTAACACTTCCTTCATATATAAAGCAGCCAATACATCAACTGTCCATTTGGATTTAACGGGTAAGAAATGAGCTGACTTTGTCAATCGATCGACAATCACCCATATTGCATCAAGTCCACCACGAGTCCTAGGTAGACCCATAATGAAGTCCATGCCAATGCTTTCCCACTTCCATTGGGGTATGTCGAGTGGTTTCAATTTTCCTGTCAGTCTGAAATGTTCAGCCTTGACTTGCTGACAAACCAAGCATCTACTCATGAAGTCTGCAACTTCCCTTTTCATATTCGGCCACCAAAAGGATCTCTTCAAATCCTTGAACATTTTAGTGCCTCTAAGATGAATGGTGTATTTGGATCTATGTGCTTCCTCAAGAATCTTGTTCTTTAACTCAGCTTCATCAGGTACACAAGTTCTACCCTGGAATAACAATCTTCCATCGTCAGCCATCGTGAAGTCAGGTCTGCTGCTCAAGCTTCCCTTGATCTCTACTAGCTCGGGGTCATTATCTTGCAAAGATTTGATTTCCATCAACAATTCGGGCTTAAGTTGAATCTGTGCAATCATAACCCGATCATTGTCGATATTCAGATCCAGACTAGCTAATTATTCCAGTAGCTTCCATTCTTGTAACATGAGACTTGATAATTTAGCTACATGTTTCCTGCTTAATGCATCTGCCACAACATTACATTTTCCAGGATGATACTCAATCGAGAAGTCGAAGTCCTTCAAGTACTCCAACCATCTTCTCTGCCTCATATTGAGTTCCTTCTGAGAAAATAAATATTTCAGACTCTTATGATCTGAAAATATTGTGAATATTTCTCCATATAAGTAATGCCTCCATATCTTCAATGCAAACACGACTGCTGCTAGTTCCAAATCATGAACAGGATAATTCTCTTCATGCTTCCTCAACTGCCTAGAAGAATAGGCAATCACTTTCCCATACTGCATGAGTTCACAGCCTAACCCAATACCTGAAGCATCAGTGTATACGACAAAACCTCCTTCACCAGAAGGTAAAGCCAATACAGTAGCAGTAGTTAAACATTCCTTCAAAGTCTGAAAGCTTCACTGGCAATCTTCTGACAAATCAAATTTGTTCTCCTTGCGGGTTAATCTTGTCATAGGTACCGCAATCTTAGAGAAATCTTGGATAAATCTCCGGTAGTAGCCTGCCAAGCCTAGAAAACTTCTAACTTCAGTCATATTGGTAGGCTGATCCCAATTCTTCACTACCTCTACCTTAGAAGGATCAACAGAAATTCCTTCCTTTGTGATGATATGTCCGAGAAAGGACACCTCTTGCAGCCAGAACTCACACTTACTGAACTTGACATATAGCTGATGATCTCTCAATAGTTGTAATGTCATCCTCAGATGTTCAGCATGCTCCTCTTCATTCTTGAAATAAATCAGGATGTCATCAATGAATACCACAACCCATTGATCAAGATAGGGCCGAAATACATTGTTCATCAACTGCATGAAAGCTGCTGGTGCATTCGTTAGACCAAAAGGCATAACGACAAATTCAAAATGACCATACCTGCTGCGGAAAGCTGTTTTATAGATATCATCTTCCTTAATCCGCAACTGATGATATCCAGATCGAAGATCGATCTTAGAAAAGCAATGAGCTCCCGCTATCTGATCAAATAATTCGTCAATCCTCGGTAATGGATATTTGTTCTTGATAGTCAGCTGGTTCAATTGCCGATAATCGATGCACAACCTCATCGAACCATCTTTCTTCCGGACGAATAATACAGGGGCTCCCCAAGGAGAGGTACTTGGACGAATGAAACCCTTTTCAAGTAATTCCATCAACTGCTGCTTCAATTCCCTCAGCTCCGCAGAAGACATATGATAAGGAGCTTTAGAAATCGGAGATGAGCCAGGAATAATATCAATAGAGAAGATAACTTCCCACTCAGGCGGAAGTCTTGGTAGTTCCTCGGGAAAGATATCAAGGAATTCTCGAACAACAGAAATGTCCTTAATCTCAATCTGCTGCTCAGGGGTAGCATGGACAAAGGCTAGAAAAGCCTCGCATCCTCGTCTCATTAGCTTATCAGCTCGAAGAGCCGAGATAAGTGGTACGGAGTTATAGTGCTTAACTCCCACAAAAGAAAGTCTAGGGTGCCTAGTAAAAGACACAGAGCTAGAACTGCAGTGAACATTTGCCTCGTATCTAGTCAACCAATCTGCTCCTAGGATTACATCATAATCCTTCATGTCCATGCAAACTAAATCAGCTGGAAAATTCTGTTCGTCAATCTTAACCTTGCTAGAAGGATAGAAATACTGTATTGCCGATCTAGAACCAATAGGTGTTGATATTTCTAATGGAGAATTCATCAAAATAGGTTCCACAGCTAAAGACTTAGCGAATCTCCAAAAAATAAAAGAATGTGTGGCACCCGTATCAAAAAGAACAAATGCTGGCTTGTCGAGTATAATAAGAGTACCTTCGATGAGTCCACCATCCTCGGCGATTCCTGCTTCATCTACGTGCAAAGCTTGGAGCTTGCCTTGCGGCTTTCTGATGCCTTGTGGTTTTACCGGGGTAGCTTGCTCTGATAAAAGAGGACAATTAGGGATACGGTGCTCCTTACTTCCACATCGCAAACAGGCGCCCAGCTTGCGCCAGCACTCCTCCATCTTGTGACCAGGACGATCACAAAACTTGCACACGTCCTTGAAGGGAACAATAGGGCCAGGCTTCTTGTCTTCATGCTTTGGTATCTTGCCCTTCCACGATCCGGAACCACTCCACGAACCAGGCCCACTAATAGGCCTCTTCTTGCCATACCCGGGTTTGATATTCCCGGAACCCGTAGGTTGTTCCTTCTTTGTGCTTTTTCCACGGATTCTCTCCGTCATTTCTAGAGTATCTTCTAGGACTTGAGCTTTCCTCACCATCTCAGAATAGGTTGAGATCTCCATCGGTGCCAATTGATTGATATAATGCAGCCTCAGTCCATTATGAAAGCGCTTAGCCTTCATTTTCTCGGTGGATATTAAGTGAGTATCATAACGAGAAAGCCGAGAAAACTGGGCTTCATATTCTGCCACGGATAGACTTCGCTGCTTCAAAGCCCCGAACTCCGCTGCCTTCTTCTCTTGCACTCTATCAGAAAAATATTTGCCATTGAAGAACTCCTCGAACTCCTCCCATGTGACTTGCTGATCACCGAGAGTCGCCTTTACTGATTCCCACCATATTCCTGCATCTCGTTCAAGTTGAAAAGTTGATAGAAGGACACGTTCTTGATTGCTGCACTGCATTACTTCGAATATCCTTCCCATCTCATCCAGCCAGTGCTCAGCTTCATCAGGATCAGTCGAGCCACCAAATCTCGACGGATTCATTCCCCGAAAGTTCCGATATAAATCACCAGTGCCATGGTGTGCAGCTCCTGCTTGGGCCGCTTGTTGCAAGGCCTGAGTAAGGCCTTGAACCGTACGCTGCAAGTTCCTCCATTCCGCACGATCAGCTGCCATTACAAAGGCCTACATGTGGAATAGATTACTTTGGTTCATTAAAAATAGATAATAACACGATTAAGATATGAACTTAACCCAAGTTTCTGTCCAATCTCACCAGGTCAGGTCCTTAGCCTTTAACAAGGTTAGGGGTCCTATGATAACACTTAGAACCCTAGAACTTGGAAAACCTAGAACTTTTAGAGAAACCTAGGAATATTAAACCTAGGCTCTGATACCAACTAAGCTGTCACGCCCCAATGCGGAATATCGGGACGTACAGTTAGAAACTAGCTAGAGATAATATTAATATGCTAAACTAAACAATCGTACAGGTGCTATGGAAAGAAGTACTCCTATTGATCAAGAAAGACTCCAAGTTTTATTACAATAACCATCAATGCTTAAACACGATCAACCATAACTTCCAAACTGATTCTAATACAATAACTGACTCCCAAAAGGTAAATAAAGTGCTAACACAACACTAAGGAGTAACTAATGTAAACAACTATGCCAACTCAGCATCTACTAACAGGTACACTCAAAGGTATCACTCTTGTCCCTCCCGTTCAGTATGCGCATCGTCACCTTAATAGCCTGGAAAGGGGGAAAATAACTATATGAGCTAACGCTCAGTAGATAGTAACATGCAAGTTTACATGATTAACCGATTAGTTACATTTTCATATGCAGTGACAAGAAAAGAAATAACTGACGAGACGATAAAACAGCGTAATATAAGATTTTGCAAGGTCAAGAAATATATGATGACAAGAATTAACAAGAATATCAAGTACAAGAATGTTCAATAGGAAATTGAAATATAGAATTGGCCAACAAGCAAATATTTTAAACATCAAGTTAAGCACGATAATGTAACAAGTATAACAAGAGATTTTCTGTCGTAGACGTCATGCTGGTCATGCACTCGGTGCAATGCCTCACCATGTCATTACAAACTCCCATCGACACAAGTACTTTTCGGGTGCTCTCCCTAGGACCAGACCGGGCCCTTATGATGCGTTGGCATTGATTTGTTGGATCCAAGATCCCAAGTTTTGTCTAGACATTTAATCAAGTTTAATGGCCAATTAATCAGAGGAATTTCTGTCAAAAGTACGAGATTTAAGGACTAACATGTCCTAGGATTCATTAACTTAAAAACTCGGTATACAGTCACTTCTGGGCCGTTTGACAGGACATACGGCTACTACATGCCGCATTACAAGAACTGGACCAAATCTCAGTCCACGAGGTCAAGAATGAATGGTTGACAGTGTGCCGTTCAGGTAAGTAAGCAGTACGTGACCTTAAGACACAATTACGATACTTATACGGACCACACTAGACCGTTCATGGAGACAAGCGGTCAACTATGGGCTGCTCATGTGCTGATTAGCCCAAGTCGATCCGTGACTTATAACTCAGTGATTTGGTCACAAATTTCCAGGTTGTAGCCGGGTCATACGGGTCTCAAAATGGCGGATTCTAACTCGCCGGATAGAGTGTCCGGGTAGAATCGTACTAAGGGACAACAATTTAGGCTTAATGGCCGTAATGCCATATAGATTGTTAGTGTGCTATTAGTCTATTCTACCGGGGTATAAGGGCTTTTAATTGATTTCCTAACAGCCATTTCAAAATACCTTGATTCGTGAATTATTATAATCTCAATTTCAAGAGATAAGTTAATTACAAGATGGTAACTCAAGATACTAGAACAAGCCAATAATGACAATAGACAGTAATACATGATAGAAATTTACTTTCAAAATTACCATTTTATTATATGGGTTTCTAATTAACCATTTGTGCATTGAAGTGGAGATAGTAATCAGAATGGTTTATACACTTTGATTGAGTGCAGGGACCATTGTTCTTAAATTTTGGATTGAGGAACACCGGGCTTAATTTGAGATCATAGGGTTGCATGTATGGGTCATTGGTTCCTCAAAATATGGTTTTCAATTGGACTAAGCTTGAATGGGTCGATCCCCTCATGGTCCGTATCGATCCTCGGGCTAAAAACAAGCCTATCAGGTCTGACAGCATATGGGTCGACCCATTGGGTCGACCCCTGGAAAACCAGGGGTCTGCCTATGTATGGGTCGACCCATTGGGTCGACCCCAGCACAGACAGACTTATGTCTGTGTTTGGGTCGACCCCATGGGTTGACCCCCTGCACAGATAGACTGTCTGTGTATGGGTCGACCCAATGGGTCGACCCCCGGGTTCGCAGACGCGAACGAGACTTCTGGAAACCGCCGGATCTCACCCAATTGGGGTCTAATTGGGCTGAGATCTTAACCCCATGCCTCTAGGTTCTTGATGGACATACTAGGGTCATATTACAAGGGTTTGGAACACTAAATTCACCGGAAAATCAATCGAAATCACAACCTATCTAGGAAGAACACTTAAAAACCTAGTCTTAGCATGCTTCTAATCAAACACGAAATTCTCTAAGCATGGTCTATGAAAATTGGGGCTTTCTACGCCAAAAGATAGATAACATGCTGATGATTACAACCATATACATTAATTAAAGTTGGGTCTGTTATCATCTACCTGAATCGAAGAGAGATTTAGAAGTTAGAATGAAGAATGCCCCTTTGACAGCCCTTCACTATTTCCACGAGATCTCCCTCCACACCTAATAGAATTTGGGGCTTTTACTGCCAATGGAAAGCTAACTAAGAGAGGAATAAAATGGTATATTTACTTGCATGTTTTGGCCAAGATTACCTACTTCAATCGAAGGAAGGAAGAGGGCCTAAGAAAAACCCGCGAACTCGGATATTCCTCCAATATACGCGAGAGATCTCACTAGATCGGAATCCTCTGTAACCACCACTGCTCCCAAATGCAAATAGACACATAGGGCTTTCTTTTAATATCTTATACATGTTCTGGATCCTTCCATGAAGGGAGAAATCATCCCTTGAAGTGGAGTGTTCGACCCGCCACCGCAAGTGTTGACCTAGCCCATGCGCGACCAAATGCTTCCCATAAGTTAAAAACTTCATGGCATTGTGAGAGGGGAAATGATCCTCTCTTTAATACCTTTCATTTGCCCTTGGAATCACCTGATTTGGTTAAGAAATGAGCTTGAATTGGAGATTTTAATGTGGGGTTAACAATGAGCACGAATTTGGTTAGGTAGGTGTGAAAATTTGACTAATCCCACTAATTCGGCCTAGTTAATGATTTTATTAGGGTTGGCCACAGAAGAAAAAGTTGTTAAACGTAATTAATTCTACAAGAATATGATTTTTATGGATTTTTATAAAATAGTCGAAATGTGACTTATTCTATGAATTAATTTCTATTAATTAAAATAAATTCAAATAATTTCTAATTAAATTTCTAAAAGAATTTGGGGTATTACAACTGGAGTGATGATTATGTGGCTTGCTAGTATATTCTCGTTACATTCTTGTTCAAGAAAGGCCATATCATGTTCTTGTTTCATTCTTGCTAGTTCTTACTTACTCTCATTCTATCTTACATAATCGTCTTGTTACTTGGTTTAAACGCGTGATTGATCGCATTCGCATGATTCTACCTTATTCTTTAGAGCTAAATTGTTAATTGCTTTAATAGTGCCTTCATGTTGATGCGAGGATACCTACTGGGTAAGTGTGCTCGTTATCTATTTCTAATCTTTTCAGGAGATGGAAGTGATTCGAATTCGGATTCGGGTTATACAAGTAGTGGGTCCGAGAGCGAATGAAAGTATTGTCAAGATGAGAGTGAAGACTTAGGAAGTCTAAATTGTTTAGATTGAGTCTGTGTAATTTTCCTATTTTCTTGAGTCTGGTATATTGGAATAAGTGTAATTAATGATTGTATTTGAGTATTGAATTTGATTATTATGAACTAAAGTTGGAGTTTGAGTAAATATTATGCAATTGCATTTATGTATGTGATTGTCTTGCGCTCTGATCGTTCTTGCTTGCAAGAGGCTTACCATGTCGGCTGTTCACGTTTCTCGAGTGAATCTTCCGCTGTCATAAAGGCTCGGGGCGTGACAACCAGAAACAAGAACTAGTCAGGGTAACACTCGTCAGTGCCAGTCCAAGCCCTTGACCACGTGTGCACACACCGGCTCGTTGCCTCGAGCCAGGCCTCTAGATAGTTTTCTCTTCCAGTAGGACGCTACTGTAAAGCAGGGGCCCACGAAAACTAGCTTAAAAACCGTAAACCGGGACTACCCCGCCACCTCTCCCAGGTGGGCCGACACTAGAGGTCGTCAGGCTACGACTAGTGGTTCCATCACAAGGAAAGAGAAAGTAACTCTATTGGGATCTAAAAATAAGCTACAGTTTTCAAAATACTTTAAACATGGCGAATATGCAAGATTAAAAGCATAATTAAATGAATATGCTAATAATTGAATTCTGCAGGCATTAAACAGTTAAGAATCAGCCGTTCCAATCGTACGCGGTCGTGTGACTGGCCGCTCAATGGGGCTAAACGGTCAACGTGAAGCCGTTCAACTCCACTATTATTCCGGGTTTAGGATGTACGCGGTCCAATGGGCTAAACGGTCCAACGATTGGTCGCTCAAAGAAATGGGCGGTTACTTGAACGGTCCCGCGACTGGCCGTTCAATAGACTGAATGGACCAAGTCGGGCCGTGCCATCAAATTGATCGGTCCCATATTGGGCCGTGCTATCTATGCCGCCTTACTATTTAATGATTCTACGCGGTCGAGGGTTAGCCATCCTAAGGTCTGAACGGTCTCACTAAGGACCGTGCTAAGGCTAAAACGGTCGAGACGAAGGCCGCGATTCCAAAACGGTCACTAATAGGACCGTGCCATTACCGTGATTCCTAAAACGGGGTGAAACCCATGGGAAACCCTCCCGATCGATCCAAATCGACGGGAAAACTTGTTCTAACCTGCCAGACCTCAACCCACAACCATCATGCAATCATTCCAAGCCCAGAAAACATAAAGACGATGGCCAAAATGGTTTGAAAACATACAGAACGATGTTCATGGTCCGAAAACATAAATGACGATGTGCAGGCTGTGGAAGACATAAAGACGATGGGCAGGATAGGGGAAATGATCCTAGCAAGTTCGGGTATCCATCCCCCTACCTCGATCATGATGAAAACGTCGTTATGGGCGCATGCAAGCCGAGGGAGTCGCGCCGCTCTCTCACGTCCACCCGTCTCCACGCGCCGCGGTTCGTCTCAAAGTTGACGTCACCGCGCTCCACGCGTTGCGGGCTTTCCGATGATGCCGCCCACGCGTCCTGCGGCGGCCCGACATGATCACGCCACCAAGAGGGGGAGAGGGCGCCGCGTGAGAGAGAGAGAGAGACAGACAGAGAGAGAGAGAGAGAGAGAGAGAGAGAGAGAGAGAGAGAGAGAGAGAGAGAAGAGAAATGGGGAGAGAGAGTTCGATGGAGATAAAAAAAGGTTTGAAATATATTTTTTTATTTTTAACCTCCAATTGCCATTGAACCCTCAAAGAAGCATAATTGCTTATATGCCCATTTAATTTTATAAAAGCTTTAATAAATGGGATAAAATTACTAGAAAATGCCCGTTAAATCCATAAAAATTACCTAAATTCATGGATTAAAATATTTTTTATTACTGGTAAGGATATGTTAAGGAACATGCCTTACACTATGCACATCTCAGTCTTTGAAAGGTAAGGTCAGTTCACATCATCAAACGGCTAACACTCACGACTGTTTCATTCCCAGGTCAGTCATATGGTCGAGCATCTACTGAGCAACCTGCAAACTTACCTCACGTGGAATTTAAAGTACCAGGTTAATGGCATGTGATCCAAGGCAAGGAGTGGACCAGATGATCCTGCCACATGGACTGCTACAGTACCACAATTTTGACACGTGGAACCTCGAAGGATCAGATCTGCGTGAAAGTTTGGGTGGGAAACGTGGTATCCACGCGTCCATTGTCTGCTTATAAAAGAGGATCGAAAGGCTGGGAGAAAGGGGGGATAGCAGAGCTGAATAGAAGAGAAGAGAGAATATCTGAAGCCACTTCCAGCGTTGAAGTTTCCCTCATTCGAGAAGAGAGAAAAGTCCAGGAGAAAAGTCAAGATAGTGAAAGCCAGTTTAGAAAGAGAAGAGCCTGTGTGATGCCCCGGATTTTTGGATCCTTGTTCGAGGGTCCCGGATCTGATTTCTCGGAGTGTCTGACTCCGTTATGTCTGAAATTTCATTTCGGACATCTTTCGTGTTCGGATCGGCGCGATCCGGAGTTGTTTCGGAGGTCCGGAAGCGTTCCGCGGCTTTTCCGCGTGTGTTATCCGATTCCCGGTGTGTGTTTCGGTAATTCCTTCGGAACCTCGTCGCGGGTGAACCGGGCCGTTCACCAGGGCGCGAGTGGTACCGTTGTGATCGGTGCGTTCCGAGGATCGCGGAAATGTGATTTTCTATTTTTTGGTATTTTTGAGAATTTCCAGATTTTCTATATATAACCTCCTTTTTCTCTCTCCCCTCTCATTTCTCTCTTCTCTCCCTCTCTCTTCTCACGCTCTCTCCTCTCTCCCTCTCTCTCCGGCGGCCGACGGGGTGGGGCGTGGGAGAGGTGGGGACGGCGCGGGCAAGGCACGGGCGAGGAAGGGTGAGGATCGAGGCGGTGGAGGCGCGGTGAAGCTCGGCCGTGGGTTCGTGGAACGGCGAGGCTTCAACGGCGTTTTCTTCGGGGATTGGCATCCTCGGTGCGTCGAATCTTCGGTGGAGGTAGGGAGATGGACCCTCAACCCGCGTACTTCATTCCCGTGAGTTTTGTAGGCCGTGGTGAGCCGAGCGGGCTTATTCGAGGGATTTGGGGGAAAACACATGTTTTTGGGGTGTGAGCCGGATCTTCCGTTTTACGGTATTTTTGGCCGTTCCATGGGTTTAGATGCATGTCTAAGGGCTTGGGGAAGGATTCCCCTTTTGTTTCCCCTTCACCCGGGGGTGAACGGGGAGTGGAATGGGTTTTTCTGCCGTTTCCACCGTTTTCGGGTGCGGACTGAGAACGCGCTAGTCTCAGGTTGCGCGTTCTTGAGGGTCGCACCGCCCCGACGGGGCACGTTCATCGGAGAAGATGAACAGTAAGGCAGTTGTTGTCACGATAGGGGGTCCTAGCACGATCTGCTTTGTCGCGCTAGGGGATCCTAGCGCGTTCTGCCTTGTCGCGCTAGGGGGTTCTAGCGCGATCTCCCTTGTCACGCTATGGGGTCATAGTGCGTTCTGTTTGAACGCGCTATGGACCTATAGCGCGTTCTTGGAGGTGACTAGCCGGGCTGCCCGGGGCGGGCGGTCTGCGGCTGATCGTGCTCCCCTTGGGCCGTGTGTGTCCCGGACACCCCGTGGAGTTCCGTGACCGTGTCTTTGGGTGTCCGGAGGTTCCATTTACCTTGATTTACGTGCCCATGAGTTTAAGGGTCCGGGTGACCTTTTAGCGTTCCGATTGTGTTGTGTTGGTTTCCGATCGACCCGGTTGTAACCCAGTGGTCGACCTTTGGCTCGTGAGTGTCCCGGGCACCCCGTGGGTTTCATTACTGTGTTTTTGGGATGTCTGGAGGTACCGTGTTACCTCGATAAGCGTGCCCATGGGCTTGGTGGGTCAGGGTGACCCTAGGTGTTCCAGGCTTCCGTGTCCTTGCTAGATCGAGTCACCATGTATCGGTGTAAGTGCGGTGAGGTTTCCCCGCAAGTCGTTGCTTCTCCGGAAGGTGGCTTCCGAGTGGGCCAAGCGTGTGGCCTTGGACGGTGAGTCTAGTCTCCCAGCCTGAGGCTGGAGGTTTCTTAAGTTCCCTCCCCGAGGGATGGGTCTCGGCAGTTGTGAACTGCCTCGTGAGTTATCGCGTTGTGGTTTGGACCTACGGATTAGGCCAGATTGACGGCTTAGTGCTGTCATGTGCAACGGTCTCGACTCTGAGTCTTGTGACTCAAAGGCCGTGGGTTTTGTAGGTCTAGTGGACCATCTAGAGTCTGGTGGCGTCGTGCCACCTATTACTCCGTGTTACTCACAATGAGTGCGTGCGTGGTTTTCAGTGTCCACGTTCTGTGACACGTCCACTAGTCGTAGCCTTCTTACGGCATGCGTGTGCTGACCCACCCGGGAGTGGTGGAGCGGCTGACCCGAGAGAGACGGTGAGTAGGCTGGTTACCGTAGGGCCCCCACATACAGCCGAGTCCGGGCTTAGGGGGAATTACCAGCTAGAGGACAGGCCTAGGGCGTATGGTCTGAGTGTGCACACGAGGTTGGGGGCGCAGACGGCGCCGGCAGGCGCGACCCCAACTAGTCCTTGTTCTGTGGTACTGGTTACTGAGTGTGTCTGAGTCTCCGCCTGGGACGCTGTAGCTAGACACTTGTGATGCGGTGTAAGACGTCAGGGGACGCATCCGGTCGTTCTTCTAGTGGGTGGTACTTCTGTCACGTGACGTGAGTTGTCGTGCACTGGGTTCTGTTTCCGTCCGCGAGACGGGACTTCGTGAGTGGTTTCAGGAGTGTTCCCGGAGTCGAGGTCTGGGGTTTCCGGTGAGTGTCACCGAGGGCCTTTCTCCAGACAACGTTGTGTTCATGATGGTGAGGTCGTGACCGTGTTCCCTGACCGTGTGGTTTTGGCTCGGGTCCTTTTGTGAGGGCAGGCCTCCCCTACAGAGGTATCGTGGCGTTTTCCTAGTAGCGTGGCTAGGGCGGTTCATGTCTGGTGGTCCCCGATCGTGGAATCGGGTGGTCGGGTGTATGGCTTGGTTGTCCCCCGATGGGTGACTAGGTCATATTTTCTGGTACAGTAGGAGTAGCTGTAGAGCCGAGGTTTTACCAGCCACCGTAGTTACTTTCCTGCTTTCGTAGTTACTGCTTTTTGTGCCGCCGTTGTTCTCAGTTGGGGTTCCGCGGGATCCCTACTGGGCCAGTGACAGGAGGCTCACCCCTGCGTTTCAGGTGTGGCGGTTCTTCCTCGAGGTTCGAGGGTGCAGTACGGAGGTTCTTAGTTGCCAGCTTACCGGGCCGAGTGTTTACTTGACATGTGATACGTTTTACTACTTTAGACTGTACTTTCTGTTGGACTGGACTCTGTTGTAGTTGTTCATTTATTCTTGTTAATTATTGAATTGTCCTGCCTTATTTCCTATTTCTTTGTACCTCCACACTCCTTTTTAGCCCTTCCGAGCCTCCCGCTCGTGGGCGGCGGTCCAAGATTCGAATGGTATCGGGCTCCTCCTGGTATCCGGATCTCGGGTCGTCACAGTTGGTATCAGAGTGTGGTTGTGGACGTACACGGGAATTCGAGATATTGCAGTGATCAGATTCTGTAAGGTTCAGTACAGTCGGCAGTTGGCATAGGGTTTCGTGCATGTTTTTTGCTCTATTTCTCGCTTTAGAGCTTGAGTGCGCTGTGCGGCGCAGTGAGGGTGGTTGCTGTTCGCGGCTTTCGTGCCGGCGTGGGGTCTGTAGATCGAGGTCGAGAGCTTTCTCCCTTGGTTGGTGGCCCTGGTCGTGTTGCGTTGGGCAGAGGTTGTCAGTGGGTGTGTTGCTGTGGTGCTGCGTTCGGGGAATTGCAGCGATGGTGCATCGAGAGATGTTGTGATCGTGGTCCGACGGGACACTTGGTAAGTGTTGTCGGAGGAGCTGACCTGACGGAAGTGATGGTTTTCTTGGTACTAGAAGGTGTTGTTCCCAGCATGCGCGAGGCTCGAGGTCAGGTCGAGTGTGGAGTTTTCCTTCCATTGGTCGGAGGTGTGATTGGGTTCTCTTTTGGTCAAAGAGAATCATGTTTGGATAAGGTTCATTATCTTGCATTGTGTGTTAGGATTGGTTGACCTTCGTGTGCCATGAAATCCGTGCGAGACGCGTCCCGCGTTTTGGCAAGGTGGTTGCCTGTGAGAAGCGTTGCCCGTTCCCTGATGTGTAAGGGTATTGGCGCTGTTCCGGAAGGACGAGTGCCGGCTGGGCGGTATATTTTTGAGATTTGTAGTTGGTGTTGCGGTTCTCGGTGTGCGGAGGATCGGAGTCTACGGGGTTGCAGATGGTTGTCGAGTTGGTGGATCCCGAGTTGTCGATGTAGTGGCTGTGTGTGTGGATCAGAGTGCGCGGATCGTAGCGTTGGTTACTGCGGGTGGATTTCTGAGGAAGTGTAGAGCAGTGGAGGGTTGGTTCATCGATGTGTGTTGTCTCCGGCGGCGTGAGACATGTGGTTGCCGTGCCGTTGCTTGAGATATTGTGGTTCATGGCACTGGCAGGTGGAGAGTTGGGGAAATATGCTGGCGAGGTTGCCGCATGAGTACCATGTGCCTGCGTTGGATGTTGCGTTCGCGGATGAGGTCGTGTTTTGGAGAAGTGTGTCGTAAATTGTAAGAGGTTGTGTGTCCCGTGGCTTTGTGATAAGAGCGGAAGTCAGGATTGGCAGGCATCCTCTTGGATTAATTGAGATAGGGGTTTCGATGAGATAGGATTCGATGAGACAGGACGGTGGTCGATGCTTGTGTGTGGAGGTCTCTGATGAGACGTTGACGTGGGACATTGATCCTCAGTCTGCGGCCAGCAAAAGAGGATTCCCCATAAGTCTGAGTCGAGTGACGTGAGGACCGAGGAGAGATGGAGTCATTGGGTCCCGCCGTGCTCCCCTGAAAGGTAGAGTTGGCTCGGGGATCCATCTGGATGTGGTGGTGGTCTGTGCGTGAGTCAGCGGATGGCCTGTCATGAGTCAGATCGTGCCTGCTGGGCCGGTGGAGGTTTCTCGTTGACGAATGTCTGGTGACTAGTGGATGGTCTTTCATGGACAGAAAATGCTGGTTGTAGGGGCTCGAGAATGGAGAGAGCCGCGTGCCAGCGAGGCCTTTCAGTGGCCGTTCTGAGGTGTGTTTTCCCAGATGGGATCTGAGCTTTGCCGAAGTTTGAGTTCTGACAGAGTTGGTCCCGTGCTACTGTGGCGTTCGGCTTGCCGAGTGGGGAGTGGTCCTCGGCGTGGAGCCGACAAATTTGTGGTGGTCAGTTGGCAGAGAAGCTGGTGTTAGGTGGTCCATCGAGCGTGGGCGTTGACCGGTGGATTGGTTCTTTTGGTGCGGATTGCGTTCCCTCGGTGAGCGAGAGGGTGGCAGCGATGCCGTGAGTGGTTTCCGTTATGTCTGAGGTGATACCAGACTGGTGCCTTTGTGTTATGCCTTGCTCTGGTGGCCGATGTGTGCGCGGTGTGCGGAGCGTGGCATTGTTCGTGATTATGGTCTGGTCGTATCCCTCCTGATTGGTGCTTTTGCGAGAATCGATGTTTTTCTATGCTGGGGCACTGACAGCGTTGTCAGTTGGTTGAGGCGTTCTTCCCCTGCGACTTGGTGCTAGTCCTGAATTTCGAGGATGAAATTTCTTTAAGGGGGGAGGGCTGTGATGCCCCGGATTTTCGGATCCTTGTTCGAGGGTCCCGGATCTGGTTTCTCGGAGTGTCCGACTCCGTTGTGTCCAAAATTTCGTTTCGGACATCTTTCATGTTCGGATCGGCACAATCCGGAGTTGTTTAGGAGGTCCGGAAGCGTCCGCGGCTTTTCCGCGTGTGTTTTCCGATTCCCAGTGTGTGTTTCGGTAATTCCTTCGAAACCTCATCGCGGGTGAACCGGGCCGTTCACCAGGGCGCGAGTGGTACCGTTGTGATCGATGCGTTCCGAGGATCGCAAAAATGTGATTTTCTATTTTTCGGTATTTTTGAGAATTTTCAGATTTTCTTTATATAACCTCCTTTTTCTCTCTCCCCTCTCATTTCTCTCTTCTCTCCCTCTCTCTTCTCACGCTCTCTCCTCTCTCCCTCTCTCTCCGGCGGCCGACGGGGTGGGGCGTGGGTGAGGTGGGGACGGCGCGGGTGAGGTACGGGTGAGGAAGGGTGAGGATCGAGGCCGTGGAGGCGCGGTGAAGCTCGGCCGTGGGTTCGTGGAACGGCGAGGCTTCAACGGCGTTTTCTTCGGGGATTGGCGTCCTCGGTGCGTCGAATCTTTGGTGGAGGTAGGGAGATGGACCCTCAACCCGCGTACTTCATTCCCGTGAGTTTTGTAGGCCGTGGTGAGCCGAGCGGGCTTATTCGAGGGATTTGGGGGAAAACTCATGTTTTTGGGGTGTGAGCTGGATCTTCCATTTTACGGTGTTTTTGACCGTTCCAGGGGTTTAGATGCATGTCTAGGGGCTTGGGGAAGGTTTCCCCTTTTGTTTCCCCTTCACCCGGGGTTGAATGGGGCGTGGAATGGGTTTTTCTGCCGTTTCCACCGTTTTCGGGTGCGGACTGAGAACGCGCTAGTCTCAGGTAGCGCGTTCTTGAGGGTCGCACCGCCCCGACGGGGTGCGTTCATCGGAGAAGATGAACAATAAGGAGGTTGTTGTCGCGCTAGGGGGTCCTAGCGCGATCTCTCTTGTCGCGCTATGGGGTCATAGCGCATTCTATTTGAACGCGCTATGGACCTATAGCGCGTTCTGTTTGAACGCGCTATGGACCAATAGCGCGTTCTTAGAGGTGACCAGCCGGGCTGCCTGGGGCGGGCGGTCTACGGCTGATCATGCTCCCCTTGGGCCGTGTGTGTCCCAGACACCCCGTGGAGTTCCGTGACCGTGTCTTTGGGTGTCCGGAGGTTCCGTTTACCTTGATTTGTGTGCCCGTGAGTTTAAGGGTCTGGGTGACCTTTTAGCGTTCCGATTGTGTTGTGTTGGTTTCCGATCGACCCGGTTGTGACCCAGTGGTCGACCTTTGGCTCGTGAGTGTCCCGGGCACCCCGTGGGTTTTGTTACTGTGTTTTTGGGGTGTCTGGAGGTACCGTGTTACCTCGATAAGCGTGCCCGTGGGCTTGGTGGGTCCGGGTGACCCTAGGTGTTCTGGGCTTCCGTGTCCTTGCTAGATCGAGTCACCGTGTATCGGTGTGAGTACGGTGAGGTTTCCCTGCAAGTCGTTGCTTCTCCGGAAGGTGGCTTCCGAGTGGGCCAAGCGTGTGGCCTTGGACGGTGAGTCTAGTCTCCCAGCCTGAGGCTGGAGGTTTCTTAAGTTCCCTCCCCGAGGGATGGGTCTCGGCAGTTGTGAACTGCCTCGTGAGTTATCGCGTTGTGGTTTGGACCTAGGGATTAGGCCAGAGTGACGGCTTAGTGCTGTCATGTGCAACGGTCTCAACTCCGAGTCTTGTGACTCAAAGGCCATGGGTTTTGTAGGTCTAGTGGACCATCTAGAGTCTGGTGGCGTCGTGCCACCTGTTACTCTGTGTTACTCGTAATGAGTGCGTGCGTGGTTTTCGGTGTCCACGTTCTGTGACACGTCCACTAGTCGTAGCCTTCTTATGGCACGCGTGTGCTAACCCACCCGGGAGTGGTGGAGCGGCTGACTCGAGAGAGACGGTGAGTAGGCTGGTTACCGTAGGGCCCCCACGTACAGCCGGGTCTGGGCTTAGGGGGAATTACCAGCTAGAGGACAGGCCTAGGGCTTATGGTCCGAGTGTGAACACGATGTTGGGGGCGTCGGACGGCGCCGGCAGGCGCGACCCCAACTAGTCCTTGTTCTGTAGTACTAGTTACTGAGTGTGTCTGAGTCTCCGCCTGGGGCGCTGTAGCTAGACACTTGTGACGCGGTGTAAGACGTCAAGGGACGCATCCGGTCGTTCTTCTAGTGGGTGGTACTTCTGTCACGTGACATGAGTTTTCATGCACCGGGTTCTGTTTCCGTCCGCGAGACGGGACTTCGTGTGTGGTTTCGGTGTTCCCGGAGTCGAGGTCTGGGGTTTTCGATCAGTGTCACCGAGGGCCTTTCTCCAAACAACATTGTGTTCATGACGGTGAGGTCGTGACCGTGTTACCTGACCGTGTGGTTTTGGCTCGGGTCCTTTTATGCGGGCAGGCCTCCCCTACGGAGGTATCGTTGCATTTTCCTAGTAGCGTGGCTAGGGCGGTTCATGTCTGGTGGTCCCCGATCGTGGAATCGGGTGGTCGGGTGTGTGGCTTGGTTGTCCCCCGATGGGTGACTAGGTCATGTTTTCTGGTACAGTAGGAGTAGCTGTAGAGCCGAGGTTTTACCGGCCACCATAGTTACTTTCCTGCTTTCGTAGTTACTGCTTTTTGTGCCGCCGTTGTTCTCCGTTGGGGTTCCACGGGATCCCTACAGGGCCAGTGACAGGAGGCTCACCCCTGCATTTCAGGTGTGGCGGTTCTTCCTCGAGGTTCGAGGGTGCAGTACGGAGGTTCTTAGTTGCCAGCTTACCGGGCCGAGTGTTCACTTGGCATGTGGTATGTTTTACTGCTTTAGACTGTACTTTCTGTTGGATTGGACTCTATTGTAGTTGTTCATTTATTCTTGTTAATTGTTGAATTGTCATGCCTTATTTTCTATTTCTTTGTACCTCTACACTCTTTTTTAGCCCTTCCGAGCCTCCCGCTCGTGGGCGGCGGTCCAAGATTCGAATGGTATCGGGCTCCTCCCGGTATCCGGATCTCGGGTCGTCACAACCTGGGTGATCGCCAATCTTAGAGTCTGAAAGTCTGCTTCTACGGAAGCTACATTGTTATTGTTTCTCGGTGATTTTTCTTATTTATTTATTTTCACCTTCGAGTTTTTTTTCGTCTATCTGTCTGCCTCGTGGTCAGACTAGAAGGATTTCTTTACTGCATTCCAGATTACATACTATGTTTTTCAAATTAGTCTGAATTGGGCGTGATCTATTAATCCCTCCCCCCTTCTAGCTCTCGTTCCGTGTGATCTATCACGAATGACTTTCGTAAAGCCAGTTCCAGAGCTCCCAGAAGGGGTGTCGACACCCAGTGTCGACACCTTTTTTCTTGTGTTCTGCCTGGCCAGTTTTGGAGACAGCAGGTTGACCTATCTTCCACATGAGGTCAACCTATCCTGGAGTGAGGTCGACCTGTCCATGGTTGCTTTCTGTCTGGCTATTTTGGTCGACCAATGAAGTGGTTTGGTCGACCAATGAGTTTTCATACACAATGATGCCATCTTACCTTTGATAAAACTTTTGGTGTCTTTGAGAGCCTATTAAGCATTATCAAACCCATTTCCACACCAAGAAATAATTTCACACATCATATCAAGAGATTAACATGGATCAATACATGAGACCCAAGCATAAATCATTCCATTGATGAATTCAAGAAATCGAAGGGCTTACCCATTCTTCTTGAGGAATTTAAATATGATTTACCACCTGTTTTGACATGTAGGCCTCAAGGTACTCACCCAAGCATTTCACTTCCACATGATAAACACTAAGAGTCTTGTTCCTGCAATGAAAGATGATCAAGAAATAAACACCTTGATTAGCAAATTCCTGCATTGAACATCTCAATGACAGAAGCACACAAGATTTGTCATCATTAAAATTTAACTACCAAAATCAACTAGGGGATCTAACAGTTTGATTAGGGAAGGATGTCTAGCCACCTGTGGAAGCCTGCAAACATCAGGAAGAAGGTTTCAGAAGGAGTCCTGGGCGTTATCCCAGAGGACAATCCTCCGATGCTTAAGTAAGGACCATGGCGAGATGAAGAGCAATAAGAATTAGAGAAGATGTGAGAGCATAAGAGTGGAATAGTCAAGGTTGGGAGCCGGAGTGGAGTCTCTGGATGTGCTTGATGTGTCTGGCGAATGCTCGAAGAGTGCTCGCAGCGCCAGAAATGTGCTCGGAGGTAGCCCTCTCTGGTATCTCTCCTTCCTCTTTCGAGTATTCGGGCATCTCACCATGTAGGCCTGCCTTCTTGCAGGGGTGTGTCACTCTCTCTGTGAGTGCGTGCCTTCGTGTATGTCTGTATGTGTCTGTATGCATGTGTATCTGTCCCTTTGCCATCTGATCGAAGGTCTATTTATACTGGTTGACCTGGCGATGGAATCCCAACCCTTAACAGGGAAAGGCGTGAGTCGTGGGATAACACTTCCCCGTGATCATGGAGAGTTTCCTGTTGTGCGCCCATTTATCCGGGCAGTGCGACCTTCGGGCGAGTCTCATGGCCCTCTAGGTGCGTGCTCGCCCCTACTGGAGTGTAGGCCGGCAATGGCGGGAGTAACGTTTGAGAGTCAGAGAGTCATCCGATGACCGAGAAGCCTGCGTCTATGCCCCTTGTGGGCTGGCGAATCTTCTGTACACCTCCATTGGGCAGCCTGGTGTGGGCCGCTAGTTGTCGGGTGGCCTGCTTTGCACCCGACAGGTCTTGGGCCGATGCAGGTCTTGGGCCGATGGGCTGCATTGGGGCCGGGTGGATTTTACCCTCCTCACTAACTAATATGGGCTCCATGCTCTCTCTCTCTCTCTCTAAAGTTGGCCTAGGAAGGCCGCCCAGGCGGTGGCACCAGTGGTGATGCTACTCCTGCCAGTCGAAAACCCCCGCCGGCTGGACACCCCCTCCCCCTTGCTACCCCCACTGATAGGGACATCGAAGCAAGACCGCTCATATTTTGTTTGCATTTATGTCCTTCTATATTTGTATGTATACCTGATAAGTGTGCATTTGTAGGAGTTAATTTATGACTATACACTTTTTATGAGCGTTAATATTAATAATTATGCACTTATCACACTTAATATCAATTTTTGATCAAAATGCTTAGTTTGATAAAATTATTATAATTTGATCACTAAATATGTTATTTTACAGGCACTCGACAAAAACTCCACAAGTCTGCGTAAAAATGAGCCAAAACCGATGGTCGACCAAGCCCAATCTTAATTCAAAAGAAAAAGAAAAAAAACTATAAATAGATATACACTCATATATATATATTATATCTCTATTTATAATAAAGAAAAGAAAATGAAAAAGAAATAAAAATAAATAAAAATCAAAATATTAACACCTCTAGATAATAAATACTCAATTATATAATAAATATACCTATATATAGATATATATATATTCATATTCATAATAGATCTATATTCTTAATATATATATATAACATATTTATATATAATATATCTATATTCATAATATATATACTCATAATATATATATATATATTCACAATATATCTATATATAATATATCAATATACATAGCATATCTATATACATAATACATCCCATATATATAGTACCACCTCCTTCATATAATATACATATATACTATATATATCTATTCAAATGCCTGCACGTTGAAGGCCATGCAATGCCTTCACGTTGCAACGAGAAGCTTCAAATGGCTTCACACCGAGCCTTCTCATATGTGGGAGATTCCACTCCATGGGAGGTCTTTCGCGTGGTGGAGGCTCACGCGAGGCATCTTCCACACATGTGGGCTATGCACGGCCCATGCACATGCAAGCAAAGCAAGGTGAAGGCCCTCCACGATGCATTCTCCACGGTGGGCTTCAACGGCAGCGAAAGGAGGTGGAGGCTTCTTTGGCAACCGTGCCATACGCGGCTTCACAAACTGGCGAGTCAAAGTGACAGGTTCACACGTTCATGTGACTTTTACTTCACGCGCCTTCACACGGACCCAACGCAAAGGCTAGTGACACAGCTGCAGGCTTTCACATGGTCAACATAGAGAACAGAGAACAGAGAGCAGAGAACAAAGAAACAGAAGGCTTGTTTAAAACCTATAAAAGGAGGGGTTGTGGTGTGGTTCAAAAAATAAGCTTTGTAATACATTTTTAGTTCTTTTGCTGTTATTAGTTTTTGTGAGAGAGTTTGTGAGTTTTTGGTGTTATCGAAGAAGAAGGAGAGAGAGAGGGGCAGGAGGCCCCTTTAGGTTTCAATTTCATTCACTATTACTGTATGTTTTTGAGTATTTTAGTCTTGTTTAGTCATTTACATGCTTTTATTATCTTCATTTAAATTTATTATTTTCTTCAAAGTTGTTCATCTTTCAATTCTATACATTTTCTCTTTCAACTATTTTCTTTAATTCTTCTTCGTTTTTAAGTTATTACACATTTTTCTACTTGGTGTCCTGGCACATTACTATTCATCCGAGTTGATACCTTATTTTGTTCCTCCATGTTGAAGCCCTTTCAATCTTCTTTTCTTTCTAAGTTCTTCATGAAAGTTGTTCCTCTCTTGTACATATAGATTTTCTTCTTCTACCACTTCCTCTAATTCTTCTTCATTTTAAAGTTATTTTTATTTTTCCACGGTTCTATCTTTTGCGAGTGTATTGTTCATCCGCGCCGATAGATGTCAGTGATTCATATTTTTCACTATCTTCCTCTCATTTTCTATCTCTGCACTCTTCATTAAATATTTTTCTAACCCTCCGATATTCAACTTTATCTTCTGTCACTTCTTCTAATTTTGTCTGATTTTAAAGTTATTTCTCTTCCTAACTCACCCTATTTTCATTATAATTTTCCATGTATTCTTCTATCCATTCCACCCATTCTAAATTGCATCCAAATCTCCCTAAGGTGGTTTCAATTCAATTCTCTTGATTTTTAATTTTAAAAACTCAAGATTTTCAACTTTCAAATCTACTTCTCCTTGTGGATTCGACTCGGTCTCATCACTTAACTATTCCATTTATTTAATTTGTGGGCCGGATATTTTAATTTGGTAGCGGGGCGTATTAATAACGTGCGTTTTTCTGCGCATCAATTTTGGCGCCGTTGCCAGGGAAGAGTTTATGATTTTTAAGTTGATTATTTTATGTTTGTGTATATAAATTGATATTAACAATTTTTTTTATTTTGCCAAAAAATAAAAGTACGAGGGATCGCTAACAAGTAAGTATCTTAACTCTCTCTTTCTCTCTTGATCTAGTTTCTTTCTTCGTATTATTAACATCCATAATTAGAAAATTCTAAAAAAAATAATTTTGTTGGTTAGATAGGTTCATTAATAAAAAAAACACTTAAACCAATAAAAAATTACATTTCAAGATTAGAAATCACACATCATGTTTTAGGGCATGCATCATTTAGGATTACATTTTTTAGTTGTTTCCATTATTTTCTAATTTCTTGTTGTCGAAGATTGCGAGGGACAAGGTGAGATCTTTAAATGTTCTTCTAAAACATGATCATGCATTTTCCATGTTTGCATAAAATCCCTTATTTGAACATTATTTGTTGCACATCATTCTGAAATATTTTAAGGGCATCTCCCATAATAACATAAGGTGGGGATTTCATCACCATTCCTTAGCCCACAAATCACATTTTTCTTGCATCTTTGCATGACCTAAGCCATAAATAAATGTTAGTAGACATTAGCCCTAGGTTTACACTGTGATTTTAGTACGATTTAAGCTTACCCTCTTGTGGAAACCGGTGCCTAAGGCAAGATGGTCGAACAGTAAACGTCTTAAGCGTGACTGTGGTTTGACATAATTAGGTCCCTACGAAAGTAGGGGGAGCCTCCCACTACTCCACCCCTTACCTGGCCGGTGGAAATATTGAGGGTAAATTTAAGTTACACTTTAGTCATTTTGTGAAACCCCATTTGCAGGTCTAGGTCATCTAGGTCATTAGGGTAATTTGTGTGACAACTTGTTTGTGTTTACATAAAAATAAAACTAAAAAAATATATACAAAAAGAAAAAAATCATTCTCTTCTCTCTCTTCGTCTTGGTTGTGTCAAAATAAAAAAAACAAAGAAAAATCACCATAAAAAACATCTCTCTCATTTTTGTCCTAGTTTATGCATGGTAGGAGATCTCTTCGCCCTGACCTAGCTCAACTTGATTGGGAGATTGAGAGAACCCTACAACACATCCTTAAAAACACGAGGGTTGAGTCTATGGAGATGGAGGCCCAAAAAGAAGGAATTGTCGCTTAGTCTAGAACATTGAAAGATTACATGTATCCTTCAAGGGCTAGCCAACCCTCTTGCATCCAGTTACCTGAACATAATGGGCATTTTGAGCTTAAGTCAGGAATTATCCAGATGTTACCTATCTTTAGAGGGGAGGAAGTAGAGAACCCATATCATCATGTGAGAGACTTTGAGGAGATTTATAGTACAATGAGCTTCACTCACCTAAGTGCTGAGTCTCTTAAGTTAAGATTATTTCCATTATCTTTAAGGGATAAAGCCAAGAATTGGTTGTACTCATTACGGCCTCGGTCGATTACAACATCGGATGGTCTATCCACTGAATTCTTAAGGAAATTTTTTCCAAACCACAAGACTGTCACCATTAGACAAAAACTCAATAGCTTTATCCAGCTTGATGGTGAAACTCTGTGGAGATATATGGAGAGATTCAATGATCTTCTGCTGCAATGCCCTCACCATGGATTTGAACAATGGAGATTAGTCCAAATTTTGTATGAAGGATTGGATTTCAATACTCGGACTATGGTAGAATCCATGTGTAATGGGGGGTTCACCAATAAAAGAGCAGAAGAAGCATGGGCATTTTTAGATGAAATTATAGAAAAATCACAACAGTCGAAAACTATTAAGGAACCAAATAAGGTAATTACAAGGGGAGGTTTGTTCCAAGTGGATAGAGAAGTTGATATGGAAATAAAAAATGGAGCATTGGCAAAAAGATTGGAAGCCTTAGAAATGACAAAAATTGGGAAACCTTATGAAACTGTCAAAAATATTGAGCCTTCTATGTGTGTATTGTGCAATGGTTCGGATCACCTGGTTGAGAATTGCTCTAAAATCCAGACCTTTAGGGAAAATAGGGCACAAACCAATTCATATCAAAGACTTAACAACAATCCCTATAGTGACACCTATAACCCAGGTTGGAGGAACCATCCTAACTTTTCTTGGAAGTCCCAACAGGCTCAGGCCCAAAACTCCCAGGCCTATAATTTTCCAAATAAGGTCCAATATCAGACCAATTTTCAAAACCAGGCCTTTAACAGAGGTCAACCTTCTCACCCATTACCTACACAACCGCATCAACAATTTGTCCCGCCCACTTATGGCCAATCATCTCAATCTCAGCCATCCACTCAAAATGAAGATAGGCTTTTACAACAATTCCAACAACTTCTTTCATCTCAACAACAATCTTTTACTGCCCAACTTCAACAAGCTGTTTCTAGGATGGAGGCCCAGGTCGATCAAATGGCTGAGGCTAATATGAGGAGAGAACCAGGCCAATTGCCTAGCCAACCCATAGCAAATCCTAGGAACGATCCACCTGGTTTTAATCCACAGCCAACACTGCAAGTACAACCTAAGAACCCTCATGTTGAGAATGCTAAAGCCGTCACTACATTAAGAAGTGGAAAGATTCTTGCAGATCCATACGATGAGGGAAGGAGTGAAGCCAGCTCAAGCCAACCCAAGATTTCAGATAATAAGAATGAGGAACCCATGCCTACTTCCACCACTATAGTAGGTCATGAGGGGAATAAGAAGGACAAAGGGAAAGTTCAAGTTGAGGATACCCTTGAGATTTATCAGCCTAAAATCCCTTTTCCATCAGCCCTAGGAACAAGAAAGGAGAAGAAGGAACAACAGGCTCAGGCCCGTAATGAACAAATGTTGGAGATATTCAAGCAAGTTCACATCAACATCCCACTTATAGATGCCATCCAACATGTTCCTGCTTATGCTAAATTCCTCAAAGATCTGTGCACACAAAAGAGGGAGCTTAGGACAGCCACTAGAAAAATTCTACTGTCAGAGGATGTAAGTGCGGTCTTGTTGAACCAACTCCCACAGAAAATGAAAGATCCTGGTGCACCACTCATCTCTTGTGTCATTGGAGGCATTACCTTTGAAAAAGTCCTATTGGACTTGGGGGCTAGTGTGAATTTACTGCCAACATTTGTTTATCAAAAGTTTGGGATAGGAGAACTTAAACCAACCCCGGTGATCCTCCAATTAGCAGATAGATCTGTTGGGACACCTAGGGGGTTGGTGGAGGATGTCCTTGTCAAGATAGACACTTACTACTTTCCTGTAGACTTTTTGATTCTTGACATGGAACTTAGCCATGATCTGGCTCAAAGTCCCATTATATTAGGTCGACCCTTCTTGGCCACTGCCAATGCTAATATCAATTGTAAGTCGGGGCTCATGGACATCTCTTTTGGAAATCAGAAAATCACTCTCAATGTCTTCAAAGATTCTAAACACATGGGGAATGAGGAGGACTGTTACACAGTTGATATCATTAAGGACCTAGTTGAAAATTGTTCTCCCTTAAATGAACCCATTGATTTAGATGAGTTGGATGATAAGGAATCTATTGAAGATGTCCATGTGCTTGACTCAAGGAACATGGCATTGTGGCCTACTAAGGTGGAACCTTTGCCAAAACTCAACATTGAGCCGACGATGCCTTCAATCTAGGCCCCACCACAATTGGAACTCAAACCCTTGCCTAAGTCTTTGGAGTATACATTTCTAGGGCCCAAGGAGACTTTACCTATGATAATTATTTCTGATTTATCTCCCAAACAAGAAGCCCAGCTACAAGAAGTCCTCAAAGCTCATAAAGCTGCCCTTGGCTGGACTGTGGCTGACCTTAAAGGCATTAGCCCTTCAATATGCATGCATCACATCTACTTTGAGCAGAATGCCAAACCTGTTAGAGAGTTGCAAAGAAGACTAAATCCCAACATGAGAGAAGTAGTGAAGAAGGAGGTGGTCAAATGGTTAGATGTTGGAATCATTTATCCCATTTTTGATAGCAGTTGGGTGAGCCCTACACAAATTGTTCCCAAGAAGTCAGGACTCACAGTCATCCAAAATGAACAAGGTGAGCCCTTGCCTACTCGATTGACTACGAGATGGAGGGTGTGCATAGACTACAGAAAGTTAAATGCAGTCACCAAGAAAGATCACTTTCCTTTACCTTTCATTGACCAAATCCTAGAGAAACTTGCTGGACAAAAGTACTTTTACTTTTTGGAGGGTTACTCAGGATACAATCAAGTGGCCATGTACCCAGAAGATCAAGAGAAGACCACCTTCACATGTCCATATGGTACATTTACTTTTCGAAGAATGCCTTTTGGGTTGTGTAATGCACCAGCCACTTTTCAAAGGTGCATGATGGCTATCTTTTCTGACATGGTGGGAGATTTTCTTGAAATTTTTATGGATGATTTCTCTATTTTTGGGGATTCATTTGAGACAAGTTTACAACACTTGGAAAGAATCTTGAAGAGGTGTATAGAAACAAATCTGGTTTTGAGTTGGGAAAAGAGCTATTTCATGGTAAAGGAAGGGATTATGTTAGGGCATGTTATTTCTGAAAGGGGAATCGAGGTAGATAAAGCTAAAATTGATTTGATTTCTAGTTTGCCTCCCCCAACATCAGTTAAACAGATCCGATCTTTTCTGGGCCACGTTGGTTTCTACCGACGATTCATTAAGGACTTTTCAAAAATTTCTCATCCTTTGTGCAACTTGTTGGCCAAAGATACGCCTTTCCACTTTGATGATTCATGTCTTCAAGCATACAACTTTTTGAAAAAGGCGGTGACTCAAGCTCCAATCCTACAACCCCCAGATTGGTCACTACCTTTTGAAATCATGTGTGATGCTTCTGATTATGCCATGGGGGCTGTATTGGGCCAAAGGATAAATAAAAGCCCAGTTGTGATTTACTATGCCAGTCGAACCCTGGCTGAGGCCCAAAAGAACTATACCACAACTGAGAAAGAACTTTTGGTTGTAGTCTTTGCACTAGAGAAGTTCCGATCCTATCTTTTAGGGTCCAAAGTCGTCATCTACTCTGATCATTCTGCTCTGAGATACCTATTGTCCAAAAAAGAGGCCAAACCCCGTTTAATCAGGTGGATCTTGCTTTTGCAAGAATTTGACATTGAGATTCGAGATAAAAAGGGGTCAGAAAATGTTGTAGCCGATCACCTATCCAGGATCCTAGTGCAAGAAAGTGAACCTGTTCAAGACTCCTTCCCTGATGAACAATTGCTGACCATTTCTCAAAGGAGACCTCCATGGTTTGCTGATATTGTTAACTATTTGGCCGTAGGATTAATTCCTGATGGCTGATCCAAACAAGAGAAAGATCGATTTCTCTCTCAGTTAAAATATTATTTTTGGGAGGACCCAGAACTTTTTCGAATTTGTGTTAGCAATGTCATAAGGACGTGTGTCCCAGAAAATGAGCATCAAAGTATTCTCACCTTTTGTCATACTCTTTCATGTGGGGGCATTTTTCTGGGAAGGAAACTGCGGTAAAAATCCTGCAAAGTGGTTTCTACTGGCCCACTCTCTTCAAGGATGCCCACACATTCAGTCAATCTTGTCCCAAGTGTCAAACCATAGGAAACATTTCAAAGAGAGACATGATGCCATTAAACCACATCCTTGTAGTGGAAATCTTTGATGTCTGGGGAATTGATTTCATGGGTCCATTCCCACCATCCTTTGGACATGAGTACATACTGGTGGCTGTTGATTATGTCTCCAAATGGATTGAGGCAGTGGGTACTAGAACCAATGATCACAAAGCGGTTCTAAAGTCCATCCAGAAAAATATCTTTTCAAGGTTTGGGTTCCCAAGAGCAATAATCAGTGATGGGGGTACGTAGCCATTTCACAAACTCCCAGTTCAAAACATTGCTTAGAAAATATGGGATCAACCATAAGATGGCCACGCCTTACCATCCTCAAACAAGTGGACAAGTGGAAGTTTCTAATAGAGAGATCAAGAACATTCTACAGAAAACAGTCCGACCTGATAGAAAGGACTGGTCGGAGAGACTGGATGATGCTCTGTGGGCTTATAGGACAGCCTACAAGACCCCCATTGGAATGTCACCTTTTAGGTTGATCTACGGGAAAGCATGTCACCTTCCGATGGAATTGGAGCACAAAGTATATTTGGCTGTAAAGCAGTTCAATTTGGACTTGGCCCAATCAGGAGAAAATCAGACATTACAATTGAATGAGCTATCTTATGAAAATTCTAGAATTTACAAGGCCAAAATGAAAGCTTTTCATGACAAACACATCTCTCGAAAAACTTTTGAGCCTAATCAACGAGTTTGGTTGTTCAACTCTAGGCTTAAACTTTTTCCGGAAAAGCTTACATCTCGGTGGGAGGGTCCTTTCATAGTGCATTCAGTGTCCCCCCACGGTACAGTTGAAATTCTTGATTCTAAGAGTGGGAATATTTTTAAAGTTAATGGCCAAAGACTCAAACCCTATATTGAGGGAGTTTCAATTGACATGCACAGTGATGAGGTGCACTTCACAAACTCACTATGAGTTACATTGCGTCTGGCTGAAGACGTTAAACTAAGCACTTTTTGGGAGGCAACCCAAACCTTTAATAATTTCGTGTGATAATAAATGACTTTTTGGGAGGTAACCCAAGTTTTTATTATGTTTTTATTTTTATTTTTTAGGTTTGAATAAAGGATGAGTTGGGGGGGAGAGAGCTGATTGCTTCCTCTGTTGCTCCGATTTTTAAAGCCAAGTGCCGCCTCTCATTCCAATAAGGATGCCCGTCGACGTTCACTTCCACCAGGTTACCCCGTTCCTTCGTAAATTTCATATTTGCATTGTTCTATTATTTCCTATTGTTCATGCCATTGAGGACAATGTCATTTAAGTTGGGGGGACGGAAATCATGTTGCACATATTGCATTCATATACAATCTCATTTTTTTTTAGTTTCATGATTCATTTAAACCCATGAGTTTCATGATTTATGCTTCCATTGATAGTGATTCTGGAATAGAAAAGACTAGGATAAGGATGATAGAAGATTATTTAATCAAGCCATGAAAAATTGATATAAGAATCTTTTTAAAATTCATGTGCACTTTCGAGAAAAAAAATCGCGTTACACGCTAATGAAACAAGTAGGACAAGCCTTCTGCTATTTTGATATATTGTCTGATATTCAGCACTTCTTGAAAAAGAGAGATTTTTTATAAGTTTTCTGCTAAGTTATCTATCCAAACAAAAAAAAATATATTTGAAAGGCACCATGAAAAATGCTCCGATTTTGAGTAACCGGGTCTGCTTCACCTAAGACGTGTTGAGCTTCGCGTCAAAAGGAAAAGGGAATCTTGATCTGCGAAAACGGGCCTGCTTCTCCTAAGGCAAGAGTCAAGATTCGTGTTAAACAGTGAAGGGTAGTGCAGCATCATGTGTGTATAGAAAAGGAAAAAAGAGAGATCCCAAAGGGACATAGCAATAAGACAGATAAAAAGTTAGTATTCTTAATGCTCGGATTAAGAAGTGCAGAGTGGAAGGGCACTTGTTCGGAATAGCAAATGGGGGATGCAATTATCTACATTGTTAATTTAGCATTTCACATACACAAGTGCTACTGAATTTTGATTAGACTTCTTGATCATGTATCTTAATTTCCAAATCTAAGGCTAGTGTGCGATAATGCTTCCAGATTCATAATCTTTAGTTAATTCTGAGAAAGGAAAGTTAGATATGAAGGCATGAATATTTTAAACACTTGTTGATCCTTAATTTTAAAATTGTTTGCATTGCTAAGGGACTAGCAATGAGTAAGTTGGGAGGTGTGATAAGTGTGCAGTTGTAGGAGTTAATTTATGATCTACACACTTTTTATGAGCTTTAATATTAATAATTATGCACTTATCACACTTAATATCAATTTTTGATCAAAATGCTTAGTTTGATGAAATTATTATAATTTGATCAATAAATATGTTATTTTACAGACACTCGACAAAAACTTCACAAGTCTGCGCAAAAATGAGCCAAAACCCATGGCCGACCAAACCCAATCTTAATTCAAAAGGAAAAGAAAAGAAAAAAAACTATAAATCGATATATACTCATATATATATTCTATATCTCTATTTATAATAAAGAAAAAAAATGAAAAGGAAATAAAAATAAATAAAAATCAAAATCAAAATATTAACACCTCTAGATAATAAATACTCAATTATATAATAAATATACCTATATATAGATATATATATTCATATTCATAATAGATCTATATTCTTAATATATATATATATATATATAACATATTTATATATAATATATCTATATTCATAATATATATACTCATAATATATATATATATATATATATATATATATTCACAATATATCTATATATAATATATCTATATACATAGCATATCTATATACATAATACATCCCATATATATAGTACCACCTCCTTCATATAATATATATATATACTATATATATCTATTCAAATGCCTGCACGTTGAAGGCCATGCAATGCCTTCACGTTGCAACGAGAAGCTTCAAATGGCTTCACACCAAGCCTTCTCATATGTAGGAGATTCCACTCCATGGGAGGTCTTTCACGTGGTGGAGGCTCACTCGAGGCATCTTCTTCACATGTGGGCTATGCATGGCCCATGCACATGTAAGCAAAGTAAGGTGAAGGCCCTCCACGATGCATTCTCCACGGTGGGCTTCAACGACAGCTAAAGGAGGTGGAGGCTTCTTTGGCAACCGTGGCATACGCGGCTTCACAAACTGGCAGGTCAAAGTGACAGGTTCACACGTTCATGCGGCTTTTACTTCACGCGCCTTCACACGGACCCAACGCAAAGGCCAGTGACACAGCTGCAGGCTTTCACATGGTCGACATAGAGAACAGAGAACAGAGAGCAGAGAACAAAGAAACAGAAGGCTTGTTTAAAGCCTATAAAAGGAGGGGTTAGGGTGTGGTTCAAAAAATAAGCTTTGTAATACATTTTTAGTTCTTTTACTGTTATTAATTTTTGTGAGAAAGTTTGTGAATTTTTAGTGTTATCGAAGAAGCAAGGAGAGAGAGAGGGGCAGGAGACCCCTTCAGCTTTCAATTTCATTCACTATTATTGTATATTTTTAAGTATTTTAGTCTTATTTAGTCATTTACATGCTTTTATGATCTTCATTTGAATTTATTGTCTTCTTCAAAGATGTTCATCTTTCAATTCTCTACATTTTCTCTTTCAACCATTTTCTTTAATTCTTCTTCGTTTTTAAGTTATTACACGTTTTTCCACTTGCTGTCCTAGCACATTACTATTCATCTGAGTTGATACCTTATTTTATTCCTCCATTTTGAACCTCTTCCAATCCTCTTTTCTTTCTGAGTTCTTCATGAAAGTTGTTCCTCTCTTGTAGATATAGATTTTCTTATTCTACCACTCCCTCTAATTCTTCTTCGTTTTTAAGTTATTTTTATTTTCCCACGGTTCTATCTTTTGTGAGTGTACTATTCATCTGCGCCGATAGATGTCAGTGTTTCATTTTTCTCACTGTCTTCCTCTCATTTTTTGTCTCTGCACTCTTCATTAAATATTTTCCTAACCCTCCGATATTCAACTTTATCTTCTGTCACTTTTTTTAATTTTATCTGGTTTTAAAGTTATTTCTCTTCCTAACTCACCCTATTTTCATTATAATTTTTCATGTGTTCTTCTATCTATTCCACCCCTTCTAAATTGCATCTAAATCTCCCTAAGGTGGTTTCAATTCAATTCTCTTGATTTTTAATTTTAAAAACTCAAGGTTTTCAACTTTCAAATCTACTTCTCCCTGTGGATTCGACTCGGTCTCATCACTTAACTATTCCATTTATTTAATTTGTGGGCCATATATTTTAATTTGATAGCAGGGCGTATTAACGAAGTGCGTTTTCCTGCCATCAATACCCTTGTGTTATATGGGTACACAATTGTAAGTCTTAGTGGGTTTTTGTGCAAAATGTCAGTAGGACCAGTAAGGGGGCCCTCACTCCTTCCTCATTGGTCCAAGTGATATCATTTGGGTCCATGTGGGGCTGGTCAAAGTCCTAGGTGGCATCTAGAAGGTCAATTGGACACATGGAAGATAAGTGGTAAAAAAATTTAAATATGCCACCTACCTTACCTACCTAGTCAAGGGGGCGCCCCCCATTTTGGTCTAATTTTAATTTTTGAAAAAATAAGTCTATTAGAACTAATTAATTCTATACCTTGTATGCCCCTCCTAATTCTAGATCTGAGCACATTTTGAGTCATTTTCTATTTATTATATAAGGCATGTATTTCCATTTTTTATGAATTAATGGGAAGAAAATATTGTATTGTGTGCATTGGAGCTTGGTGCGCTCTCGTCTCTCTCTCTCTAGTTCCTTCCTCCTCCTTCAACATTTCAGATTGTAGAATCCTTCTATCTTAGTCCCTCTATCTCTGATTTCTATCTCTGCTGCCGCCGCCGCCGTTCGTGCCGCCAACGAGCCACCGCGAGCATCCTTCTGAAGTGCGGTCCAAGTTCTATTTTGCTGGACAGAGGCTTACTCCGGAAATTTTAGCTCCAAACTCCGACATCATCTGGAGCTGATATTTTCAGGGTGCGTTCTAGAGGTCATCACAACATCTCAGAAAAATTAACAAAAATTTTAGTCATCGTTTTCCATTTTTTCATTTTCGTGCTTCCCAATCCATCAGTTTTGTCTGCAGTCTGTCCAGTGTTACAGCCACTCTGAGTTTCCCCCTTTCGACCCACTACTTGATTTTTGTTTGAATCCCAAAATTTATTGGAGGTTCTGTCCACCACCCCCACCATCCACAAATTTTCTTGTGAATTTAGAATTTCGTTCATATTTTCTAAAAATTCACTTCATATCCCAAGTTCTGTTCTGTCTCTGCTGTCCAGATCCGACCACCCGGTGCTATAAAATCATTTTTCCCAGTCAAATCTTCACCAAACCACTCATAAAATATATCCATGTTTTCCCCTCTTCGCTCTCTACAACTTTCATGAAGGGCTCAAAAGTTGAATCGAAGGTCTACATCACGGTCAACGCCAAGTCTCAGGAAAAAGTACTTCTATCCTTAGTTTTCAGATCCTGTCAACCAGCAGCTTGAATATTCGACAAAGACCATCAACGAGAAATTTAAATTTCTTTCTCTAGCCATAGATCGAAGTATTTTGAGTTAGCTTTCCATCGGTACCTCTTGTGAGTCGATCCGATGTCAGGAGTGACCGCAACAGCGGATTTCGTCGGGACGCGCGGGTCTGAAACAACAGTTCAGATCCGTGGGCAGCAACTCCGATGAGTGAAGATCGGAGCCGCCCGGTCTCCGACCGGCGGACCAGCGCGCCGCCTTCCCAGGGAGCGCCCCCCCGGGCGTCCCCACCACAGTGGTGCCACCCCGGTCCCACGCGGACCCACTGACCATCACGTGGGCCCCACGATCGCGCATACGCGTGCAGCCGAAGCTACGCAAGAAGCTGCCCGTCAACCCGAATCCGCTACTCCCGGGTCTCATTCTGTCGCCCTTTACCTCCCTGCGTGGAGTGGACATTCATATTCATTACTGTAATTTAATTACTTACTGTTCCGGGAGTACGAGATCGGCAGGGGTCGTCTTCCCCACGCCAGGCGCGTGGAGGTATCGTGTTCGCTCCATTATTCGACATTTACTATTTTCGTATATACTTGTTTATGCCGCTGTTAGAGAGCATGTGTTAGGGTCATTAGCTCGATATATTTATTTCACCGCTGCTGCGAGAGAGAGCGAGACCGTCCCGTGACCCGATCCGGGCACGAATTTGTGAGTTGACCACTCTAGCTCACTGCCGGTTTCTCAACCGTGCACGTCCATACGCTTCCCTCGTTAGGGGCGATCGCGAGCTTGCTTAGAGTTCAAAGATCGCATATCCAATTAGAGTCGAGTCCGTGGTCCGTCCCGCATCACCCACCTGTCAAACCTCCCCCCATCTTGAGCACTCTCTCCCGGCCCCCTCTCTCCCTCTGACACCCTCGGTGATAGCAGAACACTCCGCCACCCCCCCATCTCGGCCCCCACTCCCCCTCTAGCGCTCGGGATGCTAGCAAAACACCTCACCACCCCCTTACCTCTCGGCTCCCTCTCCCCCTTCGATGCCCTCGGCGCTCGCAGAACACCCCGCCACCATGCCCCCACCAACCAATCCCTCCCATCCCCCTCTCCTCTAATATATTCTCTACGTTCATGTTCACCTCCATCCAAACTGTGACTTCTGGGTTTCATTCCCATGTTTTGCGTTTTGCCTGCCAACCTCACTCCTACCTGTCAACTTCTGGGTTGTCTGCCAGCCTCACTCCTACCTGCAATTGCGATCTGCACGCGAATGTGATAGATGGGCGACACAAGTTCAAACACCTGGTCCTGTCTCCCAACTCCAACTTCATAACTAGTGAAACGTAGAACATCCGCCCTAAGTCGTTCTTTCATTAGCAATCTAATTGAATTCTTCTTTTTATTTTCTTTATTTTTTTGGATGAATGAAAGTATGTAAGTGCCAAGGATGCTTCAACATGTGTGTTCTTCTCCTCTCAACTTCTTTTATCTGATCATTTTCGGGAGTGCGTTTCCATCAAAATCTGATCTTTTTTTTTTGCTAGTGGGGCAGAACAACCGTGTTCAGCCACTTGCAGACGGTGGTGGTGTGCGGTTACTGCCAGACCATCATGTGCCAACTGATGGGTGACAAGGTGAAGCTCACCGAGGGCTACTCCTTCTCAAGGTCTCCGTTACAAGGTGGGGGGTTTCCGGTGAGAGTTGCACGGTGGGGGGGTCTCCGACAAAGAGTGGGTTCTCTCTCTCTCTCTCTCTCTCTCTCTCTCTCTCTCTCTCTAAATTAAGTAAATATATTTTGGTCATTTATTAATCTTGAGTTAAGTTAAACAAAGTCTAATTAACTTTTGTTGAACATAACGAGTGCAATATTTGTTTATATAATGATAAAAAATTTAGATGTTTGAAGATAAACTTTCGTAATTCAGAAATTAATAAATAATTAACTAGATAAAAAGCATTTATTAATAAAAATCCCTAAGAGCTATCTACGACTGTTATTCTCTCGGTCTATCTCTCTCTCTCCACGTGAGTGGGTGAGATGTCGGAACCCTTCTAGAAGCTTGGAATCTTACAATCCCGTCCCTACTCCCCAACCCATAGCGGCCACCAGCAAGGGGCCCAACCCAACCATGAACAGCTAAAATGCCACCCCCATCACAGCCATCACTAAAGAAATCCCCACGGCCAACAAGGGACAACAAAGTCTCATCCACGCGATCTAGTTTTCATCACTAAAATAACTGGGCTCACCGGGAAGAACATGAACATGAGAGTGAGAGACAGAGTGTGTGTGTCTGCTTTTTGGCCAACGGGAGAAAGAAAGAGGAAAATACTCTCTCTCTCTCTCTCTCTCTCTCTCTCTCTCTCTCTCTCTATATATATATATATATATATATATATATATATATATATGATATATTAACGTGGATTCTAATCTAATACACATGGTATCACCGATAGCAAACAAAGGGCAACACGATTTTTTCTCCCGAGCTCGTCACCTTCTGGGTTTTTTTTTTTAATCTGTGAAGCCAACACCTCCCCACGAAAAGTATCCGTTGACCGAGTTGATCCTCCGTTTCGCTTCCGAGTCGTCGACCCGGTCTTCTCACCTCCTCCTCGCCTCGGCCATGGCTCGGCCGCCTCCCCAGGCGGCGTGTTTAGTCGCAGGGGCCTCCCCCACTACCAGCACTGGTCGGTCTCCCACGTCCGCCGCCCGAAGATGGATGAGGGAGAAGACGGGTTAGGGGACGCCGGGGAGGGAGGGGAGTAGTAGGAGGTGGAGAAGGAGGAGTGTGAGCCGGAGGGAGGCCAACTGAAGCCGGGAGGGCCGCGCCGCCGGCACCCGGCGGCGGCCGCCATGACCACCATGACCCGGCGGTCGTACTCAGCCCGCTTGCCGGGGTCGGAGAGCGTGGCGTAGGCGGCGTGGACCCGCATGAACTCCTCGGCGGAGGCGCCCTTCCGTCCCGCCGCCGCCGCCACGTCCGGGTGGCAGGCCCGCGCCAGGCGCCGGTACGCCGCCTTGATCTCCTGGGGCGTGGCCCCCGCCGCCAGGCCCAGCACGTCATACAGGGTCGCCCCCACCGCCAGCGACGTCGCGGCGCTGCCGGTGCTGTAGCTGCGAGAGTAGTAATAAGAGGAGCCGGCAGTCCTCTCCCGCTCGGCGCGCTCCGCTGCAGACGCGCAAGAGGCGGAGAACCTGGGGGCGTGGGCAGTCCGGGAGGGGCGCAGAGGGGGCAGAGAGGAGTACCGGCGGAAGACCTTGTCCCGGAAGATTTGCGAGGAGGGGGAGGAGGCCGAGGAGAGGGATGACGTGGCGATCATGGTGGGGTGTGAAAGACGAAGAGAGAGGGGGATGGAGGTGGTGAGGGTGGGTTTTTGGTCGGGGACGGAGGGAGGCGGGGTGAGGGGGACGACTTTTTATAATGGCCAAGCTGAGAAGAGTGCCACAAATACGGATTTTGGATTTTTGTATAATCGGCAGTGGGGAAAGTGTTCCCAAACTCGTACTAAAGCACTGTTAGTAAATCATTGGTAATGACTTTACTTTACTTTACTTTTCTTTAGTTCTTTTAAGTTATTTTTTAATTCCAACTTTGGTGGGTTAACCCAATCAGGATTAACTCAACCCCATAAAATTTAACCCAGAGTTAATCATTTTTTACTTTGATATAAGGAGAGTTAACTTGAAAGTAAAGAGGTGGGTTAATTTACTTTTAATCTAATGTGATTTGATAGGCAGTGAATTAATCTGATAATAATGACATCTAAAATTTCACATTTGCCTCTCACTTTTGAATTGTTATCTATAGTCACATATCCCATCACTATTTACTTTAAACTTTCTAATTTTTAAATATTTTTAATAAATTCTATAAAATAAATCTACTATTAAAATAGTATATATTTTTATAAATAATATCACTAATACTAATTAAAATTTAAAAGTGATAAATGTTAATGTTTACGATTAGAAGTTACTATTTACTTTAAATTTTTTAATTTTTAAAATTTTGTAAATACTTTTAATAATTTTTATAAATAAATCATTAATACTACTAAATATAATTTTAAAGTAAAGAACATTAATGCTTGAAATTTAACGTTACCGTTCACCTTAATATTTTTATTGTTTGATTTTTAAATATTTTTAATAGATTTCATAGAGATCGAGATTCGCCACCTCGATCCACGAGCTACACCCCTAAGATTTGTTTAGGTGAGAGAGGAGGATGGTGTTGGTGGGGGGAACCTACAAGCACGAACACACGTCAAAAGGAGCCCCGGGAGATATCTCATGGGACAACCCTCTGATGTTTAAGTCAGACGATCGTCGGAGTAGAGGGCGAATGCTCAGAGAGGGGCGAGGCAGAGAGGAGAGGGGCGAGGTCAGTCGGGTGATTGAGACAGGGGATAGAAGCTCAAGGGCTGAGAGTTGCATACCTATGTCGTCAGGCCAGGGTCTTATTTATAAGGTTCTCTTCAAGTTCGCCCGTTGACTTTTGCCATCAGAGATGGTGCTATTGGGGTTGTCCTAGCTTGTGGAGATGTGAGTCGCCTGCCTGCTCGCCTGATGGGAAGGGAGGTGTGAGGACCTAAGATCCAGATACTGGGAAGAGCCCCATACCATTCGAATCTTGGCCCATCATCCACTAGCCGGGAGGGCTCGGAAAGGCTAAAAGGAGTGTGGAGGTACAAAGAAATAGGAAATAAAGTAGGATAATTCAACAATTAACAGAGATAAATAACAACTACTACAATAACAGAGTTCAGTCCAACAGAAAGTACAGTATAAGACAGAGAACGTACCCAACACCGAGTGAACACTCGGCCCGGCTGTAATGCCCCGAGTTTTTCGGACACTTTTCGGATCTGGATCCGTAGGTTTCGGATCAGTTTTGGGGGTCCCGGAACGTGTTTCGCGATTTACACGTGTTTTTCCCTTACGAACATACGGAACACTATGTAGGGCAAACCGTTGCGTTCTCTTACTCCAGGACGGTACCAGTGCGTCCGGCGTGTTCCGAGGATCGAGGAAATGTATTTTCCTATTTTTTCATATTTTTCAAAAAATCCAGAATTTCTATAAATACCCCTTTTCTTTTTCTTTCTTCTTCTTCTTCTTTCTTTCTTCTTCCTCCTCTCTCCCATGAGCGCTTCTGACCGTGGCTTCCCCCCCCCTCTTCCGACGACGACCGCGGTGACCTGCCCTCTAGCTGTAGACAGCAGCGAGGTGACGGCGTGGCGACAACGACGGCGGTGTGGCGATCGCGGCGGTGTGCGGCTCGTGGAGAGATCGTGGGAGCTCGAGGGTTTCAAGCGAAGTTTTAAGGATCGGTGGCGATCTACCGCATTTCGGGCGACCCCGAGGTAGGGTGACGAATCCTTAGCTCATTTATTGTCTTCCTCGCGATTTCTAGGCCGAGAGGAGGTCGAGAGGGGTTCATTTGAGCCGGGGAAGGGAAAACCATGCTTTGGTGTTTGAGCGACGGATCTAGCGATTTAATGCGTTATTTCGTGGTTTGATGGCATCAAATGATGTTCTGGGACATGGGGAAGAGTTACCCCTTTGTTTTCCTTTCATCTGGGGGTGAATGGGGTGTGGAATGCCATTTTTGGGCCATTCCCGCCGTTCTCGGTCTTCCGGAATGGAAGCGGTCCTTTCAGGAACCGTTTCTTACTAGAAGCGGCCCCAGATAGACCTTTTTCTGGCCCCAAGTGTCGGTTGGGCTTAGCGATCATGCGATAGAACGCTAAGGCCCAATGGCGGCCTATCGGCCGACCATTTGCCCCGTGGGCCGGCGTGACCTTCGAGGCATTTTTGACAATTGACATTTGACCGTTGGAGATTTTTTGGATTAAGCGGTCATGGGGCGACCGTTTAACCCCGCCTTGTGGTCCCAGAGAGACCGTTTCATGTCCAAACGGTCACAAGCTCCTTCGCAGCTCCATGGGTTGGCGGTCCCCATGAGACCGTTTACACCATGAGACGGTGATGGGGCATCGGGGCTATTCCATTAAATGTCTGGAATGTGTATTTGTAATATTGTATTTGGTGTGTAATGTGTGATTGTTTTGGATTTTTGTTGGGTTTCTTTGTAAAAGACCACGTAGGCCCCGCGGGTCCCCCCCACCTTCTCTCCCATTGGACCACTTAGGTGATAGAGCCCCTAGGGGCTAGTCCATGGTCCAAGTTGGACTTGGACCAAGGAAGAAAATTCATATTTTACTCCTTTAAAAGGGGGGCGCCCCCTTCTTTGTCCCCTTATGGCATTTTTTTATTTTCTTTGACCACATGGTAGAATTCACATCCCCTATGTACCCCTCCCTAACCCTAGATTTAAGGGCAGTCTTGGTCATTTGGCTAGGATTTCCATGTCATATAAAAGCATTGTATTTTCTATTTTCATAGAATTAATGAGAAGAAATTGTTAGAAAATCCAAGAGCCCTTGGGTGCGCCCTCTCTCCCTCTCCCTCTTGCAGTTGGATTGCTATGGTTTCTAGGGTGGATGCCCAAAAACTTGGTGGATTCCAAGTTCTATCTTCCCCTCTGGGTGTGATTCCCAGCCACTACCACCACCGCCGCCATCGAGCCGCCACAACTCCATCTTCCTCCTGATGTCCAGATCTGCGACATGTAGAACTGAAGCCCAAAGAATAGATTGGTCCTCCCAATCCGTGAATCTGATGACTTTGCAATTTTGAGATATCATCCCCCTTGCTGTTACCTCTTTCCATTTTAAATTTTGTGTCAATCCGCCACTGTTTGCTATTTTTCCCAGTCATTTAGTTCCACCCGCGCAATCTGCCAGTTTGCAGATTTATGAGGCAATGTCATGTTCTTCGATTTTTCCCACCCCTTAAAACACTTCATAAAAATCCCAAACAATTTGAGCACGTCCCACACATCCCCCTCTATCCACCATAAAATCCCCAATATCTAGATCAACCCATTCCCTATCGGTCAAAGGCCATTCTCAGGCAATTCCTTGTCTATCCTGGTTGTATGTAATCTGACCCAGCAGAAACAACTGTGCCATAGTGGTTTTCATTTTCAATCTGTTTACTAGATGGATGTGAAAGTAATTTATGTTGTATCCCTTTGGGTACTCTGTCCAACGACGATGATCTTGCCTCAATCCGCCTTTGGATATGGGCGCAATAATTATTTTCGTGGAGGTGCACAGATCTGTTTCGAGTTAGGCCAGTAAGAGCAATCCGCCGGATAATTCCCCGAAAAATACGTCGGCTCAGATTCGGCCGCCGCCGAGTTCAACGATCGAAGAGAAGGACTCCACCGGCGTCCCAGCCAGCCGCCTCGACCAGAAGTCGACCAGAAGCTGCCGTCCCAGTAGCCGAGTTCGCTTGCTGTCCAGCGAGTCAGAACAGTACCAATTCGGACCAGCCGCCCGCCTCCGGCCCGATAGCCCTTCCAGCTTGCTGCCCGTCAACTTGAGTTTGCTACTCTCGGGTCCCACGAGTAGCCCTTTACCTCCCTGCGTGGAGTGGGCAATGACATTCATTTTAATCACCGCTGCAAGAGTGAGTGCGAGACCCGTCCTGTGACTCGATCCAAGCACGGAAGAGCCAAATACCCTTGTGTAGAGCCCCAAAATTTATAAAAGTAATTTCTAGATATTTAAATAATATTCTGGCATTAATTGGGATAAATAATCAATATAAGGCCAAAATTGTGTTAATCAATTAACCCAACCAACTTAATTGAAGTCTAAAAGGGTTTAGGACCTAGACCATTAGGTTTGGCCCATATTCTAGAAGGTATTTAAGCCTATCCACGGATATTAAGGATAAATACTAATAATATAAGATAATAATTTAGATAATTAACAAAAGAGTTTTTATAAATTGAAACTCTAAGCTACGATGACTGTAACGGTCTATCCTAAGACCGCCACATACATGTAACGCATGGGCACTCGACCGTTAGATCCTATTAGTTCCGTAAGTGAAGGGACTCATGAAAAGATTGGAACTTGATGTCCTTATCCACTATGGATCGACTTGGGAAGGATTGTAAAAACTCTAAGGACTCTTAGAGATTAGGATTTGATGACATAAGGACTCTAAACTCGATCTAATCCTCAAACCCTAACCTAAACTCTATAAATAGGGCATAGTTCTGAACTGTGCGACCCTTACTTTTTGGGCGTAAGGAAGCAAGGTAAGGAGTCATTATCTTAGGTAAGTTCTTTAGAGGTATTTTTTTACAATACTTTAGACTAACTCCCCTCTGAATTTCACATCTTTAGGTCAAGAGGGCGTGGAGTTAGAGCATAAAGAACTTGCTGAAAAAGTCACAAGAGAAGGAAGGGATTTAGGCAAGGTTCTCAACCAAATTCAGAAACTACATTCTAAGTAAGAGGTAGGTTATCTCATGAACGGCAAAAACAGCATGATAGGACTAAAAGCCCTCTGGTTTGATTGAACTCCATGTATTATAGAGCATTGATTTCATGTTTATTTGTTCTATGCACATCATGCACCTCTTAGCCAAATTAAGAAATTAAAACATGACTATTCATCTATTCATGATTACCTATGCATGTAGATGGCCTTACTTCGTTAACATGACTAAAAACTCATCATGTTTTGATAAAAGACATGATGCGAGTTGATCTCTTAGTTTCTATGATTATTTTCTGTTAGCAGATACTGTAACGCACTAGCATAGGACCGTCACTTTCAAGTAACGGCCCTACTAGAGACCGTTACAAACTGATGAGGGCATCTCCCGACACCCCTCTAGCTTTGATCGCCTGCACACTCTTGATATGGATTGATCATGATCTACACTTGTTATCTTCATTTCCCAAGTTTCATTTTATGTATTTTCTTTTTATTGAGTCCTATCTTATGTATTTTCCTTTATTGAGTCATATGGTTTTAGTCCATTTCCCTTGTTATGTTTAATTGGGCCTTATTACTTTAGTTATGGGACCATAGGATTGAGTCTAGGATATGCTCGGTCTTTTATCTTATTGTCAAGGGTATTTTGGTCATGTAAAGAATGGTTGCCTATATATAGGCCCCATCTCTCCTCTTGTATTCAACTTTTGATGAATATTGAAGAAAACCCTTTCAAACTCTCTCAATATCTCTCTCTCTCTCATTATCTCTCCATTCTCTCTCCTCCTCTCTCTAAATTTCAAAATTCACTCTCTCTCCTCCCCCTCTCAACCACTTCCAACCCCCACCTACCTCCATTAACTCCCCACAACTTCCCACAACCCCTCTTTAATCCTCACCTAGTCCCAAGGAAGTTCCACCACTCAAAACCCCACCCTCCAACCACCACCTACCCCTTTCACTTCCCTAAGCATATCTCCACCTTCCCAAGGCTGAATTAACTCATTCCAAAGCCCAAATTCGAATATCCCCTTCCCTCCTTGCTCCCTAGGTCGCACCCCTCCTCTCCCCTCAAGCCAAGTTCGCCCCCTCCTCTCTTCTCCACTCCAGCTTTGTGTGCAGGCCGACCTGCAGTTTAGCACTCTGTTGCAGCGACGTCCACGACTGCATCCTGATTCTGCTGGTTGCTTGGCCTAACTTTATGGAAAGGCCTCCCTGTGCTCTTCGCAGGTGAGGTGGAGTCACTCCGTTCCAAGTTCGTGGCCGTCCGTGAAGGCTGTTCTACCCCGACTGCGCAGAACCTCTCAGACCAGGAGCCAGAGCGGCAGAGAAGACTCTCCCACGACGAACCTTGAAGGAACCAGTCTTCGAGGTATTCTACAAAGTTCTTCCTCCCCCTATCAGCGTCCAGGAACAGAAAGCGGAACCCCGTTCGGCATCCGACAACCAGAGATACCAATTTTCTACCACACCCACGCCGGTCTGCCTCCTCACAGTCTGCACCGACCACCGTCCACTTCTCTGGACACCCAGCTCATCTCCAACATCAGAAGACTTCCCCGTTTGTTTTGCTGCAAAGTAGACTCGTCCACGATTCCAAAGACTCTAGTGGTGCCAAATTTGGAGCTCAGGAGCGATCGTGGCAGCTTCTGCAACCTGCTGTTTCAGACTGATCTCGGCAGGAGACCAGAGCTGCATCCATCTTCCATTCACTGGAGCAGTCAGCCCCCAGATCAGAACGTCGTCCAAAATTTCAAGCCGCACCCCTCTCCAGTTAGCAAGCTTTTGGCGCAAGTTTCATCAGATTCCAAGCTCGGTGGAATTATTGGCAGCATCGACACCGGCCCTCTGTCCAGAATTACAGAAGCTAGGCAGAATCGGCAAAGCTCGGAAAGTCGACTCTATCTCGCTCGTTCCCCTCCCGCTTGGCCGGCTGAAGGCCCCTCCCTACGTGGAGGTAATTTTTGGTTGTAATACATTAACCCCCACCCCAAGATCCCCCCCCCCTTGCAAGGGGCGTAGTGCTGTACCTCTTCACATTTTCAGGTCAAGCTCCATCGCCGCGGCGATCGGGTGTATACCCTCGCCTCCCGGCGCGCCCTCGTCTCCGAACGGGATCGGTGTCTTCACACCGATCAGGTGAGCTTCTGATCACACCCTTGTAGCTTCATTTCTGCAAATGTAGTATTGCCTTGAATGCCCGTCGGACGGTAAGAGAGTGCTCGGAATTCATTTTAAGCAATATCGTGCCCACCGCGGCCCGTGAGTGAGTGCCACCCCACACCCCGCCTTGCGGGCCAGCCACCCACAAAGTTGGGACTCCCAGGCCCATTGGAGGTCAGCCTTAGCATTGTAAGTCCATTAGGACAATTGGGTCCCGCCTCGGACCCTCACCATCATCTCCCGGACCCACCGGGTGAACGTGTGAACCGAGTGAGCAGAAATCGTCGTTGTGAGAATCATTGAGCGCTTGTCTGCTTGCGGGTCTAAGTCCTAGGGTTCCTTATCATATTTAGTGGTCTTTGGGCTGTGCCACATCAAGTGGTATCAGAGCGGTCATAGGCTTGTCCTTACAAGTCTAGTCTTGGGTCACACTAAGTCTTTCATAGGTGCATCCGCACACCCTTGCATAGCCCACCCAACCTTGCATGACCACTCGTAGTGGTACTCGCTTTCAACCCAATACTACATCTTCCAATCCCACAATGAATCCAAAACCCCAAGGGTTACCTACCACTAACACTCATGACTTCAACTACTTCATGAAAGCCTTGACCTATGCCAATGAGCGGCTTGATAACATATCGGGCCGACTCAACCAACTTGGAAAAAATAGGCCCTCCCTAAGGACGGACGATAGGATGGCCCCTTTCCCACTTCCCACCTTTGATGGGACCACTCCTAGCAAATATTTAGATTGGGAAGCTACAATGGACCAATACTTCAATTGGTATCATATTTCCGAGGATGAAAAGGCATGGGTTGCCAAAATACAACTAACCAAAAGGGCTCAAACTCATTGGTGTAAAATTGAGGGCTTAAGGATAATTAGACGGGAAGCTCCCCTCACCACATGGGAGGACATGAAGGATCAACTAAGGGCTAGGTATGTGTCCCCTTCCCACTCGGATCACCAAAACCCAAGGAGCACTCCCACTCCTCCCACCCCACCCGTCCAAACCCTTATCACTAAAACCCAAGTACCTAAGACCTCCACCTCCCCACCTAACCCCATGAGGTCCCCCACATCCCAACCAAAACCCCCTTCCCTAACCTACACTAGTCAAGCCCCTTTAGCCCCCACTTCCACCCCAAGTGATCCCAAGGGCAAGAGACCCCTAACCAACCCAATTCCCTCCATGGTGACCACCACTCATCCAACCCTCACCATTAAAAACCATGTGGACACCATGTCCACCCCTCCACCAAGGCCCATAATGGCCACCACCCCAAAACCCAAAACCCCTCACCCAACCCACCTCCCGCTTCCTACACCAATCTTACCCCAAATTAGGCCTCCACTACTTCCACTCCCAAGTCCAACCCATGTCCGACCTTGCTCACCTCCTCGAGTGCGCCATGCCTCGACTAACACCAACCCACCCACCATAGACCTTCCTACCCCATTGTCCTTAGGAGTTGCAACCCACACACCTACCCAAGTGGAGAGGGATACCAATTCGGATCCACCTCCCAAAATCAAGGAAATCCAAGGGCCATACAACTCACCCACCCCTCCTAACCTAGTTCCTCAAGAGCTATACACCCTTCCCCATGACACCATCACCATAGATAAGTCCATATTCCTATGGCTCAAGCGAGGCCTCACCATTCCTAGTTTACAACCAAGCCACCTACTCATGGGACATCAATCCCAACTCATTCCCACTCAGCCTCATGTCACTTATCAAACCTCCTATTGTGTAGAAGATTTGGGAGACTTAGTGGCCTACCTACATTGGCAAGTCCACTTGACCGATATGCTAGCCATGAGGCCATCAGAGTCTAGCACCATTAGCCTAGCTTACCCCACCATTGGCTCCATCACTTCCATCTACACCAATGGCCAATTTACAAGTGAGATCATACTCCTTCTTCCCATGGAGGAGGAACCCATCCTAGTCTACTCCCCAACCATTGAGATCCCAAGTACTTTGATTGGCCAACCCATTAGCAACCTTGGCCCAATTATCTTAGAGAGAGATGATTCGCCATTTGAGGACCTTGAGAACATGGAGTACCCCTACCTAGGTGACCCTTACCATAATCCCTTTGACCCTTTTCTATGGGAGCCTAAATCTCCATGTGACCCACTTTCCCTATTCACCACCCACCTCACCTTACCCACATCGCCCATGTCGACCCAAACTCCTCCCTTCCTAGAATCGGGTTACAACATGAGAGCCTTGACCTTAGGCAACAAACACCTTGGGATTGATGAAGTGCCCCACCCCATAACCACGTTCGTAGATCCCTTCGACCCATTCATGTGGACGTTCAAAAGTCATCCCACATCTATGCACATGGAAGTCACCTTTGGGATAAACATGCATGTGTCCAGGCCTACCACACCATTTGACATGATTCATAAGTCGGGTACATTCATCCACATCACCCACATGTCAAGTAGGCAGCATAAGTGGACCATATTCGATGTATTGGCCCACCTTCATTCATCATGAGTCTTAAGCATGATAGGAGCATACATGGATGTCCGGGTCCCCCGACATTTATCACACCCATGCATAAAAGGTTCATCTATGGATGTCCCGGCCCTCCTAAGACTACCACAGTCTTCATAGCATCAAAGTGTGATCGGTCTACATTTGGCTGCCCAGGTCCACCTTGGCATACGCATTCTCGCAAGCATATAGGAAGGATCAATGAGACTTACAAAAGGCGGGCAGATGCTCATCGGCGCCACTACGAGTTCCAAGTGGGAGACTCGGTGATGGTGAGGACGGAGCAGCTCCTTCCGGGACCTGCCTCCAAGTTGAGGGCACGGGGTTCGGGACCCTTTCGAGTTCTACGATGACTTGGCAGCAATGCTTATGAGCTTGACCTACCAGAAAGCTATGGGGTGCACCCTACCTTCAGTGTGGCGGACCTGGTACCCCACAAAGGCCCCGCGGTGGAACCCAGTGAGGAGCTTGAGCCTTTACCCCCCCTTATCAGAGACACTCCCGGAGGGACTCCACTTTCTAGCTTGAGAGACCGACGAGAGCAGGTAGAGGCAATACTGGATGAGCAGAGTATCATTACGAGGCACAGGGTGTATCAGCGCTATCTGGTTAGGTGGAAGAGTCGTCCCGCGATCGAGGATACATGGGTGAGTCGGGAGGATTTGATATGCTTAGATCCCGACATGATGGAGCAGTACGACAGCCAGGCAGACCCATACTCGACAGGGTCAAGCTCTCCCCACCCCGGGGGATTTGATGAGGGCATCTCCCGACACCCCTCTAGCTTTGATCGCCTGCACACTCTTGATATGGATTGATCATGATCTACACTTGTTATCTTCATTTCCCAAGTTTCATTTTATGTATTTTCTTTTTATTGAGTCCTATCTTATGTATTTTCCTTTATTGAGTCATATGGTTTTAGTCCATTTCCCTTGTTATGTTTAATTGGGCCTTATTACTTTAGTTATGGGCCCATAGGATTGAGTCTAGGATATGCTCGGTCTTTTATCTTATTGTCAAGGGTATTTTGGTCATGTAAAGAATGGTTGCCTATATATAGGCCCCATCTCTCCTCTTGTATTCAACTTTTGATGAATATTGAAGAAAACCCTTTCAAACTCTCTCAATATCTCTCTCTCTCTCATTATCTCCCCATTCTCTCTCCTCCTCTCTCTAAATTTCGAAATTCACTCTCTCTCCTCCCCCTCTCAACCACTTCCAACCCCCACCTACCTCCATTAACTCCCCACAACTTCCCACAACCCCTCTTTAATCCTCACCTAGTCCCAAGGAAGTTCCACCACTCAAAACCCCACCCTCCAACCACCACCTACCCCTTTCACTTCCCTAAGCATATCTCCACCTTCCCAAGGCTGAATTAACTCATTCCAAAGCCCAAATTCGAATATCCCCTTCCCTCCTTGCTCCCTAGGTCGCACCCCTCCTCTCCCCTCAAGCCAAGTTCGCCCCCTCCTCTCTTCTCCACTCCAGCTTTGTGTGCAGGCCGACCTGCAGTTTAGCACTCTGTTGCAGCGACGTCCACGACTGCATCCTGATTCTGCTGGTTGCTTGGCCTAACTTTATGGAAAGGCCTCCCTGTGCTCTTCGCAGGTGAGGTGGAATCACTCCGTTCCAAGTTCGTGGCCGTCCGTGAAGGCTGTTCTACCCCGACTGCGCAGAACCTCTCAGACCAGGAGCCAGAGCGGCAGAGAAGACTCTCCCACGATGAACCTTGAAGGAACCAGTCTTCGAGGTCTTCTACAAAGTTCTTCCTCCCCCTGTCAGCGTCCAGGAACAGAAAGCGGAACCCCGTTCGGCATCTGACAACCAGAGATACCAATTTTCTACCACACCCACGCCGGTCTGCCTCCTCACAGTCTGCACCGACCACCGTCCACTTCTCTGGACACCCAGCTCATCTCCAACATCAGAAGACTTTCCCGTTTGTTTTTCTGCAAAGTAGACTCGTCCACGATTCCAAAGAGTCTAGTGGTGCCAAATTTGGAGCTTAGGAGCGATCGTGGCAGCTTCTGCAACCTGCTATTTCAGACTGAGCTCGGCCAGAGACCAGAGCTGCATCCATCTTCCAGTCACTGGAGCAGTCAGCCCCCAGATCAGAACGTCGTCCAAAAATTCAAGCCGCACCCCTCTCCGGTTAGCAAGCTTTTGGCGCAAGTTTCATCAGATTCCAAGCTCGGTGGAATTATTGGCAGCATCGACATCGGCCCTCTGTCCAAAATTACAGAAGCTAGGCAGAATCGGCAAAGCTCGGAAAGTCGACTCTATCTCGCTCGTTCCCCTCCCGCTTGGCCGGCTGAAGGCCCCTCCCTGCGTGGAGGTAATTTTTGGTTGTAATACATTAACCCCCACCCCAAGATCCCCCCCCTTGCAAGGGGCGTAGTGCTGTACCTCTTCACATTTTCAGGTCAAGCTCCATCGCCGCGGCTATCGGGTGTATACCCTCGCCTCCCGGCGCGCCCTCGTCTCCGAACGGGATCGGTGTCTTCACACCGATCAGGTGAGCTTCTGATCACACCCTTGTAGCTTCATTTCTGCAAATGTAGTATTGCCTTGAATGCCCGTCGGACGGTAAGAGAGTGCTCGGAATTCATTTTAAGCAATATCGTGCCCACCGCGGCCCGTGAGTGAGTGCCACCCCACACCCCGCCTTGCGGGCCAGCCACCCACAAAGTTGGGACTCCCAGGCCCATTGGAGGTCAGCCTTAGCATTGTAAGTCCATTAGGACAATTGGGTCCCGCCTCGGACCCTCACCATCATCTCCCGGACCCACCGGGTGAACGTGTGAACCGAGTGAGCAGAAATCGTCGTTGTGAGAATCATTGAGCGCTTGTCTGCTTGCGGGTCTAAGTCCTAGGGTCACCTTATCATATTTAGTGGTCTTTGGGCTGTGCCACATCACAAACTATGTAGTATTTAAATTGCACTGATGTTTCTAACGCGCTTGGACAGACGCGTTACATTCATGTAACGGCTTGATCATGACCGTCACTTTCACTGTGACGCCCCCTCTTAAGACCGTTATATCCTGCGTTCTGTCAACCCTAAGACAGAAAATAACATGCCAATATTATTTATTGATTAAGCATAGTTACTTGAGTTTTAACATGATTACATGATTTTTAGGATATCTGATTGTGCATGATAGGTATTGCATGTTTTGATATCTTAGTGATATTTTAAGGGTATGTTAATTTCATGCCAAAATTCTATAGTTTTGTACTATAAAGCATGACTTTTTAACATTGTATTGACGGAGTCTTTATCATGATTTTCACATTGATTATACATATCTCTCTCTGTCAATAGAGTCAATTCTATAAGTACATGGCACATATTCCGATATGTTGTCATTAGTTCACACTTTGTACTATAGGAACACAATCTTGGACATGAGGACCTCTCTATTGGATAATCCTTCCAATGGACTAGGAAATCATTGTTTCAAGGCCTCCGTAATTCTCTGCGAGCCTGGGATTCCCACTAGGACGCCGAGTTGGTTGTACCAATGAAAGCCCATTAATTAGAACACTCTATCGTGGTTTTGATTCTTGAAATGTAATGGCCTTGAACTGGACCGTCAGGCTCACGTAACGGCCCAGTGCCAGACCGTCACATTCCTCTGAGTCTATTTTTATCCTTCTGGACTCGGATCACTGTAACGGCCTATTACTGGTGCGTTACATAATGTAACGGCCCAGCAAATGACCGTTACACAGCTTGTTTATGTTAACCCAAGGTTTGACCAAGGGTTGATATTCCTATGATTCTAGACAAACCTTGATGATCTAGAACTTGTCATATTGTTTAAGTTGATCTAAAAGAAATGGAAGTTAAGGAAAGTACCGTTATGCTGTCGATTTATTTCTATGAGCATGACATTGTTTAAAGTCTATTTCTTGACTCCTACATTCTTATGTTGAAGCATTCATTCATTGATCTTAGTTATCATGAAATTATTGGAAGTGCTATATTCTTGGCCATACGTTACTGATATACTGCGTGGAAGTAGCTTAATTTATAACTGAAGATGCGATCGAGCACTGATTGTGTTCAAGGGCTCTATGCTAGTCTCCTCGACTGATTGCCGAAAACATACTATTTTATAAACCATGGGAGTATGATGCTACTGGCGTCGCATTGCACTGGGAGTACTATTTCTATAAATAAGTGAAGATCCACGGCACAACATGACATTCTTGCTTGATATTCCACAGAAATTCACGAAGCACTTGCTCTTAAGCATAAGATGCTAAAGTGAGGAATATGTGACTTGCTAGTACAATCTCGTTACATTCTTATTCATGGAAGGCCAATATCATGTTCTTGTTATATTCTTGCTAGCTCATTCTTGATCATTCTATCTTACATGGTTATCTTGTTTCTATCGATTTGATCGCATGATTGATTCGCATTTGCATGATTTTACCTTATTTCTTTAGAGCTAAAATGATAATTACTTAAATAGTGCATTCATGTTGATGCGAAGATACCTACTGGGCAAGTGTGCTCATGACCTATTTTTCAATATTTTTCAGGAGATGGAAATAGTTCGGATTCGGATTCGGGCTATACTAGTAGCGGGTCCGGAAGCGAGTGAAAGTGTTATAAAGATGAGAGTGAAGACTTAGGAAGTTAAAGTGTCTATATTGAGTCAATGTAATTTTCCTATTTCTTGAGTCTAGTAGAATGAAAATCAAATTAGTGATTGTATCTTGAATATTGATCATTTATGAAATAAAGTTGGAGTTTGAATATTTTTGTGCAATTGCATTTATTTGGGTGATTGTCTTGCGCTCTGATTGATTCTTGCTTGCGAGAGGCTTACCATGCCGGCTGTTCGCGCTCCCCGAGCGAGTCTTCCGCAGTAATTAAAGGCTCGGGGTGTGACAGTTAAGTTGGTATCAGAGCCTAAGTCTCAAGACTTAAGGAAAAGAGTCATGTCATAGGATAAGTCCAAGGTTAAGGACCCCTACCTATGAATTAAGGAAAAATTCCACACCCATGTGAGGATTGGGTAGAACCCGGGATAAGATAGCTAATTAGTTTAAGAATTATTTTGCTTATTCCAATTTCATGAGAAATAACAAGTTGTTATTTTCTCTCAGGTACCTTATTATTCTTATCATGGCTCATTGTGTAGATTGGGACGGTATGCAACAAACTGTTACCGGCCTCACCCAGGCACTACAAACTATAGCACAAGGTGGTGCGGGGGCAAGGGCAGGAGACCTTCATCGCAATTTCTGGAGTCTAAATCCTCCGCGTTTCTATGGATCTTCCAATCCAGACCAAGCAGAAAATTGGATCGACGAGATGAATATGATATTTGATGTTATTCAATGCACTGATCAGGAGAAAGTCCGTCTAGCTACGTTCCAATTAAACAAGGATGCTCGCACTTGGTGAAAATCGATTCCGGCACCTCCAGCCGATGCACCACATACATGGAATGTTTTTCTCACTTTATTCCGTGCCAAATATTTCTCCGAGCATGTAAAGGAAAGGAAGGCTATGGAGTTTGCCTCCCTTCGTCAAGGGATGATGTCCGTGGCAGAATATGAGTTGCAGTTTTCAAGGCTAGCACCGTATGCACCACATTTGATTAGTACAGACTTATTAAAAGCAAACCGATTTATGGATGGGTTACGGCCCGGTTTCATTCAACAACTGGGAACATAGAATATCCGCACTTACGCGGAGATGGTTCAAAGGGCATATTTATGCGAGAGGACCTTAGAGAAGGTCGAAAGGTTGAAAGGAAAGGGAGAAAATCTAGCCGGCGCTCTGATCGGCATTATAAAAAGGAGAAGTTCAGCATCACGGAACCATACAAAAGCCGTGATAATAAGAAAAGATCAATGAACGGGAACAGTGGAAGTTCTCAAAATAGTAGTAAAAAGGTGAAGGAAGAAAAGGAGCAAGTCGCCTCAGCGTGCACCTTTTGTGAGAAATTCGGCCACTCGGCTGAAGAATGCTGGAAGCGCCTAGGTGCTTGTCTGCGTTGTGGGAGTAGGGAGCATCGTGTGCCAGATTGCCCCCTTATGAAAGACCAACCAAATAATGGAGGACGTAGAAGGCAGGCTCGCCTCAATGCAGTTATAGATGAAGAAGAAGCGCCTAGGGATCAAAATGATGGGCTCATGGAAGGTACTCTTCAAATCTGTTCTCGTCCTGCATTCATGCTATTTGATACTGGTGCTTCTCATTCTTTTATCTCCACCACTTTTGCAAAAACCTTACCAACTGCATCAGTTCCCCTACCTTCAGATCTCGCTATTACTACACCTTTAGGATCTGGAACTAAGCTTACCAACTATTATCCTGATTGTGAGGTAGTGGTAGAAGGACACAATCTCCCCGCAAACTTAGTATGCCTTTATATGAAAGGTTATGATGCCATTTTAGGAGTAGATTGGCTTGTAGACCATGATGCTTATATCAACTGCCGAAATAGAATTATATCTTTCCGAAAGCTCGGTCTTCCAAGATTTTCTTTTCTTGGCATCAAATACAAGAAGCATCCTACCATTATATCTTCTCTACACGCCTGCAAACTTATCTCGCAAGGATGTGAAGCTTTTCTTGCTTCAGTCATTGTCACCAAATCTAAGAAAATTATCCTAGCAAACATTCTTATTGCAAATGAATTCCCGGACGTGTTCCCATCTGAACTACCTAATTTACCGTCCGAGAGGGAAGTAAACTTTACCATTGAACTCATTCCAGGTGCGGCACCTGTTTCTATAGCCCCTTACAGGATGTCCCCCACAGAACTTAAGGAACTAAAGAAGCAATTATAGGAACTTCTAGACAAGGGTTTTATAAGACCTAGCACTTCGACTTGGGTTGCACCGGTTCTATTTGTCAAGAAGAAGGATGGTTCTCTCAGGTTATGCATTGACTACCGGCGATTGAATCAACTTACAATCAAGAACAAATACCCATTGCCGCGTATTGATGAGCTCTTCGATCAGCTTTCGGGAGCAGAATATTTTTCTAAGATTGACCTAAGATCAGGTTATCATCAGCTTAGAATCAAAGACGAGGATATTTACAAATCGGCTTTTCGAAGTTGTTATGGACACTATGAATTCGTGGTAATGCCGTTTGGGTTAATTAATGCCCCAGCAGCATTCATGCAACTTATGAACAGTGTCTTCCAGCCATATTTAGATCAGTTCATCGTCGTCTTCATCGATGATATCCTGATATTCTCCAAGACAAAAGAAGAACATGAAGAACATCTAAGGATAGCCTTGCAAACACTTAGAGAACATAAACTTTATGCCAAACTCAATAAGTGTGAATTCTGGCTCAAGGAAGTCTCATTCCTAGGCCACATTATTTCAAAAGAAGGTATTGTTGTGGATCCTTCTAAGGTAGAAGCTGTCAGAGATTGGAGCCGACCAATGACTATATCTGAAGTTAGAAGCTTTTTGGGTCTAGCAGGTTATTATAAAAGATTCATAAAGGACTTTTCAAAGATCGCGGTTCCTTTAACTAGACTTACCAGAAAAGAAAATCCTTTTATCTGGTCAAAGGACTGTGAAAAGAGTTTCCAAAGTCTTAAGAATCATCTTACAACAGCCCCTGTTTTGTCACTACCAATAGAGGGTGCTGGATTTGAAGTATATACGGATGCATCTGGAATTTGCTTAGAGTGTGTCCTTATGCAAGATGGAAATGTGATTTGCTATTCTTCAAGACAATTGAAACGTCACGAAGAAAATTATCATGTACATGATTTGGAATTAGCAGTAGTTATTTTCACCTTGAAAATTTGGCGTCATTATCTTTATGGAGAAAAGTTCACTGTCTATTCGGACCATAAGAGTTTGAAATATTTATTTTCTCAAAAAGAGCTTAACATGAGGCAGAGGAGATGGTTGGAATATCTTAAAGACTATGATTTCGCTATTCAATATCACCATGGCAAGGCAAATGCTGTAGCAGATGCACTTAGCAGAAAACCAATGGGTATGTTATCAAGTCTCATGATTAGTATGACTAACCTTGTTCCTCAATTTGCTCAATTGAATCTAGATGTTGACATTAAGGAAGATAATTGTTTCATGGCAAATATCCGAGCTCAACCAACATTGATTGAGGATTTGGCCAAGTTACAAGAGGATGACCTAATTTTACTAGAAATTAAGGCCAATATTGAACAAAGACTGGATTTTTCTATATCCGAAGATGGAAGAATGCTATTCAAGGGCCGAATGTGTATACCCGATCATGAAGATACAAAGAAATTGATCTTAGAAGTAGCACATAAATCAAAGTATACCATTCATCCAGGAGGTACAAAAATGTATCAGGATCTCAAAAGAAACTTTTGGTGGCCCAATATGAAGAGGGAAGTAGCTGACTTCGTATCTCGGTGTCTCACATGTCAACAAGTGAAGGCGGAACATTTCAGACCCGCATGTAAATTACATCCCTTAAGTATCCCGGAATGGAAATGGGAAAGCATAGGAATGGATTTCATTATGGGACTACCTAAGACAAGAGGTGGACACGATGGAATATGGGTAATTATAGACCGATTGACTAAATCTGCACATTTCATACCAATAAAAAGTCGATGGTCTGTAGATATTCTAGCAGCACTATACATAAAAGAAATTGTCAAGTTACATGGAGTCCCTGTCGCTATTGTATCAGATAGAGATCCCCGATTCACATCACAATTCTAGAAGAGCCTACAACATTCACTTGGGACTAGATTGAATTTTAGCACCGCTTTCCATCCACAAACTGATGGTCAAACAGAAAGGACAAATCAAGTGGTAGAAGATATGCTCAGGGCTTGTGTCATTGATTTTGAAGGAAGTTGGCATGATCACTTGTCTTTGGTAGAATTTGCATATAACAACAGCTATCAAGCAAGCATACAAATGGCACCTTTTGAAGCTCTATATGGGAAAAGTTGTCGATCACCAATATGTTGGAATGAAATAGGGGAAAGGCAATTTCTAGGCACCGATTTAGTCAGAGATTCTACAGAGAAAATCAAGCTCATTCAGGAAAGGATGAAAATGGCACAAGATAGGCAGAAATCTTATGCTGACAATCGAAGGCGCGACTTAGAATTTCAAGTAGGAGAACATGTATATCTAAAGGTTTCTCCGGGTCGTGGTATTCAAAGATTTGGCATTAAAGGAAAGCTAACTCCAAGATTTATCGGTCCATTTTAAATCCTCGAAAGGATCGATGAAGTGGCTTATAAATTGGCTTTACCACCACAGTTAGCAGGAGTTCATGACGTATTTCACGTCTCGATGTTGAAGAAGTATGTGTATGATCCAGATCACATTATCACTTATGACAATCTGGAGATTCAGAAGGACTTAACATACGAACAAACGTCAATGAAGATTTTGGAACGAGAAGTACGTCAACTCAGAAATAAGGTCATTCCTATGGTTAAGATTCAATGGAAGAAAGCATGGCCTTATGAAGCAACATGAGAAATCGAATCAGCTATGAAGAAAAGATTCCCGGAATTATTTAATTGTAAGTATACTCTCCTCAATCCAAAAATTGAATTTGGGGACCAAATATTCTAGAAGGTATTTAAGCCTATCCACGGATATTAAGGATAAATACTAATAATATAAGATAATGATTTAGATAATTAACAAAAGAGTTTTTATAAATTGAAACTCTAAGCTACGATGACTGTAACGGTCTATCGTAAGACCGCCACATACATGTAACGCATGGGCACTCGACCGTTACATCCTGTTAGTTCCGTAAGTGAAGGGACTCATGAAAAGATTGGAACTTGATGTCCCTATCCACTATGAATCGACTTGGGAAGGATTGTAAAAACTCTAAGGACTCTTAGAGATTAGGATTTGATGAAATAAGGACTCTAAACTCGATCTAATCCTCAAACCCTAGCCTAAACTCTATAAATAGGGCATAGTTCTGAACTGTGCGACCCTTACTTTTTGGGCGTAAGGAAGCAAGGTAAGGAGTCATTATCTCAGGTAAGTTCTTTAGAGGTATTTGTTTACAATACTTTAGACTAACTCCCCTCCGAATTTCACATCTTTAGGTCAAGAGGGCGTGGAGTTAGAGCCTAAAGAAGTTGCTGAAAAAGTCACAAGAGAATGAAGGGATTTAGGGCAAGGTTCTCAACCAAATTCAGAAACTACAGTCTAAGTAAGAGGTAGGTTATCTCATGAACGGCAAAAATAGCATGATAGGACTAAAAGCCCTCTGGTTTGATTGAATTCCATGCATTATAGAGCATTGATTTCATGTTTTATTTGTTCTATGCACATCATGCACCTCTTAGCCAAATTAAGAAATTGAAACATGACTATTCATCTATTCATGATTACCTATGCATGTAGATGGCCTTACTTCGGTAACATGACTAGAAACTCATCATGTTTTGATAAAAGACATGATGCGAGTTGATCTCTTAGTTTCTATGATTGTTTTCTGTTAGCAGATACTGTAACGCACTAGCATAGGACCGTCACTTTCAAGTAACGGCCCTACTAGAGACCGTTACAAACTCTGTAGTATTTAAATTGCACTGATGTTTCTAACGCGCTTGGACAGACGCGTTACATTCATGTAACGGCTTGATCATGACCGTCACTTTCACTGTGACGCCCCCTCTTAAGACCGTTATATCCTGCGTTCTGTCAACCCTAAGATAGAAAATAACTTGCCAATATTATTTATTGATTAAGCATAGTTACTTGAGTTTTAACCTGATTACATGATTTTTAGGATATCTGATTGTGCATGATAGGTATTGCATGTTTTGATATCTTAGTGATATTTGAAGGGTATGTTAATTTCATGCCAAAATTCTATAGTTTTGTACTATATAGCATGACTTTTTAACATTGTATTGACGGAGTCTTTATCATGATTTTCACATTGATTATACATATCTCTCTCTGTCAATAGAGTCAATTCTATAAGTACATGGCACATATTTCGGTATGTTGTCATTAGTTCACACTTTGCACTATAGGAACATAATCTTAGACATGAGGACCTCTCTATTGGATAATCCTTCCAATGGACTAGGAAATCATTGTTTCAAGGCCTCTGTAATTCTCCGTGAGCCTGGGATTCCCACTAGGACGCCGAGTTGGTTGTACCAATGAAAGCCCATTACATAGAACACTGTATCGTGGTTTTGATTCTTGAAATGTAACGGCCTTGAACTGGATCGTCAGGCTAACGTAACGGTCCAGTGCTAGACCGTCACATTCCTCTGAGTCTATTTTTATCCTTCTGGACTCGGATCACTGTAACGGCCTATTACTGGCGCGCGTTACATAATGTAACGGCCCAGCAAATGACCGTTACATAGCTTGTTTATGTTAACCCAAGGTTTGACCAAGGGTTGATATTCCTATGATTCTAGACAAACTTTGATGATCTAGAACTTGTCATATTGCTTAAATTAATCTAAAAGAAATGGAAGTTAAGGAAAGTACCGTTATGTTGTCGATTTATTTCTATGAGCATGACATTGTTTAAAGTCTATTTCTTGACTCCTACATTCTTATGTTGAAGCATTCATTCATTGATCTTAGTTATCATGAAATTATTGGAAGTGCTATATTCTTGGCCATACGTTACTGATATACTGCGTGGAAGTAACTTAATTTATAACTAAAGATGCGATCGAGCACTGATTGTGTTCAAGGGCTCTATGCTAGTCCCCTCGGCTGATTACCGGAAACATACTATTTTATAAACCATGGGGTATGATGCTACTATCGTCGCATTGCGCTGGGAGTACTATTTCTATAAATAAGTGAAGATCCACGGCACAACATGACATTCTTGCTTGATATTTCACAGAAATTCACGAAGTACTTGCTCTTAAGCATAAGATGCTAAAGTGAGGAATATGTGGCTTGCTAGTACAATCTCGTTAGATTCTTGTTCATGGAAGGCCAATATCATGTTCTTGTTATATTCTTGCTAGCTCATTCTTGATCATTCTATCTTACATGGTTATCTTGTTTCTATCGATTTGATCGCATGATTGATTCGCATTTGCATGATTTTACCTTATTTCTTTAGAGCTAAAATGATAATTACTTAAATAGTGCCTTCATGTTGATGCGAAGATACCTACTGGGCAAGTGTGCTCATGACCTATTTTCCAATATTTTTCAGGAGATGGAAATAGTTCGGATTCGGATTCGGGCTATACTAGTAGCGGGTCCGGAAGCGAGTGAAAGTGTTATAAAGATGAGAGTGAAGACTTAGGAAGTTAAAGTGTCTAGATTGAGTCAATGTAATTTTCCTATTTCTTGAGTCTAGTAGAATGGAAATCAAATTAGTGATTGTATCTTGAATATTGATCATTTATGAAATAAAGTTAGAGTTTGAATATTTTTGTGCAATTGCATTTATTTGGGTGATTGTCTTACGCTCTGATTGATTCTTGCTTGCGAGAGGCTGACCATGCCGGCTGTTCGCGCTCCCCGAGCGAGTCTTCCGCTGTAATTAAAGGCTCGGGGCGTGACACTTGACTCATTGCCGGTTTCTCAATCGCGCACCTCTGCATGTTTCCCTCGCCAAGGATGAGTCGCGAGCTAGAGTCCCAGGTGTGCATCAAATCGGTCGAGTCGTGTCCCGTCCCGCATCAAAATGATATCAGATCCGGTTTGAGTCTAGGGTAGTCTATCGTAGCATCGTCTAAGTCTATCCAAGGTGTCATATTGCATCTCTATATCCGGTATATCAAAAGGTGCCTCCGGAACGATATGTTACACCTATTGGGATGATAGCACACTTGCGTGAGTGCAATCTTCAGATCAAACCTCCGCCACGTACCGAATATTGGAGCTTAGGTCGTCCTTCACTTCGCCTTGGTCGGTGCATTCCAACCACTTGTCATTTGCATGCCCACTCATAGAGGTATTCAATACTCCCCACCACCACCACCTATGACAGATCCCCGAGTCCCTAGTCCCGATGAGCCTTCGGTGGGCGACATGTTTCGAGCTCTTATGGGAAAAATTGATGGGTTGAGCACACGAATGGATGAGTTGAATACACGAGTGGATAAAATCGAAGAGTTGAGTACACGGGTGGATGGCCTAGGCACATGTTTGGAAAAGAGGATGAAGGCCTTAGAGGATAGGGCTGAAGAGTCGGACCAGTCTTTTCATGGTATGGTAGGGAGAGTAGCCGTCCTAGAGAGACCCCCGGTTGAGGCGCACGCCGCGCCGACAAATGGTCAACAGGAGCCGGTTCTGTCATCTGCTGCTCCTAGGGCTCAAGGGGTAGATGATAGGAGGCGCCGAGTCCCCGAGGTGGATGACTACGAGTCTGATAATGAGAATAGGGGCTATGGTCGTGACCGTCAAGTTCAACTGTGGAATCGTGATTTAGATGAGGGCGAGCGGACCCTCAGGACCGTTCGTGCGGACCCTCCCACTTTTGACGGATCCTGGGTCCCGAAGGTCTATTTAGATTGGGAGTCCAGGATGGATCGACACTTCGATTGGTTTGATATGACGAACCGCCGAAGGGTCCGATTTGCGACCATGAAGTTGATGGGACAGGCACAGACCTATTGGAAGAACGTAAAAAGCATGTTGTTTCATCGGTAGGAGCCCCAGGTTGAGACATGGGGTGAGATGAAGGTCAAACTTTGGCAAAAGTATCTTCCTGCCACATACCGTCAGCGACTCATCAATAGGTGGCAGAATCTCAGTCAGGGAGATCGGTCCATCTCCGAGTACATCGCTGAATTTGATAAGTATTTTCTGCAATATGGTGTCAAGGAGGAGAGCTCCATGCCTATTTCCCGCTTTTGACATGGTTTACGGCCGCAATACCAGTATGACCTTTTTCGCCGCGATACCAAGACCTTGGAAGAGGCATATCAGGTTGCTCTAGAATTGGAGCAGTTCGAGTCAGAGTTCGAGCATGCCCAATGATTGGGACCCTTTCCTCATCATGGGGTTGAGCCTCGTAGCTCGTTGGGCCCATATCAAAGGACTCCCACGGCTCTATCTCCGGAGCCACCCGCCCCTAGGCCTCGCCCTCCTCCACCAAGGGACGTTCCCCCTCAACCCCAACCTTCTGCACCCATTGCCCGACCCCCGGCACCCATACCTTATACCCGTCCACTGTTGCCTGCACCCCAGGCACCCACACCACCTACTCGTCCACTGGTGCCTGCACCCCCAGTCCGTCAGGAGGATAAGGACAAGGGGCCACTTATTGGGGAGACTAGTGGGTCACGACAGCAGTGCTATCGCTGCCATGGGTTTGGCCACATTGTAAGCCACTGTCCCACCCGTACATCTCTAGTCATTGGGGACACGCGAGTCAGAGAAGCCGCAACTTCGGGGCTTGTGTCTTTCAACTATGAGGCCGAGCAGGAATTAGCTAAGAGTTCTTTCGTGAGGAGGACGATGTCCAGGGGAATCCACCAGACCTCCAAGATGCTCAATAGCTAGTATACCGCATTATGTATGAGTCTAGGGTCATGTGTGTGAGTCTTTATGTCGTACCGTCTGTGAGAGTCAGCATGTGTCGAGTCCAGTCAGTGTAATGTCAGCTCGCCATGTCAGTCCCTTTCAAGTGTGAGGCAAGTCAGATCTCATGCGTACATTGTGGACTTACCTAACGAATAGGGGATCAGCTCCACCTTTCTATGTCTCGGATCTAGTCACATACAAGATAGGACCCAGCGGTGATTCCCTGTGAGTCTTTGAGCCGCCTCCTCCCCTTGTTAGTGACTCCACCGCGGAGTGTCCACCACTAGCCTCATTCCCACAGCAGCGTGTGCATAAGAACATATACGAGATGAGCAGGTGACTATTACTAGGAGTGGAGCGTACCCGCGCTACCCGGTACAGTGGAGAGCACGACCCACATCTGATCACCTGGGCGAAGCTACAGAGGATGGAACGAGATCCACATGAGTGAGCAGTCGTACCCCTTACTCGACGAGGTCGAGTTCTTCACACTCGGGGAGAATTGATGGGGCATCGGGGCTATTCCATTAAATGTCTGGAATGTGTATTTGTAATATTATATTTGGTGTGTAATGTGTGCTTGTTTTGGGTTTTTGTTGGGTTTCTTTGTAAAAGACCACGTAGGTCCCGCGGGTCCCCCCCACCTTCTCTCCCATTGGACCACCTAGGTGCTAGGGCCCCTAGGGGCTAGTCCATGGTCCAAGTTGGACTTGGACCAAGGAATAAAATTCATATTTTACTCCTTTAAAAGGGGGGCGCCCCCTTCTTTGTCTCCTTATGGCATTTTTTTATTTTCTTTGACCACATGGTAGAATTCACATCCCCTATGTACCCCTCCCTAACCCTAGATCTGAGGGTAGTCTTGGTGATTTGTCTAGGGTTTCCATTTCATATAAAAGCATTATATTTTCTATTTTCATGGAATTAATGAGAAGAAATTGTTGAAAATCCAAGAGCCCTTGGGCGCCCCCTCTCTCCCACTCCCTCTTGCAGCTGGATTACTGTGGTTTCTAGGGTGGATGCCCTAAAACTTGGTGGATTCCAAGTTCTATCTTCCCCTCTGGGTGTGATTCCCAGCCACTGCCGCCGCCGCCGCCGCTGCCATCGGAGCTGCCATCGAGCCGCCACAACTCCATCTTCTCCTGCTGTCCAGATTTGCAACATGCAGAACTGAAGCCCAAAGAATAGGTTGGTCCTCCCAATCCGTGAATCTGATGATCTTGAAATTTTGATAGATCATCCCCCTTATTGTTGCCTCCTCTCATTTTAAATTTCGTGCCAATCTGCCACCGTTTGTGATTTTTCCCAGTCATTTAGTTCCACCCGCGCAATCTGCCAGCTTGCAGATCTGTGAGGCAGTGTCTTATTCTTCCATTTTCCCCACCCCTTAAACCACATCCGAAAAATCCCAAAAAAATTGAACACGTCCCACACATCCCCCTCTATCCACCATAAAATTTATAAGATCCAGATCCACCCCTTCCCTGTCGGTCAAAGGCCATTCTCAGGCAGTTCCTTATCTATCCTGGCTGTCTGTAATCCGACCCAGTAGAAATAACTGTGCCACCGTGGTTTTCATTTCCAATCTGTTTACTGGATGGATGTGAAATTAATTTATGTTATAGCCCTTTGAGTCCTCTGTCCAACGGTGCTGATCTCATCTCGATCCACCTTCGGATCTGGGCGCAACATTTATTTCCGTGGAGGCGCGCAGAGTTGTTCTAACTCAGGCCAGCAAGAGCAGTCTGCCGGATAATTCCCTGGAAAATACGCCGGCTCAGATTCGGCCACCGCCGAGTTCAAAGATTGAAGAGAAGGACTCCACCGACGTCCCAACCAGCCGCCTCGACCAGAAGTTGACGGGAAGCCGCCGTCCCAGCAGCAGAGTTCACTTTCTGTCCAGCGAGTTGGAACAATACCGAGTCGGACCAGCCGCCCGCCTCCGGCCCGATAGCCCTTCCGGCCTGTTGCCCGTCAACCCGAGTTCGCTACTCCCGGGTCCCACGTGTAGCCTATTACCTCTCTGCGTGGAGTGGGCAATGAAATTTATTTCAGTAAATTATTGATAATTATTTGTACCGGGAGTACGAGTCTTGGCCGGGGTCGCCTTCTCCATGCCCGGAGCATGGATGTATCGTGTTTGCTCTCCACTTTGGCATTTACTTTCTTCGTATATATTCATATGTCGCTGCTAGAGTGATAGGAAATTAGCTCGTTCAATTTTAATCACCACTACGAGAGTGAGTGCGAGACCCGTTCCGTGACTCGATCCGAGCACGGAAGCGCCAAATACCCTTGACTCATTGCCAGTTTCTCAACCGCGCACATCCGCACGTTTCCCTCGCCAGGGACAAGTCATGAGCTAGAGTCCCAGGTGTGCATCAAATCGGTCGAGTCGCGTCCCGTCCCGCATTAGGCGGCCTAGGAGTGGACCGTTTTTGTCCTAAGCAGTATGCAGGAGACCGTTTCTTCCCTGTTGAGTCTAGCGGTCCAGAGAGGACCGTTTCTCTGTGAGGCGGTCCAGCATTAGGCCATTTTTGCCCAGAGGCGGTCCAGAGTGGACCGCCACCTATCTTCTATCCGATCGGAGCTCTTTTCCCACCGATCCTAATCCCGGGGGAGTGGACCTCGATCCCCGTGCTGACTTGCGGTCTGATTGATGCTGGGCATCATGTGGGGGCTATACGTGGGTGTCGTGGGAACCCCAGGGAGTGGCTTGGTTCGGTTAATGGCACTGTGAGTCGATGTTGGTACGAGGAGCAGTCCTTGTACTTTGTCCGGTTTAGACGTTATTTTCCATTGGCTAGAGAGTCTACTCTTTCAGCGACCCTCCACTAGTTGTAGCCTTCCGTCACGTGAGTGGTCCCACCAGGAAGTGGTGGCGAGGCTACCCCGAGAGACGATTTTTAGACTGGTTACCGTAGGGCCCCACGTCTTGCAGCCTGAGTCCGGCTGAGGGGAAAACTAGTCAGAGGGCCTGACCTAGGATGCATGGTCTGTGTGTGCACACGTGGTCGGGGGCAGCGGACCCGCGCTGACGAGCGCGACCCCGACCAGTCCTTGTTCTGTGGTTACTAGTACGGGTCCCCGTTTCGCCATGGTGCGATGAGGGGGACACCTGAGGTGCGGTCTAAGGCGCCAGGGGGTGCATCCGGCCTTGCTTCTAGTGGTTGGTACTCCTATCTTTGTTAGGTCGCAACTCTTAGTGTTCTGTCGGGTTGTATCAGTTTTTGTGCGGTGTGGTCGGTACTTGACATGGCTGAGCTTTCCCGTTTACTTATTTTGTTGACCTTCGCTCTACGTTTGGTTAGTGTTAGCCTTTGATTGCTTTCCGTGCAGTTTCTCATTTTGCGAGGTGGGGGTTCGTGTGATCCCTATTGAGCCTTTTGTTATGAGGCTCATTCCCTGCATCTTTCCGTGGTTTCAGGTGAGGCGAGGCTTCAGTGGAGCGCTTCTGAGGATCCACGTGGTTCTAGTGCCCAGGGTTAGTTGCCAGTTTTTAGAGCTGGGGTATGTCCCGTGTAGTTGTACTTTTCTTTCTAGACTGTACCAATTGTGGACTACTGTTATATTTTAGACTATTATTATATTGTGGACCATGTAAATTGTTTAATGTTATTTATTATTAAATCATACTTATTCATATAAACTGCGTAGTTCTACAATTATTTTAGATTCTCGTATATTTTCACACCATCCTTTTAGCCCTTCCGAGTCTTCGGGCTCATGGGTGGCGGTTCGGGATTCGGGTTATCGGGCCTCTCCTGGTATTCGGATCTCGGGTCGTTACAGTTGGTATCAGAGCGCGGTTGTGAATATTTATATAAGAATCATAAATAATTGCAGTGGTCCACTAGTCCACAATGATGATGTACAATCGGCACTGGCTTTGGGCATCGTATGTTTTATTGATTTCGTCGTTTCTCTGTGTCTTCTGTCTTTTTGCAACATGCGAGTATGGCTCAGAGACGGAGGCCACGCTCCCAGCAGTGACAGTCGATAGAGGAGTAGGAGGAGCAGAGTAGAGTGTCTCCAGTTATCCTTGAGGCAGGGGATACAGCGAGAGTTCCGGGGACAGAGGATTTCTTTCAGAGTATCCTTCAGTTTATTACTCAGCAGTTCGACGGAGATGCTGGTGAGGGCTCGTCGTCTAGAGCTGGGCCTAGCCGTGCAGTGAGGGACTTTTTGCAGTTCCATCCACCTTACTATGGCAGCCAGCCAAACCTAGATGTGGCCCGAGATTGGCTTGATGAGATGGAGAGAGTGTTCAGTTCCATGAACTGCGCTAAGGAGGATAGGGTGATGTTGGCTTGTAACTAGTTACAGGGTTTGGCTCAAGCTTGGTGGTCTTCAGAGTGGATGACGTCTTTTCAGTCGCGTTCCCTTCAGTAGGTCACGTGGAAGGACTTTGTTAGGGTCTTCGAGCGTACTTACTGCCCATCCAATGTTGGTACGTAGAAGATGCGTCAGTTTCTGGAGCTAGTTCAGGGTGACATGTCAGTGTTGAAGTACAGGGCTCGGTTTGTTGAGTTAGGCCGTTATGCTCCCCATATCATGGAGAATCAGGAGCTGAAGATCAAGCAGTTCATCCAGGGTTTGAGGCAGGATCTGAGGCACCTCTTGATGGCAAACGCTGCCACTGATTTGGAGATGCTTCCCATGTGGCAGCATCATTAGAGCTGGATATGCAGAAGATCCGAGGATAGGTTGGCCAGGGGCAGTTCCAGTCAGGCCGCAGCCAGCAGACGGCTACCCAGTAGCAGAGCACCTTTCAGCACGCTACGGGTAGTTAGGGAGCATTGGCGCCGGCGGCGTCAGCGACAGGATCTGCATCTTTAGGCTCGAAGGTTAAGAAGTTCTTCAAGAGAGGTTTTGGTAAGAAGCGCAAGGAGGGCAGAGATCAGAGGTAGGCGTCTACAGGAAGTGTCCAGTAGTCGATTCCTTATCAGCGTCAGGGATCAGTTGGTGGTTCACGGGGGTCATGTCCCCGGTGCGGCGGTTCTCACCTGCTCAGGCAGTGCACGACGCTAGTGATTTGTTTCAGATGTGACCAGGCAAGGCATATGGCGCGTGACTGTCCTTTGAGGCCGCAGCAGCAACAGTATCCTCAGAAGTAGCAGCCGTAGCAGTAGCAGCAGCAACAGGGGCAGTATTCGCCACTACCCCGGTCAGCGAGTGTGGGCAGGCAGAGGTCTCGCGGCAAGATTACACACATGACCAGGGCAGAGGTAGAGTCGTCGCAGCTTGTGGAAGGTACTGTTATGATTTTGGGTTGCGCAGCTCGAGTTTTTTTTTTAATTCTGGCGCGTCGCATTCATTTATTTCGGAGGATTTCACATTGAGATTGCGGCTCGAAGAAGGTTTAATTTTGGCAACTTCGGGGAAACACCTTCTATTTCCAAGATATCAGGTCTTCCCCTTCTCGCTTTCTTATTTCATCTATTAGGGCTCGTCGGTTGCTCGATGCGGGTTGTCAGGGTTTTCTCGCTTCTGTGGTCGTGGTGGACCAGTCGGAGCCGAAGGTGGAGGACATTCCGATAGTGTGCGAGTTCCCCGATGTTTTTCCCGAGGATTTACCTGGATTACCTCCCCAGCAGGAGATCGATTTTGTTATCGAGGTTGTGCCTAGTACGGGACCTTTGTCGAAGGCTCCTTATCGCATGGCTCCCGCTGAGCTGAGAGAGTTGAGGGCGCAGTTGCAGGAGTTGCTTGCCAAGGGGTACATTCGTATTAGCTTTTCCCCTTGGGGTGCGCCAGTATTGTTTATGAAGAAGAAGGATGGTAGTCTGAGGTTGTGTATTGACTACCGGTAGCTGAACGAGGTGACCATTAAGAACCAGTATCCGTTGCCAGGGATTGATGACTTGTTCGATCAGCTTCAGTCTGCTTGAGTGTTCTCGTGGATTGATTTACGGTCTGGTTATTATCAGCTGCGGATTCGTGAGTCTGATGTGGAGAGGTCTGCGTTCAGCATAAGGTATGGGCATTATGAGTTTTTGGTGATGCTGTTTGGGCTCACCAATGCCCCCGCAGCGTTCGTGGATTTGATGCATAGGGTGTTTCGTCCCTACTTGGATCAGTTCGTGGTCATGTTTGTGGACGACATCCTTGTATATTCGTAGTCTGCAGAGGAGCATGTGTACCATTTGAGGGTTGTATTGCAGACTTTGCGAGATCACCAGTTGTATGCGAAACTCAGCAAGTGTGAGTTTTGGCTTCGTGAGATGCACTTTTTAGGGCACATGATTTCTGGTGATGGTATTTCCGTGGATCCAGCCAAGGTTGAGGCAGTGGCCGAGGCCGGGGTTCGTGACGGAGATTCAGAGTTTCTTGGGGCTTGCAGGCTATTATAGGAGGTTCATCCATGATTTTGCTCATATTACAGCCTCGATGACCAGACTTACGAGGAAGGATGTGCCATTTATCTAGACTGATGAGTGTGAGCAGAGCTTTATGGAGTTAAAGAGGTTGCTCACCTCAACATCGGTATTGGTGTTACCTTCTAGGTTAGGAGGTTTTGTGTTGTGTACAGATGCTTCCGGGGTTGGTTTGGGTGCTGTGTTGATGCAGCATGGTAAAGTGGTGGTTTATGCATCTCGACAATTGAAGTCACATGAGGAGAACTACCCTACCCATGACCTTGAGTTGGCTGCTGTAATCTTTGCATTGAAGATTTGGAGGCATTATCTGTACGGCGAGAAATTCGAGGTGTTCACTGACCATCAGAGTTTGAGATATGTGTTCACTCAGAAGGACCTTAACCTCAGGCAGAGGAGATGGATGGAGTATATGAAGGATTATGACTTCACCCTGTCTTATCAGTCGGGCAGGATAAATGTCGTGGCCGATGCCTTGATCAGGAATGTCGTGGTCAGGGCGATGATGTTGAGGAAGTGGAGACTCTGGGAACAAGTGCCAGCCGTGACATTTAGGCTTAAGGTTCCTCAAGAGCCAGGGTCAGCTATTCTTGCGAGCTTGACTATCACACCAGTCATCCGTCGTCAGGTGACAGAGGCCCAGCATGCAGACCCTGAGTTGCCCTGGATTTTGGCTATGGCCCATGTGGAGCTCGGCGAGGACAGAGCGGTGAGATTCCGAGGTCGGCTATTCGTCCTGGCCGAGGAGCAGGTGAGGCGTGGGGTGTTACTAGAGGCTCATGGGAGTAGGTGCACAGTACATTCGGATGCGACGAAGATGTATCAGAATTTGAGGAGGTAGTTCTGGTGGCCTAGCATGAAGCATGATGTTGCTCAGTTTGTGGCCAGGTGCCTGATCTGTCAGCAGGTGAAGGCGGAACATCTGTGACCTGGTGGTACGCTTCAGCCCTTGGAGGTTCCCGCGTGAAAATGGGACCATGTGGCCACTGATTTTGTGGTGGGATTGCCGAGGACCCCAAGTGGACATGATAGTATTTGGTTGCTGGTGGATAGGCTGACGAAGACAGCTCGGTTGTTACCGATCAGAGTCAGCTGGAGTGTGCCCAAGTTGGCACGTCTTTATGTGAAGCGAATCATACCTTTGCATGGAATTCCCATTTCCATCGTGTCAGATCAAGATCCGCATTTCACTTCTAGATTCTGGAGGAGTTTCCAGAGAGCTCTAGGCACCGAGTTAGCTTTTAGCTCAGCTTATCATCCTCAGTCGGACGGTCCGTCAAAGAGGACCATCCAGACGTTAGAGGACATGCTGAGGTCGTGTTGTCTGGAATGGTAGGGGAGCTGGATTCACCATTTACCATTGGTGGAGTTTACCTACAACAATAGCTATCATTCGAGCATTGGGATGGCTCCCTATGAGGCATTGTACGGGCGACCGTGTCAGACTCAACTCGATTGGTTTGAAGTTGGTGAGCATGTTACGATGGGACCAGAGCTGGTGCAGCAGTGCGTAGACGTGGTGCATTTGGTCTGTCAGAACATGTTGGTGGCGCAGAGTCGGCAGAAGAGCTATGCCTATTGGAGAAGGCAGCCCCTCAGTTTCGCGGTCGGTGACCGAGTAGTTTTGAGGGTTTCTCCTATGAAGGGGGTAATGCATTTTGGGCGGCGTGGGAAGTTGAGTCCCCGCTATGTTGGCCCTTTTCCCATTGTGGAACGCATTGTTGAGGTTGGTTATCGGTTGTAGCTACCGTCGGAGTTAGCCACGGTGCATGATGTGCTCCATGTCACTATGCTGAGAAAGTACATGCCTGACGATTCACATGTTTTGGAGGATTCCGTTTGGCCTGAGGTGACTCCCGATCTGTCTCTTCCGGAGTTCCCCATCCGTATTGAGGATCGGAGAGAGCAGCACCTGCAGAACAAGGTTATTCCCAAGGTTAAGGTGGTGTGGCAGCGGCACTCTGGCGGTGAGGCGTCTAGGGAGCGAGAGGACGAGATACGCCATCAGTTCCCTTATCTATTTGAGTAAGTCCCCCGTGCTTTATTTTGAATTTCGAGGATGAAATTTGTTTAAGGGGGGAGGGCTGTAATGTCCCGAGTTTTTCGGACACTTTTCGGATCTAGAACCGTGGGTTTCAGATCAGTTTTAGGTGTCTCGGAATGTGTTTCGCGGTTTACGCGTATTTTTCCCTAACGAACCTATGGAACCCTGTGTAGGGCAAACCGTTGTGTTCTCCTACTCCGGGATGGTACCAGTGCATCTGGCGTGTTCCGAGGATCGAGAAAATGTATTTTCCTATTTTCTCATATTTTTTAGAAAATCTGAATTTTCTATAAATATCCCTTTTCTTTTTCTTTCTTCTTCTTCTTCTTTCTTTCTTCTTCCTCCTCTCTCCCGTGAGCGCTTCCGGCCATGGCTTTTCCCCCCCTCTTCCTACGACGACCGTGGTGACCTCCCCTCCGGCTGTAGACGGCGGTGAGGTGACGGTGTGGCGATCGCGGCGGTGTGCGGCTCTTGGAGATATCATGGGAGCTCGAGGGTTTCTGATGCGGAACGACAACGGGACTCGACTCGGACTTGTTGCGACCTTGGACTCTATAGGATGACGCGACTAAAGAGACGACGCGACCAGCAACAACACAACAACGCGGCACCTAAAGAGCTCTAGAAGAGGCGAACATGCCCCAAACAAGAAGCGCTAAACCCACGTCATCCCCGGCGTGGGAAACGTGACGATCTGCACGTTTGAGTAATCGGCTTTGAGTCTCGGGTGGTCGGCTCACTCTCATGCTCGAAACGAGTCATGGGACGGGTCTCGCACTCACAACTCATAGTGTGATTAAGTATGAACTAGCTAGGAAAATAACCTACTCACATGCAGCGGCATCTAGAACGCATACTAAACAAGTAAATACGACAAAGAGGGTGGCGAATGTACCTCCACGCTCGGGGTGTGGGGAAGACGTCCCGGCCAAGTTCCGTGACTCCCGGTACAGTAAATAAAGTTAAATATAGCAGTGATTTTCTTGCCCACTCCACGCAGGGAGGTAAAGGGCGACACAAAAAATGCCGGGAGCACCGAATTGGGTTGATGGGCAGCAAGGCGGGTTCCGGGCGGCGATGGGCAGTGGCTCCAGTTCTGCAATTTGCTGGCCGGCAGGACAGGAACACGGACGACCAAGGGACGTCGGCCTCCTAGGATCTTCTGAAGGCGGCGGTGCATTGGGACAGTGGCGGAGAGTCCCTGGTCGACCCCCGAGAGTGGCGGTTGCTGAAACTATCCCGAGGTATTTGTTCTGGAATTATCCGGTGACCCCTTGTTGTTGGCCAGTCTCGGAAAAATGGCCGGCACGACCAGATCCAAAGTCGGATCGGGGCGAGATTAGCGCCGTTGGAAAGAGGACTCAGAGGTCCTCAACATACTAGAATTTTAGATCCATCCAACGGCTGGATTGTAAATGAAAACTACTGTAAACTGACTGAGTTCTCTGCCCTGGAACACAGAACAGACAGGGCAGAACAAAATCTGCCTATTCTTGGGGTTTGACCGAAAATCAAATGGAGGATCTAGGGCTTGGGGATTTTTGTGGAGAAAGGGGGGAGAGTGGTGGTCACGCACTTAATTTTTTTGTCTTTTTCTGACAATGTTGGGGGGTGGGAAAATCGTCTACCACAGACTATCTCGCAGATCTGCACACAAGCAGACTGCGAGAAGGAAAAACAAAAGACTTGGAGGGGGCCTAAACATGCTCTGATCTTCGTGAAATTTAAACTGAGAATGGTGGACGATGGGAGGAACCTACCCTCAAAACCTCATCACGATCAGACGGTTGGATCTCCCATACCAATCTTTTTATTGAGCTGATGTCCAAGATTCCCAAAATTTAGGACAGCAGGCCGGGGTTGATGTTGTGGCGGCTTGATGGTGGCATGAACGACGGTGGTGGCGGTGGTGATCATTGGCAGCAACAAGAGGAAGAGAAAGGGAGGAAGATCCCTAAGAAATCTTAGGGTTTTAGCCCAAGATCTGAAGAAACTTGGAGGAGGAAGAAGAAGAAGTAGAAGGGGAGAGAGGGGGGGTGCGCCCAAGGCTAATTCTCATAATAATTCTTCATTAATTCTCACAAAATGGAATATACAAGGGTTATATAGAAATGTATAAAAGATCTAAACTATCCCTAGATCTAGGGTTTGGGAAGGGTAAACAAGGGATAGGATAATTAATCGCCATGTGGTCAAATGACCAAAATAAAAAAATACAACATGAATAAAATACGTTAAAGGGGGAGCGCCCCTTTGAAAAGATGGGTGACAAAATTGATTTTTTCTTCCATTTTGTCCCCTTGGACCAAGTCCAATCTTGGACTTTGAACCAGCCCCACATGGCCTATGATCCTAGGTGGACCAATGGGAAAGAGGGTGGGGGACCCTGCTGGACCTACTGGCATTTTACATAGAAACCCAAAGATTCCTAAAGACTAACAAATTGGCTTATAATGTCTAACAATTGCAACCTAATTAACCTAAGGATATAAATACAATGAAAAAGGATATAAATACAAAAATAAAATGTTAGTGCTCGGTGTTGATTCCCATCAATTCTCCTCGGGTGGGAAGAACTCGACCCCGTCGAGTAAGGGGTGCGGCTGCTCGTGTGGCTCCTGCGGATCTGTCAACAACCAGGTAGCGTGGAGTACGCTCCACTCCACGTAATCGTCACCTGCTCATCCCGTATATATTCGATATGCGCATGTTGCTATGGGAATGAGGCTAGAGGTGGACACTCCGGGATGGGGTCACTCTCAAAGGAAGGAGACGACTCAATGACTCACGAGGAATCACCGCGGAGTCCCTATATGTGACTACATCCGAGACATTGAAGTAGAGCCAATCCCAAATTCCGACAAGTCTACAACGTACGCATTAGACCCGACTTGCCTCACACTTTTAAGGAACTGACACCGCGAGCTGACATGAGACCGACTATGCGACTCCTAATATGCTCGACACATGTATGTATAGACTCTTGACAAACTAGACGAATAAAGAAAGCACGGACTCACACATGACCTTAGACAAACCTACTGTTAGACCGACCCATATGCAATGGTGGACCAGGACATCTGAATGTGTGCCATGCATACACAAGATACAACTGTTGGTCCGGGGTAGGCGAGTGGACAAGAAGGGGGTGTTGAATTGTCCCCTAATAAAATGGTTAATTAAAAATTATCTAAGCGGAATTAACAAGTTTGACGAGATTGAAAAGATTTAAACAAACATAGTAATTTAAACTCTCTCAATCATGCCGAGCTCACTTGATCTTGCAAAAGATTATGCAATTAAACATGTCACATAATGAAATATAGGCAATTGAGATTCACTCATACTCATTGATCACAGGTGTAATGAATTAACAATTAATCACAATGAATCAAACCACAATGCACACCACAAGACACAAGGATTTTTAAGGTGATTTGGGACCACGACGGGCTCCCTACATCCACCCCTTACCAAACCGGTAAGGATCCACTCGCTGGATAAACTAGCACGGGGAAGACTTCCCAACACGGAGCAGGGCTCCAACACACACGGGGATAAATCCCCAACACGGAGGCTACCCTCCAGCAACACACAAGACGACGCCTGAACACACATGGGGACGCGCCCCAACACACACACGCAGAGTAAACCCTGCAACCATGGGATACAACCGCAAACACACATGGAGACGGAGTCTCCAATACGATCCGACGACCGGATCACAAACACACACACACGCCGCAACAAACGCAGCACGGTAGACACACGACCGTATACAAACGGTCACACACACAATATTTCTAGTTCAAAACATTAACACAGATTTTCAAATATGCTCAACCCTAAACATAGATCATGAAACACATTAAGAACAACATAGAATGGAAGTAGAAACGACCCCCCTTTGGTTTTTAAAACCTGGTTGATGATGTTCTTTCACGCAATGGTTAGAAGGAAGTCGGATGATGTCGATTTGAACGTCAACGTGTTCCTCTCTTCAATCCGATTCACTTTCTCTTCATGCACGATCTCCAAATCCTCCTGGATGTAGATCAAATCCCCTTGGCTTAAGCTCTTCCTTCCTTTCTCCCTTTTCTTCACCTACAAGATAGAAATAATGAACACATTAGGGTTATCACTTATGAAATTCGTAGCTCTCATATGTATACATATAGGAGACATCAAAAGACTAGTATAGCCCTTCTAGAAACCTCCAAAAGGACCCCCAATATGTCTCCCACCAACCCAATGGCAAATGGGTAAGAGTTAGGAACAAGTTGACTTGGTTTAGATGGGTTTCAGAAACACATTTTTTGGATTTCGCCAGTGCCGATCGACCTACACGGGGTGGGCGGTCGACCAAAAATTTACAGGACTGGAAATCCCCTCTCTGGGGATTTCGGTCGACCGAGCCCCCAGGGGCGGTCGACCGAAATCTGGGAAATTCCCAAATTTCCAAATTTCAGTCACATGGCCCCTTTAGCAGCCCATTCAAAGTCTGAGGCTTCAAACTCCTTTGATCTTGGGGAATATTAGCTGAGTGTTTTGACCTGAAAAATCATAGAAACAAGGATTAGAACTTTAGCTCAATAATCCATATGATAAATGCATGAAAACTCTTATGGCATCCTTCACTCTATTGACCAATGATCGAACCATTCACACATTAAATAGGTATTATGAAACTAAGTTTCACCATGAATGATATCAAAGGTCTGTACAGATTTTATCCTTACAAAACCATGAATAAGATGCACATAGTCCACATGAGCAGTTTGACCATTTTCCTTAAAGTTCAATCAAAGCATGAGATAGAACACGCAAGACCAGCTCAAACATTCTTCAATAAGCATCATTTAAATTATTTACCATCTCAAGTTATTTGAGTAACTTAAGCACACTATGAGCCTTAGAATTCTTCATGAAGAAATCATGAACCACAAATAAAGGTTTAACAACCCATGAACAATATGCATGAAGGCATAAGCAAGAACTCAATTTTTCTCAACCAATGTTCAAGGTTAACCAGGCCATTCACTTAAGGTTTGTATGAATGATTTGAACATGATGCTAGCCCAAAATCATAAGCCAATTTCCAACACCATGAGAGTATCATAAGCTCATAGCAAACCCAAAAATTGCATTATGAAAATCAACTTCATAATCCATTCATTTTACCAACATGAATGAACCTCAAAATCTATTTTTTATTTCAACCATTAAGAACACAATGGCTCAATGTAACTCATGCACGCATAGCATAGCAATGAATGCGTGAACTCTCTTTTGAGGAAGAATTTTATTGATGGACTCATTTGAGTTCCAAGCATGAACCATGGATTTCGATCCTGCAAGCCAAGGTAAACATAGCGTGAGTTCTTTAAACAACAATCATTCATATGACTTCCAAGTGAGAATCTTGAAGTCATCTGTTAACTCATCAACCAAGATACGTACATGTTGCTCAATGAAACACACACATGATTGCTCAATGATGCACATCGCCACAAGCACAATCGTTTTGTTATCATTAAAACCAAACACCAAACATCAACTAGGAGATATAACAATCTCCCTCAACAATCTCCCCCTTTTTGATGATGATAAAACAATGTGTGCGAGAGTTTCTAAAAATAGCAGAGAAGCATTTCAATGAATGTTATGAGAATGGTGGATTAGATATTTAATCATATTCAATCACATTCTCCCTCAAAACTACTCTCTCTTCATTGAGCAGAAGGCATTGAGCACACAACCAACATGCATTCTCTCTCAAAACTACTCTCTCTTCATTGAGCAGAAGGCATTGAGCACACAACCAACATGCATTGAGCATACAATCAACATTTTTCTCCCCCTTTTTGTCATCTACAAAAAGACAGGGGGTTATTGGACATGATAGGAACATGTTAGGCAGGGAGAGAGGATACCAATTCAGACACCAATTGTTGGCAATTGTTGGCCTCAAAGATATGAAACATTGTTGGAAGAGTTATGCAACATGAAGTGTTCAAGATGATAGCATTCAAAGTCTAAAGCTCATTTTCGATTTTACAAGATGCAAGAGCAAAGCAACGGCAAGATGTTTGTTAAGAAGGAACGATAGTGGAGACATCAAATGCCTTTATTTTTGAAGTTTTAGATTTTTGATTTGTAGATTTTTAGTTTTCTATTTAAATGCATAAAGCAAAAAAAATACATGCAATGCAACCAAACAGATACATACATATACATGCAACACAACTCCCCCTTACTTATTTAAGAGGGGAATGGGTATAAGAAAAGTGCATGTGAGTCAAACCAACTAGGATGCTCATGTGTAACACCAAGGAGATTGTGCAATCACACAGAAGAGTTATGCAATAGTCAATGTTGTCAATCAATTTTCTGAATACATATTAAATCAAATTTTCATATGTCTAGGTGAATAACATGAAAATAGACTGTAGCCATATGGATATTTAGATTTTCAGATCAACATAATGAGAGATTATACAAACTGCATTTCATTTTAAGAGAACAGCGTATTGGAGGCTACGCTCTGTCACAACGAGTTTTCACCATAAATTTTCAACTCAACCAATATCACATGATAGTCAGAATTTTTCAAGAGTGATCAGGTTCAAATAATTCCTTTTTACGCGAGGAGACACATGGAGCTTATGCCAGAATCCCCAGTTACTCAGAATATTGAACCATTTTACCTCATTTTAAGCAGAGATACCATAGTACAACATCTTTCTGAAGTGAACCACATCACATCTCAGGTGACATGTGCCCAATTTACTCAGTAAGACTAAACATTGCTCTGCCATTCTTTTCAGATTCTTTCTACAAAATTAGGCAGGTAACTTTTTCCTCAACTGCTTCTTTGTCATTCATGCAGCAAGTTTAATATCTCTAGAGTGTTGAAAGGAAATTCCTACATCCTTATCTCTAACACTCATTTTCACATTTTATGCATGAAGTGTGCGACTTTGATTCAACATGTATACCGAAAATTTCATGAACACATAACAGTGCAGCTCCCCCTATCTAGATGCACTTATCAAGAGATTACTCCCCCTGAGTGTATGACGTGTAGCACTCTAGTGATGACTCAATTTGTAACAATATTTAGCAAGAAATATGAGGTCTCAGAAATTCCAAGGAAGGGGGTGATTAGCATATAATAACACGCAAGCACACAACGGGAGTATATGCAATATGCAATGCAATATTTTGGCACACGGTGAGCTTCATCTTACAAATACATTATGTGAATGATATGCAGATATGATATGCAAATATGCAATGTGATGCAGAATGTCAGATTTTTATTTAAAAATTTTAAATACATTACAAAATTTAACATGGGTGCAAGATGTAAGATTTTAGTTTTTCATGTGAATGATCTAAATGCTCATTATGAATTTTCTAATGCATGAAATTTATAAAACCATGAGAATGTTATGCAAGATGAAAAAATAAGATGCAAGAGTTTATTTTTCAGAACATCATGACAGATTGCACAAAGAGGCATACACATTCAAATGATGACAACAACCTTTTTCCAAGATTTGGTCTTTTTGAACAAGGGTGCACAAATGATCAAAATTGAGCAGTGCAACCCAATTATTTTCAGAAACGTTCAAAAATAGATTTTCAATGACATTTCAAAAGCTTAAAGTATCGCCCACAAGCCAAGCAGATTTTTTAAGTGCCGGTACGAGCTGGAGGTGAAGGTCCGAAAACCCAACTCGCACATAGTGAGAGCTTCTAGGTGGACGTAATCCACCCTTCCACTACACACCATTTGATATACCAAAAACTCAATTAAGTTCAGATGCTCATGCATTTCAGATTAAGAAGTATTCAATTTGCAGAGACATCATACTTACTCCTCAACATTTTCAATTTAATTCAACCAATGAGACATGTTCATCATAGCAGAATATAGGAATAACAGATCAAGTTTTCAGAATCAATATCTGTCAAATAAACAATTCTGTATTTCAGAAATTTTATCTTCTTGAAGCAAGAAAGAATTTCAGATTCAATTAGAGAGCACATGGCGTTTTAGAATTTCAAGGCAAATTGATTTCCTTCTAAAGACATGTTTCCTCATTAGCCAAATAATTCAATTTTTGAATTTTGGTACAAGGCGGAGAACTTTGATCCGAGGTGTTGGGGTGCAAGGCACGGATTCAGAGGGGGGGGTGAATGAATCCCCATTCAAAAACTATTACGGAATAAAACTTTTGCCTACACTCAATGAAGTCTACTGAGACCATTGAGCTCTCTTACTCAGAAAACTAAAATGCTGAAGATAGATAACCCAAGGAATCATGCAGACTCAACTCACAAATTCGCTTAAGGGACGAGAAGCACTAAGAAGCATATGTTTCTATTAAGCACTCAGTCGAACACTTAACAGCAATACCAAATCATGCAGGAAAGCTTCTAACATAGAATGCTCAAACAACCTGAGAAGGGGGATAGAAAATATGGAAATGTACGCAAGGCAAACCACGATGGACAAGATATTTTTTAGGTGGTTAGGCCAGACCACAGTCTGCCTACGTCCACCCCTCACCCCAAACCGGAGTGAGACTTCCCTTGCAAAAGCAAGAACCACAGACTCAGTCTGCAACAGACGCTACCTAACAGCTTGACCTAGAGGAACACTCTCCTCTCTTCCTCCAACCCGGAGGGGAAAACCGTGAATGACGCCCAGTCACTCACAACCGGAGACCCAAGTCTCCCTTCCTCTGAAACCCAGAGGGAACCACAAGTGACACCCAGTCACTTTCAAATCAAAGGTCACGGACCTCTCTTCCTCCACACCAGAGGGAACCCACAAGTGACACCTAACCACTTGCAAACCGGAGAACAAGTCTCCCTTCTCCTGAGACCACATGAGGAACCCCAATAACAAACAAGGGAAACAGAAAGCACTGAGAATATGAAAAGAACAAACGAAAAACAAACAAGAGCAATAAAAATAGATATAGCTCCGAGGAGCACAATGACTCTGGATTTGATCCACGAGTCAGTTCATGAACAGATCTTCAGGATGCACTGGCTGCGCACTCTTTCTCCTTCTCACGATTTTCTTCTCTCTCACTTTGGCTCTCAGCTTCTTCTTCACTCACTGACTACCTCTCTTCTTCTTCTTCTTCTTCTTCTTCTTCTGCTGCTGGCACTCTTTTCTTTTCTTCTGGCGGCCTCTTTTTCCTCTCTTCTAGCGGCCTCTTTTTCAGCACCCTTCTTCGAAGGGTTGGGTATTCTTATATAGGAGCAGGGGCTCCGTATGGATGAGGCAAAAGAACCCTACTAAAATTCCATTGGTCCACGTGTTAGGGAATAGAAGTTTCCTTTCCTCAGATCACATGCCTATCATTTCTCCCTTTATCCACGAGCCAACCTTCTGCCTTTTCAGAGGTCACGTGCCTCTTCTGCGAACCTGATTGTACCCTGTAAAAGTAAAACAGAGTGCCGTTTAAGATATTCTCAGCAAAGTAGAATTCGCCACGTAGAAGAGCAGACATTACACAGACCTATATGCACAATAAAAAAAAGAAATGCACCGACCTTCATATGCCTGAATGCAAACATGCACTGACTCTTACATGATTAAACAAGACATGCACTGACCTGTGTATGAACGAAACAAAGAAACTTGCACCGACCTTATATTCCTTAGCACAGACGTTTTGTAGCTCAAACGTAGGTAAAGATAGGAATGCACCGATGTTGATCCTTTGAAACCAAACCTTGCACCGACCGTGCTACAATGCATCAAATAGTAACTTGCACAGACTTGCAACATGCACCGACTTGGAAGCTCATGTGCACAAGACCAAGCATGAGGCAAAAGATGCACCGATGCAAGGGTTGCACCGACCGTGGTCATGATGAAACTAAAAACTTGCACCGACTTCATGCAATATGAGACTCAAATGGATGAGACGCTAACAGAGACACAAGACCATAAGTTCATGAGACGTAGACACGATCGCAACTGTGCATGAGATGCTAACAGAGATGCAAGACCATTAGTGCATGCGACGCAGGCTACAGGAATGTGCGTGGACTTTGAACTACAACCAGAAACATGAACTAGCACCGACTATGAGTGCGCTGAAGGCAAGAACTGCACTGACCATGTATCCACACAAGACAAACATGCACGGATCTATGCATGAGTTTGTCACAATATGCACCGACTCAGTTAAGGATAAAACTGAAACATGCACTGACTATATTGAGCATATATGCACAGACCCAAGGTGCTATGTTCAAAATCTGCATAGACTTCACAATGCATCAGACACTGGGTGTGCTAAGACATGATAGAGACGCAGCCAAAGACACAAGAACATGAGACGCTAATGTAGACGCACTGACTGTCACAACACTGAGACGCAAACGTGCACCGTCCTTGTGCAATCTCAACACGACTTGCACCGACTCTATATGATTGACTCTACTGAATGAACAGGGTTGTGCACCGACCTAATATGCTTGACTCTACTAAATGAACAGGGTTGTGCATCAACCCTATAAACATGTAGGCAAGGTATGCACAGACTTGGTGCGAGCGAAACATAACCTGCACCGACCGTGTGTGCTGTTAACACTGACCCTAGCATGAATGAGTATGGTATGCTCTGACTTCAGATGTGCACGCTACAGTGATGTGCATCGACATTGCTCTAGCCAAAACATGCACCGACATGCAGACCCAAATATTGAAGTATGCACCGACCTCATGAAAAGCTAACACAGACTTTATATGCAACCAAATGAATGTCTGAGATATCTGTACTGACCTGAACATGTATCAGACTTGGATGATCATTGACTTTACCTGTCAGAAGCTGATTCATATTTTACCAGAAATTGACTTGCTGTCAATTGGAGTTGACCGTTGACTTTCTTTTCATGTCTTCTTGAATCATCTTTAGAACATGTTCTAACATATTTCATACTTTTTATAAATGATGACATCATCAATGAATGCATCATAATTAAGTGATCAAGGTCATATATAAAGACACATAATATTTGTCATCATCAAAACTTCAGAACCACATGGGACACAACAATCTCTCCCCTTTTGATGATGGCAATATTATGAGTCATTGCAATAGATTCACTATGATGATTAAGAAATACCAGTATGAAATATGAGTGAAATATGAAAGTTCATGAACATTCACCCTAGAATAGCGTTGTCAGAAATGAGCATGTAAAGCACCATGAGTGCAGCATCTGACAAGAATTACAATTGTTGATGCAAATGATGACTGACCAAGAATGGAAAATGACCAAATGACTCAATGACTCACAAAAGTTCTCCCCCTTTAACAACATCAAAAAAAATGGAATGATCAATGACTACTGAAGGAGATGATATTGGAGCTATTATGCAAACTGAGTTACTATCATCTAAAACTCCCCCTGACAAGATACTCTTTTGTTTGACAGAGCAGGAGGGGTGGAATGAAATGAATGATCATTGAACCACAGGGACATGCAAGAATTCTCCCCCTTGGACGGACAATGTGATTGGAATGAAGCACATGGGTAATTATGGACAAATAAAGCAATGACATAAAGAGGTCAATAGATAGTGCTGGTTGCAAATATATCAATCAAGTAGGTCTGAAATAGTGGAGTCCAATTTAAGAAAGCAAACATTCAGAATGAATGAGAAATATTTTCAATGGGATATCAATTTCATAAATCTGATTAAACAAGTATTTCAGACTCTTCTATTATAGAGATTTATGAAAGATTCTTCATTGACTAGTCAGATCAGAATATGATGTATGCAAGGCTTGTTCATAAGCTTTCTGTACTCATATCTGAAATCAATTTTCTTAATAAAAGTGAACCATGCTTTCATATTGAAAGTCTTATTTAACCTTCTTCTTTCTTACTCACTCAATTTCAAAGATTCCCTTAAGAGATGCAATCAATAGTATTGAGGTTAAACACATAAAAAAACATGTGTTTCTGTCAAGGGTTCCAATAGAATTTTTCTTTTGCAAACATTTCAAATGATACACTAGATCAGTAATAATTTTCATAACAATCTTTATGAGCACTTGAGTTTAGTACACCCTTGTAACTAGAGGATACACGTTGTTTAGACGTCAGTATGCCTAAGCACTTGGAAGGACTAACGTCATGCTTCATAAGAACAGAGATAGCATTTACACTTCATGACACACTGTAACTCATTTCTTTGACGAGTGAGATGTATTTCTTAGTGTGCATGTCATTGCTCTGCCAGATTTTTAATCAATTTTTTTTTTAAGCAGAGTTAACTATGGCACTTCATGACACACCTTAACTCATTTCTTTGATGAGTGAGATGTGTTTCTCAGTGACCAAAGATATTGCTCTGACTAGATTTACCCTTAGACATGTTCCAGATTCTCAGATGTTTAAAAACAATACTTATTTCATACATATCAATCAAGGAATTTCATGATTTTTGAATTTTTAGAATTCAGAAGAGTTTAAAAGACACAACATGAAAATATTGCTTAAAGTTTATTAAGACTAACTCAGATATTTTCAAGATATGTTCATAAACAAACACAAGACATATATGAAACTTCAACCGGCTGAAAATTTCAGACATTCATAGTCATATATAATAGAAGATTCCTCTTTAAGTTATTTTCAGATTTATGATCAGGATATGCATAGAGAAATCTTTCTAAATTTTTAGGGAAGTCCGAAACATTTTAAGGAGTAGCCAATTCAAAAGATACCAATGGATAGGATGAGTGATAATGGCTGATAACAGTTGAACCAGGAAGCTGAGATGTGTTGCATTTCACATTCATCACAGGGTTTTAAACAAGATAGCAGTTCAAACTGAAGATGGGAATTTCAGTCGACAGAAGTGAGCTAGATAGACAGTTATGTGATGCATGGGTCAGATGCAATTTCAAGAATATGAATAATGCTCCCCCTAAATGTATGCATGAGCTAGCACTCAAGGTATGTAAACAAAGTCACATGAATGTATCATATGCATTACTAGACTGTTCTAGTTGAGGAGTTTTATCAGCAAAATAGAGAACATTTGCCATTTAATGTCGACTCAAGGTGTCGACACTTCTATCCAGTAAATACAAGTGTAGTGAGCTGACTGCATAAAATATATGCAATGATCACAATGTTTCCTTGGTATGCAACTCCGCCTGACACCATGCATTATATGGCTGAAATCTAAGAACAATGGATGCAATGAAATTCATGTATGTAATTTTTTTATGACTTATGCTCATGAAAGTCTAAACTGCTCTATATGAAATTTAAGGGTTATGCATGTCAATGCAATGCAGATGCAGTCCAGTATGCATCTTAAGCTGACAATATGCTACTTATATGTAATTGTGACTACATGTGCATGTCAAGTGTGCAGGTGAACATTTTAACCATGAGACATCATGCAAGCAACAATTTTATTCAATTCAGATTTTTAGTTTTATGATGTGTAATTCATTTTCAGTCAGTTTCAGTCAGTTCAGATTTCAGTATTCAAGCATCAACTTCAGTTAAATTGTTGCACAAATAACACATCATATTCAATGAGAGATTTTAATCCCAAGTATAGATGCAAATGAGAAACTATATGCATGAAATTTTGATCAACAAATCAATCATGATATGCAACTATCTAAACAAGATTATCCAAAGCTTAAATGTCTACCAGCAGAGGTGGGGTTTTACCAAACTTTGGATGCCTTGGTTTATTTGACTACCTTTTATTATTTTTCTTTATTTATTTTTTTTTTCTATAAACCAAGTCATCATGTGGTTTGAGGGAGAGTGCACCCCCTTCCACAGGAAGGGAATGTTCTCACTCCACCAAAAAAATCACAAAATGCTTTATCAATTTCCATATAAGCTCTCAATCATGTACAAGCTAGGGGCAATGCCTTCATTCTGTACATCAAAAAGAGAAAAAGGGGCCCTATACAACCAATCTAAGCAAATAGAAGGCTTGCCATCAACCAACCCTAACAATAGGGTATCAAATAAACGAAAATCTATACAGCTGTAACACGAAAGTTAGGAATACCCCTAATGTCCGCAAGTGCATAACCACGAGCCCTAGGAGGAAGGCCCTTAATCGAATCAAATTCAGTGTTTCTACCAGTTTGAACTGCATAATTTGCTAATGCATCTGCAAGTTGATTCCCCTCCCTATATGTATGCATAATAGGGCAGTTAATCTGCAAAATCAATTGCTTCAGCGCACTCCACCACGGGATAAGTGACCACGGAGGATCCTTTCCATTCTTCAGCAAGCCTATCAGCACCTGGGAATCAGTAAAGATAGCAGATATTTTAATGTTATGTGACTTAGCAAGTCGCAAACCATCAAGAAGCGCCCTACCTTCAGCAACCATATTCGAGCCTTTCCCATAAAAGTATGCAAATCCAAGAATGAGCTGACCAGAAGGTCCCCTAAAACAGCCACCACCACCTGCCATACCCGGGTTCCCCTTGCTTGCACCATCAACATTTAGAGCAAAGTCTTTTTCCGGGGCAGTCCAATGAACAGTAATGATCTGTGTGTTTTTGCAGTTAACCTGAATTCCATAATCCAACAAGTTAAGCTGTAAAGATTTGCTGGCTTCCTGCTTGAAGTGAATCTGGTTTACCACAGTCATTGTATCAGCAACAATTTGGTCATATGTTTTCTCCATAGCGACATTAATCCCCTCAAATTTCATCTGACATCTGATTTTCCATATCATCCATAAAATCAAAAGCATAACCAGAAGAGATATAAAACCCGCAGGTTTGCTTAATGAGACCCTATCCACAGTAGCTAAAATTCTGCTGTGAATAGAGGGGATCTCCCAGCAAAAATGTGGTAGCAATAAAGATTTTTCTTTATTTATTTCCTCCAAGGCATTCCTGCAAAGCAAAGATCTTATTTTGCAGATTTAGGTACCCAAGTGTTCTTGGGTCCTACATGGTTAGTAACACCTCTGATAGGTGCTTTCCACAATCTTTGAGCTTTCTCATCATCAGAAATCATTAAATTGCAATCACACATAGAATGCCCAAAGACTCCACAGTAATGACATGAAATAACAGAACTTGAGCTCTTTTTATGCACATTATCATAAGCATGTAATCTATGTGTATTAACATGAAAATTTCTATTAATTGCATGAACATACTGTTTTCCATATTGTGCCATCCAGTAGTTAGAGCCTCGGTGGCCATGTTTTTCACATTCAAAACATGCATGAATCTTTCTTTTAAATGCAAATTTATTCCTACCAAAATCATTTCTATCTGCAGGGAGATTGACAATTTTAGAATTAAATTTTCTACCCTAAGCATGCTAGCATTCAATGGCCCTGTGGCCTGTCTTTCCACAATTGAAACATGCAGAATATTTTCCATTTACAACAAATTTATTCCTACCAACAGCATTATGGTTTGCAGGGGATTTAGCATATTTGAAATGAACATCTCTCCCCTATTTGTGCCAACAATGAGATGCAATGTGGCCTATCTTACCACAATGAAACCAATGATTTCTCTTTTTCTTATGTACATGATTTATATCATGTGATTTTCTAGCATGCTTTGCATTTAGATCATCTTGTTCCATCAATCTACACTCATACATCAAATGGCCAAATTTATGACAATAATGACATGACATTTTCTTTTTTTATGCATGAATGTGTGTGTTTGGGTTATGCACAGCACCAACATGAATGTTTCTTTCCCTATTCTGCACTTGAACATTCTTTTTCACTTTTTCAGCTTGATTCTGAATTTTGGTTTTCTGAATTTTGTTTTGTTTTTGATTTCCCTGAGCTGTGGGCTGTTCAACTTGAGATGTGGTGACAACATTGGAAACTTTTACAAATGAAGTCATCAGTTTATTTTCAAAGGTTTTCTTATTAGCAGTTTTGTAGCCCATCCCTTCTTTTCTGAGATTGACCTTCACTCCTAGCAACTTGTCCAGATTTTCTTGCCCATCAACAAATTTAGACAAAGCACTGTTCAAATTTTGATTTTCACTTTCAAGAGATGCAATGTGTATTTCATAACTTGCAATCTATTGATCACTGCAATTAACAGCTTCATTCAAAACTTTGTTGGCAATTTTGTATTCTTCGATCTCCTTTCAAAACTCATCAACCCTTTTAGATTCGTCTGTAAAGACGATTTTTCCTTTTTCCAATGTGAGAAGCCTTTCAGACATAGGATTGTTTAACAGTTTCAATTTTTTAATTTCTTCTTTAAGCTTATCATTTTGAACTAATTCATTTATTAGAAGCTGATCTTTTGAATTTACCTCATGCTTTCTTCCATTTTCAAATTCCTTCAATTCTCTTTGCTATTTTTCAACATTTTTCTGCAACTCCATGTTTACATATTTGATGGCATCAAATTTTTCAGCAAACAAGTTTTTCTCTTGTTCAAGTTTCTCAAATTATTTTTCATTTTCTTTGACAGATTTTCTGAGAGACTCATTTTCAGATTTAAGTTTGTTCAGTTTTGAGTTAGCAAGTTCAGGATCTTCTAGAGATTTTTTATTCTGAACAGGATCATTAGCACAGAACCGATTATCACTAGCAGAGCTAAGCTTCTCTTCTAGATCAGAGATATCATTTGCAAGTTCTTGATTTTTAGTTGTTAACAATTCAATTTGTTTCTTAAGCATTTGAATATCAGGCAAGCAAGCATCATGGGATTGTTTCAACTCCAAACATTTGTCACACGAAGAATTTGAACTATCCAATCCAGTCCTCTTTTTCAACTTTTTATATTGTTTTCTTAACTTCTCATGTGACTCAAATAAATCAGCATATACATCCTCCCAGTCATTTATAGAAAAGTTATCAAAAGGGTTTACCTCATCATCATCCTCTTCTTCATTTTGGCTGCCCCATTGATTACTTCCGTTAGCCATCATGCAGCTATCCTCATTTCTCCTGTGAGCTAGCTTCAGCTTATCCAGAATGTCCTTAGCGGACCTGCAGTCATGAAAGCAAGAATGTAGGATCTTGTTAGTAGCTGCTTTCATTAGATTGAAAACTTTCTGATTTTCTCCAAGCTTTGATATGTGACTGTTAGTCCATTTGGACTCTTTCTTTGGTAATCTGTGAGGACCGTGTGAAATTAATTTCCATAGATCAGGATTAATCAGTTTTACATAATTATGCAGACTACTAAGCCACGAATTAAAATTAGACCCATTGAAAACTGGTGGATGAGCCATGGTGATCAGTTCAAGAGTAATTCTCGCGATAGACTGAGCACAAATAGAAATGCACCTAAAACAGGATAGCAGGATCCTCTACAGATCGTTGGATCTGATGAATCAGAGACCGGCTCTGATACCAATTGTTGGGGTGTAAGGCACGGATTCAGAGGGGGGGTGAATGAATCTCCGTTCAAAAACTATTATGGAATAAAACTTTTGCGTACACTCAATGAAGTCTACTGAGACCACTGAGCTCTCTTACTCAGGAAACTAAAAATGCTGAAGATAGATAACCCAAGGAATCGCGTAGACTCAACTCACAAATTTGCTCAAGGGACGAGAATCACTAAGAAGCATATGTTTCTATTAAGCACTCAGTCGAACACTTAATAGCAATACCAAATCACGTAGGAAAGCTTCTGATATAGAACGCTCAAACAACCTGAGAAGGGGGATAGAAAATATGGAAATGTACGCAAGGCAAACCACGATGGACAAGATATTTTTTAGGTGACTCGGCCAGACCACAGTCTGCCTACATCCACCCCTCACCCCAAATCGGAGTGAGACTTCCCTTGCAAAAGCAAGAACCGCAGACTCAGTCTGCAACAGACGCTGCCTAACAGCTTGACCCAGAGGAACACTCTCCTCTCTTCCTCCAACCCGGAGGGGAAAACCGTGAATGACGCCCAGTCACTCACAACCGGAGACCCAAGTCTCCCTTCCTCTAAAACCCAGAGGGAACCACAAGTAGTCACTTGCAAACCAGGGGTCACAGACCTCACTTCCTCCACACCAGAGGGAACCCACAAGGGACACCCAGCCACTTGCAAACCGGAGAACAAGTCTCCCTTCTCCTAAGACAACAGGAGGAACCCCGATTCCAAACAAGGGAAACGGAAAGCACTGAGAATATGAAAGAACAAACGAAAAACAAACAAGAGAAACAAAAATAGATATAGCTCCGAGGAGCACAATGACTGTGGATTTGATCCACGAGTCAATTCATGATCAGATCTTCAGGATGCACTGGCTGCACACTCTTTCTCGTTCTCACGATTTTCTTCTCTCTCACTCTGGCTCTCAGCTTCTTCTTCACTCACTGACTACCTCTCTTATTCTTCTTCTTCTTCTGCTGCTGCTGGCTCTCTTTTCTTTTCTTCTGGCGGCCTCTTTTTCCTCTCTTCTGGCGACCTCTTTTTCAGCACCCTTCTTCGAAGGGTTGGGTATTCTTATATAGGAGCATGGGCTCCGTATGGATGAGGCAAAAGAACCCTATTGAAATTCCATTGGTCCACGTGTTAGGGAATAGAAGCTTCCTTTCCTCAGATCACGTGCCTATCATTTCTCCCTTTATCCACGAGCCAGCCTTCTACCTTTTCAGAGGTCACGTGCCTCTTCTGCAAACCTGATTGTACCCTGTAAACGTAAAATAGAGTACCGTTTAGGATTATTCTCAGCAAAGTAGAATTCGCCACGTAGAAGAGCAGACATTACACAAACTTATATGCACAATAAAAAAAGAAATGCACCGACCTTCAAATGCCTGAATGCAAACATGCACTGACTCTTACATGATTAAACAAGACATGCACTGACCTGTGTAGAACGAAACAAAGAAACTTGCACCGACCTTATATTCCTTAAGACAGATGTTGTGTAGCTCAAACGTAGGTAAAGACATGAATGCACCGACGTTGATCCTTTGAAACCAAACCTTGCACTGACCGTGCTACAATGCATCAAATAGTAACTTGCACAGACTTGCAACATGCACCGACTTGGAAGCTCATGTGCACAAGACCGAGCATGAGGCAAAAGATGCACCGATGCAAGTGTTGCACCGACCGTGGTCATGATGAAACTGAAAACTTGCACCGACTTCATGCAATATGAGACTCAAATGGATGAGATGCTAATAGAGACACAAGACCATAAGTTCATGAGACGCAGACACGATCGCAGCTGTGCATGAGACGCTAACAGAGACGCAAGACCATTAGTGCATGAGACACAGGCTACAGGAATGTGCACGGACTTTGAATTACAACTAGAAACATGAACTAGCACCGACTATGAGTGCACTGAAGGCAAGAACTGCACTGACCATGTATCCACACAAGACAAACATGCACGGACCTATGCATGAGTGTATCACAATATGCACCGACTCAGTTAAGGATAAAACTGAAACATGCACTGACTATATTGAGCATATATGCACAGACCCAAGGTGCTATGTTCAAAATATGCACAGACTTCACAATGCATGAGACACTGGGTGTGCTAAGACATGATAGAGACGCAGCCAGAGACACAAGAACATGAGACGCAAATGTAGACACACTGACTATCACAACACTGAGATGCAAACGTGCACCGTCCTTGTGCAATCTCAACACGACTTGCAACGACCCTATATGCTTGACTCTACTGAATGAACAGTGTTGTGCATCGACCCTATAAACATGCAGGCAAGGTATGCACAGACTTGGTGCGGGCAAAACATAACATGCACCGACCGTGTGTGCTGTTAACACTGACCCTAGCATGAATGAGTAAGGTATGCACTGACTTCAGATGTGCAGGCTACAGTGATGTGCATCGACATTGCTCTAGCCAAAACATGCACCGACATGTAGACCCAAATATTGAAGTATGCACCGACCTCATGAAAAGCTAACACAGACTTTATATGCAACCAAATGGAAGTCTGAGATATCTGTACTGAGCTGAACATGTATCAAACTTGGATGATCATTGACTTTACCTGTCAGAAGCTGATTCATATTTTACCAGAAATTGACTTGCTGTCAATTAGAGTTGACCGTTGACTTTCTTTTTATGTCTTCTTGAATCATCTTTAGAACCTGTTCTGACATATTTCATACTTTTTATAAATGATGACATCATCAATGAATGCATCACAATTAAGTGATCAAGGTCATATATAAAGACACATTATATTTGTCATCATCAAAACTTCAGAACCACAGGGGACACGACACGAGGATCACCTCATGCATGGTGTTAGCTTCCTGATAGACTTAATCTATCATTTCACATAACAGCATTTGATATACCAAATATTCATTCAATGAGAGCATGCTTGGCTTGTACAAAGTAGCAGAAGGAATTATCAAGAATACCAATCTTGACAAAGAGGAAGCAAGGTTGGGGTTTTACCATTCGAGTGTGTCTTGTTCCATTTTGTTGGAACCCCTTTCATTCTTTATTTACCTCAAGACATACCTCCATCAAAACTAACTCAGTTGACAGATTTTGGCACCCAAGTCTTTTTGGGTCCCTGAAGATTAGAACCATTTCTACCAAAATCCTTCTTCGACATTCTCTCTGTTTTTTTTAAGGGAGGGGAAACCGGGGACAAGCACCTCCCGGTGGGAGGCACGGCTTGAACCCGTGCCCTCCTGCCACCTGCGCAGGAGGGGGGAGGGGGTGTCCACCCCGCCACCGGCGGGGGGACCTTCTTCGACATTCTCATAGCCATCATATCATCGATATGATGGTTTTCATAGCCATCATATCATCATTCTTCATGATCCTGCAATCCTCAATAATATGTCCATAGTTTCCACAATAAAGGCATTGAAGATAAACAGTTTTACCAAAAGACTTCTTTTTAGGAGCAAAGGAATTTTTAAATCCATTCCATCTTCCATTTTCATAAGGTCCAGATTTAGCAACATTAAACCTAGCATGCATTTTAGAAGCATGAAAATTTTCTATTTTCAAAAACCAACACTCTTTCATAAGATGCCCGTACTTCCCACAATGAAAGCAACAAGGAGATGTGGGTCTACAGAATGACTTTCCATTGTTTACATGAGTGTTTGTGAGCAAGTTTCTCTTATAGGATGAAAAGCTTTGAGCAGTGGAAGCATGCTCATTTCTGAATTTTCTTTGAACATCAAACTTAGCATTCATGGCTCGAAAATCATCATTTTGTTTCACAAAGTAATTTTTCATCACATGGCCTAGTTTATGACAATAGAGGCAAGAAACATTTCTCTTTCTTTTGAAAGCAGATTTATCTTTGCATGCTTTTTCATCATCCATTTTCATGACAACACAATCATTCATTTCATGGCCATGCATGCCACAATAAAAGTATTCAACAGTTAATTTTATTTTTCGCCCATTTTGAACTTTTTGAGACCCTTTTTGCATGGTGGGTTTTGTGTTGAGATTTTTCTTGTTCTCAAAATCAATTTCAGAAATTTTCATTTGAGACGTGAAAGAAGGTGCTTTGGAAGTACTGGGAATATCAGATGCATGAATAAAAGAGGTTGTCATTTTGTGTTCAAAAGATTTTTATTGAACGGGGTGTATCCAAGACCTTCCTTTTAAAAATTCACTTTAACACCCAACATCTTATCCAGATTTTCTTTCCCTTTGACAAATCTAGATAAATCATCTTTCAACATTTTCACCTCTTCTTCCAGACTAGAAATATGCAATTCAACATTTGTGATTTCTTCTTCGCATGTAAAGATTTTATCACCATACAAACAGTTCTTTGTTATGAGTTTCTCATTTTCTTGTATGATTTCTTTATTTTCATCATTTATAACATGCAATTTTTCAGCCACTTTTTCAGAAACTATCTCAGTTTCAGCAAACTTTGAGATCTTAGCAAGCAGTTGTTCATTCTCAGATTTTAACAGTAAAATTTCTTTTTCAAGTTTTTCAAGACCTTTCAATCTACCTTCAAGCAAAGAGTTCTGGATTAGCATGTCACCATTTTTCTTTTTAAGTTCTTCATTTTCATCCATGATGCTCTTGCTATCAATTTTAGAATCAAGTAATTTCTCAAACAACTTATCATCATCAGACAAAGAGGCTAACTTATTTCTAAGAGATTTTTTTATTTCTTCAAGCAATGAAATCTTAGACAACAAGTGTTTATTCTGATCAAGCAAATCATGACAGTTGTTTTCAATTTCAAATGATGTATTAGATTTCCTATCCATTTCAAGCACTTCAGTCATGCAGGAAATCTCATCTGAAAATAATTCAATTTTTGATTCAAGAGATTCATTTTGTTCTTCTAGATTTTTCACTTTTGATTCCAAAGTTTTACAATTTTCACATGAAGAATTAGCATGCACATTTTCATCATTTTTCTTTTTCAATCTCTTGATTTCATATTTGTATTTTTTGCATCTGTCATGCAAATCGGCATACGCTAATTGCCAGTCTTCAATTGAAAGTTCCTCGAAGTCAGAATTTACCTGACCTTCACTTTCTCCATGAGCCATCGTGCATGTATCCTTTGCATCTTCTTCATACTTGCATGCCAGCTCAACCCAAAGCTCCTTGTTGATCTGCACATTGAAAATCGTGAAATCACATCAGATTCTATGCTATTCTTCAAAATATTTAATGTAGTAACATTTATAGCATTTTTCTTGATGTGTTTTTCATTCCACTTGGTTTCATTTGCAGGGAGTTTGTGTGGACCATTACATATCACTTTCCACATTTCAGGTTCATAAGCTCTGAGATAAGCACACATGTTATTTCTCCAAGAAATTAAATTGTGACACTCAAAACGAGGAGGAAGAGAAGACAAGCAACATATAGAAATGATGTTCAATGAAACTCGCCGAGGGATCACTCTAAAGGTCGTTAGACCTAAGAAATTAGAGCCGTCATCTGATACCAATTGTTGGTCCCGGGTAGGCGAGTGAACAAGAAGGGGGGGTTGAATTGTCCCCTAATAAATTGGTAAATTAAAAACTATCTAAGCGGAATTAACAAGTTTGACGAGATTGAAAAGATTTAAATGAACAGAGTAATTTAAACTCTTTCAATCTCGCCGTGCTCACTTGATCGTGCAAAAGATTATGTAATTAAACACGTCACACAATGAAATCTAGGCAATTGAGATTCCCTCATACTCACCGATCACACGTGTAATGAATTAACAATTAATCACAATGAATCAAACCATAATGCACACCACAAGACATAGATTTTTAAGGTGGTTCAGGACCACGACGAACTCCCTACGTGCACCCCTTACCAAATCGGTAAGGATCCACTCACTGGATAAATCAACACGGGGAAGACTCCCCAACACAGAGCAGGGCTCCAACACATACGGGGATAAATCCCTAACACGGAGGCTACGCTACAGTAACACGCAGGACGACGCCTATACATACACGGGGACGCGCCCCAACGCACACACGCAGAGTAAACCCTGCAACCATGGGGTACAACCCCGAACACACACGGAGACGGAGTCTCCAACATGATCCAACAACAGGATCACAAACACACACACACGCTACAACAAACGCAGCACAGTAGACACACGACCGTATACAAATGGTCACACACACAATATGTCTAGTTCAAAAAATTAACACAGATATTCAAACATGCTCAACCCTAAACATAGATCATGAAAGACATCAAGAACAACATAGAATGGAAGTAGAAACGAACCCCCTTTGCTTTCCAAAACCCAGGTGATGATGTTCTTTCAAGCAATAGTTGGAAAGAAGTCGGATGATGTCGATTTGAACGTCAACGCATTCCTCTCTTCAATCCGATTCACTTTCTCTTCATGCACGATCTCCAAATCCTCCTTGATGTAGATCAAATCCCCTTGGCTTGAGCTCTTCCTTCCTTTCTCCCTTTTCTTCATCTACAAGATAGAAATAATGAACACGTTAGGGTTATCACTTATGAAATTTGTAGCTCTCATATGTATACATATAGGAGACATCAAAAGACTAGTATAGCCCTTCTAGAAACCTCCAAAAGGACCTCCAATAGATCTCCCACCAACCTAATGGTAAAGGGGTAAGAGTTAGGCACAAGTTGACTTGGTTTAGATGGGTTTCAGAACCACATTTTTTGGATTTCGCCAGTGCCGGTCAACCTACACAGGGTGGGCGGTCAACTGAAAATTTGCAGGACTGAAAATCCCCTCTCTGGGGATTTCGGTTGACCGAGCCCCCAGGGGCAATCGATCAAAATCTGGGAAATTCCCAGATTTCTAGATTTCAGTCCCATGGCCCCTTTAGCAGCCCATTCAAAGTCTGAGGCTTCAAACTCCTTTGATATTGGGGAATATTAGCTGAGTGTTTTGACCAGAAAAATCATACAAACAAGGACTAGAATTTTAGCTCAATAATCCATATGATAAACGCATGAAAACTCTTATGGCATTCTTCACTCTATTGACCAATGATCAAACCATTCACACATTAAATAGGGATTATGAAACTAAGTTTCACCATGAATCATATCAAAGGTCTTATAGATTTTATCCTTACAAAACCATGAATAAGATGCACATAGTCCACATGAGCAGTTTGACCATTTTCCTTAAAGTTCAATCAAAGCATGAGATAGAACACGCAAGACCAGTTCAACCATTCTTCAATAAGCATCATTTAAATTATTTACCATCTCAAGTTATTTGAGTAACTTAAGCACACTATGAGCCTTAGAATTCTTCACGAAGAAATCATGAACCTCAAACAAAGGTTTAAATAGTCATGAACAATATGCATGAAGGCATAAGCAAGAACTCAATTTTTCTCAACCAATGTTCAAGGTTAACCAGGCCATTCACTTAAGGTTTGTATGAATGATTTGAACATGATGCTAGCCCAAAATCATAAGCCAATTTCCAACACCATGAGAGTATCATAAGCTCGTAGCAAACCCAAAAATCACATTATGAAAATCAATTTCATAATCCATTCATTTTACTAACATGAATAAACCTAAAAATACATTTTTTATTTCAACCAAAAGAGACCATTAGGAACATAATGGCTCAATGTAACTCATGCACGCATAGCATACCATTGAATGGGTGAACTATCTTTCGAGGAAGAACTTCATTGATGGACTCCTTTGAGTTCCAAGCATGAACCATGCATTTTGATCCTGCAAGCCAAGGTAAACATAGCGTGAGTTCTTTAAAAAATAATCATTCATATGACTTCCAAGTGAGAATCTTGAAGTCATCTATTAACTCATCAACCAAGATGCATACATGTTGCTAAATGAAACACACACATGCATGCTCAATGATGCATATCGTCACAAGCACAATCGTTTTGTTATCATTAAACCAAACACCAAACATCAACTAGGAGATGCAACAATCTCTATCAACAGAGGCAAGAAACATTTCTCCTTCTTTTGAAAGCAGATTTATCTTTGCATACTTTTTTATCATCCATTTTCATGACAACACAATCATTCATTTCATGGCCATGCATGCCATAATAAAAGCATTCAACATTCAATTTTATTTTTTGCCCATTTTGAACTTTTTGAGACCCTTTTTGCATGGTGGGTTTTGTGTTGAGATTTTTCTTTTTCTCAAAACTACTTTCAGACATTTTCATTTGAGACGTGAAAGAAGGTGCTTTGAAAGTATTGAGAATATCAGATGCATGAATAAAAGATGTTGTCATTTTATATTCAAAAGACTTTTTATTGAACGGGGTGTATCCAAGACCTTCCTTTTAAAAATTCACTTTAACACCCAACATATTATCCATATTTTTTTTCTCTTTGACAAATCTAGATAAATCATCTTTCAACCTTTTCACCTCTTCTTCTAGACCTGAAATATGCACTTCAGCATTTATGATTTCTTCTTCGCATGCAAAGATTTTATCATCATACAAACAATTCTTTGTTGTGAGTTTCTCATTTTCTTGTATGATTTCTTTATTTTCATCATTTATAGCATGTAGTTTTTCAGTCACTTTTTCAAGAACTATATCAGTTTCAGCAATGGTCGTGTTCAATTCTTTCAGTTTCTCATTTTCTCTTACAAGCTTTTTATCATGAATAAGTTCATTTTGACCATTGTCCATTGAACTTATTTTCTCTCTCAGCTCTTTATTTTTATTTCTCAAGGAGAAAATTTGATCTTTGTGAAATTCAAGGTCGAAGACATGAGCCTCAATCAATTCCTCTAAATGTGAGCATTTTTTACAGGAGGAATCATAGTTATTTTGTTCAACATTCTTTTTCAATTTTTTGTTTTCAGATTTTAGCTTCTTATATTTATTTACAAGCTCATCGTATGCAACCAATAGATCATCAAGAGATATATTTTCAGAATCTAAATTTACCTCCAAGGGTGATCCATTCTGCTGATCACTGCCGTGATCACTCGTGCCTGCCATAAGATATTTATCTTCATGCTCTTCCTGGAAGCCGACTAAGCCATCCAATATGTCCTGTGCAGAACTGCAACGAGAGACAAAGGGAAAACTATTAGCATTAACTACGACAGTGAATAAACTTAGAACCAATCAATTTTGATCATGTTTGAACTTATAATCTGCAGTCCAGAGAGATTTGTCTTTAGGCAACTCATAAGGACAATGTGAAATAAGCTTCCATAGCTTAGGATCGTATGAGTTGACTAGACTGCACATTCTTCCTAACCACAAATCAAAGTTAGAACCATCAAACACCGGTGGAGAATTCAAGGTGTACATTTTAGTAGTCATTGATCTGGATCTCTCTAGATTGTTAAATCTATGAAAAATCGAGCCTTAGCTCTGATACCAATTGGGTTGCACTACCCAATTTTGATCATTTGTGCACCCTTGTTCAAAAAGGCCAAATCTTGGAAAAAGGTTATTGTCATCATTTGAATGTGTATGCCTCTTTGTGCAATCTGTCATGATGTTCTGAAAAATAAACTCTTGTATCTTATTTTTGCATCTTGCATTGCATTCTCATGGTTTTATAAGTTGCATGCATTAGAAAATTCATAAGGAGCATTTAGATCATTCACTTGAAAAACTAAAAACTTACATCTTGCACCCATGTTAAATTTTATAATGCATTTAGAATTTTTAAATAAAAATCTGACATTCTGCATCACATTGCATATTTGCATATCATATCTGCATATCATTCACATAATGCATTTGTAAGATGAAGCTCACCGTGTGCCAAAATATTGCATTGCATATACTCCTGTTGTATGCTTGCATGTTATTATATGCTAATCACTCCCTTCCTTGGAATGTCTAAGACCTCATATTTCTTGCTAAATAATGTTACAAATTGAGTCAATACTATAGTGCTACACGTCATACACTCAGGGGGATCATACACTCAGGGGGAGTAATCTCTTGATAAGTGCATCTAGACAGGGGGAGCTGCACTGTTATGTGTTCATGAATTTTTTGGTATACATGCTGAATCAAATTCGCACACTTCATACACAAAATGTGAAAATGAGTGTTAGAGATAAGGACGTAGAAATTTCCTTTCAACACTCTAGAGATATTAAACTTACTACATGAATGATAAAGAAGCCAATGAGGAAAAAGCTGCCTACCTATTTTTGTAGAAAGAATCTGAAAAGAATGGCAGAGTAATGTTTAGTCTCACTGAGTAAATTGGGCACACGTCACCTGAGACGTGATGTGATTAACTTCAGAAATGTGTTGTACTAAAGTATCTCTGCTCAAAATGAGGTGAAATGGTTCAATATTCTGAGTAACCGGGGATTCTGGCATGAGCTGCATGCGTCTCCTCGCGTAAAAAGGAATTATTTGAACCTGATCTCTCTTGAAAAATTCTGACTATCATGTGATATTGGTTGAGTTGTAAAATTATGGTGAAAACTCGTTGTGGCAGAGCGTAGCCTCCAATATGCTGTTCTCTTAAAATGAAATGTAGTTTGTATAATCTCTCATTGTGTTGATCTGAAAATCTGAATAACCATATGGCTACAGTCTATTTTTCATGGTGTTCACCTACACACATGGAAATTTGATTTAATATGTATTCAGAAAATTGATGCGGGACGGACACGCGACCTGGGACTCTAGCTCGCGATCGCCCCTAAGTGAGGGAAGACGTGGGACCGTGCACGGTTTAGAAACCGACAGTGAGTCTCGGGTATCAGCTTTTCCGCGTTAACTCAGATCGAGTCACGGGACGGGCTACACCCACTCTCTTGCAGCGGTGATAAAAATAGATATCAAGCTAGGAACCTACACTCGCAGCGGCATTCAAATATATACGAATTGAGCAAAATGCGATAAGAGAGAGGGGGCGAGTTTACCTCCACGCTCTGGGGGTGGGGAAGACGATCTCGGCCAAGACAGTAACTCCCGGTTAAATAATTATTACAATAATTACAGAAATGGTTTCTACTGTCCACTCCACGCAGGGAGGTAACGGGCTACAAATGGGGCCCGGGAGGACCGAACTTGGGTTGACGGGCAGCATTTTGATGTAGCTTCAGCGGCACCTGTATTCACGAACGTGGGGCCCACGTGCTCATCGGCGGGTCCGAGTGGGCCCGGAGTGGTACCGCTGTGACGTTGGCTCCTGGAGAGGCGCTCCCTGGGACGGCGGTATGCTGGTTCGCCCTTTGGAAGGCGAGTTGCTTCCGGTCTTCAACGGTTGACCTTCCTGCCCACGGATCTGAAGCTACTGTTTTACAGCACGCGACCTGACGCGATCTTCTGCTGCAATCACTCCCGACGTCAAATCGACGCACAAGAGGTATCGTTGGAAAGCTATTTCAAAATTCTTCGATCTAAGGCCAGAGAAATAATTTTGAATTTCTCATATCTGGCCTTGACCGATTTTACAAGCTGCTATTGGACAGGACCCAAAATCTCGGGACAGAACTAAGTTTTCCTAAGAGTTGGCATTGTCCGTGCCTCAAATCACAGATCTGGAACTTGGACTCTTCACAAAAGTTGTAGAGGTGGAAACAAGGAAGACGTAAATAATTTTTATTTGACGTTTGGTGGAGGTTTCGATATGTTGAGAATTTTATACTGACAAAGGGTCGGATCTGAACTGCACAGGACAGAACAGATTTGGAAAAAGATAGCAATTTTTAAAAATAAAAAGGACTCCAAAAATTCTAAAAAAAATCGTGGATGATGGGGTTGGTTGACATAACTCCTAATAAAATTGGTGACCCAAGAAAATAAGGGAAAGGGGGTCGAAACTTGGAAACATAGGGTTGCTGTGATAGGATCTGAACAGAAGATAGAACTTAAAGGTGGAAATATATGAAAATAGAAAAAAAGCAAACGAAAGGTAAATGACTGGGTTTTTTTGTGGAGGCTGGGGTGGACGTGGATGACTCACCCTCCATGTTTGGTTGTAATATGAGCTTCTGATGGAGAGCTAAAAATCACGGAGTAGGGTTCTATCCTGATGTAGATAGAACTCCGGCGATGAAGACGGCGGCGCGATGGCGGTGCGATGGCGGCGGCACCAGAAATAGAATTCAGAGGGGCTAAGGAGAAGGTAGAAGGGCATCACACCCAAGATTTAGCAGAAATCCATCTGCAAGAGGGGGAGGGAGAGAGGAGGAGGACACACCCTTCTTTGGCTCCAACAAAATTCACAATTTTTCTCTTCATTAAACCTTACAAAACACTATACATGGGTTTATATAGAAGGGGAGGAAGGGAGAAGGGGTTGGAATTCATGGGAGAGAGGGGAGGGGTAGCATTTTCTTCTCCCATGCGATCAATTGGCCTAAAAATATAAAATACAAAATATCATTTTAATGCGGGGGCACCCCCTTGACTGAAGGGGAGGCATCTTGGACATTTTGTAACACTTGTCCCCCTTTGAATGTCAAACCATCTAGAAGCCCACCTTGGACCTTTAACTGACCCCACATGGGCCCTAAGACTTAGGTGGACTAATAAGAAAGGAGATGGGGGCCCCTTGCTGGTCCTACTGGACCTTTGCACAAAAATCCAAAGAATCCTAAGGAATGACAAATTGGCTTATAAAGCCTAACAATTGCAAACCTACTTCCCAAGGATATAAATGCAAACTAAAAGGACACAAATATAAAAATAAAAGTTAGTGCCCGCTATAGATTCCTATCAATTCTCCTCGGGTGGGAAGAACTCGACCCCGTCGAGTAAGGGGTGCGGCTGCTCCAGTAGCTCCGGCGGATGCGTCACCGAACCTGAAAGCGCGGAGTACGCTCCACTCTAAGTAATCGACACCTGCTCATCCCGTATAGATTCGATATGCACACACTATTGGGGAGGAGGCTAGAGGTGGACACTCCGGGGTGGGGTCACTCTCAAATGAAGGGAGGCGGCTCAAAGGCTCACTAGGAATCACTGCTTGTCCCTTATGTGACTAGATCCGATATGTGAAGTAGAACCAATCCCAAAGTCCGACAAGTCTCTACTCGACTAGGACTAACAACGCGAGCGTACAAAACCGACGCAACTCGATGCATGCATAGACATACGACAGACAAACGAAACAAAGACTCACAAAGACTCTAAACAAACCTAATGTTAGTCCGACCTACGCATAGGTGATAGTGGACCAGGACACCCGAATATGTGCCATGCATGGATTTGACATAACTGGAGGTTAACGCCATGGGGAACTCCTAGACCTCCTAAAGTGGACCATGCATGCATATTGGACTTAGATGTGGGAGGGTCCGGGGTACCAAATGTATCTTCTTCCTTTCCCCTAGATGATGTTGTATCTTGCTAGTGAACGAGCTTGGTGGGTGTAGACAACCCGGCCCGTGGGGAAGAGGTGTGGTAGTGGACTCCCCCGAAGAAGTGAAGTATATGTGGTGGGTAAAGGGGCCCACTAGGGAATGGGTCAAAGGGATCAAAGAAGGTATGACCCCTTGTGGTGGGTTCCCACAAGTCACGGTCCCATGTGTAGAAGTCTAGAAGGTGTGGATGGTCACCTTCATGCATTGTGGCGGGTGGGACGGTGATTGTAGGTAGGAAGTATGATTCCTCCTTCGGACAAAAGGGTATGAAGTCGGGCTCGGCCGACGTGGGGAGGAATAGAAGAATCTCCGTGATGACACAACCCACGGTGCACACGGAGGTAATGGACCCTAAGGCCGGATGGGTGAAGCTAAGACTAGTGGGTTGGTCGAAGTTTCGGGCCAAGGAGTGCGTCAACTGCCATTGCGAGTCTAATCCCATAACAAGGTCATCCAAGGTATCAACATACTGACTAGACCGGAATGTAGTGTGGAAGGAGTTGACGGGCACCAATGGTAGAGTGGGGTCCATAGATGGGTAAGGAGGTGGGACCAAGCCATCCTTGAGCCAACTAAGTAGTGGCTCGGCGATGAAAAGCGTACCCGTTAGAAACACGGGTGGCTCGGGCTTTGGTGGCTCCAAATAAGATGGTTCCGAATAAAGTTCGGAAGTAGAGGGTAGCAATGGAGCACTCACGAGTGGTGAAGAAGCACATGTCCTTTCCAACCAATCTGAAAATATTTTCTCGATTTCATCAAAGGTGCGGGTTGGAGTAGGGACCTCGAGGTGGACTCGCTCCTCATCTCTCGGCCCGGATGCGAACCTAGACTCGACTATAAGTGGGACTTCCACTTGGGTTGAGGCGACTGGGCGGACCACTTGATTAGGAGTGCTTCGGTGGGCCTAGAAGGGGCAGGGTTGGTTGGAGGTGTGGTCCACTTGATTGCGGGTGAGTTGGTGGGGCCGACTAGTGGTATAACCCCCGTGGGTGGAGGTAGGTGGGTGGAGCCGGCTGGAGGTGATTGGGTGGGATGGTTTTGAGGGGATCGGGTGGGGTAGGTAAACCTTCCTAAGCTCCCTTTTCATGTCCCACCATGATTCGATGGGCCCTTGTCTCCTAATCTGCCTCAAGCATTCAATGTATCCCCACTTCTCGGTAGCCTCGTGAAGCAGCCTATCCTTGGCAAAAGAAAATTCATGGGCCTCGGACATGATGTAATAAGCAAAGTATTTGTCCATGGTGGCTTCCCAACGTAGGTAGTCGCTCGGGACTTTGGAGCCATAAAAGTCTGGGGCTTCGGGCCCAAGCCCATGAGGGTGCCAACGGTAATATCGCCTGGGCGACCGAGATTCCATAGGGAATGGGGAACTACAAGGCGGGCATGCCGACACACGGAGACAAGACACTAGACACGACCCTAGCTAATGCAAAGTTGGAATGCACTAACTAATGCACACTAAGGACCCTAGACTTAAACCAAGACTCGGTACGTGGCGGAGTTAATCGATCCGAAGATCACTCGCGTAAGTGTGCGGCATTCCCAATAGGCGTAGCCTAACGTTTGGACAACACCTTTTGATATATCGATTAATGGTATGCAAATGTGACACTTAGACCGACTTAGACTTAGACTCGACTTAAACGACTCTCTTTTTTTTTATTTTGTTAAGCAATAACTAATGACTACCCTAGACTCAACTAGCACTCTGATACCAAATTGATGCGGGACAGACACGCGACCTGGGACTCTAGCTCGCGATCGCCCCTAAGCGAGGGAAGACGTGAGACCGTGCGCGGTTGAGAAACCGACAGTGAGTCTCGGGTATCGGCTTTTTCGTGTTACCTCGGATCGAGTCCTGGGACGGGCTACACTCACTCTCTCGCAACGGTGATAAAAATAGATATCAAGCTAGGAACCTACACTCGCAGCGGCATTCAAATATATACGAATTGAGCAAAATGTGATAAGAGAGAGGGGGTAAGTTTACCTCCACGCTCCGGGCGTGGGGAAGACGATCCCGGCCAAGATAGTAACTCCCGGTTAAACAATTATTACAATAATTACAGAAATGGTTTCTACTGCCCACTCCACGTAGGGAGGTAACGGGCTACAAATGGGGCCCGGGAGTACCGAACTTGGGTTGACGGGCAGCGTTTTGATGTAGCTTCAGCAGCACGCGTATTCATGAACGTGGGGCCCACGTGCTCATCGGCATATCCGAGTGGGCCCGGAGTGGTACCGCTATGATGTTGGCTCCTAGAGAGGCCCTCCTTGGGATGGCGGTACGCTGGTTCGCCCTTTGGAAGGCGAGTTGGCTCCGGTCTTCAATGGTTGACCTTGCTGCCCACAGATCTGAAGCTACTGTTTTACAGCGCGCGACCCGGCGAGATCTTCTCTTGCGATCACTCCCGACGTCGGATCGACACACAAGAGGTATCGTTAGAAAGCTATTTCAAAATGCTTCAATCTAGGGCTAGAGAAATAATTTTGAATTTCTCAGATCTGGCCTTGACCGATTTTACAAGTTGCTGTTGGACAGGACCCGAAATCTTAGGACAGAACTAAGTTTTCGTGAGAGTTGGCGTTGACCGTGCCTCAAACCTCAGATCTGGAACTTGGACTCTTCACGAAAGTTGTAGAGGTGGAAAGAAAAAAGATGGGGATAATTTGTATTTGACGTTTGGTGGAGGGTTCGATTTGTTGAGGATTTTATACCGACTGGGGGTCGGATCTGAACTGCACAGGACAGAACAGATTTGGAAAAAGATAGCCATTTTTAAAAATACAAAAAGGACTCTAAAAATTCCAAGAAAATTCGTGGATGATGGGGTTGGTGGACAAAACTCCCAATAAAATTGATGACCCAAGAAAATAAGGGAAAGGGGGTTGAAACTTGGAAACACATGGTTGCTGTGACAGGATCTGAACAGAAGACAGAACTAAAAGGTGGAAATATACGAAAATGGAAAAATAGCAAACGAAAGGTAAATGATTGTATTTTTTTGTGGAGGCTGGGGTGGACGTGGATGACTCACCCTCCAAGTTTGGTTGCGATCTGAGCTTCTGATGGAGAGCTAAAAATCACGGAGTAGGGTTCTATCCTGATGTAGACGGAACTCCGGCGATGAAGACGGCGGCGCGATGGCGGTGCGATGGCGGCGGCAAAAATAGAATTCAGAGGGGCTAAGGAGAAGGTAGAAGGACATCACACCCAAGATTTAGCAGAAATATATCTGCAAGAGGGGGAGGGAGAGAGGAGGAGGACACACCCTTCTTTGGCTCCTACAAAATTCACAATTTTGCTCTTCATTAAACCTTATAAAACACTATACATGGGTTTATATAGAAGGGGAGGAAGGGGGAGGGGGTTGTAATTCGTGGGAGAGAGGGGAGGGGTAGCATTTTCTTCCCCCATGTGGTCAATTGGCCTAAAAATATAAAATATAAAATGTCATTTTTTTTTGGGGGGGGGGGGCACTCCCTTGACTTAAGGGGAGGCATCTTGGACATTTTGTAACACTTGTCCCCCTTTGAATGTCAAACCATCTAGAAGCCCACCTTGGACCTTTGACTGACCCCACATGGGCCCTAAGACTTAGGTGGACCAATAGGAAAGGAGATGGGGGCCCCTTGCTGGTTCTACTGGACTTTTGCACAAAAACCCAAAGAATCCTAAGGAATGACAAATTGGCTTATAAAGTCTTACAATTGCAAACCTACTTCCCAAGGATATAAATGCAAACTAAAAGGACACAAATACAAAAATAAAAGTTAGTGCCCAGTGTAGATTCCCATCAAAAATTGATTGACTGCATTGACTATTGCATAACTCCTCTGTGTGATTGCGCAATCCCCTAGGTGTTGCACATAAGCATCCTAGATGTTTTGACTCTCATGCACCTTTCTTATACCCATTCGCCTCTTAATAAGTAGGGGGAGCTATGATGCATGTAATATGTATATATCTGCTTGGTTGCATTGCATGCATTTTTGTGTCCTTATGCAGTTCAATAGAAAACTAAAAATTTGAAAATCTGAAAAATCAAAGAAACTCATGTCATGTGTCATCATTTGTATGCATTGAGTTTGTATGCATTTCAAAAGAAAAATCAAAAAATCAAAAATCTGAAACTCCAAAAATAAAGGCATTTGATGTCTCCACTATTGTTCCTTCTTGACAAACATCTTGCCGTTGCTTTGCTCTTGCATCTTTTGAAAATCGGAAATGAACTTTAGACTTTGAATGCTATCATCTTGAACACTTCATGTTGCATAACTCTTCCAACAATGTTTCATATCCTTGAGGCCAACAATTACCAACAATTGGTGTCCGAATTGGTATCATCTCTCCCTGCTTAGCATGTCCATATCATGTCCAATAAGCCCTTGTCTTTTTGTAGATGACAAAAAGGGGGAGAAGAATGTTGGTTGTGTTCTCAATGCCTTCTGCTCAATGAAGAGAGAGTAGTTTCGAGGGAGAATGTGATTGAATGTGATTAAATGTCTTATCCACCATTCTCATAACATTCATTGAAATGCTTCTCCGCTATCTTTAGGAACTCTCACACACATTATTTTGTCATCATCAAAAAGGGGGAGATTGTTGAGGGAGATTGTTGCATCTCCTAGTTGATGTTTGGTGTTTGGTTTTAATGATAACAAAATGATTGTGCGTGTGGCGATGTGCATCATTGAGCATGCCTGTGTGTATTTCATTGAGCAACATGTATGCATCTTAGTTGATGAGTTAACAGATGACTTCAAGATTCTCACTTGGAAGTCATATGAATGATTGTTGTTTAAAGAACTCACGCTATGTTTATCTTGGCCTGTAGGATCAAAATCCATGGTTCATACCTGGAACTCAAAGGAGTCCATCAATGAAGTTCTTCCTCACAAAGAGAGAAAGAAATGGTTTGATCACACTTAAATAGGACATGGATGCATGGTAATATCGTCTCACTTTTTCTGTCTCATGGGGTTGTGGAGAATGGCTTTTATGTAATGAAGGTTTCATGGGTATCTTGTATAGTCTTGAATGCATTCCATACATATTTCTCTTGAAGTATTAAAAGCCATCATGGTGAGTACTAGTTGAGATTTTCACATGGATCTTGATAAGCTAGCATTTACTCACTTACGTGTTCACGCATATTCTTATTGTGGTCTTTGTGGCCTAGAATGCAAATTGAAGGGGTTTTATGAATCTTGGAAGAATATGCTTGATGTGTGTTCTCATAATCCTTATACATGGTTGTTGAATGCTCACATGAACCTTGGTAGATTTGGTTGAATGGTATTCATACTTTGTTCACATGCATAGACATATCTCTTGATCCTTAGCTTCGAACACTTGTGTTTCAATGTGTTCATATGCACCTAGTTCATGGGCTTTCATACATGTACTTCATGTATTTATCATATGAATTATCAAGCTAAAGTTCTAATTCTTTTTTCTATGGTTTTGTAGGTCAAAACACTCAGTATATATTCCCCAAGATGAAAGGAGAACCCCAATGTGTTCATTGTTTCTATCTTGTAGGTGAAGAAAAGGGAGAAAGGAAGGAAGAGCTCAAGCCAAGGGGATTTGATCTATATCCAGGAGGATTTGGAGATCATGCATGAAGAGAAAGTGAAGCGCATTGAAGAGAGGAACGCGTTGACGTTCAAATCGACGGCATCCGGCTTACCTCTGTTGGGGTGCAAGGCACGGATTCAGAGGGGGGTGAATGAATCCCCGATAAAATTCTATTGCGGAATTAAACTTTTGCCTCGATTCAATGTAGTCTCATGGGACTACAAGCTTTCTCACTCAAAAATCCGACAGCTTAACTCACTAGAGCAATTGCCATGAGAAACACTAAGAAGCAAATGCTTCTGCTAAACGTTCTATCATACACTTGTCAGTTGAAACGAATTCAAGTAGAAATCACATATACTAAAATGGAGTGCCCAAGCAACATGAGAAGTGGGGAAAGAAGATATGGAAGATGTATGCAAAGCAACTCACAAAGTAACAAGATTTTTAGGTGGTTCGGTCCACAGACCTACGTCCACCCCACACTCTAACCAGAGTGTGGCTTACTGCTGCCAAACAGCTTGAAACCGCTGGGCGTGACAGCTTGCCTACAAACCGCTGACTAACAGCTTACGCTGGGCCTTATAGCTTAGCCGACCGCTAACTAACAGCTTGACCGCTGGGAATTATAGCTTCACCGTCTGCTGGGCAATACAGCTTGGCCGTCTAGAGGAACCAATCCTCTGCTACCGCTGAGTGACACAACTTGCTCTGCTGACTAACAGCTTGAAAAAAGATGAAAAGGAAAACAAACGATCGAAAATCACAGCAACTGAAAGCTGAGGAAATGGCAAAACAGATATAGCTCACGTAGGAGCTGACTGGCCTGGATTTGATCCGAGGTCCAGTAGGATAAATCTTCAGGAAACTTCAACCTTCTCCACGGGCTCTCTCTCTCTCTCTTTCTTCTCTTATGCTCTCTCTTTCTTTCTCTTCTGCTCTCTCTTTCTTCTTCTTCTGCTGGCTCTCTTACTCTTCTCTCTGGCTGCGCGCAGATGTCTTCTGTTCAGCGTTGCTCCCTTTCTGCAGAAGAAAGGTCTTATATAAGGCTTCAGTCTGGGGCCCACTAGCTCACAACCTAGGCGTGTAGAGAGAACGTTCCCGCCAGGAAGCTTCAGGAATCTTTCAGCCACGTGTCAGAATCTCCATTGTTTAGCTATCCACGTGGCACCTTCTTAGAATAATGATCAGCCTTGGATCAAGTGCCATTTGATTATTCTGCTTATATCACGTGCTCCTGTTCTTCTGATCCTCGTAAGTAAGGTACTCAGGTGCACATTCACCTGCGTGCTTAAGTTCCATATGGATGCACCGACTTAGTTTGCTATCCTGAGGAGAGTTTGCACCGAGTTGCTTCACACGTTGCACCAAGCTTGTTCTCTCGAAGCCAGACATTGCATCGACTGGGTCGTGCTGGCGAAGGCATTGCACCGACTTACTAGAGTAGTCGTGCTGGCAAAGACGTTGCATTGACTTGCCCGTGCAGAGAAGGGATGCTTTGACTTTGAAGCTCAACCATATGAAAATCTGTTCACACAGCAGTCAAATGCATAGACTTAATAGGGCGTACAAACTAGTGTGCACGAGCTCAGTAGGTGTTATTCAAGAGAGTATGCACAGACATAACCTGAATGTAGAGTTAAGAAATGCACAAACTGCACACACACACATGCACGGACTCAGTGTTTACATGCAAGCATATGCACAGACTTGATTCTAGTACATGGCCAATAGATGCACTGACTATGAATACGTAGAGTACAAACATTGCACAGACCTAATCGAGCCAGAGATGAAATTTGCACCAACTTAGCTATGCACATGCACAGACCTCATGCGCAATGCAACATAAAGTGCCCAGAGTTATCTTGCACAGACTCTGCGCGTGCATCAACAAAAGTTCCACCGACTACAACCCTATACTGACCTAGATATGAACTGACATCAACATGCACCGAGGTCGTATGACAGAACTTGCACCGACTATGTGCAAGCGTGCAGCAGCAAGAAGTGCACCGACCTTTTATTGCTTAAGACAAGACTTGCACCGACCGTGTATGTGCAGGATGGCCTATACCTTATATGCATGTGAACAGTGATATGCTCGGACCTCAACCATGCACATAGCTATATGCATAGACTCGAATGTGCACTGACTTGTGTGTAAAATGCTCACATATGCACCGACCTTGACCCTATTCTCACCATATGCACAAACCTATATCCAGGTGACGCAGACTTGAACATGTATGCACAGACCTTGTCTAAGCTGGCTATCATGAATGCATAGACCTTGTCTAAGCTGGCTATCATGAAGTGCACAGACCTTGAATGCATGCTGTCTATACTAGCATTGACCTTGATCTGTTCGATGAAATGCCATGCACCCTGATGAAGTTGTACGCAATATAACATGCAAAAACCAGATGCTCATTCAATCATGCTCATTCAGTCTTTCATACAAATATAGTGTGACTTATAGTGTTTTCTATCATCAAAACCACAGGGGCACAATAATCTCCCCCTTTTTGATGATGGCAACACCACTATGAGTCACACTGGCTCAAGTCAAACTATTCTCCTCCTTTGACTTCATCAAAAAGGAACTAGTTTGAGATGAGAGTTACAGACATGCATGATATGATTGAATTAAAATATTCTCCTCTTGTAAAATCATTAAGGCATAGAAAATACAGAGGCAGTTAAACAATTAAGCACCAATCAAGTATATGTTGCAGATCTATTCTCTCCTTATGAATAATTAATGCAATTCATGGAGAACCTGATGCTTACATGATGCAGACGAGACAAGAACTAATCAATATATCCTCCTCCTTTGACAAGATCACAAATAAACCTCCCCCTTTAAAAAGCAATAAGTGCAATCTATACAAGACCTAACCTCTTCTTTAAAAACAATCCAATGCTCCCTGATCTGAATGAAGCAAGGCTTTCAGGAATGTAAGGTGAGGGATATGTCAAGAAGACATTCAGGAAGGATGACATGGCAGCATGCAGAATACAGGATCTTTCAAAGAAATATAAGATTTTCAATAAGATACTTATTTCATAAATCTGAATAAACGGATGGTTCAGACTCTTCCATTATAGGGGCTTATGAATTTTTATTTGAACATCATGGTTTAAATATGATGTATACACAGTTTGTCAATAAAATTCTGTACTCATATCTGAACATCAATGTTTAATAAAAGTGAACCAAGCCCTCATATTTATATCTTGATTAACCTCCCTTCTTCTTACTCAGTCAATTTCAATGACTTCTTTAGAAATTACAATCATTAGTATTGAGGTTAAACAACATGAAGGAATTCAAATTTGGTTCTGAGGATCAGCCATACTTCTTCAAATAATTTCAGATTTTTCTTTATGCACAGTACAAGATTTCATAGCAAGTTTACCAGGTGCAATTAAGTTTAGTACACACCTTGTGGCTAGAGGATACACGTTGTTTGGATGCCAGTATCCCTAAGCACTTAGTATGACTAACTGTCATGCTTCAGAGATAGTATTGTCACCTCATGACATACTTCATCTTATTTCATTGATAAGTGAAGTATATTTCTCAGTATTCAAGCCATTGCTCTGCCTGTATTTTTAATGAATTTTATTTAGCAGAGTTAATTATGGCACTTCATGACACAGTCCTCTAGACTTCATGGTCAATAGACATGGTTTCTCAGTGACCAAAATCATTGCACTAATAGAATTTATCCTTAGGAACATTTCAGATTCATCAGATGTTAAAAAAATAATACTGATTTCATATAATTCAACTAAATAAAGCCATGATTGTAATATGAGAAATTTCACTGTTGAAATATGAGAATGAATAGCTGCTTGCTAAGATCTCAAAGTTTGAGCTGTGTGGTTTGATTTAATTCTTCTACCCCTATTCTATGTGATTGATATTGCATATTATCTCTTCTGCTTTTGTCTCTTCAGATCTAGCATAAATTGATCTATTCTATAAGTAGACCTTTGGTATATTGAAAAGTGTTTTTGAATTGACAAGGCCAGTCTTGTCAAGACGATAGCACCTTGCGTGAGCAGAATCATTGGATTCATACCTCCGCCTAGTACCAAAGAATTATCATGGCGATAGATTTTGATAGATCTAATTTGTAATTATACAGATCTAAATTTCTAATTGCTACTTTATCACATTTGTTTTAAATCGGGTAAAAGATTTCTTAAAATATCGAATAACCTAATTCACCCCCCCTCTTGGGTGTCATTGATCGCGGGACTTCAATTGGTAGACATCATGGAATCCTAGACATCCCACTATGCACCACTCATGCACTAACGGTCTTTTGGATTTGGGAGGTTTGGGTGACTTGGGTGGACCAGGAGAGTTGAATGCACCGTCTTCCGTGCCCCAATGAATGGGCTCCGTCCGAAGTGTAGGCGGACTGGCCCGTGGGGAAGGGGTGTGATAGTGAACTCCCCTAAAGAAGTGGAGTAGATATGGTGGGTCAAGGGGTTCACTAGGGAAGGGGTCGAAGGGATCAAAGAAAGTATGACCCCTCGAACTGGGTTCCCACATGTCACGGTCCCATGTCTGAAGTTCTTGAAGGTGTAGGTGGTCACCTTCATCCATTATGGTAAGAGGGACGACGATCTCATAGAGTAGATATGGATCCTCCCTCGGGATGGCACTACCGTAAGAGGGGACAAAGCCAAGCTCATCGGGAATGGGGAAGAACAACAGGACCTCGGTGGTGATATGACCCAAGGTGTACACCGAGGTAATAGACCCCAAGCCGGGAGCAAGAAGTTATGACTATAGGGTTGGTCAGACCCTAAGGCCAACATATATGTCAGATCCCATTGACATTCTAAACTCTTTAGTAGGTCCTTCGTACTTTCTACGAAGCAAAAGGACTGGAAAGTGGTGTGAAAGGAGTTAATGGGGACTACTGGGAGTGCTGGGTCCATGGATGGGTAGCAAGGCGGTCTAGGGACCAAGCCTATCTTGAGCCAACTAAGTAGGGGCTCATCGATGAATAACTTTCCCATTAAAAACACGGGTGGCTCCAAATGAGGTGGCTCCGAATAAAGATCGGAATGTAAAGTAGGTGGCAAAGGAGCTCTAGGGGAAGGATTCCCCAGCTGTGGTGGGTGAGGTCGCGGGGCAGGAGCGTCCTACCTTGGGGGCTCATGTGGCCGTCCGACCGGCTCCACAGTCTACTGAGAAGTAGATGCTCGCTGAAGGGCAGCATCAAACCTTGACTCGAAAGGCTCAACCTCTAGAGCGACCTGATAAGAATGCTCCAGAGTGGTCACATCGCGGCAAAGCAATTCAAACTGGTAGTGAAGCCACAAACCTCTTCGGAATTGAAATGCAGTCGTGGTGCTCTCCTCTCCAACTCCACTTCCCAATCGGTACTCATCGAACTCCCTAATGTACTCAGACACGGACGTGTTGCCTTGGACGGGTCTGATCGGGGCTTTCTCTTGCATTGGGGGGACTTGGGCGTAGGGGTTGGCCATAGTTGCAAAGAGATGGGAATTGGTTCCCCTAGGAGTGGGCATGCATTGAAACACTTTTTTTTCTTTATGCAAAACTTTTATGCAAGACTAATGCAAGCACCTAGACACGACTCTAAATGGTGAAATGGGGCAAAATGTGGACTCGAATAGAAACCTATACTCAACCCATATCCGATACGTGGTGGAGTTTTGATCCGAAGATCACACTCACGCAAGTGTGCTACCTTCCCGATAGGCGTAACCTATCATTCCGGGAACACCTTTTGATATACCGGGTATAGGAATGCAAAGCGACTCCTTGGACCGACTACCTTAGACTCGACTAAGCTCTGATACCAATTTAATGCGGGACGACAACGAGACTAGACTCAGACTTGTTGCGACCTTGGACTCTATAGGACGACGCGACTAAAGAGATGACACGACCAGTAACAACACAACAACGCGGCACCTAAAGAGCTCCAGAAGAGGTGAACATGCCCCAAACAAGAAGCGCTAAACTCACGGTCGTCCCCGGCGAGGGAAACATGACGATTTGCACGGTTGAGTAACCGACTTTGAGTCTCGGGTGGTCGGCTCACTCTCGTACTCGGAACGAGTCACGGGATGGGTCTCGCACTCACAACTCACAGCGGTGATTAAGTATGAACTAGCTAGAAAAATAACCTACTCACATGCAGTGGCATCTAGAACGCATACTAAACAAGCAAATACGACAAAGAGGGTGGTGAATGTACCTCCACGCTCGGGGCATGGGGAAGACGTCCCGGCCAAGTTCCGTGACTCCCGGTACAATAAATAAAGTTAATTACAGCAGTGATTTTCTTGCCCACTCCACGCAGGAAGGTAAAGGGCGACACAAAAAATGCCGGGAGCATTGAATTGGGTTGACGGGCAACAACGCGGCCGGTTCCGGGTAGCGGCTCCGGTTCTGCGATTTGCTGGCCGGTAGGATAGCGAACACGGACGTCCAAAGGGACGTCGGCCTCCTGGGATCTTCTGAAGGTGGCGGTGCACTGGGACAGTGGCGGAGAGTCCCTCGTCGACCCCCGGGGAGTGGCGGTTGCTGAAACTATCCCGAGGTATTTATTCTGGAATTATCCGGTGACCCCTTGTTGTTGGCCAGTCTCGCAGTGGAAATGCGCGCCTCCACGAAAATGTCTAGAACGACCGGATCCGAAGTCCGATCGGGGTGAGATTAGCGCCGTTGTAAAGAGGACTCAGAGATATTCATCATATTGGAATTTCAGATCCATCCAACGGCTGGATTGTAAATGAAAACTATTACAAACGGACTGAGTTCTCTATCCCGGAACACAGAACATATGGGGTAGAACAGAATCTACCTGTTCTTGGGGTTTGACCGAAAATCAAATGGAGTATCTAGGACTTGGGGATTTTTGTGGAGAAAGGGGGGATTATGGTGGTCACGCACATAATTTTTTTATATTTTTCTGACAACATTTTGGGGGTGGGAAAAATCGGCTACCACAGACTATCTCGAAGATCTGCACACAGGCAGACTGTGAGAAGGAAAAACAAAAGACTGGGAGGGGGCCTAAATGGGCTCTGATCTTCGTGAAATTTAAATTGGGAATGGTGGACGATGGGAGGAACCTACTCTCAAAACCTCATCACGGTCAGACGGTTGGATCTCCCGTACCAAACTTTTTACTGAGCTGCTATCCAGGAATCCCGAAATTCAGGACAGCAGGCCGGGGTTGATGTTGTGCTGGCTTGATGGCGGCACGAACGGCGGCGGCGGTGATCGTTGGCAGCAGCAAGAGGAGGAGAAAGGGAGGAAGTTCTCCTAGAAATCTTTGGGTTTCAGCCCTAGATCTGAAGAAACTTGGAGGAGGAAGAAGAAGAACGAGTAGAAGGGGAGAGAGAGGGGGTGCGCCCAAGGCTAATTCTAATAATAATTCTTCATTAATTCCCACAAAATGGAAAATACAAGAGTTATATAGAAATGTATAAAGGACCTAAACTATCCCTAGATCTAGGGTTTGGGAGGGGTAAACAAGGGATAGGATAATTAATCCCCATGTGGTCAAATGACCAAAATAAAAAAATACAACATGAATAAAATACATTAAAGGGGGGGGGCTTTGAAAAAAAAGGGTGACAAATTTTATTTTTCTTCCATTTTGTCCCCTTGGTCCAAGTCCAATCTTGAACTTTGAACCAGCCCCACATGGCCCATAATCCTAGGTGGACCAATGGGAAAGAGAGTGGGGGACCCTACTAGACCTACTGACATTTTACATAGAAACCCAAAGATTCATAAAGACTAACAAATTGGCTTATAATGCCTTACAATTGCAACCCAATTAACCCAAGGATATAAATACAAACAAAAAGGATACAAATATAAAAATAAAATGTTAGTGCTCGGTGTTGATTCCCATCAATTCTCCCCGGGTGGGAAGAACTCGACCTCGTCGAGTAAGGGGTGCGGCTGCTCGTATGGCTCCTGTGGATCTGTCACAGACCAGGTAGCGCGGAGTACGCTCCACTCTAAGTAATCGTCACCTGCTCATCCCGTATATATTCGATATACGCATGCTGCTGTGGGAATGAGGCTAGAGGTGGACACTCCGGGGTGGGGTCACTCTCAAAGGAAGGAGACGATTCAATGACTCACGAGGAATCACCGCGGAGTCCCTATATGTGACTAGATCCGAGACATTGAGTAGAGCCGATCCCAAATTCCGGCAAGTTTACAACGTACGCATTAGACCCGACTTGCCTCACACTCGAAAGGGACTGACACCGCGAGCAGACATGAGACCGACTATGCGACTCCTAATATGCTCGACACATGTATGTATAGACTCTTGACAAACTAGACGAATAAAGAAAACATGAACTCACACATGACCCTAGACAAACCTACTGTTAGACCGACCCATATGCAATGGTGGACCAGGACATCCGAATGTGTGCCACGCATACACAAGACGCAACCAAATGTAGGTGGCATCATGGAATCCTAGACATCCCACTATGCACCACTCATGCACTGACGGTCTTTTGGATTTGGGAGGTTTGGGAGGTTTGGGTGGGCTAGGAGAGTTGAATGCAGCGTCTTCCGTACCCCAATGAACGGGCTCCTTGCGGAGTGTAGGCGGACTGGCCTGTAGGGAAGGGGTGTCATAGTGAACTCCCCTAAGTAAGTAGAGTAGATATGGTGGGTCAAGGGGTTCACTAGAGAAGGGGTCGAAGGGATCAAAGAAAGTATGACCCCTCGAACTGGGTTAATACATGTCACGGTCCCATGTCTGAAGTTCTTGAAGGTGTAGGTGGTCACCTTCATCCATTATGGTAAGAGGGACGGTGATCTCACAGATTAGATATGGGTCCTCCCTCGGGATGGCAGTATTGTAAGAGGGGACAAAGTCAAGCTCATCGGGAACGGGGAAGAACAACAGGACCTTGGTGGTGATATGACCCAAGGTGTACACCGAGGTAATAGACCCCAAGCCGGGAGCATGAAGCTATGACTATAGGGTTGGTCAGACCCTAAGGCCAACATATATGTCAGCTCCCATTGACATTCTAAACTCCTTAGTAGGTCCTTCACACTTTCTACTATGCAAAAGGATTAGAAAGTGGTGTGAAAGGAGTTAATGGGGACTACTGGGAGTGATGGGTCCATGGATGGATAGCAAGGTGGTCTAGGGACCAAGCCTATCTTGAGCCAACTAAGTAGGGGCTCGTCGATGAATAACTTTCCTGTTAGAAACACGGGTGGCTCCAAATGAGGTGGCTCCGAATAAAGATCAGAAGGTAAAGTAGGTGGCAATGGAGCTCTAGGGGAAGGATTCGCCGGTTGTGGTGGGTGAGGTCACAGGGCAAGAGTGTCCTGCCTCTGGGGCTCATGTGGCCGTCCGACCGGCTCGACACTCTGCTAAGAAGTAGATGCTCGCCGAAGGTTAGCATCAAACCTTGACTCGAAAGGCTCAACCTCTAGAGTGACTTGATAAGAATGCTCCCGAGTGGTCACATCGCGGCAAAGCAATTCAAACTGGTAGTGAAGCCGTAAACCTCTCCGAAACTGAAATGCGGTCGTGGTGCTCTCCTCTCCAACTCTACTTCCCAACCGGTACTCATCGAAGTCCCTAATGTACTCAGACACAGACTTGTTGCCTTGGACGGGTCTGATCGAGGCTTTCTCTTTCATTGGGGGTGACGGGATCGTCCCAGGATGAACAAGCGGCATTCGATCAACAAAGTGGCGTCGAAAACTATCAAACTTTATTTGCCAAATGTTTTATGGGCCACATTAGTGGGCCTAATATGTGTGTTTTATTTTTATAGGAATTAAGTTATATCCATGTAAGAGCCTTTTTTTAATAGTGTCTTTTAGTCTTCCAATTGGAGGTATAATGAGTGTTAGGTAATAGTTAAAGTTTTAATGAGTGTCTTTTGATCTTCCATGTGGAGTCTATAAAAATGTCATGTAACCTCTCTTTAAAGTAATGGAGAATAAAGTGATGTTAATTTTTGGAAAGATGTAGCCCCTTACCCTCTCCACCTTTCTCTCCTCTCTTCCCATCCCTTCTCTCCCACGTTATCTCCTCTCTCTCCTCCCAGCCTTCCCACTTCGCAGGCGCCCCCCTAGCCCTCTCTTGTATTCTACCTCTTCCCCATCTACTTTCCTCTTCCCTCTCTCAATCTTCCTGCTACCCCTCCCTGAGCGACGGCCTTCTCTTCCTCTATCCTCTCCCTTGGCTTCTCCATCTCCCCCTCCCTCACATCTGCCCGCTTGGCCAACTACCCGACCCCCCCTTCCCTTGGCTATCTTTCCCCCCTCTTCCCCTGCCGCGGCAGTCATTCCTCTCCCCCCCTCTCCCTCTAACTTCTTCTGAAATGGCCTTTCTCTTTGCTCCCCTCACAAGCTCACACAGGCCAGGTTCCTCAGCCCCCCCTTTCCCAGCCTTCTCTCCCCCTAACCCTCCCACTATCCTGTAGAGACGTCGTACACTCCCTCTCTCCCTGCGCACACACATTGCACTGTGTCCTCCTCTCTTCTTTTCTCTTCTCCGGACTTCTCTCCCGATTCTACTCTCTCTCTCTCTTCTCTCTTTCACACTGCCTCACGGCGGCTTCTTCTCCACCCTCTCCCCCTTTATCCACTCTCACACTCTACCTGCATACACCTCATCTGGCATCCCCCTTACATCCCTTCCCGTGTTCATCTCTCCCTCTCTTCTGCACTCACAGAACGCCACCAGGCTCCCTCCCCCCCTCTCTCTCTAATCCACCCTGCACCACCCGCGTTTGCCCACCACCCGATCTGCCTCATGCTGCGAACGTGGCCGACACACATGCACGCAGGTGTGCTCCCGCCGCCAAGTCCATAACCAGCGCCACCTCCGGCATCGCTAGCAGCCCTCACAGCTACCGCTGCAAGGATAGCCACGCCGCAGCCCACGTCGACGGCCTGCATGTAGGCCACCTTCCATCGCTACCCACGTCAGGCATCCGTCCACCACCGCCGAGCACGTCACCGATGATCACGATGGCATCCTGCCTCACCGGAGCTCTGCCAAGTCTCCCCTCGACGGGCGTGTGCCCATGCGTGCAGCCTGCACCACCACCGGCGGTCCCTCCGAGCACGTCGGTGCACCCGAGCATGCATGGGTGAGAACCTCCGGTCCCCTCTGAGTAGGCAGAGCATGGCCTTCCATCGCTGATGGGTTACTGCCACCGTCCACGGCCCCATCAACTTGTCATCGCCGTCCATCGCCCCCAGCACGCCGGCGAGCTCCCCAGCACACCCTAATGGCACCCACGTCCCTATCGTTGCCGCTGTCAGTTCCCCCCCACCTCCTCTCTCATTCTTTCTGCTCTCTCTCTCTTCCCTCACTCCTTCTCTCTCTACGGGATGAGCCTCTGTAACATACGAAAAACAAACAAAATAAATGACGAGGTGAGCGGGAGAAAACTCCCCCCCTCCCCACCGTGTTTTCTCATCCCTCCCATCCTCTCTATTCTCTCTCTCTCCCATTCTCTCTCTTCTTATTAACCATCGTAGCAGAACCATGAAGGAAAAAAAAGTGTAAAGAGCAAATTACCTGAAGTGAAGTGCATGTGCATGGTTTTGCCATGCACTCACGTCACCCTCTCATCCCATCAAATCTCTTTCTTCCCATCTCTCTCTGTTGTCTATCTTGTTATGTATTTGAGAGAAAAAAAAGTTGATGAGTTTTTTTCACAAAAAATAAACGACAGAAAGAAGCGGCAGAGAAGATTTGAAAAAAAGGGTGATGAATTTGTTTTAAAAAAAGCGACAAAAGGAGAAAAAGTGATGAGAAATATTTCTAGAAAAAAAAGTGAGAAAAAAAAAGGAAAAAGGACAATCACAAGTTTGGAGATTTTGTTCTACATCAAATCATTTTCGGACCCGGATGTTCATCTCGCATCAAATGGTATCAGAGCTTAGGGAATCGGACTGTTCCATCAGATCGGGATCCTGAGCTATGAGGTTCGAGGTCGAACCTCTTCCAAGCGGAGGGGTTTGACGGGATCGTCCTAGGATGAACAAGCGGCATTCGATCAACAAAGCGGCGTCAAAAACTATCAAACTTTATTTGCCAAATGTTTTATGGACCACATTAGTGGGCCTAATATGTGTGTTTTGTTTTTATAGGAATTAAGTTATATCCATGTAAGAGTCTTTTTTTAATAGTGTCTTTTAGTCTTCCAATTAGAGGTATAATGTGTGTTAGGTATTAGTTGAAGTTTTAATGAGTGTCTTTTGATCTTCCATGTGGAGTCTATAAAAATGTCATGTAACCTCTCTTTAAAGTAATGGAGAATAAAGTGAAGTTAATTTTTGGAAAGATGTAGCCCCTTACCCTCTCCACCTTTCTCTCCTCTCTTCCCATCCCTTCTCTCCCACGTTATCTCCTCTCTCTCCTCCCAGCCTTCCCACTTCGCAGGCGCCCCCCTAGCCCTCTCTTGTCTTCTACCTCTTCCCCATCTACTTTCCTCTTCTCTCTCTCAATCTTCCTGCTACCCCTCCCTGAGCGCCGGCCTTCTCTTCCTCTATCCTCTCCCTTGGCTTCTCCATCTCCCCCTCCCTCACATCTGCCTGCTTGGCCAACTACCCGACCCCCCCTTCCTCTGGCTCTCTTTTCCCCCTCTTCCCCTGCCGCGACAGTCATTCCTATGCCCCCCTCTCCCTCTAACTTCTTCTGAAATGGCCATTCTCTTTGCTCCCCTCACAAGCTCACACAGGCCAGGTTCCACAGCCCCCCTTTCCTAGCCTTCTCTCCCCCTAACCCTCCCACTATCCTGCAGAGACGTCGTACCCTCCCTCTCTCCCTGCGCACACACGTTGCACTGTGGCCTCCTCTCTTCTTTTCTCTACTCCAGACTTCTCTCCCGATTCTACTCTCTCTCTCTCTTCTCTCTTTCACACTGCCCCACGGCGACATCTTCTCCACCCTCTCCCCCTTTATCCACTCTCACACTCTACCTGCATACACCTCATATGGCATCCCCCTTACACCCCTTCCCGTGTTCATCTCTCCCTCTCTTCTGCACTCACAGAACGTCACCAGGCTCCCTCCCCCCCTCTCTCTCTAATCCACCCTGCACCACCCGCGTTTGCCCACCACCCGGTCTGCCTCATGCTACGAACGTGGCCAACACACATGCACGCAGGTGTGCTCCCTCCGCCAAGTCCATAACCAGTGCCACCTCCGGCATCGCTAGCAGCCCTCACAGCTTCCGCTGCAAGGATAGCCACGCCGCAGCCCACGTTGACGGCCTGCATGTAGGCCACCTTCCATCGCTACCCACGTCAGGCGTCCGTCCACCACCGTTGAGAACGTCACCGATGATCACGATGGCGTCCTGCCTCACCGGAGCTCTGCCAAGTCTCCCCTCGGCGGGCGTGTGCCCATGCGTGCAGCCTGCACCACCACCGGCGATCCCTCCGAGCACGTCGGTGCACCCGAGCATGCATGGGTGAGAACCTCCGGTCCCCTCTGAGTAGGCAGAGCATGGCCTTCCATCGCTGATGGGTTACTACCACTGCCACCGTCCATGCCCCCATCAACTTGTCATCGCCGTCCATCGCCCCCAGTACGCCGGCGAGCTCCCCAGCACGCCCTAATGGCACCCACATCCCTCTCGTTGCGCTGTCGGTTCCCCCCACCTCCTCTCTCATTCTTTCTGCTCTCTCTCTCTTCCCTCACTTTCTCTCTCTCTACGGGATGAGCCCCTGTAACATACGAAAAACAAACAAAATAAATGACGAGGTGAGCGGGAGAAAACTCCCCCCCTCCCCACCATGTTTTCTCATCCCTCCCATCCTCTCTATTCTCTCTCTCTCTCTCCCATTCTCTCTCTTCTTATTAACCATCGTAGCAGAACCATGAAGGAAAAAAAAGTGTAAAGAGCAAATTACTTGAAGTGAAGTGCATGTGCATGGTTTTGCCATGCACTCACATCACCCTCTCATCCCATCAAATCTCTTTCTTCCCATCTCTCTCTGTTGTCTATCTCGTTATGTATTTGAGAGAAAAAAAAGTTGATGAGTTTTTTTTACAAAAAAAGAACGACAGAAAGAAGCGGCAGAGAAGATTTAAAAAAAAAGGGTGATGAATTTGTTTTAAAAAAGTGACAAAAGGAGAAAAAGTGATGAGAAATATTTCTAGAAAAAAAAGTGTGAAAAAAAAGGAAAAAGGACAATCACAAGTTTGGAGATTTTGTTATACATCAAATCATTTTCGGACCCGGATGTTCATCTCGCATCAGGGGGGACTTGGGCGTAGGGGTTGGCCATAGTTGCAAAGAGATGTGAATTGGTTCCCCTAGGAGTGGGCATGCATTGGAACATTTTTTTTTCTTTATGCAAAACTTTTATGCAAGACTAATGCAAGCACCTAGACATGACTCTAAATGGTGAAAAGGGGTAAAATGCGGACTCGAATAGAAACCTATACTCAACCCATATCCGATACGTGGCGGAGGTTTGATCCGAATATCGCACTCACGCAAGTGTGATACCTTCCCGATAGGCATAACCTATCATTCCGGGAAAACCTTTTGATATACCGGGTATAGGAATGCAATGCGACTCCTTGGACCAACTACCCTAGACTCGACTTAGCTCTGATACCAATTTGATGCGGGATGACAATGGGACACGACTCGGACTTGTTGCGACCTTGGACTCTATAGGACGACATGACTAAAGAGACAACGTGGCCAACAACGACACAATAACTTGGCACATAAAGAGCTCCAGAAGAGGCGAACATGCCCCAAATAAGAAGTGCTAAACTCACGGTCATCCCCGGCGAGGGAAATGTGACGATCTGCACGGTTTAGTAACCTGCTTTGAGTCTCGGGTGGTCGGCTCACTCTCGTGCTCGGAACGAGTCACGGGATGGGTCTCGCACTCACAACTCACAGCGGTGATTAAGTATGAACTAGCTAGGAAAAAAACCTACTCACATGCAGCAGCATCTAGAATGCATACTAAAAAAGTAAATACGACAAAGAGGGTGGCGAATGTACCTCCACGCTCGGGGCGTGGGGAAGACGTCCCGTCCAAGTTCCGTGACTCCCGGTACAGTAAATAAAGTTAATTACAGCAGTGATTTTCTTGCCCACTCCATGCAGGGAGGTAAAGGGCTACACAAAAAATGCCGGGAGCACCGAATTGGGTTGATGGGCAGCAAGGTGGCGGGTTCCGAGCGGCGGCGGGCAACGGCTCCAGTTCTGCGATTTGCTGGCCGACAGGACAGCGAACACGGACGTCCAAAGGGACGTCGACCTCCTGGGATCTTCTGAAGGCAGCGGTGCACTGGGACAGTGGCAGAGAGTCCCTGGTCGACCCCCGGGAGTGGTGGTTGCTGAAACTATCCCGAGGTATTTGTTCTAGATTTATCCGGTGACGCCTTGTTGCTGGCGAGTCTTAGAGCAAAAATGTGCTCCTCCACAAAAATAACCGGCACGACCAGATCTGAAGTTGGATCGGGGCGAGATGAGCGCCGTTGGAAAGAGGACTCAGAGATCTTCAACATACTGGAGTTTCAGATCCATCCAACGGCTAGATTATAAATGAAAACTACTGAAAACTGACTGAGTTCTCTGTCCCGGAACACAGAACAGAGAGGGCAGAACGTAATCGACCTGTTGTTGGGGTTTGACCGAAAATCAAATGGAGGATATCGGACTTCGGGATTTTTGTGGAGAAAGGGGGAAGAGTGGTGGTCATGCACATAATTTTTTTTCTATTTTTCTGACAACGTTTGGGGGGTGGGAAAAATGAGCTACCACAGACTATCTCGCAGATCTACACACAGGTGGACTGTGGGAAGGAAAAACAAAAGACTGGGAGGGGGCCTAAACGGTCTCTGATCTTCGTGAAATTTAAAATGGGAATGGTGGACGATGGGAGGAACCTACCCTCAAAACCTCATCATGATCGGACGGTTGGATCTCAGGTACCAAGATTTTTACTAAACTGTTGTCCAGGAATCCTGAAATTCAGGGCAGCAGGCCGGGGTTGATGTTGTGGCGGCTTGATGGCGGCACGAACGGCGGCGGCGATGATCGTTGGCAGCAGCAAGAGGAAGAGAAAGGGAGGAAGATATCTCAGAAATCTTAGGGTTTCAGCCCTAGATCTGAAGAAACTTGGAGGAAGAAGAAGAAGAACAAGTAGAAGGGGAGAGAGGGGGGGTGTGCCCAAGGCTAATTCTCATAATAATTCATCATTAATTCCCACAAAATGGAAAATACAAGGGTTATATAGAAATGTATAAAAGACCTAAACTATCCCTAGATCTAGGGTTTGGGAGGGGTAAACAAGGGATAGGATAATTAATCCCCATGTGGTCAAATGACCAAAATAAAAAAATACAACATGAATAAAATACATTAAAGGGGGGGGGGTGGCCCTTTGAAAAAAAGGGTGACAAATTTGATTTTTCTTCCATTTTGTCCCCTTGGTCAAAGTCTAATCTTGGACTTTGAACCAGCCCCACATGGCCCATGATCCTAGGTGGACCAATGGGAAAGAGGGTGGGGGACCCTACTTGACCTACTGGCATTTCACATAGAAACCCAAAGATTCCTAAAGACTAACAAATTGGCTTATAATGCCTTACAATTACAACCCAATTAACCCAAGGATATAAATACAAACAAAAAGGATATAAATACAAAAATAAAATGTTAGTGCTCAGTGTTGATTCCCATCAGTTTCAAGTGAAGTTTTGAGGATCGGCGGCGATCCGCCGCGTTTCGGGCTGCCCCGAGGTAGGGTGACGGATCCTTAGCTCATTTACCATCTTTCCTGCGATTTCTAGGCCGAGAGGAGGTCGAGAGGGCTTCATTTGAGCCGGGGAAGGGAAAACCATGCTTTGGGGTTTGAGCGCCGGATCTTACGATTTAATGCGTTATTTCGTGGTTTGATGGCATCAAACGATGCTCTAGGGCATGGGGAAGAGTTCCCCCGTTGTTTTCCCTTTATCTGGGGGTGAATGGGGCGTGGAATGGCATTTTTGGGTCATTTCCGCTGTTCTCGGTCTTCCGGAATGGAAGTGGTCCTTCCATGAACCGTTTCTTGCTAGAAGCGGCCCCAAATAGACCATTTTCTGGCCCCAAGTGTCGGTTGGGCTTAGCGGTCATGCGATAGACCGCTAAGGCCCAGTGGTGGCCTATCAGCCGACCGTTTGCCCTATGGGCCGGCGTGACTTTTGAGGCATTTTGATCGTTGGCATTTGACCATTGGAGGTTTTTGGGATTAAGCGGTCATGGGGCGACCGTTTAACCCAGCCTTGCAGTCCTAGAGAGACTGTTTCATGTCCAAACGGTCACAAGGTGACCGTTTCACTCCTTCGCAGCTCCATGGCGTGGCGGTCCCCATGAGTCCGTTTACACCATGAGGCGGCCTAGGAGTGGACCGTTTTTGTCCTAAGCGGTCTGCAGGAGACCGTTTCTGGCAGTCCATCATTAGACCATTTTTTTCCTGAGGCGGTCCAGAGTGGACCGCCACCTGTCTTCTATCTGACCTGCCGTCCGACTGATGCTGGGCGTGGGTGCCGTGGGAACCGCAGGGAGTGGCGTGGTTTGGCTGATGTCACTGTAAGTCGGTGTCAGTATGAGGAGCAATCCTTGTACTTTGTCTTGTTTAGACGTTGTTTTCCGTTGGCTAGAGAGTCTACTCTTTCAGCAACCCTCCACTAGTCGTAGCCTTCCGACACGCGAGTGGTCACACCAGGGAGTGGTGGTGAGGCTACCCCGAGAGATGGTTTTTAGACTAGTTACCATAGGACCCCACGTCTTGCAGCTAGAGTCCGGTTGAGGGGAAAACCAGTCAGAGGGCCTGACCTAGGACGCATGGTCTGTGGGTGCACACGTCATCGGGGGCAACGGACCCGCGCTGACGAGCGTGACCTCGACCAGTCCTTGTTCTGTGGTTACTAGTACGGGTCCCCGTTCAGCCAGGGTGCGATGAGGGAGACACCTAAGGCGCGGTCTAAGATGCTAGGGGGCGCATCCGGCCTTGCTTCTATTGGGTGGTACTCCTGTCTTTGTCAGGTAGCGATTCTTGGTGTTCTGTCGGGTTGTCTCAATTTTTATGCCATGTGGTCGGTACTTGACGTGGCTGAGCTTTCCCGTTTACTAATTTTGTTTACCTTCGCTCTACGTTTGGTTAATGTTAGCCTCTGACTTCTTTTCGTGCAGTTTCTTGTTTTGCGAGGTGGGGGTCTGGGTGATCCCCACTGAGCATTTTTTTTTAGGCTCATTCCCAGCATCTTTCCATGGTTTCAGGTGAGGCGAGGCTTCAGGGGAGTGCTTCTGAGGCTCCACGTGGTTCTAGTGCCCAGGGTTAGTTGTCAGTTGCTTGAGCCGGGGTATGCCCAGTGTAGTTGTACTTTTCTTTCTGGACTGTACTAGTTGTGGACTACTGTTATATTTTAGACTGTTGTTATATTGTGGACCATGTAAATTGTTTAATATTATTTATTATTAAATCCTGCTTATTCATATAAACTGCGTAGTTCTGTAATTATTTTAGATTCTCGTATATTTCCACACCATCCTTTTAACCCTTCCGAGTCTTTGGGTTCGTGGGTGGCGGTTCAGGATTCGGGTTATCGGGTCTCTCCTGGTATTCGGATCTCGAGTCGTTACACCGGCGAGCTGGCAACTAGGAACCTCCGCACAGCATCCTCAAACCTCAAGGAAGAACCGCCACACCTGAAAAGCAGGGATGAGCCTCCAAACAAAGGCTCAATATTGGTCCCGCGGTACTCCAACCGAAAATAATGGTAGTAGCGGAAAGGAAAGCAGCAACAACTATAGCAGGAACAGCGAACCGGTGGCCGGTCAAAACTCGGCACTACAGTTACTCCTACTGTATCGAAAAAACACGTCCCGATCTCACGGTCGGGAGACTACCGAACTCACGGAAGAACCTATGGCTACGTCGCCAGAAGAAACAACCATGACCTCGCAGTCATTGACCTAACACCGTCTAGGGAAAACCCTCGGTGACGCTCACCAAAAACCCCTAGACCTCTACCTCGGGAACACTACCTGAAACTATTTGGGAACCATGTCTCGCAGACAGGAAACAAAACCCGAAAATAGGGGAGTCACGTCTCACATGACGGGAGTACCTGCCCACTAGAAGCAAGGCCAGATGTGTCCACTGACGACTTAGTCCACGGCCTCAGGTGTCTCGCTGCGACGCCCCAGGCAGAGACAAAGACACTGTACAGTAACCAGGAACATAGAACAAGAACTAGCTGGCCGGGGTCGTGCTCGTCAGCGCGGGTCCAACTGCCCCTAACAACGTGTGCACACACTAACCACGCATCCCAGGTCAGGCCCTCTGACTGGTTTTCCCCTCAGTCAGACTCTGACCGCAAGATGTGGGGCCCTACGGTAACCAGCCTAAAAACCGTCTCTCTCGGGTCAAGCCTCGCCACCACTCCCTGGTGGGACCACGCTCGTGTCGGAAGGCTACAACTAGTGGGGCGTCATTGATGTGACCACTCTCTGAGGAGAAACTCTGAGAAACGCACACACACCCTGCGCGAAAGTCGCGAAGAACCAAGTTGTGCCAAGCCACTTGACTTTGTACAATCCACTAAACTCACTAAATCTGACGATCCTTGAGTCACAAGACTCGGGGTCAAGACTATTGCATCGAACAGTGCTATGCCGTCAATCTGCCCTAACCCTAGGGTCAGAAAACTCGGCACAATGACTCACGAGACAATTCACAACTGCTAAGACTATTCCCTTGAAAAGGGAACTAAGAAACCCTCCAGCCCCAGGCTGGGTGACGGGACTCACAGTTCACAGGCCACACACACGGCCATAGAAGCATGATTCCCAAGGTAGCTCACAAGCCGCCAAGTCGATTCCCTATCCCATGAAAAAGTTGGAAACCTCTAGCCCCAGGTTGGGTGACTGGACTCGCAGTCCAAGGCCATACACTTGGCCCACTCAAGAACCATCTTCCGGAGAAACTCACGACATGCGGGGGAACCCCACCGCACTCACACAGATATATGGTGACTCAACCAAGCGTAACACAAAGTCTGGAACACATACACAGGGTTGCCTGAACCCTCTAAATCTACGGACACGCTAATCAAGATAACACGGTACCTCCAGACATTCCAGGAACATGGTCACGGAACCCATGGGATGTCCGGGACACTCACGAGGCCGATGGTCGACCACTGGGTCACAACCGGGTCGACTGGAGACCAACACAACGCTAAACGGGCATGGCAAGCACGAAAACCAAGTGGCGGTCCTCCCTGGACCGTCATAGAGTCTGGCGGTCTGGCTAGGACCGCAAAACTTGGCTTAGCGGTCCAGCTAGGACCGCACAGCCCCAAATTCCCTCGAAACCCAGGCAGTCACTCCCAAGTCGCCAAGAAGGATGGCGGTCCATTGCCTGACCGCTGGGTGTCACCTAGCTGTTAGTCGCATGGCCGCTACCCCTCCTGAGCTTGAACGACTCAAAAACGTAAAACGATAGTGCCCTGGCCGCTATTCGGAGAGTAGCGGCCAATCGCGAGGCCACCACGGGACCTTGGCGGGTCACCCTTTCGCCGCCGCACGCCCGTTACGACAAAGACCGTAGACGGTCCTAGCCTGACCACTACAAGGAGCATGGCGGTCCACACTAGACCGCTAAGCCCTTTAGGCGATCTATCACGCGACCGCAAAACCAACCGACATGGCAGGATAGAACTTGAACTCCCTGATCAAGGGCTTTGACCGGGGATCAAATGAACGAGTTAGGACCTGGAATTTTTATGGTGGGTAGAGGGGAGGGTTACGGTGATGCACATAGTTTTTTTGTAAACTTTGGACAACATGTGAGGGGATGGAAAAATCGGCTACCAAGATCTATCCCGTAAATCTGCACACAGGCAGACTTTGGGGAAGAAAAACAGGTGGCTGGGAAAGGGGACAAACGGGTTCTGATCGACCTCAAACTTAAATTGGGAATGGCCTATGATGGGGGGAACCAACCCTCAAAGTTTCGTCACGATCCAACGGTCGGATCTCCTGTACCAGACCTTTCACCGAGCTACTATCCTGTAACTCCGAGTTTTGGGGCAGCAGGATGATGACCGGTCTTGTGGTGGCTCAACGGCGGCACGAACGGCGACGGCGGTGGTGAATGATCACAGATGATAGAGTAAGAAGAGAAGAAGAAGAAATTTGAGGGAGATAGAGGATTTAGTTCAGATCTGAAGAGGATTGGAGGTGGGAGAGGGAAGAACACCAAGAACACACAAAAGAGAGAGGGGGTGCGCCCAAATGGGATTTTCACTTTAATTCTTCATTAATTTGGTCCAAATACAACAAGAGAATATATAATCAAACCCTAGGTCTAGTCAAATGACTTAGAATACCCTTGGTCAAGGGGGTATAATGGGGAAGGGAGATTAAACAAAGCTTAAATAAATCCCCATGTGGAGACAGAGGGGGGCGCCCCTTTCATAAGTCAACATAAGGGGCTTCCATTAATTAATCCCCTTGGACCATATTTCCCCCCCCTTAGACCAAAATAAATAAAAATACAAATACATGGTCATTTATTCTACCATTGACCCAATATAAAAACCCAAGATAATACAAGCCAAATACAATCCAAATACATGCTAAATACACACCAAATATGGCCAAATACATATAAAATATAAATACGTATAAAAATACATACTGAAGTATCAGTGCTCCGGTGGCGACTCCAGACTGTCCCCCAGCCACAGAGAGGTCGGTGTCGACTGAGTCGTGCTGCGGGTCCGGTACCGACGGCTCACTGAGTCGAGCCGTACTCGTGCTCTGGTGTCCTCACCACACATGTTCTCTGATTATGAGGGACTCAACTGCTACTCTTTCCTCAATCCTGGCAGAGGAATCAAGTAGGGTTACACATATAAGATTCATGTTGCTTTGATCTTCTCTGATGTCATATGCATGCGTAAGCATCTCTGAAGTCTTTTCTTGTGTTTCAATATGAATCCCTCATAATCTTTTCATTACTGTCCCTACTCTTTCACACACATGTATCAAGGAGTTCATGAAGGCATACTGTTTACCATCAGACTTGTGTTTGTCTCTGACAAATTTCTCCCATCTGCTGTTCTGAACTTGTTCACCGTGAAGAAATTTGGCATCTAGTCTTTCAGCGGCCTTCTTGGATGTTGTTGCATCCTTCTTCTTGCCACGGGTGACCGGAGGAGTCATGGTGAGGGCAGAAAGAAAGAAGAGAGGGTAGCTTGGGTTGCTGGTGCGTTGCAGTAGAGGAATGGAGCTAGCTGGAGTGCTAGGATCCACTGCAGAGGGAGACGGAGGAGGTGTCGACCTCCGCATAGAGATGTGCAGACGCACTGGAGAAGGGGTTTGCGAGAGAAAGGGTTAGAAATGGTAAAGTGAAAATGCGATGTTCAGCAGCCAGTTAAAAAGGTAAAGTTGAGAATTTTCCTTTTTGAAAGAACACCCTTTAGATAAGAAGTTGCTGAAATACCCCTGTTTTTATTTTTAAACAGTTTAAGGCATATAAGCTCAATTTTGAAGAATAAGGTTTAAGAAGAAACCATTTTTGCAACAAATAATATGATTAAAATATTTAAATGAAGTCATATGTTTTAACCAAGCCTATTAATCTTACTAAAGTCAACACACAGTTGATAGAGTTAACAATCTGACTATGCACAAACCTTTATGCATCATGTTAAACTGTAAACATTATCAAATCATATTAGCATCATCAAAATCCCATTAATGCAGCAACAAACACATATGTCATCATGCTTATGACAAGTCATAGTGTTTGACATCATCAAAACACAGAAATCCAACAATCTCCCCATTTTTGATGATGGCAACACTATGAGTCTCATGAATACCATCCCATGAAGGAATGAAGTACGGACGCATCAAATTATTCTCCCCCTTTGACTTCATCAAAAAGAGAAAACAATTAAACTAATGGATGAAAGTGAATCTCCCCGTTGAGAGATGCAGAAAGTGGAGTACTTTTATTAAATCACAGATAAGAATAATGTGACACACTGTTCTTCCTTTATGTTTTTCAAACAAAATGCAGACCTGCTATGGGAATGGAACCAATGCATGACATGACATTAAAGATGCACTCTCCCCCTTTGCACATTCTCCCCCTTAGAGAAATCAGACAATTCTTCCCTTAAGGATGAACTCTGGTTATTCAATGAATCGATCTGGAATCTACCACTATAAGAATTCTGAAGTTCAGAAGGCTGTAAGTGAACAAGGTAATAATGAGTGGTAGTGGAATCCAGTGACACCATAGAGGTGAAAGCATGGAGAACCTTGGTGGTTGTCATTCATGTAAATTTGCCATGCTGAAGCAGAACATCACAGAGAATGCAGTCTAGGCAAAAATTCTATTCTTCCTTTTAAATCAATGCAATGCAGCCATGTCACACAGGAAACAAGGTTTTCAACAGGAAGGATAGATGAGGATATAGGAGGGAAATCAGATTATTGAGCATAGATTTATCAAAACACAGATATTCAGAGATACAGCTAAGTGATTAAACAAAAGATGGCATTGACAGAAATCAGTAATTTGAGCAGATTGAGCAGTGAATTTTTCACAGATGCTGAGATGAAGAATTTTTCAGTGAGATACCAATTTCATAAATCAATATTTATATTTCAGAGTCTTCCATTATAGGGGCTTATGAATTTATTTTGATTGATAATCATGATTTAAGAATGATGTAGACCAAGTTCTTTAATAATATTCAATACTCATATCTGAGACAATTTCTTAATAAAAACGAACCACTTGCTCATATAACATTCTAGTTCGACCTTCTTCCATCTTACTTAGTTTAATTTCAAGATTCCTTTAAGAGTGATGCAATGTAGTATTGAGATTAAACATTCATGAGTACATCTGAATTTAGACTTTTCTTGCAGAAATTTTCTGATGCATATATTCCTCAGAATTTTCTTATTAAGCATCAATTTTTTTTTTCAATGAGCAATTTTGGTTTAATAAACACCTTTTTACATGAGACACAACACGTCTTAGGTGAAATGACCCAGTTACTCAGTGTGATAACCGTATTGCTTCTCTATTTGGAGAACAGAGGTAACGTTAGAAGTATCTTTGACATGAGGAGGCACCTTGATCAGAGGTCTGTGGATGCACTTTTCGATTAGAAAATCTTTCAGCTTGTTTATTGGGTGCGTGGGCATGCCAGTCACAAAGTGATGATTTATTCGGGCTTTGTGGAAGCCCATGGTGTGCTCGATCTGACTTCGTCAGATAATTGTGTGGTTCGGGTCGGGACCAAATCCCATCGTGCAATAAAGGTCACGACGTCATTTAGATCCCCCATACGAGGGAACACCCTTGATTAGTTGCCAAAATTAGGGGCCCTGCGGCCTAAAAGAATTAATACTAACTGCGCAATGGTAAAGAAGAATAAATCACACTAAGGATTCGCATCGGGATAAGAGCCATCGGCCATGTCGGTCATTCACGGATCTTTTCATGTTCGGACGCAGGTCCGTAGTAGAAATGCGACGAAAACTGGGGTGAACCCATTCAAATGTCTACTGAATATACGACAATTTTAATAATGGCTCGGAAGGGATTCGGCCCGAGAAACGGGTCCGGTTTAATCGGAATGTCGGCCCAAGGCAAGGTCGGGTCATGGTCATTTCGGGATAACTCCCAAGACTCAGGCCTGGCTTGCAAGGGCGGCATTATTGTTCCTTCAGGACCGGGTCACTGGGAGAGACGAGGCTGCAATGTGGATTTTGTTTATTATTATCCGAGCTTCTAATTATATCCCCCCTTTTTTATTTCCTATTTCTCTTTGATGCCCCCCTTTTTATTCATTGCATATTCAGATGCGTATACTCATTCGTTTATCTATTTATTATTATTATATTTTTATACATATATTTCATTAGAATTTCCATGTATATTTTTTTATTATTGTTTTTCGTGTTTTGGTGTAGAGGAGTGGGCCGTTGGGGTTAAGAAAAGGTGTGCCGCTGGGCTGGGGATAGTGTGCCGGCGAAGGTACCGGAAGGGTGCATCGGGGGAAAAGGGCGCGAGCATGCCGGCGAAGGGCGCGAGCGGGTGTGCCGGGGAGAGCTGGGAAGAGTCTATCGGACTGGGCGTCGGCGAGTGTGCCGGTGGAGGTGGGGGCTAAAGTGTACCGGCCCGGGCTTCAAAAGGGCGTGTCGGGCTGGGATGTTGAAGGTGCACCGGGGAAGGCCATAGGCAGGTGTGCCGGGTGAGGGTAATGAGGGATAGATGGGGTCAAGGCGTGTGGGGGGAGCTTTAAGGCAGGGTGTACCGGTGGAGAGGCATGGTGGGTGTGCCGGCCAAGGGTGCTAACGAGTGTGCCGAGGGAGGCACCAAGGGAGTGTATCGGGCCGAGGGCGGCAAGGGGCCCACTCCTCCTTGATTTCTTATACTTTTCCCTTCTTCTCTTCCTTGATTTTTATGCAGTCTGTATGGGTCCTCTCTTCCTCTTCTCATAATAGTTTTCCTTTCTTTCTTCTTTGCAGGATGAGTGTTCAAGTTGCTTGGACGCCGTTTGGTCCGGTTCTCTTTTTGTTGATTCCGGTTCTCTTGGCTTGGTCGAAATACTTTACATTAGTCATTTCGTTTGTTTGCTGCTTCCTTTTGTCCTTTAAAATTTTTTTATTTTTAATAAAAAATTCGGCAACATCTCCCCTTGACCTGGATCGTAAGGGAGATAAAGGGAATGCACCCACATGGAGTGGCGGAACCCGACAATTGGAGGTGCGTGCCAAGAGCGACGATACCTTTGATAAAATCTCAGAAAAGCCGAAAGAAAAGACATACCAGAGACCTCTCTAGGACTGGCTAGGGGTGCACCGGGCAAGGGGAAGGGATAGGTGACTAGTGTGTCGGCCAGAGAGCCTATAGGGGCTGGAGAGGTGTGCCGGGCTAAGGGAGGCTAGGGTGTGCCGGGCTGAGGGGCATACGAGGTGATGCTGGCGAACGGGTGAGCCAAGGGTGTGCCGTTGAAGGCATAGGGAGGGTGTATCGGGCAAAGGCCAAAGGGGCCGTGTCGGTGAAGAGGTGTACCAGTGGGGTTGGCCTAAGGGTGTATCGGTCAAAGGCTGGGAGACTACACCGGGCTAGAGAGGCGAGCGTTGGATGGATTGGAACTGGAGAAGGGAAAGAAGCCATGGCTCTTGGCTCAATCAGTGTAGGTGGGAGGCTTCAACTAGGCCAAGGGGGAGGTGAAGCAGAGGGGCCACTGGCCACACTCAAGGGGCATGACAGTGAACCCCATGGGAAGGCCAACAACATAAAGGACAAAGCATGATCGGCATGGGAAGGGAAAAGCCACCGGAAGATGGACGAAGAAGAAGGAATCAAACACACACACAGGGGCCCAAGCAAACAGAGACAGTAAGAAACCCAAAAAAAGATTTTTATTCATGGAAGACAAGGGCCATAACCGGCCACATACACTTCAAAACACTGGGGTAGAAGATACAACAGTGGGAGAAAGAAGAAGGCATGGAGAAGAAGAAATGGGGGAGTTAGGGTCGAGCAGGGGCGACGGCTCCCCGCTCTTCCCCCTCCCCTGCACTACATTCACACCCACGCTCCCTCACTCTCTCTTTCTTACTCTCTCTCATCGCTAGTGGTCACCGGAGGGCCTTCCTCTTCTTCTCTTCTTCTCTTCTTCTTCTTCTTCTTCTCTGTGGAGCGCTTCTGTCTCTGTCTTCTGCGTCTCTGTGTGTGCCTCTGTCTGTGTTGTTCACCAGAGGAGAAGGGTTTTTTTATACCCCAACGGAGGGAGCGTTCGAGCACGAACAATGGTGGTAGGAAGTGACCGGCCTTAATGGGGATTTGACTTCCCCCTCTTCGATGGCAGGAGGTAGGCAACGTGTCTTCCTCCCTGGATGACACCTCAGCGAGCCCACTGCGCGCCAAGGATCTTTAGGGCGTGGGCATCAGATCTCGTTTGCCGGATGCACCAGGCAAGGGCATAGCGTGCCGTTGAAGAGCCAGAACGCTGCACCGTTGGAAGATACAACAAGTGTGCTGCTGGAGGGCTACCAGAGTGTGCCGCTGAGGAGCTGCCAGAGCGTGCCGCTGAGGGGCTGCCAGAGCGTGCCGCTGAAGGGCTGCCAGAGCGTGCCGCTGGGGGGCGCTGGACGGTGTGCCGCTGAAGGGGGCAACAGGGGCCTGCCGCTGAGTGGCAATTGGGTGTGACGCTAAGGGGCCACCAGGGTGTGCCGCTGAGGGGCACATTGAGTGTGCTGTTGAAGGGGCATGGGTGTGTGCCGTTGAGATAGACTTGAGCCCGATTAACGATCCACTTAGTTCTCTTCGGGGCCCACGGGTTGTGAGCTTCCTGGTAGTTGATTTCTCTTCGCTGTCGTGACTCCGGAGAGGGCTTCACGACTGTGTGTGTGTTTGTTCGGAGAGCCTGGATGGCCCATCTTCTCCGTAGTTTCTTCAGTTGAAGTTGTTGTTGATGCTGGACTGGCCGGGACATATGGACGTGCAATTTTACACGCCCACAAATGTCCCCCACCCACGGGTAGCGCGAGCGAAGGATGAGCCGGGCGGTGCCCGTGGGTGTGTTGATTAGCCGGAGTTGTAGCTGAGGCCTTGACATCCGGGGAGGACGACGGTCTCGGCTTGTGATTTGTTGTTCGCGCTTGCGTATCCTCGTATGCCATTATTATATATGCGGATACATATACATATATATATATATATATATTATATTTATTCATTTATTCATTTATTTTCTTTCTCTTCTCCTTTTTTAATCTCATTCATTTTTCTTCTCTCTCTGTCTTCTTTTTCTTCTCTTTTCTATTTTCGTTCTCTCTCTTTTTTTTTACTTCCCTCTCCCCCCCTTTCTTCTTTCCTTTTTCTTTTCTCTCTTTCCCCCTTTTCTCTTCTTTCTCTTTTTCATTTTATTCTCTCTCTTTTTTTTTGCTCGCGGTATAAAAGGGGGCGGGGGTGGCGCAACGAGCCACCCCCTCCTTTGAACTCTCTCTTTCCCTCTCTTTTCCTCTCTCTTCGGTGACCGAACGGGCGAACCTCCTCCTCTCCCCTCTTCTTCCTCTTCTCCGTCCGTCGAACGCCGCCGTCATCACCGCCGTCATCGCCGTCATTTTTATTCTCTATTCTTCTTCTCCTCCCTCTGTTTCTTCTTCTTCCTTTCGTCGTCCTCGGGGAGGGGGGATGGTGGAGCCCTAGGCTCCCCATCCCTCTTCTCCTCTGTCTATTTTCTTCTCTCCCTCTATTCTTCCTCTTCTCCCTTCTTCTCTGACTCCGTGGGAGGGCTACCAGGCGTCGTGGGCTGGAGGTGCCGGGCGTGCCGGCGAGAGAGATGCTGGGCATGCCTCAGAGGAGGGCATCAGGTGTGCCGGGTGACGGGGGTATAGGTGTGCCGGAGGAGGAGCGTCGGGTGCGCCGGGCAAGCCCCGTTGGGCGTGTACCGGGGAAGGGGGCACAGGGCTGTGCCTGGTAGAGCTGCCAGGTGCGCGCCGAGGAGCGACGTAGGGGGCGTGTCAGGGAATGGCGCCAGGGTCATGCCGGTGAAGGGGCTTCAGGCAGTGCACCGGCGAAGGGAGAGGACTACTTCAATTAGAGGACTTTCGGTGTTGTCCCTCTGGGCCCACCATGACTTTGTTGGGGCCATCACTCCTTGTGGACGTGCACCCGTGTTTCCCCTTACCCCTCTGGCCTAGGGGAAACTCTGCCAAAATTTTGTCAGAAATTATTGGTGTCTTGTTCACTTTACTTGTAGTAGAGCCCCCTTATAATTTTCATTTCTTTTCACCTGTGGCTTGTTCTAATCTTGCGTTCGTTGCACCTTGCAGGCAAATGGCTGCCCCAAGTGGTTCTTCTGTTCCCGCTACTGCCGGTGCTGGACTTGTTCCCCCGCCTCCGGTGCCAGCCGTCACGTGGCTCAACGTCGGAGATTTGGACCGGGAGCATGCATAAATAACGACACCGGCTGAATCATTGGGTTCTGACACTGAGATGATGGACTTCCACCGGCTTTCTCGGGTCAAGAACTGCTTCAGTTTCGACCGGAATGGTGAGTATCGGAAAGACTTCCCAAAGGACAAGCACCTCATCCGCTTCCTAAAGCACCTTCGCTCTCGGGAGCAGTGAGCACGCGATCCTGCGGACCTGGGACAGCTTGTTGTACAGCGTCCCCAGAAGCATCCCGATGTACATGGTGGGAGAAGCCCGGGAATGGAAGCCGGTATTGGGGCTCGAGGCCGTGCTGCTGACCGAGGACAAGTTGGTACGAGCACCTCAATTCACCCCGGCGAAGTGGGACATGGCCGCTGGGTGGGTCCAGGGCGAGCAACCCCGCTTTGGTTTGTTCTTGGCCCCGCTAAAGTGGGGGTACAGAGAAGAGCCGTTTCTGCTGGGCTACCTTGCCGTCCGCTTCAAACACGAACTGGCTTTGGGTTGGTTTGGAGATCTGAAGCTTCAAGATGCTCACAGTTTCAGGGAAGGGGCCGTAGAATCAATTACGCCCCAGTACTGGTCTGGGCTGGCGTTTACCATAGTGTCTACACCTCCCGCTATGGCTACCCCCTCTCCAAAGGCCTCTATTGCGGTATGATAGAAGTCTTCAGTGTAGAGACCAACACCTTCTACACGGCAGAAGGTGAGAGTTCACTGTATTTGTGGAGCCTCAGTCAGCTGAGCAGCTTACCCATTGATGGGGAGCATTATGAAGAGGTCTGCCTCCCTGACCTGATCAAAGATGAAAGCAACAGGGACGGCTATTATTCTCTTGGATATTCATACTGGTACCTCATGAAGGCGTACCGGGAGCTATATCAGCTGGCACACGGTGGAAAGCAGCCTCCCCGTGGAGATAGGAAGAGGGTCCGCATGACCCTGTGGCTGCAATATTTTTATGACGGGCTGAAGCAATATGAAGACTTTCCATGTATTGGCACCGCCGTGGTCCGAAAGAAGCGTGCCAAGCCCAAGACTGATATGAAGATCCCCTCCAAGGGGCGTCGGAGCGACCCCAATACAATGGGGGTCGACCCGCTAATGCACTACGCCGCATACCTGACGTACTAGCTGTGCTCATTTGCCATGCCATACGGGGACGAGACAGTTAATCGGCCGAACGCAATCAACCCGGCGTGTCAAATGGCGTGGGGGATCAAGCTATCCTTGTGCCCGGTTGCTCTTTTCCTGATATACAAGGCACTGGGAGACATCAGCACCCATCAATTCCTAAAGCAAGCTCGGTACGTGTGCCCACTACATTTCTTCAATGCGTGGGTTTGCTCGCTGTTCCCGGAGTTCTCCCCACGCACTCTTCAAGGCTGGGGGCTGGTATCGCGGATGCTGGAGTTTGCAAGCGCAGAGCCGGGATCTACCTCCCAGCGTCTGTATGATATTCACGGCCGGTTGACGACAGTCCCACGGGACGCGGCCGGCACCATTCACTTCTGGACGCTGGCTGCCCATTCAAGTCCCCTAGTGAACAATAAGAGGGAATGCAAGGATGACCAGGTGGAGAAGTATATTCATCCTATCAGCCAGCAGACCGTCATCCGCCCGCTGCTGGAAACGGAGCTCCATGACTGGGCCCTATCAATTTGCCCAAGCGTGCTGGCTTTCAGGAAGGGGGACACTTTATTGCTGGAGCCGTACTATCCCTTCCGCTTCAGTTGAAACTTAAGATATGATCAGCATATCCCTGTTCAGAGTACAAAGTTTATCATGCCCATGAGAAGCCTTCGAGGGAGCCTGACCGCCGAGCATGCCAGAACCTGGTGGGACTTCTTCCATCGGGTGGATTCCGTAACTTTCAGGGTGCCATCCCCTGGCTGTATTCCCCGGGCGACCCCAGAATATGTAAAATGGTGGAACGCCCGGACGGCCTTCTATCGGTTATGCAAGACCGATTGTTGGGATGGGGCAGAGAGAGTTTCTGAGCAAGCAATCGGTGCCCGTGCTTGACATTGACCCAGAGCACCTACTTCGGTTAAGAAATGGTAAAGACAAGGAGGTGGCCGTGTATCTGGCCGCGCGTCGGGAAGCTCGAGAGACCAGGCCGGCGCCGCAAGTCAAGCTACCTCAGGTGGCAAGGGATGACTTTAAGAAGACCCTGAGGGACCTCTGCCGTATCGGGGGTGACCGTTTGGAGCTCATCAATTACCCGCTCCCCATAGAAGAAGAAGGCACCCCCGCAAAGAGCTGGCGTCCGGAGAGGGACCCGATCTGCCCATACAGCACATTCATGAGGCGTGAGGAGAGGAAGCCCGAAAATTATAAGGACACCACATGGTTATACGTCCTTCTCTGGGTAAATGGGCTGAAGATCGATGATCAGACGGCTTCCATCCTGGGCAAGCGTTTGCAGATCTCATATTATTACGCCGACGGGTGGGGTATGGACCACTTTAACTTTTTCTGTCACCTTGCGTCCAAGAAGCATGCGGACCTGGCTGCCCTCGCCGACCATTGCTAGAAGATCGAGGACGTGTGCTGGTTAGTCCGGGAGGCAACACGTCGGGACAAGGAGCCATCCCTGAGCTACTGGCTGATAACACTTCGGCTGTATACTAGTCCTCACGGTATTTAATCTTCCTCTTTCTTTTTATCCTCATCCCTTGTTGTCGCGACCTTTGCAGGGTACCGGATGCTGATCATATTTTGTTTTTCTCTTAACAGACCATCCCGACAGCACCCAAACGGCGACGTACCGGAATCTTCTTCGGCTCGTCCAGAAGCCTGCGTACTTCGACGTAGCACCGCCAGCCCCGAGTACGACTCCTTTGCCCAAAGTCGCGAAGAGGTCCTGGGTGACATCGCCTGTGAAGAAGGCGGTGGACGCTGCCAAGGCGGCTGGGCAATGGGAGGTGAAGCGGCGAAAAACGGAAGTAGCTAAGGCTTTGGCGACTATCCCTCCGGTGCCACGAATCCCATCTTTCGAGCAGTTTGAAGTCGCTCGGACCGAACTGAGTCAGCTCGCTAGCTAGAACTCCCAGCCATCTGCGTCCTTCAGGATCTGTCTCCACCTCGGGGCAAGGTCTTTACACCAGAGTGCTTCTTCCTTTTGTTTCAGTCGTCGTGGAAGAGCCTGCACCTGCGCCCATCCCCGACGTGGAGGAGTCAGCACCTGTGCCCATCCCCGATGTGGGTGAGGCTGCAGTCGTAGCATAGGCGACTTCGACACCGACTCCGACTCCCCCGCCACAAGTCAAGGAGAGATCCCGGGCGGAGTCACCTGTTAAGACTCCCATTTTGTCCTTCGAAGAGTTTGAAGTTGCTCGGGCCGAGCCGAGCCACCATGCCGGTGAGGTTCATAGACCACTGACGTCCTTCAGGGTTTATTCGCTTCCCGGGGTAAGGCTTTTATGTGCATATAACATGTGTATTTCTTCCCTTTAGCCAGTAAGGAGGATCTGGCGCTCGTGCCGATCCCGAGCGGGGGTGAGGCTGCAGTCCCTAGGGCAATATCGCCCGTCGAGGAGACCACCCATGAGCCGCCTTCTGCTGCAGAAGCCGAAGGGGGTAGTTGTCTCCGTCAATTTAGTCAAGTTCTTTCATCCCTTAGAAACCCATTGGCTCCAACATGATCCGCCCTTTCTTTTATGTGGCAGACATTGGCGTAGTAGTTATCGGGCCATTAGGGTCCTGTTTGCATCTCCAAGCGATGCACACATATGTGAGGAAGAGGTTGAAGTACGGCGTACCACCCTCGCCCAGCCCGCGTGAGGATGTGCCGCCCGTCGATCTCGAGGTGGAGGCCCCCTTGCCAGCGAGGGAAGAACTTGTCCCGGCTAAGTCTTCGTCGAGCGAGGAGGTAGATTACGACTACTCCTCCGACGAAGTGGCTTCCGGCGAGGGCATATCTGAGGCGTCCGGGCCTCCTAGGCCAATCTTTAAGGCCCCCTTACTGGCCGGCTCCTTAAGCCTGATGGTGAAGGCTGCTATAAGTGTGAGTTTTTTCATGCAGGACTTTCTTCGCGGCCATCCACTTATCTTATCCCTGCTATTTATTGGTTTTCAAGGACAAATCCAGCCGGAAGCCGTGGAGGGAGCTGCCCCGAACACATTGGCCGACCGCCCGACAGGAGTCGATGCGGGCTTGGGTAAGCTGGCATACTTATTCGAGGCCCTACGGCAGGAGGCGGCCGCGGAGACTTCTAGTGCTCCCGGGCCGACGGACGAGCCCTTGGAGGAGGGAGAGATCGCGCCCGAAGGCAGCATATTCCCGGTGGCCGAGGTAAGCGCGGGGGCTTCATGACTCCTCCTTGTCTTTTCATTCTTGGACGATTCGTTCTAGGTAGTGGACGGCTAACCCTACTTCACATTGTCAGGTAATGCCGGCACCACTGAAGGCATCCGCCCGCGCCCGCAAGGCCGTCGCTAAACGGTGACCGATCATCGGTCCGCTAGTGATGAAAAGGCTGACCTCAGTTTTGGGCCCGGGGGCGGAGACCTTTGCTGTGCTCGTGCGAGCGGGAGCCAAGCCCCGACTTATGGTTCCTCTTCCGCCTCTCCCGTAGATCCCGGCTCAAGTGGAGGACCCTCTCTTGAAGAATATTTTCGCGGGACTCCTCGCGCACTTGGAGGGGTCCTAGACACAAAAGGGAGGTTTACCGGCGACGGCTTCCGGGCCAGCCTTGATCGAAGCCCCTCCTTCGACCCAAACTGAGGTACTCGCGCTCCCGTCCTGCGAAGTGGCGACGGAGATGGACCTGGTAGAGAGAGAGAAGGTAGAACAACCCCGCGCGATGGCGGCGCTGAGTGACTCAGCTGTCATCTCGCCCACTCCTATAGCGATGGTCAGCCAGGAGCCATCTATCGAGCTACGACGACTAGGCGACCTGGCTGCCATTCTTCCATCTTCTTCGGCCGGGGTGGACGCAGACTTATGGGCGGCGGTGGACGGCATTGTGGAATTCAATCCTCCGGTCGTGCCTTCAGTCAGCCATACTTCGTCAGATGCACCGATCCGACAGATGCTGGTGATGCTGCGGATGATGATCCTTGCCGACCTTTCCCTGTCATACGGGGAGGTGCATAGTATAGTAACGCAGCTGACTGGGGCGCTACAAGTGTTGGGCTGCGCGCTGGAGGAATGGTCGAGGTGAATTTTGTTGCTATTAAAATATGTCAAACGCCGCGAGTTCCTCGAGACCCAGGCTCCCGACGAGCGCGTCGCTCTCGATGCCCATGCGGATGAATATTTACAAATCCTAGAGGCGCAGTGCAACAACGAAGAGCAGCAAGGGAAGGCCTTGGAGGAAGGCCAGGGTGATGTCCGCACCCTTAGCAACAGGATCGGGAAGCTGGGGGCTATCTTGCCACATCCACGTCCGATCTTGCTAAGGCCGAAGCGAACGTCGAGAGGGAGAGCGAGGCACTTGCCATCGCCCGGACCAAGACGGCGTCTGTAGAGATAGAGCACACCCGCCTCAAGGAACAGAGGGGACGACTGCGCGATATGGCAAACTTCACTTGTGTCGGGATTCTGATGCGGGACGAACACGCGCCCTAGGACTCTAGCTCGTGGGCATCCCTAAGCGAGGGATGCGTGGGACCGTGCGCGGTTGAGGAACCGGCAATGAGTCGGGTAGTCGGCTCTTCTGTACTCGAAACAAGTCACGGGATGGGTCTCGCTCTCTCGCTCACAGCGGTGAATAACAATAAATAGCGAGCTAATTAACCTATCATGCTCTCTAGCAGTGGCATATACAAATCGATATGCGTAAAGCAAATGCCGAGTGAAGGAGCGAACACGATACCTCAACGCGCCGGGCGTGGGGAAGATGATCCCGGCCAAGTGCGGTAACTCCTGATAACAAAATATTACATTAATTATAGCAGTGAATTATCACCCACTCTACGCACGGAGGTAAAGGGCTACAAAAGTGAGCTCGGGAGGATCGATCTTAGGTTGACGGGCAGCGTTTTGATGTAGCTTCGGCGGCACGTGTACTCACGAACGTGCGGCCCACGTGCTGGTCGTCGAGTCCAAGTGGGCCCGGAGTGGTACCGTTGTGTCATTGGCTCCTGGAAAGGCGCTCCCTGGGACGGCGGCATGCTGGTTCGCCTTGTGGAAGATGAGTCGGCTCCGATCTTCACTTGTTGGAGTAGCTACCCACGGATCTGAAGTTCTATTTTTGCAGCGCGTGACCCGGCGAGATCAACTGATGCGATCACTCCCGACGTCGGATCGACTCGAAAGTGGTACCGTTGGAAAGCTGACTTGAAGTACTTCGATCTATGGCTAGAGAAAGAATTTTGAATTTCCCGGAGCTGGCGTTGGTCGAATTTACCAATTGTTGGCTGACAGACTCAGAAAACTCAGGACAAAGGTGGGTTTTCTTGAGAACAGACGTTGACTGTGGTTTAAACTTCGGATCTGGAAGTTGACCACTTCATGAAAGTTGTAGAGGAGGAAGTCAGGAAGACAGGGATATTTTTTTTAGAATTTCTAAAGGAGGTTTAGTTGGGGAAACGGATTTTATAACACAGGTGGGTCGGATCTGGACTGTTCAGGATAGAACTAAAATTTGACTGAGTTTTAATTTTTTGGGAGGGGAAAAGAACTTCTAAATTCGAGCAAAAATTATGATAGAGGGGCTTTGATGGTAAGAACACCCAGTCTAAATTTAGACTCAATCAGAAAAAGGGGAAGGGGGTCGAACTATGGAGAACTAGCTTGCTGTGACACAGGATAGAACACAAACAGATCTGGAAGGCTGAGGAACACGAAATTGGAAAAATAGAAAACGAAGACTAGAAATTGGAAAACTTTTTTTGGGAGAGGTTATTTGCGTGGGGAACCTACCCTCAAAATTTTGGCTCCATAAGATCTGTGGATTGGGAGGCAAAAATCAGACAAGGGGGCTCTGTCCTGATTTGGACAGAACTCCGGCGGTGGCGGTGGCGGTGGCGGCGCGATGGCGGCACGAACAGCGGCGGCGGCGATGCAGCTGAGTGTCGCACTCAGAGAGGTGGTGGTGGAGATGCATCACACAGCTGAAGGAGTGCCTTCACAGCTCTATGGGAGGTGAGAGGGGCACCCTTGGGCAAATGAGCACAAATGGAATTATTTCTTCATTAATGCTAAGTAAATCACAAAATACAAGGTATATATAGAGAAAGGGAACTGTGGGGGCGTGATCTCGCGCGGCTCCTGAGCTGGGAGGATGATCACCGAACAGTGAACTGTAGAGAAAGGGAAATGGATCAGGGGGCCCAGGGATGGTTCCCTGGGGAAAATCCTCTGATGCTTAAGTCAGTAGAGCAATGGTGGAAGATATGGAGAGAGGTAGAAAGAGGTGCACGAGATCCCCCAACACCAAGATGGTGAAGTGGTTCCTGCTCAGGGGATTTTAGACGTGTATTGCCCTTACCTTTCACTGGAGGGAGTCATTGGTTTATATAGTGTGCTCACCTTATGAGTCCCGTAAGCTGAGGAGTTTCAGGCGGGAGTTACGTCCTCATCGTGGGATGTTTATGTCCTCATCGTGGGATCTTCATAGCCTTGAGGGATCATGGGTATCTTATCCTCATAAACTCCTGCTCATAAAGGGCTCTCAATGGCAGCGTGGATAAGTAGTCGTCGGTCGGTCCAAGCATAAAAGGTGCCAACCCTATCCGGGCGAAAGGCATAGCTCGGATGAAGATAGGTCAGAGTGGGCGCTGAGCGCTTGCCTCTATCCCGATGAGGGGCTAACTCAGGCATGGGTCTTCCTCCGTTCTGACCGTCGCTCGGGCCTTCCGAGCCTAAGGGCCACCGAGGAAGGATGAGATCCCGAGTAATCTTATTGGGCTTTTTAGCCTAAGTGGGCCCTATGGGGCTGTCACTTCGATGAGCCGAGCCTCGTTTGGTCCTGATGGACCTAGTTTGGTTGCTATTAGATGGGCTATAGAAATCACCCTCTCCACTTGTCCCCCTCCTACTCCCGAGCTTTAGTAAGCTTGGAAGAGTAGCTGTTGGGGTTTTAGACCAGCGTGGCTCAGGTGGGTGGAGATTTGGCGGTGTTAGGAAGCCACGTGCCGTGATCACCTGGGCCCGTAATAATGATGATCCTGACGGATTTGAACTGAAGGGGCCCCCTTTTCTCAGAGGTCAGAACGACATGCCGCCTCCCGCCTGGGGATATAGGCATTGGACGCTTGCTGTCATTCCAGATTTCCACTGTCTTTAGGGTTTTGGCTCTCCTCCGTTCTTACTTTTGGGCTCTTCGATGCGTCGTAAGGACACAATGAGAGAGTAGAGGCTTGTAGCGGCGTTCGTGGAGTTGGCGGAGATAACCGCGGAGGCAGTCCGGCGGCTTCCTCTCCCCCCGGAATCTTCGGGCTCCCGAGATCGCCTTTCCTCAGAGTCTTCTCCGGGTTCCACGGCGGACCAGCGCTCGGATGCTGAGGAGTGGGAGGATGAGCCAGTGGTGAAGGCGTCGGTTCCAAACTGCAGTGAACTGGGAGAGGCGGATGTGAGAAGGCTGGAGCACCAGTATCGCCTGCCCCACAAGTTCCGCTTTGTCGCAGCTTTCCCACACGGGACAAGCCTGGACTCTCGTACAGGCCACATCTGTACTTTCCTTCTATCGTGGAAGGGTGGGTTCCGCCTTCCCTTCGAACCTTTCGTTCTTCAGCTTCTCAATTTTTTTTCTGTTGGCGCCCATTCAGTTGGTAGCCAACTCTTATCTTCTCCTTTCCGCCTTCCGCCTTCTCTACCGCCAGTGTGGAGTTCCTCCTTCTTTGGACCTCTTTCACTATTTCTTTGAGTTGAAAGCACATCATTCGGCCGGGAAGGGCTTCTATTTCATCCAGGCAAGGCGGAATAGGAGCTGTATCTCCTTGGCGGCGAAGGATTCTTCGCATAAGGGGTGAAAAACTTAATTCTTCTGGGTGGGGATTTGTTCAGTGGAGGAAACTTGGAGGTGTCTAGTAATCCCCAATTTCCACCCGAATATCCCTCCCAGGCAGGATGAGTTCCCTCCACATGTGGAGAAATATGCGGCCATCTTGCTGAAGCACCGCCAATCCACCGAAGAGATGGTTACTCCAGAGAATATCGAGCAGTGTCTTCTTACGCGGCTGCATTCGTCGGGCTCAGGTGCCACAAACTAGGCTCTCCTTTGGATGTGGGGGTCATTTTTCTTTTCCTGAATATGTCTTCCTCTTCGTGCAGACACCAGGCAGGAGGCTTTGAAGGAGGCCGCAGTGGTGATCGAGCTTGGCGATGATTCGGCTGCTGATGAATCGGCTGCTCCCCTGGGTCGCTCCCGAACCAGAGATAAGGCCAAGGGGGCGGCCCAGGGCGAATCCTCCAGGCCGTAGGGGTCCAAGCATAAGGACCCCATGGAAGGCATGATCCGGGCCGCCGCGATGGCCAGGAAGCGGGCCAAGAAGGCCGGGGTCCTACCCGTAGTCAAAGGTGACCTTGCCGCGGCTTGCCCCTCCACCGAGCATGATGGGGCCGACCCTATCGGGCGAGCTCTCCCACCCGCCGGGCAAGAGGGGGCCGAGGAGGTTGGGGCTGCTCCTGCGGGCGGCGACAATGCGGGCTTGGCTCTTCCTTCGGCCGGAGCCGAGGGGGCCAGGGCTGTTCTTGCGACTGGCAGCGGTGCCGGCCCAGCTCTCCCCTCTGTAGAAGCCGAGGGGGCCGTGGCCAAGGCGGGGGATGCTGGGGCCGTGGCCGAGGATGGCGCTTCAGGTGGTGGTGCAGGTGCCGAGCCGGTCCAGGATGTGGGGCCGCAAGAAAATCCGGCCGAGACGCGAGAGGCGACCGAGGTTAGGGCTCGGTCCGAGCCACTCGGTGGGGCGCCGGGCGATGTGGGATTCTCCATTCCGGCGGCCTTGGAGAGGCTTGGTATCTCGGGCCCTCTGCACCAGGTATGCCGCGGTATAGCCGCGAAGGTGAGGGGGGGAGGTAGGTAGTACTCTCCATCCGTGGCCCTCGCTGGGGTTATGGAGGGAGGCCTGGCCCAGATGGGGGCTGCTCTAGCAGAAGCGTACGCTCGGTCGGAGTGGGAGCGAGCAAACCTGGCCTGGACCCTTGGTGGGTCTTCCAGGAGGTTGGCTCGACTTGCCGAGGAGCGTGATGGGCTTCGGCGGGAGCTTTCCTTAATCAGGGAGCTGGTGCTGTCGTGCCAGGTAGAGACCCGGGCGCTAATCGAGCAGCTAGCTAAGGCCCGCGAATTACTCGAGAGGAAGAACATGCTTCTTGAAGAGGAGCGCCTTGCATGCGTGGAGCTGGATGGCCGGTGGGAGACCGAACGTGCAAATCTGGTAGACCGAGCGGAGGAAGCCGAGCGCCTTCGGCGGGAGGCCGAGGCTGATTGAGCCGAGGTGGAGAAGCAGGCAGCGGAGGCCGAAGAGCGGACGGCTGAGGCCGAGCGGAAGTCAACCGAGGCGGAGCGGGAGAAGGCCGAGCTCGCTAGTAGGGTGGGATCGGCCGGGGCAGAGGCTCTCGAGCAGTACAAAAGCTCAGAGGCCTATCGGGTTGACCTTAAGGAGGCTGCCCTCCCCTACTACGAGTTAGGACTTCGCCGGGGCATCCGTAAGGGGTTCAAGCAAGGCTACGACCGGGCCATCTCTTATGCCGAGGAGCAGGCGTCCGGAGTAGTTGACTTCCCGTCCGGGCAACGTTATGACTCGGACTTGTCATCCTCCAGTTCCTCTACTTCGGCACAGGATGAAGAGGATCACAGGGGCTCATCGTTCGAGGGGTCGCCAACTTTGGATGCCTCGGGAGGGCACGCAACCGAGGCAGTTCCCACGCCGGTGGGGTTAGTGCCAGGGTCGGTCGTCACCGAAGATGCCAGGGGCAGACAGTTTGAGCCCTCCACTTCCGGGCTTCAAGGTGGGCCGGAGGCCTGATGTATCTGCTTTGCTTCCTCTTTTTGTATGTCTTTTTCCTTTTTGAAGAAAAAAAACTTCCTCTTTTGTGTAGAAAAATAGATAAGGCAATAGCGTTATGATGAAGACTTATCTATTCCATATCGCCATTGCCGTATTTTGTTCAGCGTATCTGCAGTTGTTGGAAAGAGCCGATACTTTCTGCGTGGATCTCACCTGATGGTTGGGTGAGCGTCTGACATGGTGTCTTTCCGTTTTCTCATGCTTTGAATGCCTGGCCGCTTCGTATATCCCGCTGGGGCGGAAAATGAGAAGTTTGAGGTGACCGTTCGTAGGGAGAGATCCCTTTGGCGTATTTTCGAGGAGAGAATCATTTAAGGCAAATAGCCTCCCTTCGCCTATAAAAGGTCTGAAGGGCGTCCCTTCCTCTCCACCGCTTAGGGGTTTCCCTGACAGTCTTTCCTCATTCTTTCTTCACGTAGCGTTGTGCCATTGTACTTGGAACATGGAAGACGCTCCGGAAGATGAGGCTGCCGATGACGGGGGGCAGAGAGTTCTCGCTGCTTCGGGTTTAAAGAGGGTTCGATGGCCGACAGATAGACTTAAAGAGGGTTCGACGTGTGGAGGCACGTCGTCTTCTTTTTATCAATTCTGGCGGCGCTTGCAGGGGGCCGAGATGGTGGACGGATGGGGGCATCAGGCATCCCTGCCGCCCGTCCCTTCCTGTTCGCTCCACGGAGGAGAGGAGGAAGAAAATTAAGATCCCTCCTTTTCGGGCTTTCCCCTGCCTCCTCGTCCAGCTCTGCTGGTTTGTTTCTCCCCCCCCCCCCCCCCACAGCCTCTTTTTCCCTCTTCTGCTCTGCTCCTCCTTTCTTTCACTCTTTGGAGGGTGCCTATATTCTCTTTCTTCCAAAGAGTTGGCAGGTTGGCGGGGAGGATGCTTTCATATGCATTCCCTCTCCCCCTTCTCCTCCAAGTTCAACTTGGAAGGTAGCCTTCTCCTTCCTAATCCCTCTATCACCTTTGTCCCGAGCTGCCCGAGCCAATGGGGTCGACTATCCTTTATCTGAGCCAATTTCTACATGAGGCAGAGTCAGTGGCTGGACGCGGGAAGGTCATCTGAGTCAGCCGAGCGATGGGCTCATACGGCGGCGCCAGATGGATTTTTTGCTTTTTTGACATGTATTTTCTTGACTTCGGCCTTCCTGATGTACAAGCGGGTCGTTTGAATAAAAGAAAGGAGCATTTTGTTTTATCTCATGTCGTTTGCACAATGCTCAATATGCAGAAGTAGAACTTGCGTAATGTAGTCACGTTCCAGGTCTGAGGGATGAGCTCTCCTTCCATCGTGGATAGACGGTATACTCCTTTTTCGAGCGTCTCGACCACTCGGTAGGGGCCTTCCCAATTAGGGGATAACTTGCCTACCGCCTCAAGTGGTCGAGAGGCTTCGGTTTTCCTGAGGATGAAGTCTCCCGGTTGAAAGTGTCTATCTCAGACCTTGGCGTTGTAGTATCTGTAGACACGCCAAAATTGACGCTTTGTTGATTAAATCTCATGTCACTATGTTAACGCCCCAAAGTGAACTTCAATATTTCTATAATATAAAGTTTTTCTATTTTTGTGTGTTTTTATGATTTATTCTCGATTTTTTTGGTGATTCACGACTTGAAGAGGGGCGTGTTTTAAATAGCGACCTAATCTGGGGCGTGTTCTTAAGAAAGGACGACCACAGATACGGGCGTAAATTCCTGTTATTTTACAAGTCCCGCTACGATTAGAAATCAATGATTAACGTCCTTCCTCAGGGCGTGTTCTTAATCAACGCCTTTGCTTCAGGCGTCTTTTTGTAATTTTCAAATAAAGAAAGTTTTATTACCAAAATTGAATCCAGGAAGTGACGCCTCAATCCTGGTCGTGTTTTGAATTAACGTCCTTGGGCAGGTCGTCAATTGTTGAATTGACGCACTTCGGTAGGTCGTGTCTCACCCCTTTCGTGTCCTTCTTAAACTCGTCTTTCCTGAAGAGTTCCTTGCCTTTCTTGGTCACCTTGCTCGATCTGGGAACTAGAGTCCTTACCGTTAACAATCACTGCCTGTTCTTATCTTCCCGAATCTGTGTCTATCTTTGATCGAAACCTTATAAAAGGACTTCCTGGTCGATCTCGCGCGAGTTGACAGAACACGGAGAGCACACAGCGAGGAAAGGTAAGGTTAGATAGACATACAGGAAGAAGAGAGAAAAGAGAGAGCGGTTGTTATTGTCACGGAAGTTTTGCGCAGAATAAGAGTTTTTCTTCATCCGTGTGATTTCTTCATCGTCTTCCTCTGTTTCCTGCTGCTCCGGTGGTTCTCCCTTTATTGTTTACAGGAACAGCAAGGGTTTCTCTCCTTTGTTTATATTTGTCTTCATCGTATCATTGTCTATCATCATCGTTTTTCCCCTGTTACATTAGTATTGCATCTCCTCTCCTCACCCTAATTCTCTAGGGGTTTTAAAACCAAACAAAAAGGTGCGCATGCTATATTCATATTTCATCATCATATCATTTATTTGGATCGATACTACACTCACTCTTGGCTGATCCACTTTTCTTTTATTTGTTTGTTCTTCATTTCAAGGTAATCAACAAGGAAAACCCCCTTCATCGGCCGGCCGATAGAAGGTGGAGGAAGGAATTCACATCCATCCCGCATCCTATTATCACCAGGTATTCGCGATCATTTTTTCTTCTTGTTGAGGTAACCCCTCTGGCGATCACACTCCTTCTTAGCACCACGTGCTCTCTTACTCCTTTTTTTCATTATTCCTCTTATTATTCTTCATATTCTTATTATCACTCCTCCTCTTATTATTATTATTCCCCTTTAAGAGTGGATTTTCCATGATCCACAAATTGGCGATCACGGTGGGACTTCCACTGTTTTTCTTTTGATTACCATCTCCTCTTGGCACCCACGTGTGCCCTTTCCCCTTTGGCACCCACGCGTGCCCTTTCCCTTTGGTACCCACGGTACCCCTCCTTTGTGCCCCACGGGCACCTTCCACTGTGCACACTGCACACTCCCCGGGATCAGCCAGCTTGTGTTTAAGGTTACTGCTGTTGTTGAATTAACGCCTTTCACAAAGGCGCCTTTTTATTTAACGCCTTCATCCAGGGCGTCTTTTCTCTATTTAACGCCTTCCACGAAGGCATCTTTTATCATATCTGCTGCTTCTGTGAATTTGCGCCCTCCTCTCGGGCGTCTTTTTTTTTGGCAGCGCCTCACACCAAGGCGCGTTTTTCTTCGATCGTGCGCACCACTTATATTTGACGCCCTCTGTCAGAGGCGTCTTTATCATAGTTAGCGCCCCACATCAAGGCACGTTTTTGCATAGTCCGAGAGCCCTTCCCAGAATTCACGACAGCCACACTGTTGTCTCTTTTGTTAGTAGCGACGGCCTCCAGGTCGCCTCTTTCCTGTGTGTTTGCAGAGCCTTGCTGTTTCTATCTATTCATGCTGGATTCATATTCACATTGAGCATTTGATTATATTGCTGTGATTGGATTATCTTATACTGCATTTTGTGGCATTTGGTTGAGAGACCTCCTCTCTCTACACTAGGATTCCACACACCTCTCTTGGAATCGGGACAACCCTTCATTGAGCATTCCGTCTCTTTGGACCGGAAATCCCTTTTCCAAGACCTCCGTAAGTCCCCGCACCCGTGGATTCCCTCACGGACGCTGGGCCGGTTGTACCCTTGAAGTACCCGGAGTTTAGAGAACCTATCGTTGGTGAGAAAAGAGAAAGAACCTAGTTGACACGGAGGCTACACTTGGATCCAAACTAGGTCTCACTTTGCAAAGAGGAGTGAATTATTCTGTAATTTAGCTCACTCTAATCTCAAACATAACACTAAAATCTTGCCTTCATCTCAACTTGTTTGCATAACCTGATTGAGTTGAATTGTTTACACTTGTTTGAGTTGAAGGATTGTTGTGTGATAATTCATTCATAAAGCTTTCTCTCTTTTTGAGTATGCAACTCCGTTCAGGTAAGATTATCAACATGGCAAGCTACGGATATTCCTATGATGATGTGGAGGAGAACGTTTTCGGTCAATCATATGAGGTTCCCCAAGATTCTATCTACCATGAAGGGAATTACCCCCCTCCTCATTCTCATTATCCTCAAGTTCATGTGGTTGATACCACTACTCAAGAGATTGTGCCCTCTTCTCAGACTTTATCCTCCAACACTTCGGGGAACCCCTCCCCATCCTTCAATGTTACCGATTTGATTAATGCCCTATCTCAATTAGATGACTCCCAGCGGCAGGCAGTTCAGGCCGCTTTGAAAGGGAAGTCCGTTCCTTCTTCATCCTCGAATCCCCCTCCGACCGAGTGTGGCCATCACCTCACTAATAACCAAGCGGTCTTGCACAAACCCCCCTCTTGTCCACCGACACCTGCTGCGGCCATGCCGGCCCAACAGGCGAGCTACTCGGCGGCTAGGCCCCAATTCTTTCAACCTCCCCAGATTCTAAGGACGCCTATGCCAAACACCTTCATTCCTAATTCGGCCCCGGTCGAGTCAGACACTAACGCTTTGCTCCTTCAGAAATTGGCTAGCATGGAAGAAAAACTCAATAAGGTTACTGCCGCCAAGAATGCCCCAGAAATCTCTCTTCCTGCATTGCCAGTTTTTCACTTACCACCTTCTGAGATGCCGAACTTTCGGCGATACAATGGAACTGGTAATCCCTTTATCCATCTGAAGGATTTTATGTATGAAACGTCCTTTTGGTAGGGCAACAAAGCCTCATTGGCTTACTTGTTTAGAAGATCTTTAGAGGGACCAGCCCTCGAATGGTTCTACTCCTTGGATCCGGCAGATGCTAGTGATTTCGATGTGGTTCAAAGGAAATTCTTGCAGAAATATAGGGACCGGGTTGGACCCTCCCTTTCAGTTACAGATTTGGTTGCAGAGAAAATGAAGCCCGAGGAGGACTTCATCATATTTGCTGATAGATGGCGGTCAATGGCCGAGAAGTTGAAAGATACCTTATCAGAACCAGAACAGGTTAAGATGATTATATCCAATGCAACCCCTCAGTTCCGGCATATACTGGCTATGAACAGATTGACCACCATGGAGGAGCTTTATGAAAGAGCTCGTTATATTCAGACTCAAATGAAAGATTCACCCATCATGGGCATGTTTGAGCCAAAACTGAGGTTGGTTAAAAAGAATACAAATGTCAACAATAGCGGGCCCACGACTGAGGGCACCGTCATCAATGAGCAAGTTGGCGCGGTCGGCAACCCCACACCTTTTCGCCAATCTAACCCCCGACCTCCTCCACCTCCATCACAAGGCACCCTCTTTACTTCACCCCCACAACACCAATTTACTCCTCAACCTTCTTTTGCTCCACCACAAAACTAAGCGCCCCGCGCTGACCCTCCAGCTCCGCAACAATACCACCAAGTACCGCCACCCACTAATTATGGACCGCAACAACAACAGCAAAGGAGACCACTTGGCCCCAAAAGGGCCCATTATCCGCCATTGCCAGAAAGTCTCCCAGATATTTTCAATGCCTTAATGGCTGCCAACTTGCTCATGCTACCAAAGGAAAGGGTAGTGTGGCCCGTTAATGTTGACACGTCCCGCTACTGTGTCTTCCACCGCTCCCCTGGTCACAACATTGATCATCGCTTCCACTTCAAGGACTATATTTATGACTTAAATGATCAGGGTGGCATCAACTAGGATGAGATGAGGCAGTTTATCGCCACTATGAAAGAAAGAAGGCCTCCTCGGCAACAGCAGACTCAGCAACCACAGCAACTAGCTCCACAAGTACAACAGCAAGCTCCAGCATCTCAGCAAGATATGGGGATTGTCCACAACCCACTGCCAGAGCACCCACCAAATCAGCACGTGAACCCTGTCACATCTCTCCGCGAGGTGGAGAGAGGACAGGGATGGCATGAAGAAAACGCCTCTGTCGGGGTATTTAATCATAATTCCAATCAACCTCCGCGCCTCTTGCGCACGCTTCCTTCTTCTTCTACTCCCCAATTGAGCCGGGCTCTTCTACGCCCCGTTAATCCACCTGCTCCCACCAATTCTCCATCCTTGCCAACCCGATCTCTCCTTACCCGTTTACCGCCTCCGCCGCCTACCACGCAGCGAACTCCGCTATCCACCACCAACCCTTCACCTTCGCCGTCTAGACTACTCCTTATCCACCCGTCGCCAACGCCCACTGCACCCACCACCACTACTCCTCCATCGGCAAGGATCCCCTCACCATCGGCTCACCCATCTTTTATACCCAGATCTCTCCTTATTCCACCCCCCAGCTCTCCTCGCATTCGGGTATCCCTTTCTACTCCTACGCCTCCTGCGGGGGCATCTTTGTCAAACTCTTCATCAATGCCCCCTACAGGGACTCCCTCTGCAAACACCCCTCCACCACTTCTCAACGCCAATACACCCTCTTCCTCTTCCAACCCTCCTCCTTTACTTGCCCCGACAGAGGCATGACAAAACGTGGCGCCGCTCCGCAGTGGACGGATGTTCCAGCGCATCTTTCCCCAAAGAGAGCAAGAGCCCGCGCAGGGGCCACAAGAACAAGAACAAGAGCAAGAGTCCGTACCCGGAACTCAGTATGATTTGTTAAAGCATCTTGACCGAACTCCAGCAAGAATTTCCATTTTAGAATTAATCAAAAGGTCCACCACTCACCAGCTAGCTCTGAAAGAGTATCTGCAAAAGGTTATGGTCAATGAAGACATCCCTGTTGAGCAGATAACCACAGTATTAACGCCCGCTAGCAGTCAGCCGGCAATTACTTTTCATGAGCATGAACTGGCACCACTCTCAGCAAGGAAATATGCTCTATGCATCATAGTCAACATCAATAAGGTGGCGGTGAAACAATGTCTAGTGGACACTAGGGCATCTATCAATGTATTGCCACCGAGCACTTTGAAATTATGCGGCATTCCTGAAAATCTGATTCGGCCGTCTACTATAACAGTCACAGCATATGACAATACCAAGAAGCCTCCTCTAGGCATGATCACACTGAAAGTCAGTTTGGGTCCGGCCACAATCACAGTCGATTTCCACATTTTGGACATGGATCCAACATTCAATGGCATTCTGGGCTGCCCCTACATTCAATAGCTCGATGCAGTACCCTCTACAAATCATCAGTGCCTTAAGTTTCCACACAAGGGCCGCATCATCAAAGTTACCAGTATGCCAATTTTGCCAGAGGAAGATATACACTTGACTTCATCAGTTCCTTCTATTTGGCCTGCCAACAAGCCGTTGCTATCAATACTAGACCTCCCTTACCCACGGCCAATGTCGCCCGAGACAGTCACGACAGTTGCTATGACACCCTTGCCTTCCAAGGGGAAGAAGAAGAAAAGCATGATAAACACCCCTGGTTGGAAAATTCAAATGAAAATGGGGTATCAAAACGGCAAAGGTCTGGGTGCCAGTTGTCAAGGCAGGACTAGGCCTATTAAGCCTCAGAAATTGATTGCAAGAGGCGGCCTGGGCTACAAAGGGCCGAGCAAAAATGAAGATGAGCGATGGGCAGTTATGACATCCACCTTGAAGACAGATCGCCAGCCGCTTACTTGGACATTAAAGACACATTTTGTCACGGGTGGCGTTCAGAATAATGAGCAGACTACAATAATCACCTCCATTCTAGACTGTCAAGATGTTCATGCAAGACAGTTTGCTCGTCATATCGCACCATTGGCCACTTATAAAGCCCTGGAGTCTCTAAGGCCTGATAAAAGAAGGAAAATGGATGATCCAGCGTGTGACTGATATAGATGGTTCGATATGAATGATATTACTATTGCCTTGAGCCGTCTCTTTATGCCGACTGATCCGGAATGGCCGCCACTAATACATGAATTGATTGAAATGCCGACTGTGATTACAGATAAGAGGCAGTTACTGAGTGACTACACTGACACTGGAGAGCCATATGTTCCATATGAAGAAGGATTTACAATAGACAGGCTGTGGGCCGGCCTCTTTTTCCTCACTTCTATGCATCCGTCTCTTCTTGCTTCCCTACATTCTCAATTGTTCTCTCGTGTGCCGAGACCGCCGCCAATTATGGTCAGCTTTTCTCCAGATTCACTGCAGATTTCTCTCCCGATTCTTCCCTTGCTCCTCGGGCAATTCTCCAAACTCTCCATCACACCCTCGCGTGGGTCATCTCTGATTCAATCTTTCTCCCAGCTTTCAATCTCCACTCCTTCTGCTATTCTCCCTTCACAATGCTTTCTTCTAGAAAAAGAAAATAAACATGAAAATAAAGATAAAAATGAAAAAAAAACGTCAAAATTCCAACTCTTCAATCCTCCATCTCCGTGGAGGAGACTTCTTATCTCTTTTCTGAGTGTGTCCCAAGCCAGGGGCCACTCTTCCATGATTCATTGATAAATCTTTTCTCCCCCTCTGGTGAGGGGTCTCCTTCTGTATCACCTCCTGTATCCACTTTTTCACCTCCTTCCTCCTTTTCAACTAGTTGTTCCTCTTCTTCTAATAAAATTCATGGGGTAGATTTTCATAAGAAATCCAAGGGTAAGCAGATTCCGCGTAGATTTGTGTTAGAGTTAGCCAGAAGGTGCCAGGCTTGTTTAGCCCTTCCTGAATTCGTGGAGAATCTGGTTATCCTGCCAGAGTTGGAATATGAGGATGCTAATGCTTCTTATGAGGGTTTGGGTGTCTACGAAATCATGAATGATGAAGACCCTATTGAAGAGGGGGATGAAAGTTATGAAGAATATGAGGACGAGGCTGATACCTTTGCCAGTGACATGAGAAGATTCGACGAACCATCAGCCTCTGTAGAGGAGCCTACCAAAGAAGTTAATTTGGGTACCGAGGAAGACCCTAGGATTATCCTCATCAGCAATAATTTGCCGCCCTCCGAAGAGGAGGCGCTTATTTTGGTACTTCAAGAATACAAGGACACATTTGCGTGGAGTTATGAGGATATGCCTGGATTGGACCCTGCGCTCGTTGAACATCGACTTACACTGAAGCCAGGGTCTATCCCGATCAAGCAACGGTTAAGACGTTTCCACCCTAACATGGCTTTAAAGATGAAAGAAGAGGTTGACAAGCTTCATAAGGCTAGGTTTGTTAGAGTTGTCCTCTATCCGAATTGGGTGGCTAACATCGTCCCAGTCATGAAGAAAGATGGAAAGGTACGGATTTGTATAGACTTTCGGGACCTCAACCGTGCGTGTCCTAAAGATGACTTCCCCCTCCCTCATATCGATGTTTTGATTGATAATACAGCAGGATTTGAGACTCTCTCTTTCATGGATGGGTTTTCAGGTTACAATCAAATTCGTCTGGCTGAGGAAGATCAAGAGAAAACATCATTCACTACACCATGGGGTACATATTATTATGTGGTCATGCCTTTTGGACTCAAGAATGCTGGAGCCACCTATAAAAGGGCTATGATGGCGATTTTTCATGACATGGTTCATATTTATATTGAAGTGTATGTGGATGACCTGGTAGTAAAGTCAAGGACAAGGATTGAGCATCCTGGGGTTCTAGCTAAGGTCTTGCAGAGATCACGAGAGTATCAATTGAAAATGAACCCCAAGAAGTGTGTATTTGGCGTTTCATCAGGGAAGTTACTTGGATTTATCGTTAGCAAAAGGGGAATTGAAGTTGATCCCAACAAGGCGAAGGCCATCAGAGACATGCCTCCTCCCAAGAATTTGAAGGAAGTTCGAGGATTAATCGGGAGGTTGCAATTTATTCGCCGCTTTGTCTCCCAGCACTCACAACGATGCAGGCCGTTTTACGAGCTTACGAAGCCGGGAGCCAAGTTTAATTGGGATGACAAGTGTCAGGCAGCTTTTGACGGATTGAAGGATTATTTGGCCAATCCTTCTGTCCTGAGGCCGCCGATTCCAGGCAAACCGCTTATTCTCTATGTTTCTGTCCTGGATGACTCTGTAGGTGCTATCTTAGCTCAAATGGATGAAGAAGGTAAAGAGAGAGCAGCATACTATTTGTCTAAACTTCTAAACCCTTGTGAGCAGAGGTACTCAGCCATAGAGAAGACTTGCGCTGCTTTAGTCTGGGTAGTTCAGAAGTTAAAACACTATTTCTTAGCTCACGAGGTTCACCTCATTGCACGCATGAATCCGATTAAATTCCTTCTTGAAAAATCTGTTCTTACTGATCGATTAGCACGCTGGCAAAGTTTCCTTTCTCAATTCGACATCACTTACATTCAACAGAAAGCTATCAAAGGTTACGCCATTGCTGAACATCTTGCTCACCACCCTCTCCCCCGATTTGATCCTGTCAATTCAGAGTTCCCAGACGAAGAACTAATGTCCATTAATCAACCCCATGATCCTATGTGGACGTTACATTTTGATGGAGCTCTAAATTCCCAAGGAAGAGGGATCGGCATGGTTCTCTTAACGCCAGAAGGGGTCACCATCCCATTTGCTGCTCGGCTCACTTTCCCTGTCACAAACAATATAGCTGAGTATGAGGCCCTTTTGGCTGGCCTTCAAACCGCTCATCAATATGGTGTTACTCACTTGCGAATTGTTGGTGATAGTCAGCTTATTCTGCGCCAGGTGCTTGTCAAGTGCCGCACTATCAATCCTAAGCTCAAACCCTACCAGGAGCTTGCTTCAGCTTACGCCAAACTCTTTACCAAATTGGTCTTCGTTCATGTCCCTCGAAGCCAGAACATCCTAGCCGATGCTCTTGCATCTTTGGCCTCTGCTCTAGTCTTCCCTCCTCGGCGTGATTTCCATGTTCCTCTAATTCATCAGCGTGATACTCCAGCTATCAAGGATCACGCATTCCTTGATATTAGGGATAAGGTACTCGAGAAGGTCAGACGGAGTGATGCTCTTAAAGGTAAAGAGGTCATGTTGTTAGATTGGGAAGAAGAGTTGGCTGATGAAGAGAAACCTTGGTATTATGAGATTTCCAGGTATTGCAATGATCAATCCTATCCCGAGGAAGCCACTGTGGAGGAGAAGAAGGCAATTAAAAGAGGGGCTCAGCATTATGTTTTGGTTGGAGGTGTGCTCTATAGGAGAGGGCTCACGGGTGTTTTATTAAGATGCCTCGACGATGATGAATCTTGGAAAGTTGTGGAAGAGGTGCATTCAGGAGTGTGTGGTGGTCATGTGAACAGCCAGATGTTAGATAAGAAGATCCTTAGGCTAGGCTTCTATTGGCCGACTCTAGAAGAGGATTGCTCCATCTATGTTCGAAGGTGTGTTAAGTGCCAACTGCACGCCGACAAGATTCATTCTCCTGCTTCTTCACTCCATCCTATGTCCTCCCCATGGCCTTTCTCCATGTGGGCTTTTGATATCATTGGACCTCTTGGTGATTCGAACCTCCTGACCAAGCAAAAATCGTTCATCCTGACGGCAACGGAATACTTCACCAAGTGGGCGGAAGCAGAAGCTTATGTGGAGATTAAAGCGTCAACAGTCTGCAAATTCATAATGAAGAACATCATCACGAGGTTCGGCATCCCGAGTACCATCGTCACCGACAATGGACCTCAATTTATCTCTCAAGAGCTCAAAGATCTATGCAACAAGTATAACATTGCATTGCATCATTCTTCTCCCTATTATCCGCAGGGCAATGGCCAAGCAGAGGTAACTAATAAAACTTTGATCAAAATTGTTAAGAAGATGTGTGAGGCTAATAAATTTTTGGATTGGCCAGACAGGCTAGTTGAAGCTCTCTGGGCCTATCGCACTTCCATTCGTACCCCTACTAGGCAAACCCCTTTCGCCCTTACTTATGGAATGGAGGCGGTAGTCCCTTATGAGATTCTGATTCCATCTTTGCGAGTACAATTGGACAAGGAACTCCCTATTGATGAGCGTCGCGATTCGCTCCTTGCTCAATTGGAACTCCTAGATGAGAAGCGTCTGGTCACCGCTGAGCATGCGCGTGTTTATCAAAACAGACTCTCACGTTTTTATCAAAAGAAAGTAATTGAGAGAAAATTGAAAGTCAGTGAGATGGTAATCAAGAGAATTTTCGTAAAACCTGGTGGACCTCGCTCAAAACTCCAACCAAACTGGGAAGGACCATTCGTTATAAAAGAGGTTTATCCTGGCAATGCTTATAAACTGATTAATGCTGAAGGACAAGAGCTAACTCATCCTTGGAATGGTCTGTACCTTAAGAAATATTACCCCTAATCCAAAAAAAACCAAAAAAAAATATAATTTTCCAAAAACAAAAATATATATATATAATTTTCCAAAAAAAACCAAAAACAAAAATAATATATTTTGAAAAGGATTGCCATGGCACACAAGGGCTCAATGTCTGAAAGGTCAAAATTCAGAATTCATTCATCAGTCTTGTTAACTCAAAAGGGGGTTGACACCCGCACACATTACACACTTAAACCGTGAACTCAAGTGGTGCAAAATCCGATGGGAAGTCAAAACCTGACTAAAGGTGAAGACGATGCCCATTCTTTTTCCTTTTTCAGCCCATAAGGGAGGAAAGGAAGTCTTGGGGTAGATCCACCAAGCCTATCCGCCGCCCTAGTAGGTGGAAGTCAGGGCCCAAAAGGGAACAAATGCCACAAAAGTCCAAGTACCATTAGGTTTATTTTTCAGCAATGCAAATCAGTTCCAAAGTGAAAGTCAAATCATGAAAAGAAAAGCATGTCAAGAGGGCAAAGTCCCCGCAAGGAAAACCTTGGGCGTATGCATGCAATAAAAGAGGCAAAAGGCAACAAAGTTTCCCTATGCCGAAGACCGAACCCCAACAGGCATAGGGTAAGGGGAAGTGGTTTTATCTAGAGCTTCTCAGAATCTCTTATGTGCTTCCTTATATCTTAGTTTTCTTTGTGGTAAGTCATAAACTAGCAGAATGGTCAAGGCTAACCTAGGAAATTGCACCATGCGAAATCTCGGGTATAAGTTAACTATTATCACGTCGCACCCTTTTTTGATTAATCAAGAAAGACCAACGAAGTTTAAATGGTGACCGTGTAGGATTAAGAGCCCGGGTGGCTTTGTCAACCCAAAGAAAAAGAATTAAAACCTTTGATGAAGGCGCTTTTTATTGAATTCACGCCTTTCTTAAGGTCGTCTCTTTTAAAATAACGCCCACAAATATGGTCATCTTTTCAACAAAATTCAAAAATGTTTTTCAAATTCGCACCGTCACCTAGGGCGTCTTTTGTTTGAATAACGACCTAATCTAAGGCGCGTCTTTTGAAAAATAAAAGAAAAAAATATAAAATGTGAAAAAAATAAAAGGGAAAGAGAAGAAAAAAGGAAATGGGGTTTATTCTTCATGTGCGTGCTCGCATCATTGCATAGGGCATCTTGATTATTGTTTGCATACGTGTGCTTGCGTGTTGCATCTCCCTTTATTGGTTATTTCATTTGCTATATTTGATTAAAGGCTTGGCCCCTTGACCCGCTATCCAGGTCAAAAGTAAAGGCACCCCTTGCTTATTGAGCAAGGGGCCAAGTCGAACATATAAATTAACCTGTTTATTCAAGTGTGAACCACAGCTGCAAGTACAGGGCAAAGTAAAGTAAAACAAAGAACGTGGAAAAGAAGCGAAGTACACAACCACAAGTACACAACTACACATGTGCTCAGGTAACAAAAAAAATGTCAATCTCATATATATATATATACATCATGAATATCTGAGTACAGGTGTGAGGGTGGAGGAGTACAAGTAAGTCTCTCAGCTCTCGCCTCCACCCTCCTCTCTCCTACTCTCTACCTCGTCCTCGCCGTCCCGAGGAGGCGCTGGTGGAGGAGGCATGTGCCCCCGAGAAGAAGCTGGAACTCGAGCCTGGCCCCCTGCCTCGCTCCTCTCTCGAAGAGAAGAACCCGCCACGAAAGTGGAGCTAGTGAAGGAGTACCCCGCAGCACGAGCTCGCTCACGCCCTCGCTGGAGACGCTCCTCAGCAACTCGTAGCCGCTCCTGAACAAGGACCAGCTGCGTCCTCGAGTCTGCCAGCTCACGCTCGTGTGCTACCACCAGCTCCTGGTACCGGGCACGCTCTGACTGCTGTAGCTTGTGGTGACGGGCACGGTCTACCAGGTGCTCCTCCCGCTCTCGAGCACGCTCTCGTCGCTCCAGCTCAAGGGCCACCTACAGCTCTGCTACGTCCTGAGGCAACTCCTCCCGTCGCCTCACTGTCCGCTCCAGCTCTGTAATCCGCTGCTCGCGGATCGCCAACTCTGTCCCTGCCAGGGCAGCCTGGGTACGTGCCGCCTGTAACTGTTTGGTCTGCAAATAGGTAAACAAATCATCAGTTCCATAATTCATGAAATAAGCAATACATGACGAAAAGTAAATCACTCACCTGGGCAGTCATCGCCTGCTGTCCCTCGCAGACGCAAGCAGGAGCGGCTCGAAGCTCCTCAGTCTGAAAAATGAATTTTATCAGTGCGTAATTATATAATCAATAATTGAATGAGGTTTGAGTTCTGGAATTTACCCGTGAGGCGAGGTCGCGCTCTGCAGCCTCGGCCCGTGCCACCGCTCCCGCTAGCTGCTCCGCTAGTGCGGTCACCTCTGCACTGGGTCCCCTCGAGCTGGAGGCTTCCCCTGTATCTCTCCCTACGGCTCCCTGCTGAGCACGCTGCACTCATTGAAATCATCAGTGGCTAATCATCAATAATTCAATAAAAATTCATTTGCATATAGAAATAATTTAAACACTTACCAGGGTCTCTAGGTCGGCCCGTGTGGTGGCCAGCTGATCCTCCAGGCTGTGTAGATGGGCCTGGGCATCCATCGCCGCTATGTCCCGTGCATCCTGCATTCATTTCATTTTAGTCACATGATAGAAACATAAGCACTTGCATTCAATTTAGAAATAATTGCATTCATACATACCCCTAAGACCCTCATCTGGGGTTGGCCGGCGTAAACCTCCCAGTAGCGCCGGAGGTACTTGGAGCTGTCAGTCGCCTGGGAGGTGACTCGGGTCCCGCCTCGCCGCCAGTCGACGTACTGCTCCTCTAACCGCACTCTCCAGTCGATCGCCTTCATGCGACCGCGCGTCTTCTTCCCGATCCCCCGTGGCTCCCCGACCTCTATCCACTCCTGGTGTAGACCCAGGGTCCTCATCACCAACCTAAGCCGTAACGGCTCGATCTCGCTCAGGCAATGAGCCCAAAGCTCATGCTCAAAACGAGGTCGCCCCGCTACGACCCACGGCTGGCCCTCGTCTGTCATACCCTCGTAAGGCCTCCATCGCACCTGCATCCATAAACATGCATGTCATCATCATCCCATCATCATCATAATAAAATCAAATAAACATAAAAATGCATTCATTCATGCATACCAGCGAGGGAGGGAAGTCTCGGAACTCTCTCCGTAGCACCCACAGCTCGTAGCCAAGTGGGGCACCAAAAACCACTGGCAGCCAGCGCCGTGCTAGAGGGAAAGCACCCTCACCTCCTGGCCGTGGGTCAGCACGCCCCATGGGCATGTACAGATGGCTCCAAACCTGCATCCATGCATTGCATTAGTAAGGCATTCACATGCATAATAAAAAGAAGAGAAGAAAAAAAAATGCATACCTGAAGAAAAGGTGATAAGCCACTGACGTTCGTCTCTCGTCCTGTCCCCGTGGACAAGTCAGCTAGTAGGTGCGCCAGCAGCGCCGCTCCCCAGGTGTACCTGCCGACTCCCTCTAAATCCTTCAGGATCCCTAGGAATCGGCAGTTGATGACGTCGCCCTTCGTGCCGGCCAATAGCCTCCCGAACAGCAGCAGTAGGAACCTCCTCAAGTCCCGGTCTGCTCTCTCCCTGTCAGCTGGGTCCTGGCAATAGACCGCCCTAGCCCCATCGATCAATCTCTGTGAGAATCGCTCTAAGGACTCCCCTAACCTATGCCTAGCATCCCCTAAGCCCATCACTGTAGTCAGGTCGGTGCGGAAGATAGTCCTACACTCGCTAGGTGTCTCGTAGACCATCTCTAGCCCTAGCAGCCTCTGGGCCAGCTCGGTGTAGTCTGGTAAGGTGATCCCGCTCACTGCCTCCCCGTCTACCCTCAGTCCCGTGATCCTAGCTACATCCTCTAGGGTAGGAACCATATGTCCCCAAGGCATCAGGAATGCCCGGCTAGTCCTATCCCAACGCTCCCTCAGAACCTGGATAAGTGGTAGGTCGGGTCTGACTGGCTTTATGCTAAGGAAGGCCCCGAACCCCATAGCATCTACCCTGGCTCTCTGGAACTCGGGGAGGCCGTAATATGCTGCTCGGACCATGACCCAGGAGATCTGTGTCCTCATCAACCCCTGCACGCATAAAGAAAGAAATTTTGGTTTAATTGTTCAATTATTCTTGTTGAAATTCACTTAACTGCCTTGGTTCGAGATGTTGATGTTTGATTTAATTAACGACTATCCCCAGGTCGTGATTTGTTTAATTGGCGCCCTTGAGGAGGGCGTGGTTTCTAAGTGAGTTCTGAATTAATGACCTACCCTAGGTCGTTGTATATCTAAGAGACGTCCCGGTGGGAGGCGTGGTTTTGAGGTTAATTTCTAATTTCCTAAAGTCTTTTTTAATTGACGCCCATACCAGGGTCGTTATTTTCTTAAGTAACGCCCCTGTAGAGGGCGTTTTCTGTTAAAATGGGTTTTGGGTTTTAATAATTTATTCTGGAATTAATGAATTGGCGACCGCTGGTCTGGTCGTTCTTTGTTGAATTGACGCCCCGATGGGGGGCGTTGTTTTCCAGGGTTTTGAAAATAAAATAAAAACAGCATGCGATATAAATCATGGGAAAAATATATAATTGAACAAATATGCACGGAATTAACAGCATGATTGATACGAAAAAAATAATAATTTAAATGGACGACATGCTCTAGGGCGTGTTTTAATGATGTTAATTATTTTTTAGAAAATAAAATGAATTCACGACACCCATATGGGCGTCTCTTCTTGAATTCACGACACCCCTGGGGGCGTCTTCTTTCTGAGTTGCAGGTCTTCTTGCCCGAGGGCTATGGAAATTGAAATAAAAATAAAACAAATTTAAAAAAAAATGGAAAATGGGTTGGAGGCCTACCTTGTGGCGTTTGGGTTCTTCCCGTGGAGGGCGTGGCTAACGAGGCCGCCGAAGTTGACCGGGGCGTGGAACGGCCGCCACCGTGGACAGTGGCTCGTCACCGTCTTCATGATCACCATCGCCATCTTCCTCCTCACCGCCGTCTTCTCCTTCCACGTTGCCCTCTTCGTCTTCGCCATCATCATCTTCTTCTTCTTCGCCTTGTCCTCCGGCCTCGTCGCCGACTGTCGCCGCCGGAGCCTCCTCGGCCGCCGCCGGCGGATCTCCCTCCACGACGGCGTTTTCCTCGTGGGCATCTTCGCCCAAATCCACCACCTCTGGGGCTGAAACTCTTTGTCTCTTTTGACCACCGTCGGCCATGGCTAGGGCTAGGTCTAGGGTGTAGGGTGTAGGGGTGAGAAAGAGAGATGGAGGAGGGTTCGGTTAGGGTTTGCAGAAGAGAAGAGAGAAAGAGGGAAAGAGGACGAAGGAAGAAGAAGAAAGGAGGGAAAGTTAAGTCGAACGGTCAAAAAGAATTAACGACTTAAGGAAGGCCGTGTCTTATGGAATTAACGACTGAAACCAGGGCGTTTCTTAATAATTGACGACATTTCTTAAGGCGTTATTTTTGTTTGCATGGGGAATGATAACCGTAGTTAGACGCATTCAATGGGGTTTGATTGATGTGATGGGAGTGATGATTACTGTTTATAAGTAACGACTATGATTGAGGCGTTATTTATATGAAACGTGGCTTTGCTGAAGGCGTTACTTTTGTAATTTCAACGAAATCTTTTTAGAATATAAATCAAATTAACGCCTTGTCTTAAGACGTCATTCATTTAACACCTATATCTGAAGGCGTCAATTATGAGAGATCAATCATTGAAGACGACGTACGCTGAGGCGTCATTTATAGAATTAACGACTGGGGCTGAGTCGTTATTTGCAACAGAACCGCAGGTTGTTAGAAGAATTGATCAGAAACACTGTGTTATTGGCTCAATCAGGAAATTATCATTGATTATTTGAAAGAGAGATTACATTACATTCAATGAGCCATTTTGGGCCTCAAGCTTCTTAAAGCTATTACATAAGACTTTCACTGTTCTCTGTCTTCTTCTAAGTTTTCCACAGGATGATGAGCCTTATTGATTTTCCACAGAGCTTGGATAGTTGTGCACTCTTCTCCATCCTCATTGCTGTCGAGATCCCGTATCTTGATCGAGGGAAGATGAGATGGATCTTCGAATATTTGCCGTGGAAGCCCGAGTTGAGGAAGGCACCGATGTGAGTTGTATAGAACGAATTCTGAAGCGCCTATGAGTCGAAGGTCCGTTCCGGGAGAAAATCTTGCACGGAGTTCTTGAAGCTTGAATATTCCCGGGGCGTAAGTGAAGAAGTTCTTTGGCATTACTTTGAGGTGTTCTCTCCATTCCGCTCTCTTCTTGATTTGAGGAATCCTGTTCGTCACCCTATTGCTTATTCCTAATGAGCCGGTCATATAAGAGAGTGGGCTCTTTGAGAAGATTCTTGAGGATTGTTGGGCCTCATTACATGGATCGAACTTGAAGTGAAGATCTACCCAACTAGAGAGAGCTAGCATGCATCCGTAGATGGGCCTTCCCATTGCCGCTGAGGTAAGCCCACTATAGAGATAGGCTAGGATGGCTGGTCCAACTCTCTCTCCTTCCCATAAGCTCACTATTGCGCTTAATTGGGCCTCCTCTAGGAAATCCTCCGTGGATGGGAATAAGAGTGCTCCCGCCAAGAACACCACGAAGGCCTTTGCTACACGCTCTATTTCTTCTTCTTCTTTAGCTTGATCCGCTCTCTTGTACACCCATGAGGCAAGCTTTAGAAGATTAATTCCTTTAGTGACCTTGATTTGGTTCACTAAGTTTGGGCTAGGTATCAATGTGGTTAATAGTTCATGTGAGGAAATTGGTTTTGGCATGATGGCCATCTTCTCTTCATCTCCTTGCTTCATCCTCTTTAAGCCCAAGATCATCTCCAATTCTTCTAATAGGATGGTGGCTTCAAAGGTTGAGAATAGAAAAGTGTGAGAGGAAGGGTGCCATATTTCAATTAAAGCTCCTATGGTAGCCCAATCTAAGTGAATTTGATCATAGTGTTTGGCATGGGTAACTAGACCAAGAAGATGCCATCTTGCTAAGTACACCCTCATATCTGAAGAAAATTTGGAGAGAATAAGAGGCAGCCACTTAATCTTTGTGAATCTCCTAGCACCTGGGACATTTGGGTAGTCCTGAGGAAGAAAGAAAGAAATAGAGACAGACATGAGCATACAGAAGAAATATGAAGAAGTAGTTTGAAAGAGCAGTAGTTCGGGGAAGATATAAAAGAAGGAACAGAGAATCAATTTTACCTGATTTAATGCGATCCGGTTGCTTATGTGCCCATTGATTTCAGTAAGCCTGGGAATAGAAGTTTTGGATCTTTTAATGGCTCTCTCCATCTTTGATATGCAGGAAGAGTCGAGCGATTGCAGTGCCTGCAGAAGAACACGAGCAGTAGCAGAAGCAGAAGTAACAGAGATTTGATGAATTGCTTTGAGCAATCTGAGGAGGTTCCCTCCTTTTATAGAAGTCTGGAGGAGTCTTAAGGCTGTTCGGAGTTGGGAGGTTGATTACCATTAGGATTGGGTTTAGCTTTCGATTTGGAATCGGAAGCGAGTGGTTAATTAACGTCTTCTGTTGGGGCGTCAATTGTTGAATTGATGACTGAACGGAGGTCGTGTTTTATTTAGCGCCCCTTGGTGGGTCGTCTCTTCTTGAACTCTCGGTGCATTTAACGTCTTAATGAAGGGCGTGTTTTATGTTTTGACGCCCTAATGACAGGCGCTTTTCATATTTTGACGCCTTTCCCACCAGTCGTGATTTTATTTGCTCACATGTTTAACTCCTCTGTATGCTTAATGAACTTAAGTGTTATTCTTTGGTTGGAATTGTTTTTTTTTATTAAGCACTTATGATCATATCTTGAGGGTTATTTCTGATCATTGTTATTAGAGCTAATGAATTTTCAAGTGCAGAAGAGTGCAGGTTTTGTGATGCTTGGATCACTCGTTGGAGTAACATCATTCTTTTCTTGTATTTCTTTCCCGTAAGCATTGTTACTATATGGTATTCTATGCTATTATAGCATATCAAGGACCTTGTGGTTCTAGTGAACCTGGAATTTGAGTTCCCCTTTATCAAAAAAAATAGTGATAATTCCAGGAGAGTCTTGATCACACGGATAGGCTGTTGAGTCACTCAAGATCTGGGACGATGGTTCCACTTTCTGGGTTGATGCGCGGACAAACAGGCTTTGGCTTAGTGTCAGCTCAGAGATCAGGATTCTTGACCAAATCTAGATGGCTTAGTAATATTATCCTTGATTATTTTCTATTTTTAGTTTGTTTTATATTTTCCTTTTAGCCCAGCATGCATCATGTAGGACTTTGAATTTCATGATGAAAATCTTCACATTATGGCAATAATGAAGGTCACTCGCTCTTGATTGAGTTGACATGAGATATTCCATTCCAAATCAAGTACTTTATTCTCTCTGAAGCCGCTCAGGCTATTTCCTTGAAACTGTTCCTTTGCTGGGTCTTTATCTCGATTCCCTTTATTTTTCTGCAAATCCACCTTGGTTGTAGCACGTCCGCATTGGCTGGTAACCGCTCTCCAATGGTGTCTCCCTGTCGTGCCCACGTGCATATTTTTATTTACTTAGTTTAGTCTCCTTTATCCAGCAAATCAATGCTTCCTTGGAATCACCTAGAGTTGTTTCACTTTGAATTTTGGAAAGATTTTCCGATGCTTAGTGTCTGAGGCGTGTCACATCACACCTTGGCATCTACTTATCAGTTCGTTCCACTTCATTTCTGATGGGGACATCGCTTACCACTCCCCATTCCTCCATGGGTCCCGATGATCGCCAATGTGTTCGTCTTGATTTCTTGAGTCAAGTTATGTAATTTTTCATATTTTTCTGGAGTCATATCATTGTAATTTTTCTTTTATTTGAGTCAAGTCCCTAGGTTAATGAGTCTTCTACCTAAGTTTATTATCATTACGTCAGTTAGATTGGTTAATGGGCCCAGTTATATGGGCTTGGCCCAGGGGCGCCCCTTTCCCCCTTGGTTAGTTGTCATTAGCCTAAGAGTCAGGGACTTTTGTTGAATTGTGGGATTTCTATAAATAGGACCCCAATCCCACCAGTTGAAAGGGATGACTAAATGAATATTTGAATATTTGAGCATAAGTGCACCCTCCCTCTCTCTCTAGCTCTCTCATTCTCTCTCCAGGGGGCGAACCCCTCTCTCTCTCTTCCCCCTTCTCTCTCTCTCTCCCTTGGGCGAACCTGCCCTTTCACCTCCCCCTTCCCCTGCCACCTCAGCTGCCACCTCACCCTCCAACCCTTCACCTCCCCTAGGCCATTTAATACTCCATCCATTCCCTCCACTTCCCAAGCAACCCCTCCTACTCCCCATACACATTCCCCACCTCCAAGACAACCTTCCCTCTCCCCCACACAACTATTCCACTTCCCCACACCCTCCCATTCATAGCCCTTGTGCGACCCAAGCCCTCCCCCTACTTGCTGCGCACCCATCCTCATCAAACCCTCCCCCTCACCTTGGCCGACCCCTCCTTCACCCCCTCTCCCAGCTGCGTCTCCCCCTCCCCCATTTACCACTCCTAAGAACATCCTCCCCCTGCACCATCACCCACCTTCCACCACCACTAACACCCCCTCTCCATCCCACTTAGTTCTTCCACTTTAGATTCCTATCTGCCCAATCTGCAGGTAGCAGAAAGAAGGGACGACTTGCAGAGGCGACCACGGTTCCCCACGGCAACACCTGAAGGCGTATCTTACATTGCTGGAAAGGTCGTCCAGTCCCCTACGCAGGCGAGGAAGAATCGTACCATTCTGAGTTCGGGGTCGTCCGGGAGAACCAATCTCCCCCGACTGCGCAGAGCTCCATCAGCAGAGTCCCTGAACCCTGTTCAAAGCTACACCACGGCCGACGGTGAAAGATTCAAGCAGAGAGTTCTTCTACAAATATCTTCCTCCACCAGTCCTCTTTCTAGATCAATAAGCAGAAGTTCATTCTGCATCCAGAGGTCAGAGTTTTGGTCTTTCTTCCTCGGCTGGTCGGGTCTGTCTCCCACAGGTGGCAGTGACCTGGCTCCACTCAACGGCATCCCCCAATCCACCCTGACATCGGACGGCTTCCCCGTCAGTTTTGCAGCGTAGAGGGATTGTCCACGGTTCCAGAAACTCTGACGGTTCGAGATTTGGCATCCGGGAGCGGCCGGGACAACTTCTGCAATCCACTGTTCGTATCTGGTAGCCGCAGTGGCCAGAGTCTGTAACCCGGTTCGTCACTGCACCACGACTAACCGTGGAGGATTCAGACTACGGGCCTTTCTTCAAAGATCTTCCTCCACCTGTCCCCGACCAGAAGCAAGAAGCGGAACCCCAGTCGACATCCGGGAGCCAACGTTCTGATTTTTCCCCTTCAGTCGCGCGGGTCTGCCTCCCCCAGTCTGCAGCGACCAGCCCCCACTCATCGGCATCCCCCAATCCACCCCGACATCGGACGGCTTCCCCGTCAGTTTTGCAGCACAGAGGGATTGTCAACGGTTCCAGAAACTCTGACGGTTCGTGATTCGGAGTCTGGGAGCCACCGGAGCAATCTCTGCAACCTGCTGCATCAGAACAGAAGCTGTCAACCCCAAGTCCCATCGCCCTGTTCAAACCTCCGCCGTGGCCAGCGACGACATCAGAAGAAATCATTAAAGTTCAGAGTTGTCCTAGTTCCTGTTACAAAGAATTTCCCCCTCGTCTCGTCGACAGCAAAATTCCTGAGTAGGAGCTACGGTTGCAACAGCGGCTTCCTATCGCTTCTCACAGCAAGCGAGCAGATTCAACATCGGCTTCCTCTCCCATGATTTCAGCGAGTTTCCCCTCCCGCCTGGCCGTCTTAGCGCCCCTCCCTGCGTGGAGGTAGTGTTTGCATGTAAACTTTATTTCCCCATCCCTAGTCCAACCCTCCTGTGTGAGGAGTAGTGTTTGTAATAAACAGCTCAAGCTTCATCGGCGCAGTGTGCGGGGAACCACACTTCCCCGCTCGCCCTCGTCTCCGTTCGGGGTTGGTTTCTTCAAACCAACCAGGTGAGCTCTACCCTTGCTCCTTATTCTTGTTCATTTAATATCTGCAAAACTTATTCGCTGGTTGGTGAGAGAGTGCCCGATCCCGGAACCACCACCCTTGTGTGGTCACCGTGGCCTTAGTGAGAGGAGTGTCCTAGTGCCCCCAAGGCACCCGGCTGCCCTTGTTTGTGGGCTTCCTATCTTCGGGAGGGTTAACTTTAGTGGTGCTGGTCCTCTAACCAGCCAGGGGCTTTCTTCACTACCTCGGCTTGGCATCATCGAGTCACCGCGGGAAACGGGTGTGTGCGGTGTAACGGCGACTCTCAAGTTGCTCTCAACCTTGTTGATTGTTGCGAATAAAGTCCAAAGGTCTTTTGCTTGCTGCATTATTTGTGTCACATCAAGTGGTATCAGAGCAAGTTCTAGACTTATCTCTACAAGCCTAGGTCCTAGGGTCTTTGCATTTTCATCATCCGTATGCATGTCCACCCGTAGTGGTGCCTTGTACCGAGCCGACCCCTCTACCTCGGTTCCCCCATGAATCCCATTCCCCAAGGTTACCCAAACATCCCTAGGGAGGCTTCTCAAGCTCCAATGGATCAACTTGAGGCTGCCATTCAAGCCCTCTCGGAGAAAATGACTGGGATTTCCACCCGCCTAGAGAGACTCGATGAAGCTAGGGCCCCACCTAGGAACCATGCCCAAAGGGCACCCCCTCCACCAGTTGAACTTGATAGGGAGGACCTTGAGGATGACTTCCACCGTGAGTATGAGAGGCCCCGCCAACCTAGACATTTTGAAAGGCGACCACGGGAGGACCCGGATGACTACCTCTTGAGGATGATTAAGGTTGAGGCTCCTAACTTTGATGGGTCACATAATCCACATTTCTACCTAAAATGGGAGAGTGCTATGGACCGATACTTTGGTTGGTACCCTATGACGGAAGATAGGAAAGTTAGGCTCGCAAAAATGCACCTTACCAACCTTGCTAAGACCTATTGGATGAGTGTGAAAACTAGGAAGAGGATTAGGAGGGAAGAACCAATCCATACCTGGGAAGACATGAAGACCCAACTTAGGTTCCAATACCTCCCCAACTCCTACCGTGAGGACCATAACCCGAAGAGCACTCCCACTCCCCCGTTTCCTCCCAGTCAACCCAAGACTTCCCTTAGGACCCAAACTCCACCACCCCAAATGATTCCTATCCCGATCACCACCACCATTCAAACCAAAGTGACCCTCACTCCACCTAGGCCCATGACGGCCATCATCCAACCTAAAATTCTCCATCAAACCCATACCCCACAAGCTTCCACAGTCCCCACCACTACCCCTCCATCTTCCCCTAAAAGGGACACACCTCCCAAAATCAATCAACCCAATCCTCCTCGACCCACCCATCTTCCACTACCAACCCCAATCCTACCCCAACTTAAGTCTCCACTTCTTCCACTCCCAAACCCAACCCAAGTTCGAACACCTTCACCACCTCGGGTGCACCATGCCCCAACCTTCATCACCCCATCCACAAAAGACCTTCCCATTCCCTTGGGGAGCAAAACCCCCACACCCCAAAAGGATAAGAATGTGATTGAGGAATATGAGGCTCCCCTAGATTGGGAGGAAGAATATGAAGCCCAATGCCAAGGGTTGGGTCAAGAAGGCTCATCTTTATCCAAAGAGACCACAACGAGCCTAACTAGGAACATCATCCCCCTAGAGTTGCTACATGACCAACCAAGTCCCCCCACCCCTCCCTCCATGAGAATTGTGATTTTAGGGGAACCCCTCATTGAGTGGCTAAAGCAAGACCTTCTCCTCCACATCATGCACCCCCCTATGGAAAATCATTACCCAATTGTGCCCACCTCTCCATTCCACACAACCTTCCAATCGTTCTCCTTTGTAGGAGCCATGAGGGACTTGGTTAGGAGTGTACTTTGGCAAATAGAGGTGACAAACATGTGGGCCTTAGAAGCAAGCAACATGGGGTACCTTAGTTTCTCACACCTCTCTATCGGGACCATCACCTCCATTTACACCAAGGGTCCTTGCACGAGTAAGCTCTTGTTGTTTCTACCCGAGCCTAATGAGTTTTACATCACCCCCTTGCCCTCCTACAAGGAGCCTTGAGTTGGGCCCCACCAGGATCATGATTTCCACTTCCCTATGTGTGCTAGAAACCCTAGGGCGATCACTTGGATTGAAATCCACCTCCACGTCACTCACCCCTTAACCCATCTTGATCTGTTTGGCCACTTCCTATGGGATTCCAAGAACTCCTCACTCACCACCCACTCCCTCCTACCCTCACCCACCATGTCAGACCTAACTCACCCATTCAAAAATTCAGCCCACACTATGAGAGTCAAGGACAAGGGTGACATCCACCTTGGAAATAAAGGAGTGACCCATCCCAAGTTGTCCCCCTCTTGGGACCACTTCGACCCCCATGAGTGGAAACCCCCAAAACTCACAAATGGGACCATCTTGATAGGAAACCATGTATCACAACCTTTCGCATCATGTGGTCAGACTAGTCACATCATTTGTGTCACTCACGCACTAGGACCGATGCATGATAGGTTTACATCTGGATGTCTAGGCCCCCCAAAGTCAGTCATCGTGAAGTCTAAGCATGAAAGAAACATTCATGGATGTCCGGGACCCCCGACATCAAACACCCTTTTGCATAATAGGTTCACCTATGGATGTCCCGGTCCTCCTAGGTCCATCAAAGTCTACGTAGCATCATGGCATGCTAGGTCCACTTTTGGTTGTCCAGGACCCCCATTATCCACTGGGAGTCAACACCTTAGAGAGTTGCATGAGGATATTCGCAAAAACATCAACAAGAGCAATGAGATTTACAAGAAGTCAGCTTATTCCCACCGCCGCCACCAAGAATTCCAAGTTGGTGATTTTGTGATGGTGAGAACTGAGAGGTTATTCCCTGGGAATGTCTCAAAGTTGAGGTCGCGTGGAGCCGGCCCCTTTCAGGTGTTGAGGCGCCTTAGCACAAATACTTATGTGTTGGACCTTCCTGAAGAGTACGGAGTAAGCCCCACTTTCTATGTGGCTGACCTGGTGCCCTACAAGGGTCCCACGGTGACACCCAATGAGGAGATCCAGCCTACCCCACCCCTTGAGAGCGTCCCCACACCTCAGAGAGCTCCATCCAGCCTGAGATACCAGCGTGATCAAGTGGAGCGGATATTAGATGAACAGGTCACCAACACGCGGAGCAAGGCGTATGAGCGATACCTGGTTAGGTGGAAGGGACGGCCACCTTCGGACGATGCCTGGGTGAGTCGGGAGGATCTCCAGCAACTGGATCCTGACCTATTGGAGCAGTACCGCAGCAGGGAGGACCCTCACTCGACAGAGTCGAGTTCTCTGCACCCCGGGAGTATGATGGGGACATCGCTTACCACTCCCCATTCCTCCATGGGTCCCGATGATCGCCAATGTGTTCGTCTTGATTTCTTGAGTCAAGTTATGTAATTTTTCATATTTTTCTGGAGTCATATCATTGTAATTTTTCTTTTATTTGAGTCAAGTCCCTAGGTTAATGAGTCTTCTACCTAAGTTTATTATCATTACGACAGTTAGATTGGTTAATGGGCCCAGTTATATGGGCTTGGCCCAGGGGCGCCCCTTTCCCCCTTGGTTAGTTGTCATTAGCCTAAGAGTCAGGGACTTTTGTTGAATTGTGGGATTCCTAGAAATAGGACCCCAATCCCACCAGTTGAAAGGGATGACTAAATGAATATTTGAATATTTGAGCATAAGTGCACCCTCCCTCTCTCTCTAGCTCTCTCATTCTCTCTCCAGGGGGCGAACCCCTCTCTCTCTCTTCCCCCTTCTCTCTCTCTCTCCCTTGGGCGAACCTGCCCTTTCACCTCCCCCTTCCCCTGCCACCTCAGCTGCCACCTCACCCTCCAACCCTTCACCTCCCCTAGGCCATTTAATACTCCATCCATTCCCTCCACTTCCCAAGCAACCCCTCCTACTCCCCATACACATTCCCCACCTCCAAGACAACCTTCCCTCTTCCCCACACAACCTTCCCTCTCCCCCACACAACTATTCCACTTCCCCACACCCTCCCATTCATAGCCCTTGTGCGACCCAAGCCCTCCCCCTACTTGCTGCGCACCCATCCTCATCAAACCCTCCCCCTCACCTTGGCCGACCCCTCCTTCACCCCCTCTCCCAGCTGTGTCTCCCCCTCCCCCATCCACCACTCCTAAGCACATCCTCCCCCTCCACCATCACCCACCTTCCACCACCACTAACACCCCCTCTCCATCCCACTTAGTTCTTCCACTTTAGATTCCTATCTGCCCAATCTGCAGGTAGAAGAAAGAAGGGACGACTTGCAGAGGCGACCACGGTTCCCCACGGCAACACCTGAAGGCGTATCTTACATTTCTGGAAAGGTCGTCCAGTCTCCTACGCAGGCGAGGAATAATCATACCATTCCGAGTTCGGGGTCGTCCGGGAGAACCAATCTCCCCCGACTGCGCAGAGCTCCATCAGCAGAGTCCCTGAACCCTGTTCAAAGATACACCACGGCCGACGGTGAAAGATTCAAGCGGCGAGTTCTTCTACAAATATCTTCCTCCGCCAGTCCTCTTTCTGTATCAAGAAGCGGAAGTGCATTCGGCATTCAGAGGTCAGAGTTTTGGTCTTTCTTCCTCGGCTGGTCGGGTCTGTCTCCCACAGGTGGCAGTGACCTGCCTCCACTCAACGGCATTCCCCAATCCACCCCGACATCGGACGGCTTCCCCGTCAGTTTTTCAGCGCAGAGGGATTGTCCACGGTTCCAGAAACTCTGACGGTTAGAGATTTGGCATCCGGGAGCGTCCGAGACAACTTCTGCAATCCACTGTTCGTATCTGGTAGCCGCTGTGGCCAGAGTCTGCAACCCGGTTCGTCGCTGCACCACGACTAACCGTGGAGGATTCAGACTACGGGACTTTCTTCAAAGATCTTCCTCCACCTGTCCCCGACCAGAAGCAAGAAGCGGAACCCCAGTCGGCATCCGGGAGCCAACGTTCTGATTTTTCCCCTTCAGTCACGCTGGTCTGCCTCCCCCAGTCTGCAGCGACCTGCCCCCACTCATCGGCATCCCCCAATCCACCCCGACATCGGACGGCTTCCCCATCAGTTTTACGGCGTAGAGGGATTGTCCACGGTTCCAGAAACCCTGACGGTTCATGATTCGGAGTCTGGGAGCCACCGGAGCAATCTCTGCAACCTGCTGCATCAGAACAGAAGCTGTCAACCCCAAGTCCCATCGCCCTGTTCGAACCTCCGCCGTGGCCAGAGATGACATCAGAAGAATTCATTAAAATTCAGAGGTGTCCTAGTTCCTGTTACAAAGAATTTCCCCCTGCTCTCATCGACAGCAAAATTCCTGAGTAGGAGCTACGGTTGCAACAACGGCTTCCTATCGCTTCTCACAGCAAGCGAGCAGATTCAACATCGGCTTCCTCTCCCACGATTTCGGTGAGTTTCCCCTCCCGCCTGGCCGGCTTAGCGCCCCTCCCTGCGTGGAGGTAGTGTTTGCATGTAAACTTTATTTCCCCATCCCTAGTCCAACCCTCCTATGTGAGGAGTAGTGTTTGCAATAAACAGCTCAAGCTTCATCGGCGCAGTGTGCGGGGAACCACACTTCTCCGCTCACCCTCGTCTCCGTTCGTGGTTGGTTTCTTCAAACCAACCAGGTGAGCTCTACCCTTGCTCCTTATTCTTGTTCATTTAATATCTGCAAAACTTATTCACTGGTTGGTGAGAGAGTGCCCGATCCCAGAACCACCACCCTTGTGTGGTCACCGTGGCCTTAGTGAGAGGAGTGTCCTAGTGCCCCCAAGGCACCCGGCTGCCCCTGTGTGTGGGCTTCCTATCGTCGGGAGGGTTAACTTTAGTGGTGCTGGTCCTTTAACCAGCCAGGGGCTTTCTCGACTACCTCGGCTCGGCATCATCGAGTCACCGCGGGAAACGGGTGTGTGCGGTGTAACGGCGACTCTCAAGTTGCTCTCAACCTTGTTGATTGTTGCGAATAAAGTCCAAAGGTCTTTTGCTTGCTGCATTATTTGTGTCACATCAATTTCGCTTGTTGCACTTTCTCTTCATTCCGTCTCACTCCCTTCCAAAGCAGACGCCAAGGCGGGGCAGCTGTAGACACGCCAAAATTGACGCTTTGTTGATTAAATCTCATGTCACTATGTTAACGCCCCAAAGTGAACTTCAATATTTCTATAATATAAAGTTTTTCTATTTTTGTGTGTTTTTGTGATTTATTCTCGGTTTTTTGGTGATTCACGACTTGAAGAGGGGCGTGTTTTAAATAGCGACCTAATCTGGGGTGTGTTCTTAAGAAAGGACGACCACAGATACGGGCGTCAATTCCTGATATTTTACAAGTCCCACTACGATTAGAAATCAATGATTAACGTCCTTCCTCAGGGCGTGTTCTTAATCAACGCCTTTGCTTCAGGCGTCTTTTTGTAATTTTCAAATAAAGAAAGTTTTATTACCAAAATTGAATCCAGGAAGTGACGCCTCAATCCTGGTTGTGTTTTGAATTAACGTCCTTGGGCAGGTCGTCAATTGTTGAATTGACGCCCTTCGGTAGGTCGTGTCTCACCCCTTTCGTGTCCTTCTTAAACTCGTCTTTCCTGAAGAGTTCCTTGCCTTTCTTGGTCACCTTGCTCGATATGGGAACTAGAGTCCTTGCCGTTAACAATCACTGCCTGTTCTTATCTTCCTGAATCTGTGTCTATCTTTAATCGAAACCTTATAAAAGGACTTCCTGGTCGATCTCGCGCGAGTTGACAGAACATGGAGAGCACACAGCGAGGAAAGGTAAGGTTAGATAGACATACAGGAAGAAGAGAGAAAAGAGAGAGCGGTTGTTATTGTCACGGAAGTTTTGCGCAGAAGAAGAGTTTTTCTTCATCCGTGTGATTTCTTCATCGTCTTCCTCTGTTTCTTGCTGCTCTGGTGGTTCTCCCTTTACTGTTTACAGGAACAGCAAGGGTTTCTCTCCTTTGTTTATATTTGTCTTCATCGTATCATTGTCTATCATCATCGTTTTTCCCCTGTTGCATTAGTATTGCATCTCCTCTCCTCACCCTAATTCTCTAGGGGTTTTAAAACCAAACAAAAAGGTGCGCATGCTATATTCATATTTCATCATCATATCGTTTATTTGGATCGATACTACACTCACTCTTGGCTGATCCACTTTTCTTTTATTTGTTTGTTCTTCGTTTCAAGGTAATCAACAAGGAAAACCCCCTTCATCGGCCGGCCGATAGAAGGTGGAGGAAGGAATTCACATCCATCCCGCATCCTATTATCACCAGGTATTTGCGATCATTTTTTCTTCTTGTTGAGGTAACCCCTCTGGCAATCACACTCCTTCTTAGCACCACGTGCTCTCTTACTCCTTTTTTTCATTATTCCTCTTATTATTCTTCATATTCTTATTATCACTCCTCCTCTTATTATTATTATTCCCCTTTAAGAGTGGATTTTCCATGATCCATAGTATCGAGTGATGCGGCATCGGTATTCCATTGCTCGGATGCTGGCAATCTCTCGGACTTCATCTGCTAGGTCGAGGTTTTCGAGCAGTTTCTGGTCGTTTGCCTCGGACGAGAAGCAGATGACTCGGAGGGAGGGGTTGCCAATCTCCAACGGGATCACGGCCTCGGTACCGTATACCAGCTGAAAAGAACTTTCACCGGTTGCCATTCTGGGAGTCGTTCTGTGTGACCAAAGTACGTTCGGCAATTCCTCAAGCCAGCTTCCCTTGGCTTTGCCGAGCCTAGTCTTGATGCCTTTTAAGATAGTCTTATTGGCATTTTCGACCAGCCCGTTAGCCTGAGGGTGGGCGACCTAGGTGAAGTGATTGAGAATGCCTAGGTCGGCACATCTGTCTCAGAAATAACGAGAATCAAATTGCCGACCATTATCGCTTACTATCACCCGGGGGATGTCGAAACGACAAATGATCGACTTCCAAACGAAATTCCAGACGACTGTCTCGGTGATCCTTGCTGTGGCTTCAGCCTCGATCCACTTAGTGAAGTAATCGATGGCGACGATAATGAACTTCTTCTGGGCCTGGGTCGTGGGGAATGGCCCGAGGCTGTCGATTCCCCAGCGAGCAAAAGGATAAGGCTCGGCTAGGGTGACGAGCTCCGTTGCTGGCTGATGGACCAAGTGGTCAAATCGCTGGCACCGGTCACAGTGTTGTGTGTAGGCCGAGCAGTCGCGCTGCAGAGTGGGCCACCAGTAACCTAGCTGTAGCAAGATCCTGGCGAGTGACCTACCTCCTAAATGTGCTCCGCATAGACCTTCGTGAACTTCTTCGATCGCTCGGTTGGCTTCGTCGGTGCTGAGGCACTTCAAGAGAGGACCGGAGAAGGATCTCCGGTAGAGAGCGCCATCCAGAGTGACGAACCGCCGAGCTTGGTACTTCAATCTTCGGGCTTCCTGAGGGTCGGGAGGCTCCTGAGAGTCTTGGAGCCACGACAGGTACGGGGTACTCCAGTCGCTCAGGGAGGCCGAGTCAACAGCTAGGAGCTCCGAATCGATGCTCGGCCGCTCTAGCTCTTCGAGAAGGATCGATCGAGTACCCTCGGGGTCAAGAGAGGAGGCTAGCCGAGAGAGGGCGTCCGCTCGGGAGTTTTCCTCCCAAGCTATTCGGACTACCTCAAAACTCTCGAACTGTTGTGCCACGGTCTTGACCAGTTGGAGGTATTTGATCATCGGTGCTTCTCGAGCTTCATAACTGCCGTTGACCTGGCTAGCGACCAGTTGGGTGTCAGTGTGAATCTTGACTCGCTCAGCCCCTAACCGTCGGGCCATGCGGGCTCCCGATATGAGGGCCTTATACTCGGAAGCGTTGTTAGATTCTTGGAAGTTGAACTTCAGGACGTACTGTAGCACTGCTCCTTCGGGGGACTTAAGGAGGATCCCGGCTCCGCTCCCGGCTGAGTTGGAGGATCCGTCGACAAATAGTTCCCAGGTCGGCCCGGGCGCGGATGGAGATCTTTCTTCAGTCGGGATGGTGCTCTCGGCGATGAAGTCAGCGAGCGCCTGACCTTTGATAGCCGAGTGAGGCCGATACGATATATCGTAGGCCCCGAGCATGATGGCCCACTTGACAAGGCGTCCCGAGGCTTCAGGGTGAGCGAGGATCCTCTTCAACGGTTCGTCGATCAGAACGGTGATGGAGTGCCCTTGGAAATAGGGTCGGAGGCACTTGCCTGAGGTAACTAATGCTAGCACGAGTCTCTCAGTTGCGGGGTGCCTTCTTTCGGCCTCGTTGAGCACCTTGCTGGTGTAGTAGACCGGTCTCTCGACTCCCGAGTCATTTCTGACTAGGACCGAGCTAACTGTAGATGGAGTCGCCGAGAGATAGAGATGCAAGGTTTTGCCTGATACGGGCTTGGAAAGCACAGGTGGCGAAGCCAGGAACTCCTTAAGCTCGGAGAATGCTTTTTCGCATTCCTCGTTCCACGTGAATGTAGCAGATGCCATTTTAGGCCTCAATAGTTTGAAGAAGGGTAGGCATCGTTCAGCCGCGTGGGACAGGAATCTACTGAGCGCGGCAATGCACCTGGTAAGGCGTTGAACATCTTCGATGCAGGTGGGTGGGCACATGTTCAGGATGGTCTGGACCTTGTCGGGGTTGGCCTCGATCCCACGTTGGGTGACTAAGAAGCCCAAGCATTTCTCGGACCTTACTCTGAAGGCGCACTTGGCAGGATTGAGCTTCATGTTGTACTTCAAGAGGGTGTCGAAGGTTTCCGCTAGGTCGGCGAAGTGGTCCTCGGCCTTGGGGGTCTTCACGAGCATGTCGTCAATATAGGCCTCGACGTTCCGACCGAGCTGTCCCTCGAACATATGATTGACCAGCCTCTGGTATGTGGCTCCAGCGTTCTTCAACCCGAAAGGCATCCGGGTGTAGTAGTGTACGCCAAAGTCGGTGATAAAGGTGGTCTTCTTGATATCTTCGGGGTGCATTCTGATCTGATGGTAACCTAAATAGGCATCCAGGAAGCTGAGTAGTCCTTTGGAGTAGCCTTGTTCAAGTCGGTGAAGTCCACGCACATTCGCCATTTTTCCGAAGCTTTTGGCACCAGGACGACGTTAGCCAGCCACGTCGGGTACAGGACCGGTCTAAAAAGACCAGTCTTTTGCCCCTTGGTGACTTGCTCCTTGATAACCGCCTGCTTCTCTGGCACGTGCTTCCTTCTGCGTTGTTGTATGGGCTTCATGGTTGGGTCGAGGTTGAGCTTATGCATCACCGTTTCTTCCGGTATCCCAGGGAGTTGATCATCAGACCATGCGAAGACCCGGATGTACATGGAAATAAACTCTTTGTATTGCTGTTGGACTCTAGATGTTAGGTTGGCTCTGATCTTTACTCCTAGGGTCGGGTCGTCGTTTAGGAAAACCGCTAGCAATTCGCCTCCAGGCTCAGCGGTTACGGATTTTTCCTCGACTTCCCGGGGTCCCTTGTTCTTCTCGTCCGGCCTTGTGGCTTCAACCGAGATATTGTAGCACCTTCTGGCCATAGCCTGGTTCCCTCGGATATCCCCCAACCCATTTTTGGTGGGGAACTTCATCTTTTGGTGATAGGTAGAAGGCACCGCTTTCGTTCGGCTGAGGATTCCCCGGCCGAAGATTGCATTGTATGCTATCATACCTTTGATCACTATGAAGTCCACCATGACCGTAACGGTTTTGGGTGGGGTGTCGAGAGTAACCGGCAGGCTTAGGGCTCCCTCGGGATAAGTGGCCTGGCCATTGAACCCGCAAAGAGGGGTTCGGATCCGGCGGAGTCTAGATGGATCCTCCCCCATCTTGAGGAAACATTCATAGGATAATACATCAGGGGCTCTTCCATTGTCAACTAGAATTCTATCTATGTTACAATGGTTTATTGTGGCCGATATGACCAGGGCGTCATCATGCGGGGTGCTTAGCCCTTCCAGATCTTGGTCGGAAAAGACTATGACCTGGGGCTCATGCGGCGGGGCCCTGGGAGGCTCGATGGCTCGGCTCGCTCGCTCAGCATGACGCTTCCTTCCTCGGCCGCTGTCTCCTCCTGATGCAGCTCTTCCGGCGATGACGTTGATGTGGACCCCTCGGGGGGCGTTGTCGATTTCCTCTAGGGCGCCTCTGTCTTCTTTGTGCCCGGCCATGAATCGGGAGAGGTGCCCTTGACGAATGAGACGCTTGATCTCATATTGGAGGTAATGGCAGTCGCCGGTGTGATGTTTGTGGTCGCTGTGGAATAGGCAATGCTTGCTGCGATTGCGGTTCTTCGACCTCATTGGCTTGGGTTGGCGGAGGAGGCCCGAGCCTTTGATGTCCTCGTAGATCTCGTAAATCGGAGTGGTTAAGGGGGTGTACCGCTCGTACTTCCGTGACGGTTCCTTACGTTCCCCGTCTTGGTTCTGCCTTTTCCCCAGACCCGAGTTTGGCTAGGGTGCCCGCTTCTTGTCCCCCTCCCGACCCGAGCCGGTTGTGTCTCGGCATGTGCTGAGCACTTCTTCGCACTCGGCATGGCGCAATGCCAGAGTCACTAGCACAGCAAGGGTCAAGGGAGGGTGGAGGACAAGCTCGCGGCGGAGGTTCTCCTCCTCGCGGGTGCCCCCGGTCAGCGCGGTTATGGCCGAGGCGACGTCCAGGCGGGGGATCCTCAGGGCTTCTGATTTGAATCGGGTAATTTAAGCCCAAAGTTTCTCCCCTTGCGCCTGTTTGAGGGCCAAAAGCCCCGCTACCAACCTTGGGGGACCGCTATCGGCGAAACACTACTTGAATACTCGCCCAAATTGCTTGAAGTCCCGGATGGATCTGGGGGCGAGGGCCCGGAATCATGCTTGGGCGCCTTGGACCAAGGTGGTCACAAAGGCACGGCATTTGATGGCATCGGACGCTCCATGAAGGGTCATCAGGGCGTCGAAGCTGTCGAAGTGATCGGCCGGGTCGCCCTGGCTGGCATAGAGCTTGAAGGTCGAGATGGAGGTTCTAGGAGATACCTCTGCCTTCAAGATATAGTCGGGGAACAGGGATTTCTCCTCGTCCTCCGCGGAGGAGTCCTTCTGTAGGGCGCGTAGGGCGCGCTCCTGCTCTGCGAAACGCCTCTCGAATTCTCACAGTCGGAGGGATAGCTCCGGCTGCCGCTACGACGTCGGGCTGGGGGGGCTATATTGGCATTCCCTAGGGACTTCAGTCTTGGGGTTCGGATGGCGTACCCTAGGTTTTCCCCTCTTCGGCGTGGACGAGGCTTCTTGTTCCGGAGGGGGGGCTTGTGAAGGTCCTCCTGACCTGTTATGGATGATCTGCAGGCCCTAGAGGGTGAAGCGGCCTCCGGCGGTGTGTTGGGACACGTTCTCACGGGGAGGGCTCTCCGGAGGGGCGCCTGACCTTCCATCCCTGTTCGCCTGGGTCCTCATGGGTGCCACGAGGACGTCTAGTTTTACGTTGAGGGCTTGGAAGGCATCAGCGCCGCCGTTAAGCGGCAGCCCTACCGCTGCGGGGGGAGGGGGCGGTCCGTCGGCGGGAGTGCTGGCACCGAAGGGGGGTTTTTGGGAGGCTTGAGAGGGGCCTTCCCCCGCCACAACCATGACCTTTCCCCTGTCACCGGCGGACCTCCTCCCTGAACTTCTTCGCACCATACTGGCTCTTTGGTCGTTTCCCATAGACGGTGCCAGATGAAAGGGCGTGATCTCGCGCGGCTCCTGAGCTGGGAGGATGATCACCGAACAGTGAACTGTAGAGAAAGGGAAACAGATCAGGGGGCCCAGGGATGGTTCCCTGGGGAAAACCCTCCGATGCTTAAGTTAGTAGGGCAATGGTGGAAGATAGGGAGGGAGGTAGAAAGAGGTGCACGAGATCCCCCAACACCAAGGTGGTGAAGTGGTTCTTGATCAGGGGATTTTAGGCGTGTATTGCCCTTACCTTTCACTGGAGGGAGTCCCTGGTTTATATAGTGTGCTCACCTTATGAGTCCCGTAAGCTGAGGAGTTTCAGGCGGGAGTTACGTCCTCATTGTGGGATCTTTACGTCCTCATCGTGGGATCTTCATAGCCTTGAGGGATCATGGATCTCTTATCCTCATAAACTCCTGCTCATAAAGGGCTCTCAACGACAACGTGGATAAGCAGTCGTCGGTCGGTCCGAGCATAAAAGGTGCCAACCCTGTCCGGGCGATAGGCATAGCTCGGATGAAGATAGGTCGGAGTGGGCGCTGAGCGCTTGCCTCTATCCCGATGAGGGGATAACTCGGGCATGGGTCTTCCTCCGTTCTGACCGTCGCTCGGGCCTTCCGAGCCTAAGGGCCGCCGAGGATGGATGAGATCCCGAGTAATCTTATTGGGCCTTTTAGCCTAAGTGGGACCTATGGGGCGATCACTTGGATGAGCTGAGCCTCGTTTGTTCCTAATGGACCTAGTTTGGTTGCTCTTAGATGGGCTACAGAAATCTCCCTCTCCAAAGACCTAAACTAACCTCAGATCTAAATTAGGGGAGGGGTAAAAGGAGGAGTTCACATTTAATTCCCCATGTGTTTTGACTCAATTAAAATAAAAATGCAAAACCTATTAAATAAATATAAATGGGGATGACATCTTGGACTTTAAGGGTTGGAATATTAGACTTTTTTTTACACATTGTCTCCTTGAATGGTCAATCCATCTAGAAGCCCACCTTGGACCTTTGACTGGTCACACATGGGACCTATGACTTAGGTGGACCAATGGGGACGGAGATGAGAGGCCCCCGCTGGACCTACGGGACTTTTACACAAAAACCCAATCATCCTTAAGGAATGACAAATTGGCTTATAAAGCCTTACAATTGCAAACCTACTTTCCCAAGGATATAAATGCAAACTAAAAGGACTCAAATACAAAATAAAAGGTCAGTGCCCGGTGTTGATTCCCATCAATTCTCCCCGGGTGGGAAGAACTCGACCCCATCGAGCAAGGAGTGCGGCTGCTCCAGTAGCTCCGGCGGATCCGTCACAGAACTTGAAAGCGCGGAGTACGCTCCACTCCAAGTAATCGACACTTGCTCATCCCATATAGATTCGATATGCTCACGCTGTTGGGGAATGAGGCTAGAGGTGGACACTCCGGGGTGGTGTCACTCTCAAAAGAGGGAGGCGGCTCAAAGACTCACTAGGAATCACCGCTGGTCCCTATATGTGACTAGATCCGATATGTTGAGGTAGAGTCGATCCCAAAGTCTGATAAATCTCGCACTCGAAAGGGACTAACAACGCGAGCATACAAAGATCGACTATGCTGGACACATGCATGGACAGACACACAAGTCCCTAGACACACCTACTTGTTAGTCTGACCCATACATGTGCGATGGTGGATGAGGACACCAGAATATGTGCCATGCATACACTTGACGCAACCGGTGGTAGGCGGAATGGGGAAGACATCCTAAGAGGCACCATGCATGCACATGCTCCCTAGTGGATTTGATAGGTGGAGAACCGAATTCGCCTTCTTTGACACCCCTATATGACGACCATGGAATGGTCCCCGGGTTGGGTGTTGGTGGACTAGCCCGTGGGGAAGGGGTGTGGTAGTGGGCTTCCCGAACAAGGTGTAAGGGAAATGGTGGGTCACGATGCCCACTAGCAAAGGGATCGAATGGGTCAAAGAATGTGTGACCCCTCGGTTCCTCCATTACATAGTCCCATGTTTGAAATTCATGAAAGTGATGGTCACCTCCATCCATCGTAGTAGATGGGATAGTGTATAGAAGATATGGCTCCTCCCTCGAAATAAAAGGGATGAAGTCGGGCTCGGCTGGTAACGGGAGGAGTAGAAGAACCTCCGTGGTGACATGACCCATGGTGTACACGGAGGTAATGGACCCTAAGGCGGGATGGGTGAAGTTACGACCAGTGGGTCGATCGAATCATGGGGCCAACAAGTGCGTCAACGTCAACTGCCAGTCTAACCCTTTAAGAAGGTCATCCAATGTATCCACATAGTGACTAGACCGGAAAGTGGTGTGAAATGAGTTGATTGGCACTAGAGGTAGTGTGGGGTCCATGGATGGGAAGGGAGGTGGGACCAAGTCATTCTTGAGCCAGCTAAGGAGTGGCTCGGCGATGAAAAGCGTTCCCATTAGAAACACGGTTGGCTCGGGCTGTGATGGCTCCGAACAAAGATGTGAGGGTGGTTGCAGAGGAGCTCTCATGGGTGAGGAAGGCATGTCCTCCCAGAGGGGAAGTGGTCCTTGGGACCCCGTAGGTGGGGCCGGGTAGGGGCTACGGGCTATGGCCTCCCTATGCTCGAGTATGGCTACCTCCTGCCTCGGAGGTGGGCAAGGGGAGACCTGATAAGTGTCCATTTTCTATAGTAATTCATTGCATGTACACCATTTTATGTGCATATAATTAGGTAATTATGCATATTTCATAGTTAACCTTAACTCCGTATTTAAATTAGAGCTTTCACGTAAATTGATTAATTTGGTGATATTATTTGATAAATTAAAGTCGAGGGTCATGGGCATTAATTCTCCATTGCATAACTATGAGCATTTGAGATTTATGTGCACATTCTGGTAATTTTTATGGACTAGATTGTAATTATGTGTGTGCAGGACACCGAAGGTAATTGCAAAAGAAGCCGGGGGTAAAACTGTCATCACCACTTTGACCAAGTCAAATAAAGAATTCAAAATATTTTATTTTTATTGTTTTAGTTTCATTTTACTTCATTGTAATCTCATCACATCCTTGTTGTAAGCTTATCTTGCACTTCATGTACTCTTCTTTAAAGTTAATAAAAAGAGTTATTCCTTTGATCTAGTTCTTGATCTTCTTCCCTCTCTACATCCTTCTTCTATCTCTTCTTTTCACTTCATGTAATTATTTTCTATAGCATAGGCGCATAGTCATAGGTGTTTTTAATTAAGTGTTTGGTTTGTTCATCACTTCACAATTTTCTTTAAGCAAAATAAAATCACAAGTGTTTTCTAAAGGACTCCAAAGTTTTTAACTCTAAAAATCTCTTCTTCCTTGTGGATTCGACCCGTGCTTGCCATAGTACCACGTTCTCTTTTGATCATTTTGTGCGAGTTCGGTTTTAAGATTGTTATACGCGTGTTTTAAATGACGAACTTTCGCGTTATCAATTTTTGGCGCCGTTGTCGGGGAGGAATGATGATTTTTGGTTTAAGAACTTTTTTTCCCTTGTGTTTATTAGTGTACTAATATCTCTTTCTTTTTATTATTTCTATAGGTGGAAAAAAAAAGAACGAGAGAACGCACTTCAAGAATTGAAGCTAAAAAATCAAAAAAGAAGAAAGAAAAAAAAAGAGAGTAGTTAAGAGGTAAGCTCTCCTCCATTTCCTTAGTCTTTTTGACATTTCATTTCAAAAAAAAAAAGAGAACGAGGGATTGCGCATCAAGTAAGTATTCAAACTTATTCCTCTTATTTTATGTCATTTGCTTAATGTTCTTGCATATTGTGGTTAGATAGGTTCACAAAAAAAAAATTCTTCACTTGAACTCGATAAAAATCTTCATTCCAAGAGTAGAAATCACACTTCCATGTTTTAGGTCATGCATCATTTAGGATAGTATTTATTTTCTTCTTGTTGCTTAATTATTGTTAATTGTATTGTTGAAGATTGCGGGAGGCAAGGTGAGTACTCTAACTTTTCTAATAACATGCCCATGCACTTCCATGCTTGCATAGAACCCCTTTTTTGAACTTGCTTCATTGCATATCATTTCAAAGTATCTTAAGGGCAACACCCATAAGCAAGATAAGGTGGGGATTTCATCACCCTTCCTTAGCCCACAAACTACAATTCCCTTGCATCTTTGCATCACCTAGACCTTAAATAAAATCTAATAGACGTTGGCTATAGGTTCACACTGTGGTTCTTGTGTTATTTGGGCTTACCCTCTTATAAAAACCGGTGCCTCAGGCAGGATGGTCGGACGGCAAACGCCTTAAGCGGGCTAGTGGTTTGACATAATTAGGTCCTTACGAAAGTAGGGGGAACCTCCCACAACCCCACCCCTTACCTGGCCGGTGGAAATATTGAGGGTGAACTTAAGTTTCACTTTAGCCATTTTGTGAAACCCAATTTGTAGGTCTAGGTCACATCTAGGGCATTAAGTAATTTGTGTGACAACTTGTTTATGTTTGCATAAAAAAATAAAAACAAAAACAAAAATAAAAATAAAAAAATCTCATCTTCTCTCTCTTCGTCCTAAATTGAGTCAAAAAAATGATAAATTTTTGTTCACATCTCTCATCTTTAACCTTGGTTTATGCAAAGGAGAAGATCTCAACATCGTGACTTAGTTGAGCCCATTAGTGAGATTGAGCGATTCATTTTTAATCAGGCCCAAAATCAAATCCAACCTATGGTTGAACAACACCAACTAGGGGTGCCCAAACAGATGAAGAAATATTTTATTCCTTCAAATTATCAGCCATCCACTTGTATCCAACTGCCTAATGTCCCTGCTTTGCATTATGAGATCAAATCTAACATCATTCAGATGATCCCATCCTTTTATGGGAAGACCAACGAAGATCCCTATAAACATCTGGATGAATTTTTAGAAATTTTTTCCACTGTGAAAATTCAAAATTTTACAGATGATGCCCTCCGCCTTACCTTATTCCCTTTCTCACGTAAGGACAAAGCTAAATACTGGCTAGGGACCTTAGGGAAACCTATTGGCACATGGGCAGATATGCAGCATAAGTTCCTTAAGAAATTCTACCCCATCGGTAGAACAAACACCATGAGACGTGCATTCACAGGATTCGCACAACTCCCAAATGAACAAATACATGACTCATGGGAGAGATTAAAGGAACTCCTCAGAAAAAACCCACAGCATGGGCTTTCCAAATGGCAAATAGTGCAAGCTTTCTATGAGGGCCTAGATGATCAAGTTAGGCAGATTGTGGATGCATTATGTGGAGAGGCCTTTATGAGTAAGAGTGAGGATGAGGCCTATGCCTTATTTGAAATGTTGAGCGAGAATTCAATCAACCATGTTTCCTTATCCTCCTATGAGAGAACCATTGGGCCCTCTAAACGGGCCGGGATGTATTGTGTGGAACCTGAAGCTATAGTGGATGTGAATTTCATCCATCAAAAACTGGACAAGGTGGACATCATGGCCCAAAAGCTAGAACAGGTTGATATGCTAGCCCACAAATTAGACCAGCTCTTGGCCTAAAACAAATAAGAAACCACTATCCCACCTGCGTCCAACCCATACCCGGACCCAGCACACCATGAGGTGTGTGCTTTATGTGCTAGCTCGGACCATCATCTGTCCGATTGCCCAACAGCAGTCCAATTACCACCTTTTATACAGGAGCAAGTCCAAGCAGCCCAGGCATTCTCTAAGCTCAACTATGACCCATTTTCTAACACCTATAATCCGGGCTGGAGGAATCACCCCAATTTCAATTGGAGAAATCAACAAGCTCCCAATCAGCCCATCATCCCCTCTATGTCTCAATCCTGCAAATCACCCATCCAACACCAATTCCAAACTCAGCCACCATTTCAAGGAAATACTTATGGTCGAGGACCGTAAGCCCAACAACCACTCCCCTGATTCAACCAGGGTCAGGCCCCATACCAACCTCCTCAGCCCAATTATGGGCAGTCTTCCAATTCTCAACAAACCTATCAACCTCCTCTGCATCACCACTAGGACTCCCAAACTGATGATCGATTCCATCAGTTACAACAATTAATTCTGGCCCAAAATCAATCCTTCCAACAAACCATTCAAGCCCAAAGTTAATCTTTCCAACAGACCCTTCAAGCTCACCAGTAAACTATCTCTAAGTTGGAAACCCAATAGGCCAATTGGCCGAAGCCACCATGAGAAGGGAAGTGCGCCAACTGCCAAGTCAGCCCATTGCCAACCCACAAAATAATCCTCCGGGCTTCCCACAACCAAACTTCCCCATGAACCAGCCAATTCCTCCTCTCCTTTAGCACCCATCAGGCCAAGTACCACAAAAAGGCCCACAACTCGAAAATGCAAAAGCAATTTCAGCCTTAAGAAGTGATAAAGTCCTCCTAGATCCCCAGGAGTCTACTTCTACTTCATTGATCCAAGCCCCATAAATATCTTCTGATAGTGAAGAGGAACCCAACCATGAAAAGGATGTCAAGGGAAAGCGAAAACTAGATGAAGGGCCTAGCACTTACCAACCTAGAGTGCCATTTCCCAATGCCTTAAAGTCCAAGAAGAAACAACCGGTCCACAACGATGAGATGATGGAGCTCTTCAAACAAGTACACATCAACATCCCTCTCCTCGATGCCATTAAACATGTCCCAGCCTATGCTAGATTCTTGAAGGAAATGTGCACTTCTAGGCGGGAACCACGAGTGACCCCGGAAAAGGTTCGGCTTCCTGAGAACGTTAGTGCTGTAGTCCTCAATCAACTTCCAAGGAAGTTAAAGAACCCTGGAGCGCCCCTTATCTCTTGCAACATTGGGGGTGTGACCTTTGATAAGGCTCTCCTTGATTTAGGAGCTAGTGTGAATTTACTTCCCACCTCCATCTATGAGCAGTTTGACATCGGGGAGCTCAAGCCTACACCCATTATTCTCCAGCTCGCCGATAGATCAATCAAGACTCCAAAGGGCCTTATTGAGGATGTCATTGTTAAAGTGAATGAGTGCTATTTCCCTGCCGACTTTCTTATTTTGGACATGATTTCTCCCCAAGAAATCAAGCATACTCCTATCATTTTGGGTAGATCATTTTTAGCCACAGCTAGGGCTAATATAGATTGTGCTTCAGGAGTTATGGACATATCTTTTGGGGACCAGAAAGTCAGCATCAATATTTTCAAGGCATCCAAATTTCATGATCAAAAAGGAGATTGTTATGTTGTTGACACCATTGAGGAGTTATTGGAGATTGAAGGGGACAGTATGATCAGAATGAGAGAAGAAGTTGACATCCTATCAACTCAACTTAGGACGTGGCCCCCAGTTGAACCCTTACCTCAGCTTAAATCTGAACCAGCTCTGGCATCTTTGCAATTCCCTCTCAGGTTGAATTAAAACCATTGCCGGCCTCCCTTAAGTATGCATTCCTTGGTCCATACCAAACCTTGCCAGTCATGATAGCAAGTGACCTTGAACCTAACTGTGAGGAGAAACTAGTTGAGGTCCTTAAATCTCATAAAGGGGCTATATGTTGGTCTGTCGCTGATCTTAAAGGGATTAGTCCATCCATTTGTCAGCACCACATTTATATGGAGGAGAATGCAAAACCAAGCAGAGACATGCAGAGGAGATTAAACCCACACATGAAGGAGGTGGTAAAAAATGAGGTGGTCAAGTGGCTAGATGCCGGGATTATCTACCCAATTTCTGATAGTGAGTGGGTAAGTCCAACCCAAATGGTCCCAAAAAAATCAGGACTGACTGTGATCTCCAATGATCAAGAGGAGTTGATACCTACTAGGTTGACCACGGGATGGAGGGTCTGCATTGATTATAGGAAGCTCAACTCCATGACAAAGAAGGACCATTTTCTCCTACCATTCATTGACCAAATTTTGGAAAAATTAGCAGGGCAAAAATACTTCTATTTTCTAGATGGGTATTCTGGGTACAATCAGGTGGCTATCTACCCAGAAGATCAAGAAAAAGCCACATTTACATGTCCCTACGAAACATTTACTTTTCGGAGAATGCCCTTTGGATTATGTAATGCGCCTGCCACATTTCAAAAATGCATGTTAGCAATTTTTTCTGACATGGTGGGCAACTTTTTAGAAGTTTTCATGGATGATTTCTCCATTTTTAGGGACACATTTGATTCCTGCCTTGATCACTTAGCCAAAGTAATGAAGAGATGTATTGACACTAATCTTCTCCTCAGTTGGGAAAAGAGCCATTTCATGGTTAAAGAAGCAATTGTTCTGGGGCATATAGTGTCGGCAAGAGGAATTGAGGTAGATAAAGCCAAGGTTGAGCTCATTGCCAAACTGCCATCACCCACCTCAGTAAAAAAAATCCGATCATTCCAGGGTCATGCAGGCTTCTATCGTCGGTTCATCCAAGACTTATCCAAAGTTGCTAGACCTCTCACTAATCTACTGGCTAAGGAAGTCCCATTCCATCTTGACCTATCATGTCTTGAGGCTTTTGAATCGTTGAAAATGGTGTTGACCGATGCCCCAATCTTGCAAACTCCCAATTGGTCATTGCCTTTTGAAATTATGTGTGATGTCTCAGATTATGCTTTAGGTACTGTTTTGGGACAAAGGGTAGATAAAAAAGCTGTGGTGATTTACTATGCGAGCCGCACACTCGCTGATGCCCAACTTAGGTACACCACAACAGAAAAGGAGTTACTTGCCGTTGTCTTTGCTCTAGAAAAGTTTTGATCCTATCTGCTTGGGGCCAAAGTCATTGTGTTTTCTGACCACTCAGCCCTTAGACACCTGCTGTCTAAAAAATATGCCAAACCAAGGTTGATTAGATGGATCCTTTTACTACAGGAGTTCGATTTGGAAATTCGGGATAAAAAAGGAAGTGAAAATATTATTGCAGATCACTTGTCCCGAATTATAACATCAGACACCACACCTTTACAGGACTCATTTCCAGATGAGCACCTCCTTAGTCTATCCCACGTTTCACCCCCAAGGTATGCACACATTGTCAAATACTTAGCCGTGGGAAAAATTCTTGAAGGTTGGTCCAAACAAGAAAAAAATCGCTTCTTTGCTAAGCTCAAGTACTTCTTTTGGGAAGACCTTGAGCTATTCCATTTAGGACCAGACCAAATCATTCGGAGGTGTGTCCCTGAAGGTGAGCAACAAAGCATTCTGACATTTTGTCACACCTTAGCTTGTGGGGGGGATTTTTCATGTAAGAAAATGGCAGCCAAGGTTTTGCAGAGTGGGTTCTACTGGCCCATAGTATTCAAAGATGCATTCAAATTTTGTAAATCTTGTGAGCGTTGTCAGGCTATGGGAAACATGTCACGCAGGGACATGATGCCTTTAAACCCTATCCTGGTTGTAGAAATTTTTGATGTATGGGGAATTGACTTTATGTGACCGTTTCCACCATCTTTTGGTCATGAGTACATTTTGGCGGCGGTGGATTACGTGTCTAAGTGGATAGAAGCTATAGCCACAAGGACTAATGATCACAAAATTATCATGAAATTTGTTCGTAAGAATATTTTCTCTCGGTTTGGGTGTCCTAGGGCTATCATTAGTGATGGGGGTTCACATTTCATCCATTATCAATTCTAGGCTTTGCTTAGGAAGTATGGGATAACACATAAGATTGCTACCCCCTACCATCCCCAGACTAGTGGCCAGGTGGAGGTTTCTAATAGGGAGATCAAAAACATTTTGTAAAAGTCTGTTAGGTCCGATAGAAAAGATTGGTCAGAAAGATTAGATGATGCTTTATGGGCCTATCGGACCGCCTAAAAAACTCTCATTGGCATGTCCCCTTATAGGCTCATTTTTGGAAAGCCATGTCATTTGCCAATCGAATTGGAACATAGGGCCTATTGGGTAATCAAACAATTCAATCTTGATTCAACACAGGCTTGTTCCCATAGAGCCCTTCAAGTGAATGAGTTAGAGGAACTTCGCAATGAGGCCTATGAGAACTCTAGGATTTATAAAGCCCAGACTAAAACATTCCATGATAAACACATTTCACGAAAAACTTTTCAAATTAACCAAAAGGTCTGGCTTTTTAACTCTAGACTACGATTATTCCCTCGCAAATTGAAATCCCGATGGGATGGACCATATGTGGTAATTAAAATATTTGACCATGGTGCAATAATAATTCTTGATCCTAAAACTGGTCAAACTTTCACTGTCAATGGTCAACGTTTAAAACCTTACATTGAAAATCTTACAATGCTGCAGGAGGACTCTCTCAGGCTGAGTGACCCATTGTGAGCTCTATTGCGTCTGGCGGAAGACGTAAAACTTCACGCTTATTGAGAGACAACCCAATTACTCTTTATCATTTTCAATATATATATATATATATTCTCTTAAGATCTTGGAGCAAAATTCTTCTGACGACGGCATCTCTCTCTCAGGTCGTATCTATCCTTCCCCCTACTTTTCATGGCTTTATTTCATTTTTATATTTTGTTCATGCCATTGGGGACAATGTCACCTAAGTTGGGGGATAGCTTGAGCTTGAATTTCCTCAAAATAATTATAACCTTTCATCACACCTCTAACAAGTGTTTCATGTTCATATTTCATGATGAGAAACTTTTCTTAGAATGATAGGACTTAGAGTCTTACATGTGAAAGTTGCAAGTTAAAGGGATGAATTAATTAGTTATGTCTTTAGCCTTTTCCTCAGAATACACCTGAAAATTCTATTGAACTTGCACACAATTGCACAATAACAAGATCGGTGGATGACAAACATTAGGATGATGGAAATTTTACTTGACACTTAGGTGATGATGAATATTATGCCCATTCGTTGAATGTAATCATGAGGGAAAAGTTACCTGTAAAAAAAAAACACACACATGGAAAATGCCCCTGAACTTAGTAACCGGGCCTGCTTCTCCTAAGGCAAGAGTTGAGGTTCGCGTCAAACGGCGAAGTGATGTGCAGCACCGTGTGTCAAAAAAAAAGAAAAAAGAAGAAGTATAAACTGGCAGAGTGAAGCTACCTGTAATTCGAGAAGCTTAATTCAAGAGGTGGGCAGAATTGAAAATCATCTTTAAGTGAAAGGTAGAAGACTCATTCATCTAGATTGTTTGGTAGTCACTAGTCAAGTTATATCACTCATACACAAAGAGATATTTAATTTTGAGTGTATCCTGAGGAAAGGTCTAAACACATGGACTGATAAAATTTATACCAAATACATTCTACTTGAACTTGTAATACTCCAAAGTCTAAATCATTATGCATAACGTTCTTGCCATGATCTGTGACACGTGAGTGTTTGCTAGTCCTAATTTTATAATTATTTACATTGCTAAGGGACTAGCAATGTTCAAGTTGGGGGGTGTGATAAGTGTCCATTTTCTATAGTAATTCGTGCATATAATTAGATAATTATGCATATTTCATAGTTAACCTCAACTCTGCATTTAAATTAGAGCTTCCACGTAAATTGATTAATTTGGTGATATTATTTGATAAATTAAAGTCGAGGGTCATGGGCATTAATTCTCCATTGCATAACTATGAGCATTTGAGATTTATGTGCACATTATGGTAATTTTTATGGACTAGATTGTAATTATGTGTGTGCAAGACACCGAATGTAATTGCAAAAGAAGCCGGGGGTAAAATTATCATCACCACTTTGACCAAGTCAAATAAAGAATTCAAAATATTTTGGTTGGAGGGAAAAGAAAGTTCAAAATTTTGAATTCAAAGTTTGAAAAGGAGGAATTCAAAGTTTATGTTTGAAATGGAGGAAAAGGACATTCAAAGTTTGAAATAAAGGAGAGCCATGATGAGCCTTGGGAAATGGGGTACCTAAAGTCCAAGAAAGGAGGTGCCCAGCTACTTTTTCTCTTCCCCATGCATCATATTCTACCTAAATCTCAGCCATCCATCTCCTTTTGATACAATCTTCTCCCTCCATCTACCCAACGTTCCCTATAAATAGCCCATGACAAGGAGGAGAAAGGGAGTTCTTCTTTTGGCAATTTTTCTCTCCCTCTCACATCTTCTTAGGCCGCCGAGTTCGCCCTCTTCGGTCCCTCTTCTCCTCTTACTGTCTTCATGAAAGTTCTTTATGTTTGAGTCTTCTACAACTTCTTCTTCTGCATCATCTTCTAATTCCTCCTAGTTTTCAAGATAGTTTATCTTGTTCACTGTACTATCCTGTTCATCTGTGAATCAGTGTTTCTCTCTGTTCTTCCCATTATTTCTCCCCCTTCTAGTCATTTTCGTCTCTTACTATCTTCATAAAAATTCTTTGTTTTTAAGTGTTCTACAACTTCTTATTCTATATCATTTTCTAATTCTTTCTGGTTTGAAACTTATTTTCCATTTTTCAACTTGCTGTCCTGTGATTTCACTGTTCATACGAGGTGCTAACTTCTGTTATTTCTCTATTTTGAAGCTCTTCTGCTCTTCTTTTCTATCTAAGTTCTTCATCAAAGTTCTTCATCTCTCCCTTCTCTTCAACTTCTTGTTCTTGGGAATCCCTTAATTCATCTTGGTTTCAAAGTTATTCACCCTCTAAAGGTGGCTTCAACGACGAAGGTGACTTCCTCCCGGCGTAGACGACATCTTCCGCAAGGTGGTTCATGATCCAAGGCCAAGAGAGGACAACGCTGTCATCACCATTGCTGCTACCATCTTCATATCTCAGACTCCTTTTATTTTTATTATTTTAGTTTCATTTTACTTCATTGTAATCTCGTCACATCCTTGTTGTAAGCTTACTTGCACTTCATGTACTCTTTCTTTTAAGTTCATAAAAAGAGTTATTCCTTTGATCTAGTATATGATCTTCTTCCCTCTCTACATCCTTCTTCTATCTCTTCTTTTCACTTCATGTAATTATTTTTTATAGCATAGGCGCATAGTCATAGGTGTTTTTATTTAAGTGTTTGGTTTGTTCATCACTTCATAATTTTCTTTAAGCAAAACAAAATCACAAGTGTTTTCTAAAGGACTCCAAGGTTTTTAACTCTAAAAATCTCTTCTTCCCTGTGGATTCGACCCGTGCTTGCCATAGTACTACATTCTCTTTTGATCATTTTCTGCGAGTTTGGTTTTAAGATTGTTATACACGTGTTTTAAACGACGAACTTTTGCCTTATCAAGACCAGTGACTCAAAATAAGCGCACCTCCTATCCACCCGTTCCGAAATTATTTACACAAGTTCGGCAATGGTATGGGTTGGAGTAGTGGTATCGCGGTGGACTCGCCCGTAATCAACCTGCCTAGGCTTCGGTCGGGGCTCATCTAAGTGCGGGGCTCCTTGCCTCCGACTATGACCCACTTGGTTGGAGGTGATTGGGTGGGATCTGTTGGGGGTGACCGGACCAGGTAGGTGTGGATGTCAAAAAAAGAAGAGAAGAAAAGGAACGTTCCTGCAGCACAGACGTCTCAGCACCTGAGAGCAGCTGGAGACGGAAAGGCCAATTAAGCCATGTACCTCCTCCAAGCAGGATGAATACATACTCGGCCCTCCGCCACCCAACGAGAAGCCCTCCGGGTAGAAGAGATGGCCCCGGCTCTCCAGTCGGTATTGTCGAAGGCTGAATCAGAAGAAACTCGGGAATGCAAACACACGTTCGGCACACGTCAGAAATCACTCAAAGTTCTGGACCGGGACTCGGAGTCTCTGAACTAGCCACCGGGACTCGGAGACTCACAACTAAAGCAACACGGGAGGGCAGGCGTCCATCCGAATCACCGCTAAGCCGGGAAGAAATCTAATGGGTCTTAAACCGGCGCGGCTATACATATACAGCCTTAAACCGGCGCACCCCTTGCAAGAGCCTTAAACCGGCGTGCCCCATTAATGCTACTAATCCATCGCGCTCACCCCCCACGCCGGTTTAACCCCAAGGCATCCCATCCTACCTGCGGTCCCCTATTTTCTGCGAACAGAATGTTGTTGCTTTCCCTGAAATGGCCAGGTCCCCTGCGCCCGACCAGGGTGCAACCACGTGAACCACTCAAGCTCCCTGGAATGGTAATCTTCGAACTCCGCACCGGTCGTCACGTCTCCACCGGTCGGCATCGCCCAATCCACAGATGGCACCATGCCTACTCTATCAACCCCTCCACCTGCAGGCCACTCGACAGCTTCAGACACGGAGAGGAGAAGAAGAATGGAATGAAAGGGAAGGGGGTGCAGAGACTTCAATCCCCCACCTCCATATATATGCAACGAACACCCCACTGGAAGCTCTCTCAGCAGGCGGTCTCTCTGGTCGGTTCTCTCTGAAAGGCCTCCAGCAGAAGAGAAGAAGAAGCTCGATCCCCCTGCGCCTGCAAGGTAAAGAAAAAGAGAGAGAGGGTTAGAGAGCGAAGGTGAGTTTGGGGGGGGGGGAGCTTTTGCTCCATTCCCTCTCCCCCACCGGTGTATCTCCTTCTTCCCCCCTTTAATGTATTTCCCTTCCCGTCGGGGATGAACAATCTTGTATTTAAGCCTCCCCCCTTTCTGGTGGATGAATAAATAAAGGGTCTTTTGTCAAGCTCGGTGTTCTTCATTTAGCCTCCTTTTTTTCTCCTCTTCTACTCATCTAGGGCCTTTAGAAGCCTGCCTCTCCATGGCATGGCCTTCTAGGGAACCTGTAAGAAGGATGAAGATTCATGGCCTTCTATGGTGAACATCCGTCCCGCTGGAGCTATCACAAAGTCACTACCCATGAACTGCTAGAACCCCTTGAAGGCTAGTCCACGGGGCTTCTGCATTCAACTATGGGACACCGGACTGTCGTTAGGCCACTCCGAGTTTTTGGGATCATCCCGGAGTACTCCGTTTGACAATCCCTTATTTCGCCCCAGCAAATCTCAATCCGGGGGAGATGCTGCCCAATTTTTGTCAGAACTATGAACGACAAGAACAAACTAAGTTCCTTGAGAACACGAACTGAACTTTGGAGTTCCTGAACCCCTTTGAATGAACCACTCAAACTTTGAACATAACAGATGAGCAGAACACTTTGAAACCTTCAAATCTACCTATTATTGCTAGGTGAATAAACATCCTAACCATCTGCTAACTTGTAAGCCTTTGGAAAGAACAAAACAACCTAATTCGGCGCACTCCTAATCCGGTGTGCACTTATCCGGTGCGGTACCCCCTTCACGCCGGATTAAACCCCCTCACAAAACATATTACTACTCCTTGCCCTCTAAACCGGCACGCCCTCCTCCGCACCAGAATTAAAACCTCTCACGAAATGCACCCCCATTCTTTGCCATCTAAACAAGTGTGCCTTCAAAAAATATAATTAACCAAATAATGAAATAAAATATAATTTTCTTCCGGGGGCTCCGCCCCCGGAAACCCACACAAGGGGCACTGCCCCCTTGACCCTCGCGACCTGACCGGGCAGGTCGAACCCCGCGACCTGACCGCGCAGGTCGATTCGTGTGTGAGGGCGCACGTTGGCGAGTCTGGGCTCCACACTTAACAATTCGCTTCCCCGGACTGTGCGTGAAGAGAAAAGCAACGATGCCCCATGGTATCAGATGTGGACCTCGGAATCTCCGACATGGCCATAGTCTGAAACCGTCTCTGGCCAAAAGTCCATCAACTTGACCACTTCTATCGAGATCCAATCCCATAATCCCAGTATTGAATTAAACTTGCCGTACTCGCGGCAGACATTCGTACACTTTTGTCGTCGTCTTCTATGCTTCAAATGTGGGTGTAGATATATTTTCTCCTCTTACTTAAAGGAAGATGGTGTCATGAATAAATCAATATGCGATGAGTAAGTGAAAAATAGTAAGAGGAGAATAGAAAATGAAAATGACCGTGATTGCCACCAAAGCGCCGGACGTGATGAACACGCTGTGCTTTGGAAAGGAAGGGGAGACACTCGCCGAGCTGCAGCACTGGGAAGATGAGCGGTTGATGAAGAACCGCCTATAGGACGCACGGTCTTACGATAGACCGCCTAAGGGTGCTGCAGAAGATGCGGGAGGAAGCACTCCTGGCTGTTGAACGGCTCTGTAATGACCGCCGACTAAGAAGAACGGCCGAAGATGCACCGCACATCTCCTTACACGGACAGAAGGGAACCGCTCGAGACCACCGGGCCAGAAGTCGCAAAGGGGTCCAACCTCCACCCTCTCCGGCCGGCCAGAGGGGATGGGCCTCGTGCTGATGAAGTGCTGACCTGCAAAACAACGTAAAGAAATAAAGCAACAACCTAGATTAGAACTGAATGGTGTAGTAAATGTCAAGATAGTAATAGATGACCATATATAAGTGGAAAGGGGGATACCTGGGGGGTTTTAAACCCCTAGGGTGTCAAAAACGTGGGTGGATGTGTGCATGATGATGAAGGTGAAGAAGAGCGTAGGGAGAAAGCAATGCATGCAATGAACAGTGACGAAAGCTATAAAACACAAAGGACTCAAAACATCGACTACTCCCTAAACCGGAGGCTTGTATGGACGTAGAAAGCCTCCCTCCTTGGTGCTAGGTCACTTAAGAATGCGGCAGGGCTTCGCCGTCGACCAAAAATCTCCCCCTTTTCAAACTCGGCTCTTAGGGTCTATTTATAGAGCACCTAGAAAGCCTGGCTCGAAATTAGGGTTTAGAGTCATTTTTAGGTCGAGATTATCAAACAAAAATCGTAGATAAATGAATCATCTTTTATCCAGTCGAAACAGTAGCTAAAATGGTTGATTGTCCGCGAAGAAATTGACGAAATAAGTTGGGGATAAAATCACGGATAAAAGGATTAAAATTTGTTAAAATTCAACAGTCGACAGGATGCACGGTCTTACGATAGACCGCTCAACCCGATGGGCGGTTACATCCAAGCCGTCCAACCCCGTCGGTGGAAATTCAAAATAATCAGAAAATAATCCCAATTATCCATCGAACTGACCGAAACACCCGCCGTTGGACTCTCACAGATGAACGGCTCTATTTAGACCGTTCAAATGTAGAGCGGCCAAGGACAAACCGTTTTAGCCTTGTCGGTGATAATTCAATTAACTGGATAATTATCTGAGAAAACTTTGAAGCGCAGGACTCTGAGAGAGGAGCGGTCACCCTTAGTCCGTCCATCAAGTTGAGCGGCTAGGAGAGAGCCGCACAAAATCTTGTCGGTGAAAATTCAAAAAATCATCAGAAATCAACCATAAATGTATGAACGGTCTATATCTAACCGCCCCCGTGTTGAACGGCTGAGGGTGAACCGTACATGCTCCTGGACACTTGATTTTCATAAACATATTCAATTAACCAAAAACCAAGGCCCATTAAGCGCCGAATTGATACGGACTCAACTAAGGAGGGAGGTTACACATAAAATTGGCCCATGATTTACCAGAAAACGTCCAGCGAGTGAGGGACAACTCGAGACATCAACAGACGGGAGTAAGAAGAACGACTCAACTTATCGGCATAAAACGGGTGTCAACAGATGTCTCTCCTTAACGTCCTCTTTGCAGGGGAGCGAGCGGAGGTGAAGCGGAAGTGATATGGCACATGGAGATGAAGCGGAAATGCAGCGGAGTGGACCGAAAAAGCGGGCGTTAAGCTAAAACGACACCCGTTTCTACCAATAAGCGATAGGAATCTTCAGGAAAACTCTGAACCAAACGCAAGGAATGATTAAACCAAAAGCGACACCAGTCTGGAGGAACTAAACTAGATGAAATAAATCAACAAGACCGACCTCATGGGGGACACAATCCCGTGGTCCAATGAGGGGGCCACAAAAGCAGGCATCCTAAGTAAAGGAAACAAGCTAAAGCTCCATACGGGGACCTTTCAATCAATCAATCCAATCGAATCGACCAAAGAGAACCTTCCAACTCAGAGTGGAATTAGCTCCTCTTATTCAAACACTGAACGTACAGCTAGCTAATACTAACGGGACATTCTTCAGGCAGACCATGGGTCATGAAAGCTCAAAAGATGCGTATGATGCATGTTGGGCTAAAATAAAAGAAATCGTTAAAATAAATGCAAAGAAAGATTAAAATATAAAATACTCGAGAATAATATTGCTAAGCTGGGAACATCAGAGTCAAGATATCATCTGCAACCACAGCGTGCAGGACAGAACCATCCTCCCCTTGACATCCCAACCTAACGGCCTATCCGAAGATTAAATACATGAACCTGGATCATCATCGTTTTTGTTGAAAGGGAACATCAGATCCTGGAACACGTAGATAACCAACTGGTTCTTGAGATAATATATAATAGTACCATATAATAATGCAATAAAGGTGACAGGGATAAAAGGCCATACATGTCTTACCTGTGCAGGCGAAACGGCAAATGAAAGTTTGGTTGTTGCACATAAGATTGTTAACAATATTTGCAGCAATATCATAATTAATCAATTTGAACATTTAAGTGCAGGGATAGGGGCAAAACAACTTCAAACATGCACGGTTAAGATCCAACCGCCCAAATAAGAACGGTTATTATAAAACCACATATATCATAGAATTTGAACCGACTTAAGCATCCTACCGTTGAAGATAAACGGTCAGAGATCAACCGCGCAAACAAAGGACAGTCTATCGCTAGACCGGACATCCTATGCAACCTCGAAAACCCAAAACCCTTCGTCTCCCTCCACCGTAACTGACGGTGGGAGGGAGAACGAAGGGCAACCAAGCCCACTCCCAACCCCCTCTCTCTCAACTCTCAATCTCTCAAACCCCCTCACTCCCCATCGTGCCCATTCCCACCATGACAAGGACAAGGCACCAGGCTTCCCGGCCATCGCCCACCGGCGAACGCTCGCCGCCGTCGCCGCCGCCGTCAACCGCCACCGCAGCTACGAGCGTCGGAGGACTACCGTCAGTGGGGGAAAATGTACCTCCGCCACCGCCCGCCGTCGGAGAAGGGATGGAGGTGATCGTGGCCGAGGACCAAGCCGCCGGCAAGGCTCCGCCGTCGGAGAAGCCGGCCAAGAAACCGAGGGACCCCGAGGTAGGCCCCCCCCTTTTATCTTCATTTTTCTTTAATTTCTCTTGATGCATGTTAGTTTTAGGCTCTTTTAGGGTGTTTTAGAGGGATTTAGAGGCTTAGGGGCCGGTTTGGGGGGCCATGGCGGCCTCCCTGCCGGCGGGGGAACCCCACCGTCATCGGGGAAGACGACGGTAGAGCGGTTGAACAGAAACCGCATAAACCAAAACACGCGGCCCACATAGGACCGCTCAACAACCACACGACTTGGAATAAGCCATTCGACTTCACTCAAAAATAGAACCGAACAAAATAGGGACGGTGAGGGGATCACCGTACAAACAATAAATGGGCCATATCGGTCCGTTCAACACCCAACCAACGTAGAACAATGCGGTCTCCATAGGACCGTCCAGCATTCACGCGGCCCAGGAGTGGCCGTCCGACACTAAGAAGCCTGAGGGACGAACGGCTCATGATAACCCGTCCAAGGGACGAGCGGCCTGTTGTGAACCGCTCTTCTGACAAAGATTTAAAGCTTGATGATTTTATTTAGAAATGAAACAAAATGCTTAAACTAATTACTAAAATGCATCTAAAATGAATGAATGAATGCAGGGAAAGCGCAGGACCCGCACCTCGTGGCTGCAGGTCCACGCAGTGTACTTAGCACTGTCGAACTTCCAGAGGGAGCGGTTGGCTGTCATGGGGTTTGCCTCATTCCTGAGCGTTGAGGTGTGTCGGTTCGACGCAGCTCTGCTCTACGCCCTACACGACCGCTGGGACCCAGTGAGTCGGATGTTCCTTTTCCCGTGGGGGCATATGGTCCCCACGCTAGAGGACGTGGCCAGGCTCACTGGCCTTCGAGTGCACGGGTCACCGGTCAGCGGGACTACTTTTCCCAACTACCGGGGGATGGCTCGGGAGTTGCTGGGCCTCGAGCTACGGCACCCAGAGAGGCAATCGACCCTTCTTCCCCGGGCTGGTCTCCAGGATAGCCTGGGTTTGCGACGGGCTGGTGTTGCAGTCGGTGAGCAGCCGGAGGAGTTGCAGCGACTAGTAGAGCTGACGCAGCCGAGAGTTGCAGCAGGACCGGGAGCGGAGGCAGACCGAGTTTTACGGCGGTTCCTGATGTTGCTGTTTGGACGGCTTCTCTTCTCCACACGAGCGGATGTGATGAGCTGCCGCTTCCTCCCCTTCTTCCAGGAGCTCAAGCATGTTGGGGACTATGCCTGGGGAGCGGCAGTTCTCGCGTTCCTCTTCGACACACTGAGTTCGATGGCCCGTCGGACGATGCTCGGGGGCTTCTCCCCCTTACTCTAGGTACGAATTCTACCTTAGACTTAATTATGCAATTCTATATGTTTCCTAAATGCTGACACGATGCTGTGATGCAGGTGTGGGCCTACGTGTACCTACGTGGGCTGGGCAGAGGGGAAGAGACCCGTCCTGGGCTCCTACCGATCGCACGGAGGTGGACAGCACCTCGGGAGACTGTAGCCCTGAGACGGCAGGTCCGAGAGCTGCAGGATGACCTAGACGCTCTACCGTACGCCTCGGTATGCTTCTAAACTCAGACTCTTTTCTTAAATGCAATTTCTTATATGATGATGATGCTGATGCGACTTCCTATTCCTTGTAGGTACGGTGGACACCTTACGCATAGGAGGGCCAGGAGGGTCAGCCTTGGGTGGTCGGCGCCCTTGCCTTCACCAGACGAGATGTGTGGCTTCATTGCATGAATGTGGTAGAGCCACTACACTACAGGTTGGTTATGAGGACCATCGGGGTCCATCAGCCAGCGGTGGAGTTCCCAGCGCCTGAGAAGGCGGGGGAGCGAGTGACGAGGACGACGCGGGGCCTAGTAGCGGCATTTGATTGGTCGACGAGGAACGCTGCGCAGGTGGCCGACTGGACAGCTCTGGGGCAAGTGGTGACCGCCCGAGCGGAGAGCGACTCGGCGTACTACACTGCGTACGCCAGACACTACCGGGACCAGGTGTTCCGGGGTGCCCACCGACCGGTACGACTTCTAAACTCAAACTCTGTCTATTATGCTTATGATATGGTGCATTGACAGTTGGACTCCTAAATGCAGATTGATCTAGTGGGACGACTAGCGGAGCTACATGGGCTTCTACACTCCACCATCAGGGAGCGGGACGAGGCCCGGCATGCCTTGGCCTTACTGGTGAGTTTTCTAAAAAACCTAGACTCTTTAAATTATGTAAATGCTTATGATTATGATTATGCATGTGACTGATCTGGAGTTTTGGATGCAGCGTGCCGAGGGTACCCAGCGACAGGGAGCTGATGCTCCTTCTTCTTCCTCTACCCAGACTCCTGTAGATCAGGCTGAGCGGGAGGCCGACTTTACCAGGATGGTGGCGCGGGCCAAGGCGGCCGAGGTGGCGCTCACCAAGAGGGTACGCAAATCACTACACTTTCCCTTTGTTATTTATGCTTATGATATGTATGAAAATGTAATTGACTGACAATGATATGTGCATGCAGACGTCCGAGCTGACCCGTCTTAGGACCAAGTTTGAGTAGAGCCGGGCAGCGGCTCGGGAGGAGGTGGCCCGTGTACGGGAGGAGGCAGCACAGAGCCGAACGGCAGACGTGCTAGAGACGGCGCTCTTGTGAGTGGAGCTAGAGCGACTCTGAGCCAGCGCTGCCGAGGTGGAGCGCTATAGGACCAAGGCATCTGAGCTCCGTGGAGAGCTGCGAGCCTACAAAGAGATGAGCCGGCGATCGCGCTGCGGGACTCCGAGCGTCAGCCACGGTACTCACAGCTCTGTGAGGAGTTTCTTCGCGGGTTCCTCCGGTCACCGGAGGAACGAGGAGGACGAGCAGCGCCGGCGACGTCAGCGTGATGACGCGACTTCAGCGATGCCTCCACCAAAGAGGTGGCACGAGGGCGGTGGAGACAGTGACGGGGGCCAGGGAGAGGGACAGGCTTGACTTTGTACTCGGCCCGACTTTTGTACATATGATATGATATGATAGTGATATGCGTGTTTTTGTTTTCATTTTGTGGATGAATGAATGTAGGAATGTATGAATGAATGGATGAATGCGACTATTGACTCGACACGAGTGTGAGTGAGAGACGATGACTACGGGTGAGACGTGACACGACTATGAGTGAGACGCGACACGAGTGTGAGTGAGACAGGGGGGACATCAAATAAGGGAGGTGAGGGACGCCAAATGAGTGAGATGAGTGACGTCAAATGAGTGAGGTGAGAGACGTCAAATGACTAAGTTGAGTGACGCCAACTGAGTGAGATGAGTGACGTCCAATGAGTGAGGTGAGAGACGCCAAATGAGTGAGTTGAGTGACGCCAACTGAGTGAAACGAGTGCACCAAACTGAGTGAGATGAGTGCGCCACCTGAGTGAGGTGAGGGGCAGCACGACTTACCATTTGAACTGGATCACAAGGGGCTTCAGATCCGAAGAACGGTTCTCAGTGGGCCGCTCAAAGAGATACATGGTCGAAAGTAGACCGCTCCACGAGAATAGGGCGGTTAATATAAAACCGTTCTGAATGACTGGACGGTTCACCATGAGCCGTGTAGGTATAAGAACGGTCTTAGCAAGATCGCTTGAAATCCTACCCTCGAGTTCCCTGAAAGATGATAAACGCTCCATCAAGGACCGTACAAATGGATATGCGGTCTATCGTAAGACCGTCCAACTGGGTACCCTGCGAACCTAAAAGGGACTCTCCTGGAGAGTCCTTAACCCGAGGGTAAACTACCTTAAACCTATCCAAACCTCATCTTAACCCGTCCTAGACTTATCCAACCCAATCTCAAGGGGCCTAGGCTTCCTAACTAGCCCTATAAGTAGGAGGGGAGTCTAAATTCGTGATTTGCACATCTTCCTCCTTCTAAGCCTTAAGACCTTTGCTATTCACCACCAAATCATCATGAAGAGAGCCCTAGAAGGAAGTTCCATGGAGGGAGCATCTTTTGATGGGCCAAAGCCGGCCAGGAAGGAATGGGAAGTGCTCCAACGGCTGACTGCGATCCCGCGACATCTGAGCTCAAGCTCTATGAGAGAGGTTAGTTAATCATATCTCATTCAATTCAATTCTCTTTCATTTTACTTACATGCTTTTCCTTTCTCTCTCTCTCCTCTATCTTCTTTTCACCTCAGCTTCTTCCTGGCGCGAGGCGGTATTCTACCTTGAAGTGGTTGGCTTCCATGGTCCGCGCCTTGCCCCTAGGAGTAACATCCATCCTGAGATCTTGGCACTTACAACCTCTCCTAGTGTTAGGTCAGAACTACCCAAAGCTTTCCCTTGATTGGCATAGCATCTCATCCTTAGTTAAAATTTGGCATCCTCAAACTCATACCTTCATCTTCCCATCATTCGAGGCCACTGTCCTACTAGAGGAGGTAGAGACCTACTTCTCTTTACCCAGGTCACAGGTGGGAGGGGCAGACTCAGTGTGTCATACTGTTGCCCCTATAGATCCTAGGCTCATCTTGGGAGGGTTCATACTAGATAGCAGGGATGTCCACACCTTTGTAGGCCCACGCCAGATTCACCTTCTTCCTCTTAGCCAGTGGGTAGTGGAGCATTGCAAGAACAGATGTGGTTGGGATGAAGCTATAGCTAAGGCTGCATCCATTTGCTTGTGCGGGGCCATCTTGTTCCCCTCAGTTGACCATGTGCTAGAGATGCCCCTTCTTAGTACCATTAGTGGCCTGTGGCAGGGACTTTCTGTCTCCCAGGCCATCCTTGCTTACCTGTACGAGGGCCTTACTTCAGCAGCCTTAGGCGGTCCTCTGTTTGGCTCTATGATCCTTCTAGAGTGTTGGATGGGTGCTAGGATGAAATTCGTCTATAGGGAGGATGTCACTTCAGCCAGCAGGATCTTTGGGAGCCACCCCCTCTTCTTCATAGGTGGCGCGTTCGGATTCTCTCCGCAGGTAGAGTGCAGGACAGCTGAGATGAAGACCAGGGATGAGTGGCGACTGTACATCAACAGGCTACCCCTAGATCGGTTCGTGATGCGCCTAGGCTTCCTCCGCGACACCACCGTCAGAGTTTCCAGGAGGCTAGGCTTAGACTTTAGGCTCGTGAGCGACACCGTACTGGCGATGTACAGCCCGCACCGGTGCTACCTATAGGTCAGACTACCCCGGACAGTTCTACTAGCACTACCCCACCTTCCCGCGCTACAGGCGAGGAGGATTGGTACAGAGGAGGACGAGCAGGCAGTCAGGAGCGCCCTGATCATGTGGGAGGTGAGCAGGGTGCTTACTCTACCAGAAGAGGTTGCAGAGATCCCAGCGACGTGCCAGGCCTATATTAGAGAGCTGAGAGAGATACGTCCCCGCGGGGATGCCCAGCGGAGGATTGAGTGATTTCCTTTTGTTTCACGATGATGATGGTGGATAGGACTTGTGTTTAGAAAGCTTGATATATGAATAAAATTGATGATTGGATTGAGTTTGAGCTTTGTTTGGGTTATGATGTGATTGCACAGGTTGGGATGAGACTTTACCATTCACATGGTCACGAGCCAACTGCACTTTTCAGCTTCAACCTACCCCTGTACACACATGAATACAGAAAACAGATTAAATCTATTTTAGGCTTAACCCCTTGCCTATAACAAGTTAGGAAATGACCAGTTCTTGATTTTTGGTCAAGGGGGTAAGCCTTATTAAATAGGCAAATAACAAATGTCAAATGAATGCAATGGATGCTATGAATGCAAACGAAGAAAATCCTTTTTTGGAGTTTTGAAAATATCTGATTTTTGTTTGAATTTTTAAAATATTTTGATTTTATTTTGAGTTTTGAACATATTTGATTTTTTTTGAGTTTTGGAATATTTAATTTTTTGAGTTTTGAAATATCTGATTTTTTTTTAGTTTTGGAATATTTAATTTTTTGAGTTTTGAAATATTTGATTTTTTGAGTTTTGAAATATCTGATTTTTTTTGAGTTTTGGAATATTTGATTTTTTGAGTTTTGAAATATCTGATTTTTTTTTAGTTTTGGAACCAGCTCAATCCTGACGACAGGGAACCTCCTATTTCACCAGGGGCCTCTCGGGCTCAACGTGCAATATAAAGGACCGCTCGTGGCCGGTGCTAACCTTGCTTTAACGGTGCTTCTGCCGAGGCCATACCCGGGGTAGGATCCCTTCCTTGGAAAATAAAATAGATTTTAACAGAAAAGCTGGCAATAGGTATAGAGGTCTTTAGGGCTTGAGTTCTTCTCGTGACACCCCCTTTTCAAAGAATTTGGTCTGTTGCGCCGGGGCTTTGCGTCCATCATCGAACCTATTTCCGCCCTAGGCACGCATACGACCGGGCTCATAACGTCCCGCGTGGAAGCTGTATTGCCACTCTTGTCGTGCCTAGTTTCATTGTTTGGGGACTTTCAAATTTTTGAGGGCTTCGAGCTTTGTGCGAGCCTTTAGCCTTGAATTTTGCCCCTTTTCTTCATTTCTTTCTTTTCTTTCTTTCTTATTCTTCTGCGGAATAAGGTCATAATGGACTGCCCCTATTTGATACCTCTTTTATAGGGGGAGTCTAGATCGGTTCTTGCTTCCTTTTCACCCTTTACCCCTACTTTCAGCCGAGAGAGAAGGAAAAAACAAGGACTTTCACCCTTTCCGAAGCATGGCCAAAGGAGAAACGGTGTTTATGCAAAAGAAAGAAACCGACCCACGAGGGGCTGTGTAGTGTGTGAAATGTTGAACTGGGGATTTTCCTTTTGTGATCAAGCAAAGGCGCACCCCGCCACCAAGTCATCGCTGGTTTGACTCTATGGATAAAAGCGTTTTAAATACAGCCCATTCCACGGATTTGGTAGTTCTTCGCCCTCTGCATTGATTAAGCAATACGCGTTACCCGGGTAGACTTCCTTAACTACAAATGACCCTTCCCAGTTAGGTTGTAGCTTAGACCTGGGACCTGCTAACCTGATAAATTTACGTTTCAAAACCATATTACCCACTTGGAATTTTCGTTCGATGACCTTCTTTTGAAAATACTGCGAGACACGCTTTAGATAAACCAAAACATGATTGGCCGCGTTAAGCCTCTTCTCGTCTAAGAGTTCCAGTTGGACTAGCAACGCCTCTCGACGTTCGTCGAGATTGAGTTCTTTGTCCAGCTGCACCCTTAGGGAAGGGATCAGGATCTCATATGGGAGTACCGTCTCCATCCCATAGGTAAGAGCAAAAGGAGTTTGCCCCATGGGAGCGCGGACGGAGGTGCGATAAGCCCATAGAGCTTCTATCAGTTTATCGGCCCAATCAGTAAATTTGTGTGATTCGCATGTTTTCTTGATAATTTTAAGAAGGGTTTTATTCGTGGCCTCAGCCTGGCCATTACCTTGGGGGTAGTATGGTGATGAATGATGCAATGATATATTAAACTTCTTACAGAGGTCCCGGAGTTCTTGAGAAACAAATTGAGGCCCATTGTCGGTGACGATATCGCTTGGCACTCCAAACCGTGAAATGATATTCTTCATGATAAAGCGGCATATCGTGGTGGCTTTGATTTCTGATGCGAGACGAGACCACGGATATGACAAGCTCGCGATTGTCCCTTAACGAGGGAAGCGTCGGACGTGCACGGTTGGGAAACTGGCAGTGAGCTAGGGTGGTCGGCTCTCTCCTGTGCCCGGATCGGGTCACGGGACGGTCACGCTCTCTCTCGCAGCAGCGGTGATATGAAAATATATAGCAAGCTAGGTCCTAAAACATGCTCTCTAGCAGTGGCATATAAAGCATATATGAAAATAAGTGAAATGCCAAGCAAGGAGCGAATACGATACCTCCACGCGCTCGGCGTGGGGAAGACGGTCCCGGCCGAAACTCGTACTCCCGGAACAATACTACACAATATTACAGCAATACAAGTCGCTGCCCACTCCACGCAGGGAGGTAAAGGGCTACACAATGGGGTCCGGGAGGACCGAATTCGGGTTGACGGGCGGCTTCTCGCGTTGATTCGACAACACCCGAACTAGTGACGGTGGGGCCCACGTGCTGTCCGGAGGGGCCGTGTGGGACCCGATGGCACGCTGTAGTGGAGGATGCCTGTAAGGGCGCTCCCTGGAGTGGAGGTGCGCTGGTTCACCGGTCGGAGGCCGGGCGGCTCCGATCGGCACCGGTCGGAACAACCGGCCACGGATCTGTAGCTTCTAGGTTTCAGCGCGCGTCCCGGTGAGAACGGACGCGACGATCAGCCTCGATGTCGGATCGACACGAAACTAGTGCCTTTGGAAAGCTAACTTCAAATCCTTCAATCTAGGCCTAGAGATCTGGTCTGGATCTGCACGAATCTTGGCCTTAATAAATTTTTGAGTTGCTGTTGTACAGTGACCGGATTCTCAGATCTGCAGCAACTTGTCTGAGAACTACCTTTGACCGATATGTGAACGTCCGAATCGGAAGTGGTGGTATTCAGCAAAGTTGTAGGAAATCAAGATAGAAAAACGGACATAGTTTTTATGAAAGGTTTGGAGGTGGCTGTGATTTGTTTTGATTTTTGAACGGGAAGGTGGTCGGATCTGGAACTTGGCTGAAAGCATTGTAGCAGAGATAGAACACGAATTTTGAAAAATGGATAGAGGGTGGATCAAAAATCAAGAAAAATGGTGGATGTAGGGGATGAGGCAAAGAACTCCCAGTAAAATTGGGAGCCTTAACAAAAATCAAAAATAAGGTCGGAGATGGGAAACTCAGAGCTACTGTCACTGTAGACAGAGACAGGACAGATCTGGGAGTGATTGAAGAACGAAAATGGGAAAATACTAAATGAAGGGCTTTGGACCTGAATTTGTTTGTGGAAGATGGGGTGGAAGATAGGAACACACCATAAAAATTACAAACCACGAAGAGGCCGTGGCTGGTATCAGGAATTTCGGGAAGACACCTATGTCCAGCAGGACAGAAAATCGAAGACGGATTCGCGGCGGCTCGAAGGCGGCACGAACGGCGGCGGTGGCGGCACCAATGAAGATAAGAGGTTGAGAGGGGGAGATAGAAGATTGAAACACTCTAGAATGGGGGGGGGTTTGAGGAGAGGAAACCAGGGGGAGAGAGGAAGGGGGCGCACCAAGCTTCAAGGATTCCAACAATTTTCTAAATTTTCACTAATTTTCACATGAAAATACAAGCTTATATATGATTCCAACCAAATCCAACCTCAACCCTTGGATCTAGGGGTGGGGATTGAAGGGCTGGGATGAGGTGTGAATAACACACAAAAACTAATAAAAAAAATAAGGGGAAGGGGGCGGCCTATTGACCATGTGTAAGGTTGAATGGGGTAGGTGGCCAACCTATTAGAATGTTGACCCCTTTAACCCCATGTGTCCATATGACCAGCCCACCCTTCTAGATGTCCACCTAGGAAGGTTGACCCGGCCCACAAGGTGACATGGACCAATGGGAAAGGGCTGAGGGCCCCCTTGCTGATCCTACTGCATAATTGCATAAAAACCCACACAATCCATGGGAATGACTCCTTGGCTTATAAAGCCTTACATTTGCGTACATACTTTCCCAAGGATATAAACACAAACTAAAAGGACATAAATGTAAAATAAAAATACAGGCTCGGTGTCGATTCCCATCAACTCTCCCCGGGTGGGAGGAACTCGACCCCGTCGAGTAGGGGTAGGGATGCTCGAGTACTCCGGCGGATCCGTCACCGTGCCGAGTAACACGGGTACGCTCCACTCCAAGTGATCGTCACCTACTCATTCCATATATACTCGATATGCGCGGACTGCTATGGGCTAAAGGTGGACACTCCGGGTGGGGCACTCTCAAAAGGGAAGGGAACAGCTCGAAGACTCACTAGGAATCACCGTTGAGTCCCTGTAGGTGACTGATCCGGGTAGATGTAGAACCGATCCCATACTCATCAAGTGAGTCCAATCGCCTATTACTCATAAGAGAACGACAACGAGCTTGCACAAGACACATGCAGACTCTCAAACTTACACACAAACCATGCAAACAAACCACACAAAAAAAACACACTGACTCATGAACGACTCTAGACTAAGGTGGTGACATCAAGCCCACTAGGTGGCGGCATCCTGGGCGGCCGGAGAGCCGTCCAACTCTTCCCCCCCCAAGGCATAGTACTCATCAGCTAGTGCCTCATCGGCCGCGTAATTGACATACTCAAGCTCGGGAGGTACGGATTCTCCAACACCTAGGGCTAGGGTGGTGCGAGCGGGAGAGTCGCTGGCAATGTGGCCAAACCCGTGACAGTGGAAACACTGCACTCTCGACCGACTACTCTCTCCTATAAAAGGGGCCTTACCCTTATCATCCCGTCGGGTAGGGGGTGTAGGCAGCAATGGGGGAGATGTAGGTGCATTGGACAATAGTGGAGGGGGTGCCGGTGCCAGAGGACGGGCTATAGGAGCCGGGGGACGGGCAACGGGTGCCGGTGGTCGGGGTGGAAATAGATCCCGGGGTGGTCAGGAGGGCGAGGCCGTGGAGCGAAGTGCTCCTGACGGGTGGGCTCCTGAGGTCGAGCCATGGGAGGCCGCTGATGTGGGCCTATGGAGTGACAGGGCTCAGTACTACGGAGAGGGGTGGAGCCCAACCGATGGATAGACTCAAACTCTCCCTCGAATTGCTCTAACTCGAGAGCAACCTAGTATGCCTCTTCCAATGTCTTGGCATTGCGGCAGAAAAGCTCATACTGATAGTGTGGCCGCAAACCACGTCGAAAGCGGGAAACGGGCATGGTACTCTCCTCCGTGACACCACATCGTAGAAAGTACTCATCAAACTCTGCGATGTATTCAGAGACGGACCGGTCTCCCTGGCTAAGACTTTGCCATCTATCGATGAGTCGCTGGCGGTATGTGGGAGGAAGGTACTTTTGCCGAAGTTTATTCTTCATCTCGGCCCATGTGTCAATCGGGGGTTCTAGCCGCTGAAGTAGCAGGCTCTCCACATTCTTCCAATAGGTTTGCGCCTGCCCCATGAGTTTCATGGTGGCGAATCGGACCCGTCGGCACTCCGACATATCATACCATTCAAAATAACGGTCCATGCTGAACTCCCAATCTAGGTAGACTTTCGGATCCAAAGACCCGTAAAAAGATGGAGGGTCCGCTCGCACGGTCTTAAGGACCCTATCGTCATCCTCATCCCTTTGTGGCTGAAAGCCACGATGACGTTGACCATACCCCTCATAGGCATTGTCGGACCCAAAGTCTTCCAAACCAAGGTCACGATGTTGTGGTATGGCCTGTCGCCGGGCGTTTTGAGGAGCGGGCGGGGGCTGGTTTTGGGCCGCGGGAGCGGCCTGGACTTGGGCCATGGGAGCGGGTTGGACTTGGGCCACCGCGGGAGGAGGTGCGGGTGGGCCTTGGGCTGCCCGGGAGGGTCCCCGTGTGACATCCTATCTAACTACCCAACGAGGTCTTGGATCGACCTGTCGGAGGTCTCCATGCGTCCCTCCATAGCTCTAAGGCGACCATCCATATTTTCGGAGAAAGTCCGAAAGTTAGCATCGGATTGGTCCAACCTAGTCATAATGGCCATCACCGCCTCGTGTAGGGAGTGGAAGCCTCCCGAGGTGCCATCTCGTGGGTTAGCCATAGGGGAAGGACGAAGGTATTGGGTACCTCGCCGAGTGGGCATGCAACGACACGGACTAGGAAACACCGACTAATGCAAACGCACACTAATATGATGCACCTAGACCTAAACCAATATCCGGTATGTGGTGGAGATAATCGACCCGAAGGGGGATGGGAGGTCCAAGCCAAATAAATATTCACCGCCCGAAGGGGGACGGAGAGAAGAGTTTGTTTAATCAATGACCTAGACAGGAGGTCCAAATCAAAGGGATATTCACCGCCCGAGAGGGGGATGGAGAGAAGAGTTTGTTTAATCAATTACCTGTATATGAGGTCCAAGTCAAAGGGATATTCACTGCCCGAGGGGGGACGGTTAGAAGAGTTTATTTAGTCAATGACCTGGACAAGAGGTCCAAGTCAAAGGGATATTCACCGCCCGAATGGACGGAGAGAAGAGTTTGTTTAATCAAGGACCTGGATAGAAGGTCCAAGTCAAAGGGATATTCACTGCCCGAAGGGACGGAGAGAAGAATTTGTTTAATCAATGACCTGAACAGGAGGTCCAAGTCAAAGGGAATATTCACTGCCCGAAGGGGACGGAGAGAAGAGTTTGTTTAATCAATGACCTGGACAGGAGGTCCAAGTCAAAGGGGTGTTCGTCTGCGCCAGTAGGGCGGCGGAGCCGGCGTGGTCCATTTGTTTCTTGGTATCCCCGCCGACACGGGGCGATGATTCGAAATGGGGGATCGTCTCCCCTTTCCCTTCTCTTTTCTTCTCTCTTTTTTCTTCTTTTCTTCTTTTTTTATCATTTTTATCGTCAGAATTTTTCCCTTCTTTTTATCTTTTTTTTTCTTCCCCCCTTTTCTTTTTTTCTCTTATTTTTCCTCTTTTCTCTTTTTTTTAGAAAACATGAATAGTGACCAAACCATTCGGACAGCAATCGTGCAAATCCACCCAAAATAGGGTGAAGGATAATAGTATTCATCGAACGGAGGCACTGGAGCGTGATACAATCTCAAGTGTCTTCCATTAAGAGGCGGGAATTGAACTTCCCCGCGGTGGTTGACAATTATATAGGCTCCGCCCTCATAGACTTTTTGGACTATGTGGGGTCCGAGCTAGTTTTCATTCAGCTTGCCCTTGGGGTTGGCGGCCATGACGTCTCTTCCCTTGACCATGACAAGGCCACCTTTCTTGAATTCGCGTTCCTTGACGAGCTTGTCGAAGGCACACGCTATTCGGGCCTGATAGACCTGAATGTTCTGTTGGGCCTTAAGCCGTTTTCCTTCCAAACTGGAGAGCTCTTCGAGCCTTCGCTCGACATTGGTCTGCCCTTCGTGGACAAGCTCGTGCTGAATGGTGACCCTTAGGGAGGTTATCTCCAATTCGATGGGGACAATTTCCTCCGAGCCGTATACTAGGGAGAAAGGCGAGCAACCTGTTGGTGTCTTGTATACGGTCCGATATGCCCATAGCGCTTCGTACATCTTATCTTCCTAGTCCCTTTTGTTAGAGCTAACAATTTTGGCCAGGAGAGTGCGTAGGGTTTTGTTGAAGGCTTCGGATAGGCCATTGGCCTGTGGATTGTAAGGAGTTGATGTCCTCCAATCAATTTTATATTTTTCTGCCAGCCGGTAGACCTTCTGGTTGCGGAAGTGGCTACCGTTGTCTGAAATAATTCGGTCGGGCGTGCCGAACCAGAATATGATGTTGCGGCGGACAAACCTGACCACGATCTCTCCGGTGACCTCCCTTAGGGCGACAGCCTCTACCCAACGGGAGAAATAATCAGTCGCCGCCAAAATGTACTTGCAGTCGGTGGATGACTCGGGCAGGGGACCCACGACGTCTGTTCCCCATTGGGCAAATGGCCAACTGGGCACTATTGGATGGAGCGGCATGGGCGGCCTTCTGGGTATAGTGGCATGTTCCTGGCACTTCTGGCATGACTTAGCGTACTTGCAGCAATCGTCGAACACTGCCAGCCAGTAGTAGCCGAGCTTCTTTATTTCAATCTTCATTTTTGGTCCCGCCTGGTGTGCACCAGCTGTCCCGGCATGGACTTCCTTCATAACCCTCCAGGCCTCTTCAATGGACAGACATCGGAGGAGTATCTTCTATTTGGCGTCGGCCACAATTCGGAATAATATTCCATTTCGGAGCTCGTAAGAGTCCTTGGTTCTAATTAGCTTAATCTTCTCTTCTCTCTACTTGGGTGTGGACGTATAAAATCGTACGTCCATATGTCCCACCAAGCCCCGCATTAATGTCAAAGTCTAAAAGAGAAGACCCGGGGAGACTGGCCATCCATGGTTTCAGGAGAATACTACCGTCCGGCAAATCTCCACATTTGCACGGGCGCATTAAATGACAAGGAAAACATAGGATACCCTCCTGAACTGATACACTGTTATGGACCCACCCTCGAGTCCCTAACGGTGAAGAAATATCCCAAAGAATGCAACACCGTGAGTCCCTAAAGCCAGAGCTGGTGCCCCTTTTAGTGGCACGGCCCTAACGCCCTCTCAACGGCACAGCCTCTAAGCCTCCAGCGGCACGGCCCCAACGCCCCTCAGCGGCACAGCTCCGGGAGCTCCAGCGGCACAGGGCCCCCTGGCCCCTGCTGCGGTACAGGCCCTCTGGCCCCTTCAGCGGCACGGGCTCGAGGCCTTCGGTGGCACGGGCCTGAGGCCTTCCAGCGGCACACCAGAGTGGCCGTTCAGCGGCACGCTCCTCCAGCATGTCCCAGCGGCACAATGTCCCCTGCAGACACACTCAGCGGCACGCCAGCATGCCCCTTTAGCGGTACAACGCCTGGCCCTTCCAGCGGCGCAGCGGTAAATCCCCCTGAATGGTATAGCATGGCAGAAGGCACAACGGTCACTAAGCGGACCCATTGGCGCGTAGCTCGGCCACCTCAAACGCCAGCTAGCATCTGCCTTGGTGTCTCTTTCCGGTTAGACGAGGAGATCCTCGCCTTACATGAAGCAGACCAGGGTCAACCTCGGATGGCAGTGCCATCATGAGGTCCCCCGTCAACGGTCCATGTATAAAAGCCCCACGAAGACAAGAAAGAAGAGGAGGAGACTTTTCTACAGAGCAAGGAGAAGAAGAAGGAGAGCAGGCCAGGGCACCCCCGTTCGAAGTGAGCAAGGAGAGGAAGAGGGAGTGTATGTTGTGTAGTGGAGAGGGAAGGGTGGCAGTGAAGGGAATGACCACCCTTCCTCATCCTAACCCTCTCCCTGAGTCTTCTTTCCTTTCTCTCTGTTGTTTTCTTATCCCGTTTGTTTGAATGTAATGTGTCATGTTCGGCCTTCGAGTCATGATCTATGTCACCTTAAATGCATCATGAATGAAATATCTCCTGGCTTGGCCTTCTCTCGTTGTGTTTGCCGCTTTCTTCTTATCGTCAATCTGTGGGTTTTACGCATCTGTTACCAGCCTCCCGACGTCTGGCCTCTCCCTCTTTCCGGGGCCTCCCTTAGTACGATGATTCTTAGATCCTGTTAAACGGATCCGTAGAAGCCCACCATCCTTCTTGATACATAGGGACCCCTCCCCTCAGTACCCAGAACATCTTCCCTTGATCTCCTCCTGGAACCAACAACCATCACACAGTTCGAGCCCCTCGACGGCACACCTAGTTTCACTCCCAACAGTGCATCTCTCTGGGTCGGCCCAGCGGTACACCCCGCACTGGCCTTATTCAGCGGCACACTCTTCCTGTTTGTCCGCCTGGAGGCACACTTCCTGTTCCTCTACTCAGCGGCACGTCTTGACCACCTTGGTGGCACACTGCCCCTGATGTATCCCCAACGGCATGCTCCCATCATAGCCATGTCCACCGACATACTCTAGTTACTGCTCACCCAGCGCACCCATAGCTTGCACCAGTCTACTGGTTTCTCGTTCGACGTTTTCTCCAAGTTTTTCGAGGTTTCCCCAAAAGTGGCTGCTCAGGCACCCACCTCAGTTGTTGGTTCATGCCGCTCCTTGTGGGCATGTTCCTTGTTATTCTCTTACCTCCCGGGTCAAGGGGAGGTGCTGCCGAATTTTCGTCAGGAATAACAATAAATTAAAAGAACGAAAAGAAGTAACAAACAGATGGACTAAACAACAATGAGATATTTTTAATCAACTAAAAGGACTATACAAAATTCAAGGAATTTAACTGAACAAGACCTGAAGAACTGCACCATTGGACGTGAATTGGGGCTGAATTACATGACAAAACCGAAAGTCGATCCTCTGAAGTCTCCCATCAGACCTGCATAAACAAGAGGACTTCCTCTGAATTCCCCCTCCCCATCTGAACTCCACTCTATTGGTCTCGACCCTGCACTCCTGGCCTTCACCTTCCAGTGGTACACCTTGGCTCACCCTTTCAGCGGTATACTCTCACCTGAACCTTCCAGCGGTACACCCTAGCCCACTTCCTTGACCGGTACACCCTAGCCTTCACCCTCTAGCGATACACCCTAACACATTTCTTCCAGCGGTGCACCCTAGTCTCCAACCTCCAACGGCAGACCTTCTATCCTCTAGCGGTACACTCCCTCCCAGCCTTCAGCGGCACACTCCCAATTCCGCCTCCAGCGGTACGCTCCATCATTTCTCCAATAAATATATATGTGTAATATAAAAAAAATATAATAAAGGGAGCGATAAACAATTATAATAGTGATAAAACAAAGGGGGAGGGGGTAATTCCAACCAAATAATGAACGAAGAGAAGGTAACAAAAGGAAACGATGCTAACAAATGAGTGATAATGATACATGTTACTCAAGGCAACCCACGAACATAACGGCATGGTCCCCGTCTCTCCTTGGATTCCGAACCCAGGAACATTAATGATGCTCTTGTAAGCCGGGTGTCACCCTCGGGAGTTCTCTCTCTCGTCATGGTGACCGCTCAGCCTTACCTCGGCCCAATATCTCATCAGGGTCTCCTCCCTCGCCGGGATCTGACTTTCCTCCCTATATTAAAATTGCCGCCCCCCAGCAGACATTCGCACGGATTCGTTCCCCGTTACCGTCTCGCTTTTCGTATGAGCTTTTGTCCAAACATGGAACAGTCCATCGGGGACCGACACAATCCGAGTATTCATGTCCTCACCTCGGGCTCACCGCATGGCCCGACGGCTGTCTCCTTCCTGCATTAATTGGTATTTCTTTCGACCATGGAGCCCTTATTTCCTAAAATTAATCAAGGGTATTCCCCTCTCCGAGGGGATGTAAATGACGTTGTGACCTTTATGGCGCAACGGGTCCCAGTCCCGACCCGAACCACACAATTGCTTGACTGAATCAGATCGAGCGCACCCTTGGGCTCTTTGGAGCCTGAACAAATCGTCACTTTGTGACTGGCACACCCACGCACTTAATAAATCAACAAACCAATAAAACCAAAGATCTAAAAGAAAAGTGCGTCCACAAGTCTGGCACACCCGGTGGGACTGGATCACCCTTCATCTCTTTGTCGGTATTAAGGGCTCCACGGCCCCCTTCTTGTAATACTAATTCCTCATTTGCAAATGCAGATTGCATTCCGAACGTCGGGATGGCCCTCGCTTTTGGCCAGCAGCCCGTCGAAAGCCATGTGCGGAACGGTTACTTGGCCGTCCCTCTGGCCTTCGGGAGCTTCCCTCCTTCAGTTGGCTTCCCCAACTTTTTGGGAGTGGCCTTCGCAAACCTACTGGACGTCGAGGCGACTGACAGGATCGATGGCAACGCCTCCATCCAGGGGACCATCAAAGCTGCTGCTGGCCGACCAATGGCCGAATCCCCCAAGACTGTCCCCGTGAAGACGCTGGGCTGCAATGTGCCCCATGTGCACCAGAATGCCGGCCCGTCACGCCCAGGCTCGGCTTCCCACCAAAGAAGGCTCTGGAGGAGCCATGCCACTGTGTCACCCCGAGGCCAGGTCTCCAGCACCGGCAAGTCTACTGTCATCAGAACTTTCTGGGTGCATCTTTCAGGGCAACGCTCCGAGGTGATCCCGGATCGCATCATACCCACTGTACCACAACTCTTTCCAGCCACTGGGGAAGATGAAGGGTGGTATGACCCCCGCATCTCCAGCCACCGTTCCACAGCACCAACCGCCCCCTAGGCCGACCAAGGGCAAACAGGCATGGGTTCCCAAAGCAGCCCGGGTCACTTCACCAACACGAGCAGTGCCCGGCAAGGGCTCAACAGGCAGACTGGGTCAAGACATCGGCCCCCGTCTACCAACCGGCATTAGTCACACTGGCCCCGCCGGAGAACACCCGCCGTCGACACCACCGACGTCACCATCAGGCTGCCCGTACGGAGCCTGTAGCCCACATGCCCATTGCTATCAATAGGACGGTGTCACCCGCCTCTCCTCCTGATCAAGACTGGGAAGGAATGGAGCAGGCCATGAGAAATTACTTACGGGGCCCGGGGAGCACTCCCCTGGGTCGTCAGAGACTATTGGGGGCAGTAGCCTCTGCATTCGAAGAAGAAGAAATCCGACCTGCGCCTAGTGCCGAGTCGAGGAACTGCTCTAAAGAGCGCTGTCAGTCCCCGCTGAGGGAAGAGGTGAGGCCGCGGGGATCGGTCTTTGATAGATTGGTCTTCCCAAGAAGGCCGTCGAGAAGAGCGACCGGAAGAGGCAGGGACCTAAGGGTCTATACCTGCTACATGGCAGGGGTGTTTGGCCGGTACGGGGCCTTACCGACCAAGCTTGAGGAAATGGCCAGACTTGCAGCAAGGCCATGGCCTCTCACTAGAAGAGGGAAAGTAGCAATCGAGAAGACACAAGCCCACACTGAAGAAACTGACTACGGGGAATTGTCAATGGCCCTGACTGCCAATGTCATTACTGAAGGCATCACGGGAGGACCATTCACGTCATCCGAGGAGATGCCAACTGAAGAGAGGAGGGGCACCCCCAGCCTCTCCATGAGTGACCCAACTGTACTACTTAAGATGCAGCAATATCAAAGGGAGATCGAGTTGCTAAGGAAGCAGTTAACTGACGGGACTGCTCAGCCCTCGACATCCAGGCAGACCGAAGCATTGCCAGAAACCCCTGGAGGCAACGGTCAGGCCTTAGAAGCTTCTCCACAGGCGACGGTGTCTCCACCGATCCCTAGCTACACCCGGGGCATACCCTTGCACCAGCCACAACATACGACTCCGGCCCTGCCACAGAGCCTGCCGTTCCAGGGATCCACCATTGCACCTCAGGCGATAGTGTTAACAACGCCACTGGCGCAACCAGCTCATTTCTACCCGAACCCGGTGGACCCGGCGACGGTGAACAGGCTGATGTTGGAGCAGATGATAGACATGAAGCTGGCAGAAAGGAGCGATAGTGACCGCACGCCCTTCGATGTGTATCAGGTACCTTATCCAACACACTATGCTACGAGGAGGCTCCCGGCCGGCATCACCAAGCCGCCGAAATTTGAGAAGTTTAATGGGCAAGGGTCTCCTAGGGAGCACATTGCCTACTATGTGAATGTTATGGGGGATCTAGCTGCAGATGAGGCCTACCTCCTCAAATTCTTCGGCTCGACACTTACCGGGCTTACGTTTGAGTGGTATTCGAGCTTGCCCGCTGGGTCTATTGCAGACTGGCCGGACATGCAGAATAAATTCAAAGAAAGGTTCTATATAGCTGAGCGGGAGGTAACCGTGGCAGAACTCTACGCCACGAGACAAAGAAATGATGAGTTGGCTCTCGACTACATAAAGAGGTGGAGAAATCTCAGTATGAGATGTAGACGTCCCCCGCATCAGGAGGATGCATTGCAAATTTGTAAACAGAACCTGAAGAAGGAAATCCTTGAGAGGATGATCGGCGCTGAGGTGCGGTCATTTGACCGTCTAAACAACATCGTAGCAGAGATCGAGGCGTTCCTTGCTCGATACTCCTCTACCCCAGTCACCTCAAGCCAGAGGGCCAGGAAGGCCGAAAAGAGACCGATACCGCCAGAGGTCCACACATTGGACTTCGAAACTTTTGAGAAACAGACAGAGAAAGCTAAAGAGGCAGCCAACCCTCCTCCGCCCAGGTCTGTTGAACGGCGGGAAGGTCCTTCCCTGCGGGAGAAGATGAGGAATAAGTTGTATTCTTTTCCTCGAGATAAGTCCCAGATCCTATTTGAATGGGCCACCAGATACAACAAAATCACGTTGCCAGAACCGAAGAGGCCCGGTGACGTAAAGAAGAAGGACGATCCTCGTTTCTGCCCGTACTATCAGATGCTGGGGCACACTATCGAAGAGTGTTACATCTTCAAGGATGTCATTGAATCTTTGATCAGGAAGGGAGAACTGGATATGGGGGAGCACAAGATAGACCCTCCGCAGCCGCACGAGATGCCAAGCCTCGGTACTAGTGTCAACATGGTGTCTCTATACCAGCAGCTACCTGAAGAATGGGCTGAGGCCAGCATGAAGGCCACTTATGAAGCCTTCGTCATGGCACCGGCTCAAGATCATGGAGGCTGGCAGACCACACCGACGAGGAATAGAAGAAGAAGGCAAGCTCCCCGGCCCACGCCGGAGGTTCACATAAGGAGTGTCACATCCCGACCAGCACTGCCACCAGTGATGCCTGCTTGGCATGACACAGCCCCCCGGCTGGTCATGAGGCGCCCACTTACAACAAGAAAAAGCACATCCCGATGCGGGTGCACAAAGAAACCAGTCCTGCAATGGAAAGACTCCAGGCCATTATTGATGGGCTCGAAGATTATGAACAGCCCGAAATCCAGCATGTGGAGCTGAGGGAGTATGTCCCTTAGAGGGAGTTTGAGTCACTTGAATTAGCTCCAGGAGCAGAAGCCGAGGCAGAGGGAGAGCCTCTCTTATGGGGTGAACCCCCCGAAGGCCAGTTGCCAGCCACTAAAGAAAAGAAGAAAAGGAAGCAGAGAAGGCCCAGAAATAAGAAGAAGAGTGGCGTTGTTCTCTCTTGCAACATCCTCTCGGCCTTATTTGATACTGCCCTCTCCCTGGGGGAAGAGGAGCAAGAGTCGCCCGTTGAACCATCAGAAGTGAATCAGGCAGAAGCATCCACCTCCCAGCATGCCACTAGGTCGGGAAGGAAGTGGGGACGCCCTCCTCAGGCCAACCATAACATCCTGCTCAGGGGAGAACAACCATATCATATCCCTGAACCTAGGGTCCAAGGCATGGAGATTCCCCCTCCCTCGGGTCTCTATCTCGGAGAGCCGGTCGGTCGGAGTATACCTTCATTTATTGAGTTTCTCACGACCCAAGGGGAAAGGCAGTCATGCCCCCACGAGTCTCAGCGGATCAAGGAAGCAGGTAGCCTCCCGGCCCCGCTGGTAGTAATTCCTTCTCAGCTAAGGGAAGAACCTGACAACATCCCGAACCTTGCCGAGTTCATGCAAGAGAAGGAAGTGACCCAACAGGCCCCGTAAGCTCAAGTGATACCTGACTCGGTGAAAGAAGCACCCGCTAAGCCAGCCCCCCAGGCCCAGACTGGGGGCAGGCGCAGTAGAGCCGAAGAGATGAAGTTGCTCGAGGTCCAAGCTAGCAACAGAATAGTCAAGCACCTGAAGAAGATCCCAGCCAGGTTCACCGTCTGGGAGATCCTGTCCCTAGATGAAGAGATACGGCAGGCCGTCATCGCAGCGCTCCAGACACCAGCATATGTGGAAGCCTGCCTTGCAGAAATGTCACCCAAGGTAGCTGTGGCTTTTACAAAAGAAGATATGCTCCTACCTACCTGCAGTCACAACAGGGCACTCTACATGAGGCGGCAGCTGAATGAGCATCCCATCAACAGAGTATTGATTGACCCTGGGGCGGCAGTGAACATACTCCCCTACCGGATATACCAGAAACATTATTTTGACGTACACTTGATCGAGGTCAAGAACGTTAAGATTGCTGGCTTCAACCAGAAGTGCGAGGTCCCCATGGGAATTGTAGAGTTTAACCTCTCTCTTGGCAATTTCATAACTAAGGTCCAGTTTCATGTCATTAACTCCAACACCTCCTACAAAGCATTGCTCGGCCGGCCTTGGCTACACCAGAACAGGGTAGTGCCGTCTACACTGCATCAATGCATCAAGTATCCCAGCAACGGGAAGGAAGAGAGAAGAAGAGGATGAAGAGATATGCCTCACACCAGCGGAGGCAAACAAAGCTGAAGCTTCCACCTCACAGCATGGCACCAAGTCTGGAAGAAAATGGGGACGCCTACCCCTGACCAACCATAATATCATGCTCCGGGACGAACAACCATACCAAGTTCCCCAGCCTAAAGTCTGGGGCATAGAAATTCTTCCTCCGACTGGTCTCTACCTAGAGGATACAAGCAGCCAAGAGGTCCCCTCATTTGCTGAATTTCTGTCAGCTCGAAAGGGCAAGCAGTCAAGCCCACAATCACAATGGAGGGCCAAGGCTGCTCCCACCTTACCCTCAGCGGTCTCCCCTCTACTAAGCAGGGACTGCACAAGCATCCCAAGCTTCACCAAATTTATACAAGCGAAGGAGCCGGTCGGACCGGCGTAACAAGTTCAGGTGGCACCAGAAGAAAAAGATGAACCGCCTCCTAAGCCAGCTCCTCAAGAACACCATGAGGGCAGGCATAAAAGGTCCAAAGAACTGAGGTTGACCAATGTCAGAACCACTAGCAGAATAGTGAATTAGCTGAAGAGAATCCCTACAAGTTTCTCTATCTGGGATATACTTTCCCTCGACGAAGAAATGAGACAAGGAGTCATCATGGCCTTGCAAACCCCGACATACTTCGAGAGCTGTTTTGTTGAGGCGCAGTCAGGAGTGGCTATGACGTTCACAGAGGAAGACATGCCTCTACCTTTCGTTAATCACAATAGGCCGCTCTACATGAGGGGGCAACTGAACAGGCAGCCAACAAGTAGAATATTGATTAACCCGGGGGCAGCAGTCAACATACTCCCCTATCGGGTATATCAGAAACACTATTTTGATTGCACCTGATCGAGGTTAGAGATATGAGAATTGATGGCTTCAACCAGAAATTTGAAGTCCCCATGGGCGTGGCGGAGTTTGAACTCTCACTCGGTGACTTCACTACCAAGGTGCAATTCCATGTGATAAATTCTGATACGTCATACAAGGCGCTATTGGGGCGGCCGTGGCTGCATCAAAATCAGGTGGTGGTCTCCACCCTCCACCAATGCATAAAATACCCTCGGAACGGGAAAGAAGAAAGAGTGTTTACCGACTTACACCCTTTCAAGGTGTTCGAATGTCACTTGCTAGATGCATCTATGTATCTAAAGTAGCCGAAGAAGCCTACCCCTCCAGCCCAGGATAAGGGGAAGAAGAAGCTAGAATTCGACAACTGGTTCCCTCCGCCGCCGCCTGACTACGTGGCTCCCCTAGAGGTGTCACTCATATCTGAGGAAGAAGGAGAGCTCAGAGCACTTCAACTCAGCATTTACCGTAAACCGGGGGCATTAAAACTCGAAGAGTTACTCGAGGATATCAAGGTCCCATCAGGGGTCATAAAGCCCGTAGCTGATGCGGACTGTCAAACAGTCGAAGTATTGAAGACCCTGGAGGTCCCTAACCCTAGTGGCCAGCCTACCATATTTTATGTGGCCAAGGACCAACCTGTAAAAGGGGACGGTGATTGCAGATTCCCCGAAGAGATGCATGACCCGCCTATCCCAATTATGGGACTCCCCTATATCACTGGCCGTGCGATCAAGTTGGCCAGAAAATAGTAGATCTCCTTCTGTCAACTTTCCAGTCAAAAGAAGATGTTCAAAGAGCTGTGGTATCCACCGAATATGGACAGAAGACTACTACAGATTACTCAGCACCTGGGGCTGGGTTTCTCTATTGAAGATTACCAAGAAATTGACATGATCTCTACCTGCACTGTAACGAGTGAAGACCCCCTGGAGGTAATTTATGATGAGTATATAGGGGACTATGAACTAACCAAGCCATCGGCTGAATTGAAGGGCTCGGACCCGTCTCGGCCACGGGCGCATAATGATCCTGGAGCTGCTACTCCGTGCAGATGCTGGGAGTCCATCTCTATGGAAGCAACTACAATTCCCAACAGCGACTCACAAGAGTCGAAAGTTGAAGGAAGTCATCCCGCCCTTGAGGGCGCTCCATCTGTGAGTCAGCATCGAAGCTGCATAGAGTCTACACCATCAACAGCGGGGCCGCTTATCCAACACAGTGAACAGCCAACTGGCTCAGAAGAAGGCAAAGCCAAAGTCCCACCACTAGGCGAAGTAAGACAAGAACATATCTACGAGGCCCTCGAAGTTGAAGAAGATGATGAAGGCTTCTTCGACCTACAACCGGCTCCTTCGAAAATAGAAGATGGCGGCCAAACCACTGTCGACAAATTAGTCAAAATTAACTTCGACACGAAGGATGATCCCATGCTGACTTTCCTTAGTGCCCTCTTGCCAGCAGAAGAAAGGATGGAATACATAAAGCTGCTTCAAGAATTCCAAGACTGCTTTGCTTGGAATTACAAGGAAATGCCAGGCCTCAGCCCTGCAGTTGCCCAACATATCCTGGCCATTAACCCTAACGTCGGGCCCGTGAAGCAGTCACCTGGGCGAATGAGGCCAAAATTAATAAGCCAAATATGCAAGGAGGTTGACAAGATAATAGACGTCTACTTCGTGGTAGAAAATCGGTACACTACATGGCTGGCCAACATCGTGCCAGTCAGGAAGAAAAATAGCCAGATCTGGATTTGCGTGGATTTCTGGGACCTGAACAAAGCCTCTCCGAAGGATGATTTTCCTGTGCCAATCACCGAAGTAATGATCGACGCCACTACTGACCATGAGGCCTTGTCGATCATGGGCGGATCATCTTGCTACAACCAAATCTAGATAGCTGAGCATGATCGGATCCACACAGCTTTCAGGTTGCCTAAAGGGATTTTCCATTACAAACAGATGCCCTTCGGTCTCAAAAATGATGGCGCCACTTATTAGAGGGCAATGACAAAAATATTCAACGAATTGCTCTACAGCAAAGTCAAATGCTATATTGATGACTTAGTCATCAAAACAAAGAAGAGGGAAGATCATCTGGCGAAACTCAGAATTATATTTGAAAGGTTGCGGCTGCATGAGCTGAAGATGAACCCGATGAAGTGCGCTTTTGACGTCTCCAGTAGAAAATTCCTGGGCTTCATCGTCAAATACAGGGGAATTGAAATAGACCTCGCAAAAATCAAAGCTATTCGAGAGCTGCCTCCTCCTAGAAACCTAACAGAATTACGGTCATTGCAAGGCCGGCTAGCCTACATCCGTAGGTTCATCTCCAACTTGTCGGGGCGGTGCCAGCCGTTCCATAAATTAATGATGAAGGATACCCCGTTCCACTGGAGCGAAGAATGTCAAAAAGCCTTCAATAAATTGAAAGAATACCTGAACACCCCACCAGTCCTGGGGGCACCTGTCAAAGGGCGGTCACTGATCATGTACATAGCTGCCACCGAATACTCCCTGGGGGCATTGCTGGCCTAAAACAATGATGAAGAGAAGGAGCAAGCTGTCTACTACCTCAGCCGGAGATTGGTCGGGGTTGAAGCAAAATTTACACCTATTGAAAAGGTCTGCCTCGCATTGGTCTTCGCGGTCAAGAAAATGAGGCATTATATGCTGTCGCATGAAGTTAAGCTAATATCTCGGGCCGACCCAGTCAAATATATACTCTCTCAGCCGATCTTGAAAGGATGGTTGGGCAAATGGGCTGTCATCCTCATGGAGTTTGACATTACTTATGTCCCGCAAAAGGCCATCAAAGGCCAGGCCATTGCAGGCTTCTTTGTAGCGCACCCTGTGCCCGAAGATTCTCCTTTGATTACGGAGCTTCCCGAAGATGAGACCCTAGAAGTGGGCCAAGTCCAACGAGTCACCTGGCAGCTACACTTTGACGGTTCTTCAAGAATAGAAACATCCCCGTCGAGACAAACAAGAATAAGAGCAGGGGTAGGAGTTGTCCTAAAATCCCCTGAAGGAGAGGTGCTGCATACCTCTTGCTCGATCAACAAAGCCTACACAAATAATGAAGTAGAATATGAAGCTCTAATTATCAGTCTCCAGGTCACCCTCTACATGGAGATCCGCATGTTGCAAGTGCTTGGGGATTCAATGTTGATCGTCAAGCAAATCCAGGGACAATTTGAATTTCGAAAGGCTGAATTACTCCCCTACCATGCTAAGGCAAAGCAACTCATGGAGAAATTCTACATTATTGAAACAAACCATGTCGGCCAAGGTCAAAATGCACAGGCCAATGCATTAGCAAAGCTAGCAAGCTCACTAGCAATCCCACCGGATGAATCACTCAACATATGGGTGATCAACCGATGGCAGGTCCCCAACATAATAGAAGAGGAGCCAGGTGGAGAAGAACCTGAAGTAGCAACTGCAGAAGCAATCGGCTCACCTGACTTGCGTGAGCCCCTCATGCAATGGTTTAAACACCAGCTGTTACCCAAGCAAAGGGAAGAGAAGACCGGGCTGATCCGAATAAAAGACTCCTATGAAATCAGAAGCGGAATTCTATTCCGAATTGTGGCAGACGCCAAGAAGAAAATACTGCATCGGTGCCTCTCTATGGAGGAAGCCTAGAGAGTCATGAAAGAAATTCATGCCGGGTCGGCTGGGGCACATCAAGCAGGGCCAAAGATGAAGATTGAAATTAAGAAGTTGGGCTACTATTGGTCGATAATGTTTAATGACTGTGCAAATATGCCAAGTTGTGTCAAAAGTGCCATGAACATGCAAGGGTCCCCAGGCGACCTCCAACATAGCTACATCCAACAGCACCCAGTTGGCCATTTGCCCAATGGGGAACAGATGTCATGGGCCCATTGTCCTCATCCTCTTCAGGATGCAAGTACATCCTGGCAATAACAGATGATTTCTCCCACTGGGCGGAGGCCATAGCCCTGAAAGAAGTGATAGGAGAAATCGTGGCCTGATTTATCCGATGAAACATAATATTCTGATTTGACATTCCCAACCGGATCGTCTCAGATAACAGAAGCCAATTCTAGAACCAAAAGGTCTATAGGTTGGTCGAAAAGTTCAAGATTGACTAAAGGACATCCACTCTGTACAATCCGCAGGCAAATTGGCTGGCAGAAGCATTCAATAAAACCCTCTGCACCCTCCTGGCGAAGACGGTCAGTTCCAACAAAAGGGACTGGGAAGATAAGATGTACGAGGTGCTCTGGCCGTACCGTACCGTCTATAAAACCCCAACGGACTGTTCGCCCTTCTCCTTGGTGTACGACTCGGAAGTAGTTGTCCCCATTGAATTAGAAGTGCCCTCACTTTGGGTCACAATCCAACATGAATTGGTCAAAGACGACCAAACAAACGCTGAGCGAAGATTGGATGAGCTCTCCGACCTAGAAGGGAAGCGACTCCAGGCCCAGCAAAACATACAGGTCTACCAGACCCGCATAACCCGCGCCTTCGACAAGCTTGTCAAAGGACGTGAATTCAAGAAAGACGACCTCGTGATGGTCAAAAGAAGAGAGGTTATGGCTGCCAGCCCTAAAGGCAAGCTGAATGAAAATTGGCTCGGGCCCTATGTGGTCCAAAAAGTCTATGAAGGAGGTGCGTATGTGGTTGTCAACTATAGGGGGGAGACTCAACTCCCGCCTTTTAATGGAAAACATTTAAAACTATATCACGCATCACTTCCCAATTCAATGAACAATTGAACCCCGCGCCTCACACAGAGTAAGCATGTTTCTTAGACCTCCCTTGAGACCGTGCGATATCCATTCAATAGAAAAAAAAAGAAAGAAGAAAAATGGGAGGAAATAAAAGAGAAAAATAAGAATAAAAAAGAGAGAGAGAATAAAAAGATTCGTCAAAATTACCGAGGGATGTCGATTCATCAAGTCCCACCGGAATTCAAAATTCCCTTGCTTTGGCTCGGACCATTTCGTCTTGGCCGAATGACCAAACTATTGTATTCTGCGCAGTAGCAAAAGCCTCAAGAACACTACTCCATCATGTCCCACCAACGCAAAAACTTCTAACTTGGACCTTCCGTTCAAGCTGATAAACAAAGACCCTTGCTTTGGCTCGGGCCTTCCGTCCTGGTCAATGAATGAAAAGACCTCCTTCCTTCGACCCAGATCGTCCATCTGGATTCGGTGAACAAAAGACCCCCTTTCTTGCTTTGACAATAAACATGTGTCAATGAATGAACCACCTCAACATTACAACCCTTTGTCCCACCAATGAATAAACTCGCGGCCTGGTCCTTTCATCCGAAGTCATGAATAAAAAGACCCCTTCACTCTAGATCAGACCTTTCGGTCGGCTAGAAAATAAAAAGACCCCTTCCACTCTAGATCGGACCCTTCCCCCGATTAGAGAATTAAAAGACCCATCATATATACAGCCGGCACTCCTGGCGCATTAAGAATTAAAAGACCCCTCATACAGTTGGTATCCCCGGCGCATTAAAGAATTAAAAGACTTCTCATAAAGCCGGTATCCCTAGCGCATTAAAGAATGAAAAGATCCTGCTATCTTGGCCCAGACTCTTCGTCTAGAGTCAGTGAATTAAAAGACCATCTTTGCTTGGCTCGGACCTACTGTCCAAGTAAATGAATAAAAAGACCCTCTTTGCTTGGCTCGGACCTTCCGTCGAAGTCAATGAATGAAAATATCCCCTTTCTTGGCTCGGATCTTCCGTCCAAGTAAATGAATAAAAGATCCCTTGCTTTGGCTCAAGCCTTCCGCCGAAGTCAACGAATAAAAAGACCTCCTTCCTTTGACCCATACGTCAGCCCCGACACTTTCTCGGTGGTGACGAATAAACCCTTGCCTCAAAACCTTCCTCCCGAATATGCCAATTGACCCACTAACTCCACCCGTTCCATCGGGGCCCATACAAAGCCTTCGGCTCAGACCTCTCATCTGAGCCGATGAATAGACAATCCTCCTCAACTCAACACGAGCCGCCAGTCCCCCCTTAGAATTGGCCTCGCGTAGCCGGCTTAGACCTTCCGTCTAGGTTGACGTAAAAACCATGTCCCTTTGCTTCGACATTAACCCCATGCTGATGACTAAGCCCCCGTAGAGCTAAACTTCTCGGCCCACGTGCTCTCTGCGGTGAAGCGAACTCCTCATCCCTTCGCTGAGGGGGTGAGCGCTTTCCCATGAATCACACCGGACCGACGATCTATTGGCTCAGAGAATGAAATAATATGAAGAAGAAACTCTACACCCGTGGGTCCCGCGCACTCGTCCCTAGCTTGCTCCACTCGCGGGTAGGGGGCATTTGTTGACGCCAAAAAAAAGTTATTATTATCATACGTCATGTCTGTCCCGGCAGCCAAGAGCAAGTCGAGGGCGGAAAGATCGAACAGACCCCACTGCTCATCCGATCCGGGCGAAAACACACTGGGTGCTCCGCCACTTGATAAGGAAGCCTCCCGGGTTGAAGAAATTTTCCCTGTCCCTTGAAACAGGATGTCGAAGGCAACATCAATGCAAAACCCGAGTGACCCGATCAAGGCACACGATACGCCAGAAGGGTCTGTCGGAGGCCGAAGAGCTGTCCAGTGGCGACAAAAACACTTCGAGTGGTTGCCCACTCGATGAAGATGCTATCCACATGCATGGAGCTGGCCTAAGTGCACGATCCACAATGCTAAAGGCCAAATCAGGATGAAGCCCGAGTGATCTGTCACGGGTTCGGCACGCATCGAAAATCACTCGGAATGACAAGCCGAAGCCCGAAGCGTCAGAATAAACACTCCAGAAGCTGTGCAGTAATACTACGGCAGCGCCGGACGTCAAACACTCATCCGAGCCAGGTCAAAGTCGATGAACCCATCAAGCCAACATCACCCCCCTTGAAACGGCATGGTCGCGCCAAAAGAACCACTTAAGCCGGCGTGGTGTTGAATCGGCGCGGCCAAGGCCTCTTCTACCCATTAAACCGGTGCGCCCCTCTTCCTTGCTTCTTGAAGCGGCGTGACACACTTTGAAACGGTGCTCTCCTTCCTAGCTTCTTAAACCGGCGTAGCCTTGGTGTCCTTGAAATGGCACAACAACCCGTCCCTTGGCTATTAAACCGGCGTGCAAGGAATCTCCTAAATCGGTGTGACCAAGCTCTTCTCCTACCATTGAAACGACATGATAACCCTTCCCTTGGCCATTAAACTGGCGTGTAAGGAATCTCCTAAATCGGTGCGACCAAGCTCTTCTCCTGCCACTGAAACGGCGCGACAACCCTTCCCTTGGCCTTTAAACTGGCGCCATCCAAACCGGCGTGAGAAGCTCCCAGTCCAGTGGTGCCAACATCCACTGAAATGGCGCCTGGGAGACATCCCGTCGCCGTGCCGATGCTCTGTTTTCTCGCATACAAATGGGTAATAAGGAGCCCTTGCCTGAAAGGGGTGAGCCCCTTCGTCAACCAATGGACAAACCGGTCGCAAACCCGCATGTACGCCTCAAGACTTCAAAGACGGAAACTCTCGAGCACCACAGTGGAAGGCCTCGTCGCCAACGGTCACCATCAACCAATCCCGTGGGGGCACCTCCCCTACTCTACCGCTGCCCCTATCGGCAGGTCACTCGATGGAGTCGAGCAAGGTAAAGAGAGGGGGAGAGGGGGAGCTTCAAGGGGGCACATCCCCACTTCTATAAGAAGAGTTGAACTCCGTTGGAGAAAGGGATTCGTTGTTTCGTTCGGCAAACAGAAAAGAAGAAGTTGCCTAAAAAAAAGAGAAAAGAAAAAGAAGAAGAAGAAGAAGGTGAGATCAGAGGGGAAGGGGGGGGAGAGAAGCCCATGCTTAGTCTCCCTCCCTCAATGGTATTTTCCCCTTTTCTTTTTGTTCTTTTCCTTCCCTGGCTATCCCTTACCAAAAGGCAGTCCACCTGTATTTCTGCTCCTTCTGCAATAAAAAGGAAAAGAACGAATTTTGCTCTAGCATAAGTTATGTCCCCCCGTTGCATCTCCATCTTCTTCTGCCCCTGTGCTTCTTTCTCTCGTGAAAAAAAAGGGAGTCGTGATTACCCCTTATCTCTGTGTTACCTACAGTGAATGAAAGGAGGCCGTCTGTTCTTCTTTTTGAGCATATCCTTCTTCCTCTCTCTATCTATGTTGTGGGCTTCCGACGCAGTTTTTTTTTTGTAGCATGCATATGTTGCCAATGACACTCCCCTCCTGCGCTTGATTTCTTAACACTCCGGGCCTCCAGCTGAAGCCTACTTCTTCATAGTGCGACTTCCCGGGATCCCACTTAGAGTGAACAGTTATAGTCCTATATTCGATGACATGCTGGGTCACGTCCCAGAAGTTCAGAAATCGCGACCCGTGAGCCCCTAGAACCCCTCGAAGGCTAGTCCTTGGGTTTCTATGCTCACCATTGGGTCAACGGGCAGCTGTGTCTACCTCACCCGCAGTTTGGAGGTCGTATCAGAATATTTCGTAGGCGCTATTTTATACCCCGCAAACTCCGAGTCTGGGGGAGGTGCTGCCAAAATTCCGCTAGGAATGTGGCTAAAAAAACAACAAAACATATATCTTAACAATGCTAATCCTATGAACAAAAAATGAAATGAATAAGAAACCCCTGCATAAATGTGATTTGAATCCTGCATTCCCCGGCATGCGCACTCCATTTAGAGGGCATTTGTAATTTTTCAAATACAAATAAAAGAGGAGGAAGAAACCAATCAAATAAACATAATAAAAAGGGGGGGGGCAAGAATAATGCATGCCTGTGAAGGCGGTTAAATGATCCCTTGAAAAACAAAACGTAAAAGAGTTCTGTTAAAAAAAACAAAATGAGCCCAAGGTCCCGTGCGATGGAGAGTCGACCCCGGAGGTCGACTCTCTCTAGGAGTGGTTCTGTCACCAATGGGTCGACCCCCCTTAACTTCTAGGTCGACGTACCTACAAAAAAGAACAAACAAACGTAGGTAAAAGGGGGTGAGAACGGGGTTGATCTGGCGCCATTTCGTGCGCGCCAGATCAACACCCTTCTTACGCCGGTTCATGCCCGTTACATAAAAAAAAAGAACAGCAAAGCAAAACCCAAAACGAAGAGGTGGGGAGGCGATCCGACAGGGCCTTTGCGCGTCGGATCCCATCCCACGCCGTTTCACCCATTTTTCCATACCACGCCGCTTTAACCCCTCTTATACACATACACTCTTACGTAATTAACTCTCATACCCACTCACATAACACCATGCTAACATGCATTCACCTAACCCATTGACACGATCTCACACACGCATATTCATAAGCACGCACTTAATTGATAACATGCACATAGCATGCCAAACCCGCACACTCACATGCACAATCCCAAAGTGCCAAAACCCGGGAATTGGCGCCTACACTGTTCACACCTTCGTTTTAATCCCATCTATTTTTATTATTTCTATTTATATATCCTATTCACTAAAAAAATCAAAACAATCAAAAGGATAATAATGTAACAAAATAAATAAATAGATAAATGAATAGATAAACAAAAAAGGGTAATAATAAAAAAATAATAAAAACATATATCTAGGAAAGTCAAAAAGTGACGAAAAAATAACAAAAACAAAATAAACAAAACCAAAAAAAGGGGGTGAATGAGATGATGAAATAAATTAAGATTTTTTACATGGAAACCATTGTTAAAAGTAAATTTACAAAAAAATCATTCCTAAAAATGCATTAGCAGATATATCACTGTGTAATCTGAATTGTACAAAAATACCATATTTATTTACATACATATCACTTCTTTTTACCAACAACTTGCAAGAAAATCACGCTTAAATGGCGTTTATGCACTATTTGAATTAACTCAGTGATATACCTGCTAATGTATTTTTAGGAATGATTTTTTTATAAATTCACTTTTAATAATGGTTTTCATGCAAAAAAACCCAATAAATTAACAAAAAAAGTGATAAAAAATGAGTGATACATCCATGCATCTCAAATAATAATAATAATAATATAATAATAATAAACAATAGTACAAGCATTAAATAAATAGATCTACTGACCTAAACAAAAAAAAAGCATAATGCCGTCAGCTTCGGAATCTCCGCTTTCCCGGACTCGGTATGAAAAGAATATCAATGACGTCCCGCTAAGTCAGATTCGGATCGTGGGAACCATCCCAATATGGCCATGATCCGACATTGCCTCGGGCCGATAGTTCATCAAACTTGACCTGTCCCTACTGGGATGCAATCCCGCATTCTTGTTAAACTTGCCGTATACGCGGCAGACACCTACGCGGTTTTATCGCCGTCTTTTATGCTACAAATGTGGATTTCCGTCCAACCATGGAATGGTCCACGAATGACCGATATACTTTGAACGTTTATGCCCCAATGCGGGGTCCGTCTAAACACAATTCGAGATTCTATTGTCTCATTTTATGAACATTAACTTTAGGCCATAAGACCCCTTTTCCTAGTGACTAATCAAGGGTTTTCCCCTCTCCAAGGGGATGTAATTAACATCATGGCTTTTACAGCACGACGAGTTTTTATCCCGACATGACACACACAATCGTCTGATCAATTAGACGGCGCGCACCAAGGGCTTCCACGAAGTCTGAATAAATCGTCACCTACGTGACTGGCACGCCCTCGAACTCAATAAACCGAACAAACGAATAAACAAACGAATAGACGAATAAATAAAGAAGCATCCCAAAAGTGCGTCCACATGGGATCTAGTGAGCCGGGCGTTCTTGTTCCTGTGGGGACATATGATCCCCACGCTGGAGGACGTGACGAGGATTACGGGACTGCGGTTCCATGGCACACCGGTCAGTAGATTCACATATTCAGATTACCAGGAGCTAGCATGGCGACTACTCGGGATAGAGTTACAGCGGACGGGATGTTCGTCATCTGTCCTGCCGAGGGCTAGGCTTCAGGAGAGCCTCTAATTGCGAGGAGCTGGGATCGCTGTGGGAGAGTTGCCAGAGCAACACCTACGGCGCTTAACGGATTGGGCGAGGGAGAGAGTAGCTACTGGTCCAGGGCCCGAGGCAGACATAGTGCTTCGAAGATTTTTGATGTTGATGTTCAGAAAGCTACTTTTCGCGACGAGGGCAGATGGAGTGAGCTGTCGACTACTGCCCCTGCTGGAGGAGTTGGATGTAGTGGGAGCCTATGCGTGGGGTGCGGCTGCACTCGCCTTCCTCTTCGACTCTCTTAGCACTACTACCCGGCAGATAATGCTGGGTGGATTTTCTCCACTCCTCCAGGTAAACCTGACTCTTTACGCTTATGCAATTGCTATTTGACTTGACTCGAGTTTACTACATGCTGATGTACTGACATATGAATTGCAGGTGTGGACCTATGTGCACCTGCCAGGCCTAGGAGGAGGACAAGAGGCGTACCCTGACTGGGTACCCATCGTGAGACGGTGGGTTGCCAGACGAGATACGGGCTCGCAACGGCGACAGGTGCAGGCCATCCAGGATGAGATTGACACATTGCCCTATGTGTTGGTAAGATCTTAAACTTAGACTTAAATGCAGATGCATGCTAATGCATAGTCTAACTACTCTGCCTTGCAGGTCCACTAGACACCATACCAGGGCGAGGGACATGAGGGACAGCCCTGGGTGGAGGCTAGCCTGGCCTACTTCGGCCGGAAGATCTGGCTCCATTGCCTGAACGTGGTGGAGCCACTCCACCATCAGCTGGTGATGAGGACACTAGGCATATTGTGAACGTGTCACATAGACATTAAAAAGAGAAAAAGGAAGATAAAGATTAAATTAGTATAAATATGATGAAGATGTGATAAAAGGTGGGGAAGGGAGCATGTGATGCTACATAAGGAGTGTGATCGCCAGAGGGGTTATCTCAAAAGGAAAAGGAGTTATTGCAAATACCTTGTGAAAGTGGGGCGTGGTGTGAGTTTAACTTCCTCCTTCAACCGGTCGGTCGATGAAGGGGGTTTTTATCTTGATTACTCTGGAAAAAGAACAAAGACAAGCAAACAGAGAGGATTAGAAACCAAGATGTGTAGTATCAATGCTCAATAAAGATAATATTATGCAATAAGGGCATGAACACCTCTTGTATGTTTTGGTTTTGAACCACTTAAAAGGATTAAGGGTGGGAGCAATATGGATGCAGAGATAACTAAAATCTCGCAAAGAGATGCTAGATAGATGCGATATGCAGTACTAAGCAGAACTAAAAAAAAAACAGAGGGAAGAAGATAAGAAAAGGAGGTGGTCCTCCGAACACTGTGCAGCAGGGAGATCCTTCCTCTTTGGCACGATAGCAACAGAACAAAAAGGAGGGGGAGAGCTCATGAAGCTCTTTAGATTTCAAAATACTTCTGCAGCTCTTCTTAAAACACAAACGTGAAAACTCCTTATATCAATACTGTTTCTTCGTTTGTCAGTTCGTAAACACCGACCGATGGCTCAAGGGGGGGTATTTATAGGGATAGAGATCCTTGTTCTAGTGTGTTTTAATCAGGGAAATCGATCCCAGGACGTGGATCTCCCTTCTATTAAAGAACACGGAGCCAAAATCGACAAGGAGCGCCATGCAGAGGAGGTTGCGGACGAACAAGAGACAGAAATTGGCGACCAAGTAGCCGTCGACCATTCAATGGGCGTCCAAGCAACTGACGTTCATTCTAGAGAAAAATATGGAAATAAAATGGTTTTCATAATAAAAAAGGAAATGGTGTCCATCCGGGAAGGCGTTCATTAATGAGCGCCCGCTCAAAAGGGCGTCAATTCTTCAAAATTAAAATCCGATGGAAAATCAAAGGGCCAAGAAATGGCACCTATTTGAACGGTCGCCCATTCTTATGAGTCGACCTACCGGATGCCCAGGTCGACCTGTAGTGGGAGAAAATGGCGACACTCCAAAAGGGCGCTCATTCAAACGGCGGTCATCCAAACAGTTGCTAATTCCAAGCAAGTCCGGAAAAATAGAAAAACCTTCTTATTGAGCCAGTAATGAAGTCCACTTTGGGTCATTACATCGTGACATGAAATTTACTCAACATAGTATCAATTTTGGCGTGTCTACAACTGTCCCACCTTGGCATCTGCTTTGTAGGGGAGTGAGATGGAATGAAGTGTAGTGGAAATGAGAATGGAATGAAGGTGTAACGAAGTGGAATGAAGTGAGAGCGGACTGACAAGTAAATGTTAAGGTGTGATGTGACACGCCATCGACACTAAGTGTTAGAAATCTTTCCATGGTTCTGAGTGAAACAATCTCGGATGATTGAGAGAAAGCAACAATTGTTTGGATGAAGACTAAGCTAAAAAATGTGTACGCGGGCATGAAAGGAAGGACACACCATCGGATCGCGATTACCCGCCAATGTGGACGTGCTGCAACCAAGGTGGATTTGCGAAAAAAATAAAAGGAAAGAGATAAGAATCCAATCACAGGGCACTTTCAAGGAATCAGCCTGAGCGGCATCAAGGATAACATAGTACTTAATTCGAAATGGAATATCTCATGTCAACTCAAATCAAGAGCTAGTTGCCCTCATTACTGGCTTAACTAAAGCTTAAATTACTACATGATGCATGTTGGGCTAAAAGAAAAATTAAAACAAACTAAAATAGAAAATAATCAAGGATAATATTGCTAAGCTGTCCAGACTAGGTCAGGAATCTAGTTTTCCAAGTTGACACTAAGCCGAAGCCCGTTTGTCCGCGCATCAACTTAGAAAGTGGAACCGTCGTTCCAAGCCTTAGATGACTTAACGGCCTATCCGTGCGATCAAGACTCCCCTAGAATTATCACTTTTTTTGATGAAGGGGAACTCAAATTCCATGTTCATTAAGACCACAAGGTCCTTGATATGCTCTAATAATGTAGATAACATATACTAAAAATGCATACAAGAGGAGATATAGGGGGAAGAGATGTCTCACCAAATGAGGATCTAGAGCGCCTTAGCACCTGCAAGAGAACTTCTCTTGCTTGCACTCAAAAATCATCAGTCCAAGAAATGTAGCAAGACATGAAGATTATGAATCAAATTTAGCCAAATCATGAATAGTGCAAGCTTATCAAACGGTAGTTTTTATATATAATAGAATAACATTGAATCATGTAATTCATAAGAAATTTAAAAAATGACATTATTGCAAGAATTAGCGACCGTCCGAAGAGGCACTAAATTATGAATTGGCGTCCATCTCTCGGTCGCTATTTAAGCAATTAGCGGCTTCTGCGACGGTCGCCCATTTCCTGCGATTCTTGCAACCCGTTTCCTACTCGGAAGATGAACTTCAAGTCCCAATCCAGCTCGAATTTGAGCTACTCTGGTGAGTTGGAGCTTCCTCCCTATAAATAGCACCTCCAAGGCCCCTCCTATCATCAAATAAGAGGTCCAAAGGCTCCAAGGAAGCCCAAGATCAAGGATTTGCATGAGAAATCAAGAGAAAACAGGGTAGAAAAAAATAGAAAATAGGGAGCTTTCAAGGTTTATTCATGGAGAACATGATGCAACGCCCATTGAAGAGATCAAATCTTAGATTCCCAAGAATAATGGAGATTGATGGGGATATTAGCGGGAAGATTGCAACAAATCAAGTGAGTATCAAGAATTCCTTAGCTCTTCTATTCTAGCCCTCTTAACTTCCTTCAAGCTCTAATGGCACTCCTCTTTCTCTTCTCTCACTTGTTCCTCTTTTTCTTTTCAAATTTCAGGATTACCCAATCATCTCGGGTGCAAGAAGATATACCAAAATCCAATGGCTTCCTCTTTTACTCTCCAAAATCACCATAAATATGAAATCCTATCTCTCTAGATGGCACCTCCTAGGCCTTGTGACCCATGCCAAACATTATGATTCCATTCACCTTGATTGGGCTGCCATGGGAGCCCTCGTAGAAATTTGGCACCCGCACACACACACTTTCCCATTCCCCACCTTCAAAGCAACCATACTCCTAGAGGAGGCGGAGATGCTACTAGGGTTGAAGAAGTTGAATCAAAGAGAGGAAGAAAAGATGGCGGACATGCGAGAGAAAATAAGCGCACTAGAGATGTTGGCAAGCCTTATCCCAAGTCAAAAGATGATAGAACAAATTCGGGCCACAAAAGGAATCAACTTGATGAAGCTTGCGGCATGGGTCTACAAAACCTTGGGACAAGCTAAATAAGAAGACATCGAAGAGATCATGAAAGCCTTCGTGATATGCCTCGCGGGAGCACTTCTTTTCCCTTCGGCAGATGATTTCTTAGAAGAAAAGCAATTGAGTGCAATATGTTGGATATAGGAAGGGAAGAGGATTGGGCCGGCGGTTCTAGCATATCTCTATAGTGGGCTCACCTCGGCTTCAATGGGAAGGCCCCTATACGGGTCTATGCTCTTACTCACTAGTTGGGTGGACCTTCACCTAAAGTTTGACCCATGCGAGGACACCCAAGGTGCTTCTAGCATGTTCCACAAGAGCCCACTCCACTACATGACGGAGAACCGGGTGTAGTGGCGCGAGCACTTCAAGGTGATGCCTCAAAACATGTTCACATATGCACCGGGGATCCTCAAGACTCAGAACCTCCGCACTCTACTCTCTCCTAGGGTGGAGCTCCAGCTAATTGGTGCTTCCGAGTTCATTCTCTACAACTCACACCGGTGCCTCTCACAACTAGGCCTACCTCGCCATATCTTTGAAGAAGCTTCACACCTCCCACCAAGCAAGAAGAGGGACTTGGGCACAAGCAGCGAAGAGGAGGAAGTCAAGACAATCAGGGCCCTATGGCGGGTTAACAAGCTACACCGGCCCACGGAGCAGGTTGAGGAGGATAGAGAGCAATCGAAAACTTATGTAATAGCACTTAGTAACTTGAGGCCCAAAGTGACTCATTAATCATGTACTTGATCATTCCTTTTCAATGAATAAAGATTTTTCCTCTATTGAGCCATAAATATGTGTCTAAAATGATTGTTTCTCCCAAAAACTTGTGATTCTGTCTAAAAAATGAGGGCTCTATAAGAATGAGCGGCTACCATAGGGGCTGCTAATTCATTGATTGGCGTCCGTGCCATTGCCGCCAATTCAATTATTAATTTCCAATAAAAATATAAATTCCATAATTGGCCCCTTTTCACACAGCCACTTATTCATCAAATAACATTCTTCTAAGTAGGCGTTCATTCCTCTATTATTTTCTAACAGTCGCACGAAATCCCAAACTGCCAAGAAATAGCGACTCTTCATACTGCCGTTCATTCATGAAAGAACGTCCTCCAGATGGTCGTTGATTCCTTAAAATTTCCTATAAAATCATCAAATTCCCTTAATCAACATCCGCAACTTGGATGCTCATTATTTAATATCTTCTGTTAAATCATGAAATTCCCAAAATTCCTTTATCATTTCTGACAGATCACAAATTCCAAGATGCCAAGAAATGGTGGCCTCATGCATAGCCATTCATTCATAAAATAGCATCCATCCATTGGACGTTGATCCTTTAATATTTTCTGAAAACATGAAATTCCAAAATGCACGTCCGTTCAAATAGTCGTTCATTCTTAAACTGCGTTAGAAACTTGGCCGCCAAATCTTTTAAAATTCGCCGCCTCCACCGCTTCGTTAAAGCCTTTTCCTTCTCTCTCTCCTTCCCATTTCATTCTCTGTTCGCCCGTTCCTTCATTCCCGTTTCTTCGTTCTCTGCAACTCCTGACCACCAGCGGTGACAGCCGGTTACCTCTCTCACTCGCATTCTCATCTCTCTACTCTCTCCCCTCCTATGGTGTCTACCAGCGGCGCCGGAGCCGAGAAGAGGTGACGGGTGATGGCACCCGCCATCGTCCACATCGAAGAGGAGGAGGAGGGGAACATCGGCGAAGATGTTCCCACGGTGACAGTTGCTCCAACGGCGGAGCAAGGCGAGCGGCCAGAGGAGGAAGAAGATGACAGCGAAGAAGAAGAAGGTGAAGGAGAAGAAGGTGACGAAGATGAAGAAGAAGATGAAGACGATGGCGAAGAAGACGACAACGACGACGGAGAAGAGGAAGAAGAAGGAGGAGGAGAAGAAGAAGAGGCACCTCCGAGGAGACCTCCCCACCGGCCCCTATGGGGGGCCTTCATGGACCCAAAGCCCAACAAGGCAGGCCCGTATCACCCTAGCCCTGCAATTTTTTTTATTTGAACAAAAATCATGGCGGTTGAAAGAGGGAGAAGATGAAGGCACTGTGGGATTTAGCGACCATTGTAGGTGGCACCAATTCCTACAGTATTTATTTTTAAGAAATTATTTTAAGAAATGGCGATGGAGGAGGGGTCGCAGATTCCAAATAATCAAAGAAATGATGACTGAAAAATTGACGTGATTTTTTTTAAGAAAAAAGTTTATTATTATTATTATTTAAGAAAGAAAGTAATTAAAATAGAATCACCAAAGAATTGGCGTCAGATGCCTTGTCGTTAATTCCAAAACCGTATATATCTTTAAAGAATTGGCGGCCGAGGCAATGGGCGCCCATTCATGAAATTGGTGTCAACTGTGTTGACGCCAATTCAAAATAGTGATTTTTTTTTGGGTGATTCATATGCAGGTTACTGACATATTTTTTTTGTTTTTGTTGCTTTTGTTTGCAGGGGGTGATACAGACCCACTTTTCCTGGGTTCAGGTGCTGGCGGCCTACTATGGGTTGCCTGACATCCAGAGAGCGAGGGTGGAGGCGATGGGGTTCGGCCCTTTCCTAAGCATCGAGCCGATACGGCCCGACACGATCCTGATTCAGGTGCTGAGGGAGAGATGGGACAGAGCGAGTTGGGCATTCTTGATGCCCTGGGGGCACATGGTGACGATCTTAGAGGACGTGGCAAGGATCACGAGGTTGAGAGTAGATGGAAAGGCAGAGAGCGAGGTGACCCTCCCTGACTACGAGGACCTAGCTTAGAGGCTTCTAGGTTTAGAGACGGTGGCAGATACCCCTAGGAACTGTAGGATGATCTACCAGACAGAGCTGACGGCTACCCTCGGGTTAGGAGAGGCTCGACAGAGGACGAGTGAGTCTCTAGAGGAGTTTGTAGAGAGGCTGAGAGCTCGGGCCGTTTACTGCCAGGACCCGACTCAGAGAGAGAGGGTGGACAGAGATTTGAGGAGGTTTTTGTTCTTGATGCTCGGGAGGCTGCTATTAGGGACGAAAGGGGATGACCTGAACTGTAGATTTCTGGGACTCTTGGAGGACCTGGACCGAGTAGGATAGTATGCCTGGGGTGCTGCCCTACTAGGACACCTGATAGCCGACCTATCCACTGGGATAGGTCGGGAGACGACCGTCAGTGGCTTTTCACCTTTCCTTCAGGTATGCATTTTCTTTTTTTTTGTTTTGTTATTTAAATGCTTATACTTAATGTTATGCTTATGAATGCCTTATGATTATGAATGTTTCTAATGAAAATGGATGCAGGTGTGGAGTCACCTTTACATGCCAATGGATCGAGTCAACCTTTGACAGGCAGACGTGTACACCCTGGCGTGGCGCTGGCTACCGTGGATGACTGGGGCACCTCATGTTTATGAGCTGTGAGTACTCAAGCAGGACTTCCGAGACTACCCCGCCTCCCTGGTACATGCATAATTATAATGCATTATGCTCTTATTCATGGTTAATATGATATGTGTGCATGCAGGTTGTGTGGAAGTCGTATCTAGGGATGCCCGATGAGGGTTAGCCTTGGGTTGCAGCGGGCGACCTCGTTTTGGGCGTGAGATTTGGCTTCATTGCCTAAACGACATTGAGCCCCTACGACTTAGGCTGGCGATGAGGATGCTGGGCCTCCACCAGGAGTGGATTGACATGGCCGAGCCTCGCGGATCGGGTGGAAGACTCGAGGGCGTACAGTTGCAACGGACTGGCGGCTATGGTTCCCAGAGCAGTATGCAGACTGGCATAGAGGCGGGACCCCAGTCGTCTCCCATGCGCCAGATAGTTCGGTGTATTTACAGCACTATTGGGAGACATACGCCGTTCGGCCTTAGATGAGGCCAATGGGGGTACGATGAATGCATGCTTTCTAATTTTAATGTTATATGCTTAACGATAGATGCTAACCAACATGCGACAAATGCAGGATGCTCTAGATGCAGTGGTGGTGGACATGTAGGTCCATCTCCATAATGTGGAGGCCCAGCTCGTAGCTATGCGGGCGGACTTGGAGGCCTTGGTGAGTGTACATAAACTATATGCAATTAATTATTCCGAAATTTGATGTTCAGCCACTGACAATCTCAATAAATGCAGTGTGCCCAGCAGGGAGCGACGGCAGGAGGGGCAGGAGGCGCTTCTAGTTCGAGGGACCCGACCGTCGAGATCACGTCCCTGGAGGAGCGACTCACAGGAGCAGTGGCGCGTGCCGAGGCGGCGGAGCGAGACCTTGCTGCACGGGTTAATTTAACATAAAATTCATTCACCGCACATTATTTCTTTACAAAATAAATCATTTTTCTTATGAAACATGCTGAATGATGCAGGTTAAAGAATAACATGAGGCGCTCACTCGGGTTGCGCTAGCGGGCACTGAGCTCACAATCCGTGACGCATGGGTCGCAGAGCTGGAGGAGGAGAGGAGGCGCCCGGAGGCAGAGGTGCTTCCTCGAGAGGTGGTGGAGTTGTAGATCATCCTCGAGATGGAGAGGAGGGAGCGCGCTCGAGAGAGGGGGGAGCGAGCCCAGGAGAGGGAGGAGTGGTCGAGGGAGTGGCTCGAGCACGAGCGAGAGCTGACAGAGTTAAAGATCTACCTGGATGCCCTTGAGGAGCGTGCGCGAGCTGTGGAGGAGCACTACCGGAGGGCCAAGAGTGAGCACAGCGTGAGGGATAACCCAGTGCCAACTCCAGCATGGGTTACCTGGCCGGTTCCTCTACACAGCAGAGGAACGAGGCGAGCGAGCGAGCATGAGCCGGGAGATCGGCTGCAACTCAGGGGTCAATGGGACCTCCACTAGCTCCGGCCCGAGACAGGGATGAGAGAGGAGAGGTTGTCAGGTCCCGAGCCTTTATTACAGCGCAAGACTCGCTCGAGGAACGTGAACAGCCGACATGGTAAGCCTCTTGCAAGCAAGAATGATCAGAGCGCACGACAATCATACATAAGAATGCAATCGCATAATAATTACTCAACTCTAACTTATTTCATTAATAATCAAATCAAATATTCAAATACAACCACTATTTCAAGTTATCTTCATCATGCTAGACTCAAGAAATAAGAAATTACAAAGACTCAATCTAAACAACGTAAACTTTCTAAGTCTTCGCTCATTCTTTATTCACTCTCGGATCCGCTACTTGAATACACTGAATCCGAACCTGACTCACTTCCATCTCCTGAAAAAGATTAGAAATAGGTAATGAGCACACTTTCCCAGTAGGTATCTTCGCATCAACATGATTAGCAATATTTAAGTAATTAGTATTTTAGCTCTAAAGAAATAAGGTAAAATCATGCGAAATGCGATAAGTCATGCGATCAAACCAAAATAACAAGACGATCATGTAAGATAGGATGAACGAGTATGAACTAGCAAGAATGTAACAAGTATGATCAAGAATGTAGCATGGCCTTTCATGAACAAGAATGTAACGAGAATGCACTTTCACTTTTCACTTTCATAACCATAAAGGTTACGCACTAGAACGTCAATCATGTAGCAATTCACTAGATTTTCACGAGTGCTCATGTATTTCACTTATTTATAAAGAAAGTACTCCCAGCGCAAGGTGACGCCAGTAGCATCATACCCCACGGTTTATAATAGTATGTTTCCGGCAATCAGTCGAGGGGACTAGCATAGAGCCATTGGACACAATCAGAGCCCGAACTGCATCTTCACGTATAAATCAAGCTACTTCCATGAGTGTAACAATAAAGCATGGCCAGTAATATAACAATTCAATCAATAAGCTCATGACAACAACTCTCAAAGAATGAATGCTTCAATTAAGAATATGAGAGATCAAGAATGATTTAAGATGACATTATGCTCATGGGAATAATTCGGTAGCATAACGGTACATTCGTTATCTTTCATAGATTAAATTAAGTTTCTTTGGATAATATGACAAGTTCTAGACCATCAATAATCCATCTAGGAACTTTAGAATGTCAACCCTTTGGTCAAACCTTGGGTTAATGTACTCAAGATGATGCGGGACAGACACGTGACTCGACTCCAATGGATATGCGATCCTCGGACTCTAAGCAAGCTCGCGATCCTCCCTAACGAGGGAAGCGTCGGACGTGCGCGGTTGAGAAACCGGCAAAGAGCTAGGGTGGTCAACACACAAATTCGTGCCCGGATCGGGTCACGGGATGGTCTCGCTGTCTCTCGCAGTAGCAGTGAATATTAATAAATAGTGAGCTAAGTTACCCTATCATGCTCTCTAGCAGCGGCATATAAAGCATATACGAACAAAGCAAAGTGCCAATTAAGGTGCGAATACGATACCTCCACGCTACCGGGCGTGGGGAAGACTTCCCGGCCGATCTCGTACTCCCGGAACAATAAATACACAACAATTACAGCAAGACAAATTGCTGCCCACTCCACGCATGGAGAAAAAGGGCGACACAACGGGGCCCGGGAGTAGCGGTTTCGGGTTGACGGGCCGCTTCTTGTGTTGCTTTGACTGCACACGTACTCAAGACTGTGGGACCCACGTGCTGGTCCGAGGGGCCGTGTGGGCCCGGGGTGGCACCACTGTGGTGGAGACGCCTGGAGGGCGCTCCCTGGGACAGCGGTGCACTGGTTCGCCCGCCGGAGGCCGGGCGGCTCCGATCTCCACTCGCCGGAGTTGCTGGCCACGGATTTGCAGTTCTGTTTTACAGCGCGCGACCCGGCGAGATCTGCTGCTGCGGTCACTCCCGACGTTGGATCGATACACAAGAGGTACCGATGGAAATCTGACTTGAAATCCTTCGATCTATGGCCAGATAAAGAAATTTGAGTTTCCCGTTGACGGCCTTTGTCGAATTTTCAAGCTGCTGACTCACAAGATCTGAAAACTCAGGGTAGAACCAAGTTTTCCTGAGAGTTGGCGGTGACTGCGATGTAGAGCTTCGATTCAGCCTTTGGACCCTTCATGAAAGTTGTAGAGACCGAAGAGAGGAAACGGGGATATATTGTATGTAAGATTTGGTGGAAGTTTCGATTTTGTGGGGATTTAATACTGACTCGGGGCCGGATGTGGACAGTAGAAACGGATCTGAATTTGGGGGAAAGACACAATTTCTAAAAATAGGTAGATGGATTTTAAAATTTGGAGAAACTTTGTGGAGGATGGGGAAGGTGGACAGAACCTCCAATAAATTTGGGGATTCTAAAAAAAATCAAAAATAGGGTCGAAAGGTGGAAGAACTAAGCTTCTGCTACACAGATCTGAAAAGGGACAGATCAGGAAGATAGAAAGACATGAAAATATAAAAATATATAACGAACTCTGAATGACGTTATTTTTTTACTGGAGGTTAGAAATCAAGAGGGGAACCAACCCTGAAAATCTCAACTCCAGATGATGTTGGAGTTGGGAGTTAAAAATCCCAGAGTGAGACTCTGTCCAGCCAAACAGAACCTTGGACAGAACTTCAGAGGCGGCTTCACGGCGGCTCGATGGCGGCACGAACGGCGGCGGCGGCACCATAGATGAAATCAGAGATAGAGGGGCTCCGATAGAAGGGTTCTCAACCCTGAAATGTAGAGGGAAGAAGGAGGAACCAGAGGGGAGAGGGGAGGGGCGCAGGTAACTCCTTGGCTCAAAGGCAATTCACCAAATTTTATACGCATTAATTCTCATTAAATGTGGAAATACAAGCATTTATACAAAATATAAAAAGACTCAAAATGACCTCAGATCTAGGGTTGAAAGGGGTATTAAGGGGATAGAAGAAAATATTTCTCCCATGTGGTCAAAACACATTAAACAAATTCTAATCAAACTAATATAATTCCATTCAAACTTCACCTACCTTGCCTAATATGACAAGGAAGGGGGCGCCCCTTCATGGGCCTCCTCTTGGGCCTAGCTGGTTTAAGGCCATCCAATCAAGCCCATTAACCCATGCTTGGTCTATGGACTCTCCCACCTAGGTGGCCCATGAGAAGAAAAAGCCCACTTGGGCCTTAAGTGAGTTAAAGACCCAATATGAAGTCTAATGACCCAATATGAACTAACCCCTTAATGGACACTTCTAAATGCAACCCATTGATGTATTCTATATGGAATGTGGCCCATTGACTTGTTAAAAGCCTTACAAAGGAGCCAAAATCAAAAAAAAAAAAAACCAAACAAACACACTAATACAAACCCATATACACTAATATAAGCCAATACACACTAATATAACTCATTAGCCTTTGATGCCCCATTAATTCTCCCCGGGTGGGAGGAACATGACTCTGTCAAGTAAGGAGTGCTACTGCTCGAATAGCTCCGGCGAATCTGCCACCGTACCAAGTAGCGCGGGTATGCTCCACTCTAAGTGATCGTCACCTGCTCATTCCGTATATACTCGATATGCACAAGCTGTTGTGAAAACGAGGCTAGAGGTGGTCACTCCGGGGTGGGGTCACTCTCAAGGGGAGGAGGCGGCTCGAAGACTCACTAGGAATCACCGCTGGGTCCCTGTAGGTGACTAGATCCGGGGCATAGATGTAGAGCTGATCCCATACTCATCGAGCGAGTCCACTCGCTTCTTAAGGGATTGACACCAACGAGCTTGCACAAGACACATGCAGACTCCTAACAAACCACACAAACAAGCCACACAAACAAACCTCACAAATAAGAAACAATATTGACTCATGCATGACATGCAATGACATCACCCACCAAGTGGCCGTCATCCGAGAGCCACATCCTGAGCGTCGGTATCCTCCTCTAGACCCTCCGCTGCATAGTACTCATCAGCTAGTTCCGGATCGGCCTCGTAGCTGACAGTCACAAGTCCAGAAGGCGTGGCTTCACCAACCCCTAGGGCTAGTGTGGCACGAGTAGGACATTGGCTGGCGATGTGGCCAAATCCATGATAGTGGAAACACTGCAGCCGTGACCTACTGGTCTCCCCGATAAGAGGGCCTTTACCCTTATCCTCTCGACGGGTAGGGGGTGTAGGCAATCGGGGTGTAGGCGTAGGTGCCGTGGGCAACAAGGGTGGGGGTGTCGGTGCCAGAGGGCGGACAATGGGTGCCGGAGGGCGAGCAATTGGTGCCGGTGGTTGGGGTGGAGGTAGATCCCATGGTGGGGGAGGACGAGGCCTAGGAGTGAAGTGCTCCTGACGGGCGAGCTCATGAGGTCGAGCCATGGGGCCCCTTGGGTATGGACCTAAGGAACTACGTGACTCGGCACTACGGTGAGGGACGGAGCCCAACCGTTGGATAGACTCGAACTCTCCCTCAAATTGCTCCATCTCGAGAGCAACTTGGTATGCATCCTCCAACTTATCCACCTTGCTACGGAGAAGCTCATACCATAGGTGCGGTTGTAGACCACGCCGAAATCGGGAAACAGTAAGGGAGCTCTCCTCCGTGGCGTCACATCACAAATAGTGTTCATCGAACTCGGCGATGTAATCGGAGACGAACCGATCTCCTTGGATAAGACTCTGCCACATGTCTATGAGACGCTGGCGGTAAGTGGCAGGGAGGTACTTCTTCCTAAGTTTGTCCCTCATCTCGGTCCAAGTCTCTATGGGGGGCTCCTGACGATGAAACAATAGGTTCTCCATGTTCCTCCAATAGGTTTGTGCTTGGCCTAAGAGTTTCATCTGGGCAAACTTGACCTTCCGTTGGTCCGACATCTCGAACCACTCAAAATATCAGTCCATGTCGGCCTCCCAATCAAGATAGACCTTCAGGTCTAAGGACCCGTCAAAAGTAGGGGGATCTGCATGAACGGTCCTAAGGGCCCGTTCATCCACATCTTGATCGTGGGTCCGTCATGTAGGACGATGATCTCGACCATATCCCCTATGCTCGTTATCGGACTCGTAGTCATGCCCCTCGGGGATGTGATGCCTCCTAACCTCTATCCCTTGAACCTGTGGAGCAGTGGGTTGCTGAACCGGGTCTTGTTGACCATGAGTAGGTGGGAGGGGTGCCTCGACTAGGGCCCTCGGGGGTGGCTTGGCTGGGGCTCCCTCTAGTGTGGCAACTCTCTCTACCAAGCCCGGAACAGACTGGTCCGACTCGACGGCCTTATCCTCCACGGCCTTCATCATTTCTTCTAGGCGTGTGCCAAAGCCATTCATCTGCGTACTCAACCCATCCATCCGATCTACCCGTGTAGTCAACGCATCCATGCGTGTACCCAACTCTTCCATACGTGTAGTCAACCCTTGCATTTGCCCCATAAGGGTTTAGAACATTTCGGCCACCGACGACGCATCAAGACTAGGGGCTCGGGGATACGCCATAGGTGGTGGTGGGGGGTGAGTACTGTGTACCTCTACGAGTGGGAATACAAAGACACATGGAGACACCGACTAACGCAAACACTGACTAAAGCAAAGATGATGCACCTAGACTTAACCAAGACTCGGCACGTGGCGGAGTTAATCGATCCGAAGATCACTCGCGCAAGTGTGCGACCTTCCCGATAGGTGTAGCCTAACGTTCGGACAACACCTTTTAATATACCGAGTAAAGGGATGCAAATGCAACCTAAACCGACTTAGATAATGACTAGATGTAAATGACACTTTTTTTTATTTTAAACACCCTAGACTCAACTGGCGCTCTGATACCAAACTGATGCTAGACGGACACGCGACTCGACTCCAAATGGAAATGCTATCCTCGGACTCTAAGCAAGCTCGCGATCGTCCTTAATGAGAGAAGCGTCGGACGTGCGCGGTTGAGAAACTGGCAAAGAGCTAGGGTGGTCAACTCACAAATTTGTGCCCGGATCGGATCACGGGACGGTCTCGCTCTCTCTCACAGTAGTAGTGAATATCAATAAATAGCGAGCTAAGTTACCCTATCATGCTCTCTAGTAGCGGCATATAAAGCATATACGAACTAAGCAAAGTGCGGAGTAAGGAGCGAATACGATACCTCCATGCTACCGGGCGTGGGGAAGACTTCCCGACCGATATCATACTCCCGGAACAATAAATACACAACAATTACAGCAAGACAAATTGCTGCCCACTCCACGCAGGGAGGTAAAGGGCGACACAACGGGGCCCAGGAGTAGCGGTTTCGGGTTGACGGGCCACTTCTTGTGTTGCTTCGACTGCACACGTACTCATGACCGTGGGATCCACGTGCTGGTCCGAGGGGCCGTGTGGGCCTGGGGCGGAACCACTGTGGTGGGGACACCTGGAGGGCGCTCCCTGGGACGGCGGTGTGCTGGTTCACCGGCCGGAGGCCGGGCGGCTCCGATCTCCACTCGCTGGAGTTGCTGGCCACGGATTTGCAGTTATATTTTACAGCGCGCGACCCGGTGAGATCTGCTGCTGCGGTCACTCCCGATGTCGGATCGACGCACAAGAGGTACCAATGGAAAGCTGACTTAAAATCCTTCGATCTATGGCCAGAGAAAGAAATTTGAGTTTCCCGTTGACGGCCTTTGTCGAATTTTCAAGCTGCTGACTCACAGGATCTGAAAACTCAGGGTAGAACCAAGTTTTCCTAAGAGTTGGCAGTGACCGTGATGTATAACTTTGCTTCAGCCTTTGGACCCTTCATGAAAGTTGTAGAGACCGAAGAGAGGAAAACGGCGATATATCGTATGCAAGATTTGGTGGAAGTTTCAATTTTGTGGGGATTTTATACTGACTCGGGGTCAGATCTGGACAGCAGAAACATATCTGAATTTGGGGGAAAGACACAATTTCTAAAAATAGGTAGATGGCTTTTAAAATTCGACGAAACTTTGTGGAGGATGGGGAAGGTGGACAGAACCTCCAATAAATTTGGGGATTCCAACAAAAATCAAAAATAGGGTCGAAAGGTGGAGGAACTAAGCTTCTGCTACACAGATCGGAAAAGGGGCAGATCAGGAAGATAGAAATACACGAAAATAGAAAAATATATAACGAACTCTGTATGACGTGATTTTTTTACTGGGGGTTGAAAATCAAGAGAGGAACTAACCCTGAAAAGATCAACTCCAGATGATGTCAAAGTTGGGAGTTAAAAATCCCGGAGTGGGACTCTGTCCAGCCAAACAAAACCTTGGACAGAACTTCGGAGGCGGCTTCGCGGCGGCTCGATGGCGGCACGAACGGCGGCGGCGGCACCAGAGATGAAATCAGAGATAGAGGGGCTCAGGTAGAAGGGGTTCTCAACCCTGAAATGTAGAGGGAAGAAGGAGGAACCAGACGGGAGAGGGGAGGGGCGCAGGTAGCTCCTTGGCTGAAAGGCAATTCACCAAAATTTATTCTCATTAATTCTCATTAAATGTGGAAATACAAGCATTTATACAAAATGTAAAATGACTCAAAATGACCTCAAATCTAGGGTGGAAAGGGGTATTATGGAGATAGAAGAAAATATTTCTCCCATGTGGTCAAAACACATTAAACAAATTCTAATCAAACTAATATAATTCCATTCAAACTTCACCTACCTTGCCTAATATGACAAGGAAGGGGGCGCCCCCTTCATGGGCCTCCTCTTGGGCCTATCTGGTCCAAGGCCATCCAATCAAGCCCATTAACTCATGCTTGGTCTATGGACTCTCCCACCTAGATTGCCCATGAGAAGGAAAAGCCCACTTGGGCCTTAAGTGAGTTAAAGACCCAATATGAAATAACCCCTTAATGGACTCTTCTAAATACAACCCATTGATGTATTCTATATGGAATGTGGCCCATTGACTTGTTAAAAGCCTTACAAAGGAGCCAAAATCAAAAAAAAAACCCAAACAAACACACTAATACAAACCCATATACACTAATACAAGCCAGTACACCCTAATATAACTCATTAGCCTTTGATGCCCCATCACAAGAACTGTGACGGTCTTATACTGGGCCGTTACATTCACGTGACGCTCCAGTATTGGGCCGTTACAATGGTCTGAATCCCGAAACAAAGAGATTGGACTCAATTCAATGTGATAGTCGTTTATTGGGCCGTTAGATGAGCCTGACGGTCCAATCTGGATCTGTTACATATCAAAACCAGAAAACTTCGATGGTGTTTTCTAATAATTGGGCTTTCATGGTACAACCAACTCGACGTCCTAGTGGGAATCCCAGGCTCTCGGAGAATTACTGAGGCCTTGAAACAAGATTTCCTAGTCCATTGGAAGGAATATCCAATAGAGAGGTCCTCATACTCAAGATAATGTCCCTATAATGCAAAGTGTAAACTAATGGCCATATACCAAAATATATGCCATGTACTTAAAGAAAATGACTCTATGGATAGAAAAGACTGTGAAGCGATGTGAAACCATGATAAAACTCCGTCAATACATCATTTGACTCAAGATGTTTGTAATCATGTAATTCCTATCATGAATCAATAAATAAACTCAAAGTCATGATATCAGGTCAAAACTTAGATAACTAGGCTTATTTATAAATAAGTTTGACTGTCCTCAGTCCTCTCTCGGGTTGACAGAAAACATCACTCTGACGGTCTAGTATGGGCGCGTTACAGCCGTGTGAAAGTTTGTCGAGGGGCCATTACAGTATTGTAACGCTCCTATAATGGTGCGTCAGAGACAACAGAACAATTTAAACACAACAGAGAGTGTGACGGCTTATCGTAAGGTTGTTACCGTAATGTGACGGTCCTACCCTAATCCGTCAGAGCTTCTGTTGAGGATAAAGATAAGGAACTATGTCCATACAAGAAAAATCATAATCACTAACTATTCTAGTCATGATAAACGGCGTAAAGGCCAGATATATGCATAGGTTGCAGTGAATGAACAAGATAATGTCTTTTATCCTTGATTAGGCTATAGTTATGCATGTATGCATGAACTCACTAAAACATGAAATTCATAATCTATAATGCATGTAATCAATCCAAATCAGAGGGCTTTTATTCCTAACATGTTGTTTTTGCCGTTCATGAGATGACCTACCTCTTATCTGGGCTTTAAACTTCTAATTTGAGTCTTCAAGGGTCGCCCTAGTTCTTCTCTTCCTATAGTTTTTCAGCAACTTCATGTCGCTCTAACTCTTCAATCTCTTGACCTAAGGACGTGAAATTTGGAGGTTAGGAAGATGATACTAAGGGAAACCAAAAGTTCTAAAGTATTTAACTCTAATTACCTCGTTTAGGCATCCTAATTCCTTGATCTTCAGTGGTCTTTTGCTCTGAATCATGTACTGCTATGTCAGAACCAACGACTTTAGAAGCCTTTATCTCTCTGGTTACTTGATCTCCTAACATGAAATTTTGAGGGTAGTTAGTCTAAAGTATTAGGAACAAAATACTCTAAAGAACTTACCTGAGATTCTATCTCCTTACCTTGTTTCTTCACGAGCCAGAAGTAAGGGTCGCTTAGTTCATAACTAGGTCTTATTTATAGGGTTTTGGCTAGGGTTTGAGGATTAAATCGATTCTAGAGTCCTTGTTAAAGCTTAGATCAACTTCTAAGTGTTCTTAACACCTCTACTAGTCTTCCCATCTCGATCTCGAAGAGATAAGCTAGTAAAAATTCAATCTTTTTGCTTGTTCTTCCTCTCACGGAATCAGCAGGGTGTGGCGGTCCAGTCTTGATGCGTTACAGGCATGTGGCGGTCTCCTGATAGCCCGTTACAGCCAACGTGTGCAGAGTTTCAAATTAATAAAACTCTTTATTCGTTTTATCTATATAATTATCCATAAAAAATAGTATTTATCCTTAAAATTCGTGAATAGGCTAAATAACCTTCTAGAATATGGGCCAAACTTAAAGGGCTTGGTCCATGAACCTATTGGGTTTCAATTAAATAGGCTAGGTTAATTATTTACCATATTTGGGCCTTATAACCCATTTATTAATTCAATAATCCATTTATCAATTTATTTAGCCCTTATAAATCTCAAAAAATTTCATAAATAATCCAGAAAATATTATATATAAATTCTGGGGCCTTACACCCTCCCCCACTTAAGAGAATTTGGTCCCCAAATTCAATATATGAGTTTTTTTTTTACGGAGAGTGTACGTATTTTAATGTATTAAGAATTAACGTAAGGCGAATGGGTTAAGAGGGTACCTTTAATCATCTCACCTCCCTCGTCTAGAATGGCATTTAATCGACCTCGCTTCTCGCGTCCGTTGTTATCCTTTGAAGATTGTTCGTTAATGAAAGGACACATGGGCAAACGATGCTCCCGGCTTCCACATTTGAGACAAGTGCCGAGACGTTTCCAACATTCTTCTATCGAGTGCCCAAATTTTTCACAAAATGTGCAAGGTGCCATGGCTTGCTCCTTTTCTTCTTGAACTTTCTTGTTCTTTCCATTTCCATTTCCATTTCTTTTTCCATTACCGTTCCCATTATGGGACCTCTTAATGTGACGATTTTCATCCTAATCCACGTCTTTCTCTTCTTGCCTATCATGTTTTCGGCTTGACCTCTCTCCTCGGAGCCTCTCCACCTTCTCAATGGTTCTTTCACATAGATGCGCTCTTTGTACCATCTCGGTATAGGTGTGGATATTCTGAGTCCCAAGTTGTTGGATAAATCCGGGTCTTAAGTCATCCATAAATCGGTTGGTCTTCAATAAATTAGTGCTTACCAAGTGAGGAGCATAAGGTGCTAGTCGAGAGAATTGTAATTCATATTCTACCACGGACATCGCGCCTTATTTTAAGGAGGCAAATTCCATAGCCTTCCTCTCCTTTACATGCTCGGAGAAGTACTTGGCTCGAAAAAGTGTAAGAAAACCCTCCCATGTATGAGGTGCATCTGCAGGTGGCGTCAGAATAGATTTCCACCATGTACGAGCATCCTTGTTGAGTTGGAACATGGCAAGTCGAACTTTCTCCTGGTCGGTGCATTGCATGACATTGAATATTCGATTAATTTCGTCTATCCAATTTTTCACTTCATCTGGGTTAGAAGATCCAGAGAATCGTGGAGGACTTAAACTTCGAAAATTGCCATGTAAGTTACCCGCGCCAGCCCTTCCACCATCTTGGGCCACTGTCTGTAGGGCTTGAGTAAGTCCCACAATAGTTTGCTGCATCTCGTCCCAGTTTATGATACGAGAAATATGAAGTGATCTAGAAGGGGAGGGGATGAATAGATCACTGTTTTCAACCGATTAAAAAATTACTGAAGAGTGATTCACTGAAAACAAGCAATCTCGCAGATGAACCCACAAAAACCGCAGTGCGAACAATAACTCGAGTAGATAGAAGGCACACCACAAGAACCACCACAGACAATCACACAAGGGCACAGAGATTTTTAAGGTGGTTCGGCCAGATCTCCAGTCTGCCTACGTCCACCCCTCACTTCAAATCGAAGTGAGGATTCCACTAGCACAGCTAGCAAAGCAGACTCAGTCTGCGACAACTGCTGATTCACAGCTTCACCAGGGGAACATCCTCCCCTCTTCCTCCACACCCGGAGGGAACCCTAAGGACATCAAGTCCCTAGAAACCAGGAAAACAATTTCCTCTTCCTCCAACCGGAGGGAACACTAGTGATCTACAGTCACTAGAACCAGAGACGGAGGTCTCTCTTCCTCTGACTCCCAGAGGGAACACCTCTTCTACGAGAGGGAACACTACTGCAACCTCTGTTGCAAGTAAACCAGAGAGAACACGTCTCTCTCTTCCCCTGAACACCAGGAGGTAACACAGAGAACTCTCAATCAAGAATGGAAAACATATAAGAAACGAAAATAAGAAAGAAAGAATCCAAAGTTCAGAAACTGGAAACAATGTAGCTCAAACTGAGCAGCAGACTTCGGATTTGATCCGTAAGTCAAAACCCATCTTCTGATCACTCTCCTACTCTCTCTTCTCTCTCAACTGGAACACTCTAGTTTCTCAAGGAGGCTCTTTCTCTTCTGCTCTCACTCAAATTTCTTCTCTTCTTTTTCTGGATCGAACTCTCTGCACTTCTGCTTTTTGCTTTTTCCTTTCGATCAACCTTCATCTGTGGACGAGGGCTTGAATATATAGCAGCAGCAGCAGGTGGATAAAAAGGAATGTTCTTCCTTGGACCTGCAAGGAGATAAAAACCATTAACACTGAGGGCCACAAGAACTAAAACTGCATGAGGTATGTGATAGCAATACGAGATACACTGTACTGAGAACGACACGAGATACACAAGATTACTACAGTACGAAATAAAGAGAGAATGACATGAGGTCAGATTAAAACAGCACGAGGTAAAAAGAGACGACACGAGATACATACTAATAAGACTAACACTACGAAGAGAACGACACGAAGTATCACTGTAACAAAACAAACACTACGAAGAGAACGACACGAGATACACAATAATAACGCTAACACTACAAAGAAAATGACACGAAGTCAGAAGAGAACAGCACGAGGTGAGAAGAAAGTCTCACGGAGTGAAAAGGTAGACAAACACGCGATCAGAAGGATCCTGGACGAAGATAGAAAGAAACAACACGAGGACATAACTACAAGAATAACACAAAGACACGAATACAAAAGCAACACGAAGACATGAATACAAAAACAACACGACATAACAAACAGCAAAGAGAACGACACGAGGTGAAACGACACTTTACTAAAAAGACTTGAATACACACGAAAACAACTTGGACTGAAACCAACTCGAAGATGAAAACGACACGAAAACAACATGGACTGAAACAAGGTATAGACTTGCCAAAGAACTGGACGATGTATAGACTTTGACAAGGCAAAGTCTGTACAGACTTGAGGGATCACAACGTATATACTTTGGCAAGATAATGGCTGTACATACTTGAAGTGAAGACCAATGTATAGACTTCAAAGTTCAGCTACCAATGAATAGACTTGGAAAGCTTGAAGGCCAATGTACAGACTTGGAAGCTTAAACGAGTATGGACTTAGCTTCGAACATGCTACAGTGCATTGTATGGACTTTGAAGACTGATGCATGACGCTAAGCCAATGTGTAGACTTTGGCTTGAAACGAAGGTAAAGATGAGGCTGTATAGACTTGGCCAAACCAAGAGACTCGAAGACAAAGGGGTGACACAGATGGAGCGACACGAGGTGGCATAGAAAGTATTACGAGGTACTGCAGTGTACAGCACGTGCTGGAACAAAACACGACACGAAGACAACCAACAAACATAGTTGGAACAACACGATGTTGAAAAAGACAACACGAAGTGAAGTGAACACAACCAACACGAAGTATGAAAGGAACAGTACGGACATGCAGGGTATTATCTCATAGCAGTTTTTCTTGTTAATCATGGAAAGTTCGAATGCATAACATTACTCATGATATCTGATTAAAAATAACAATATTTAACATAGTGATGCCCATCATCAAAACACTAGGGAAGTCACAAAAGTCCAACAATCTCCCCCTTTTTGATGATAGCAACACTATATTAAATAACAGAGATGAAGTGCATGAAGATAAGCTGTGAAAATAAGCAATGCAGACACACAACACACTCGCCTCCTCTGACGACTCCCAAGAGCTCCCCCTGAACACAACATCCACTTTCCTCTGACTAGATAACTCAGGGCACTTATCTTTCGCTCCCCCTCAGCAAAGCACTGGCAAGACACTGGCAAGACACTCTCCCCGTTTGACATCATCAAAAACTAGGGGCAGGTCTGAAGATATCACGAAAAGAAAATTGCTGACATTGGAGAGAAAACAATAGAGAGTATGGCTGATAAAGGAGAGTTATTGAGATGTTTAAGCAATTAAGAAAGCCATTAATTTTATATGAGGATTTTGAGGATCAGTTAGTCAGACTGCGTGCAAAAAGGTGAATGAAGATTTGCTCCATACACAGAACCAGATTCTAAGCAAGTAAGGTACAAGATACCAGTATGGTCAGAGTAAGTCTTTACTCAGAGAGTATAAAGCAAGGAAGTCAGGAAAAACAAAGACCTGTGGTATTGAAAACAAACAAACCAAGACCTAAATGCCAAGTGAACAGAATCTGGATACCAAGAGGGAGAAAATTTTTCAAAGATGGTCAAGATCAAGGATAAATCTGTCAAGTACACCTTTGACATTAGGGAGACACCTTGTTTAGAGGCAGGAATCCCCAGTTACTTGGTGGCAAGACCACATTACCCCTTCTGACAAGAGGACAGAGATAGTATTCTAACTGGTGTTGACATTAAGGTGACACCTTTACCAGAGGCCAGACACCCCAGTTACTAACCAGATATGTACCATTGCTCTGTATGATCAAGACAGCTAATTAAGCCTGATTTACTGCCATCTCATGACATGGAATTCTTTCACTTCATTGATGAAAGTCCCAGTTTCTCAATGAACAGATAACAAGATTTGTAAAACTTCTTTCATGAAATTTTCATTAAACTGCACTTTAAGCCTTGTAAATTAGTCTTGATTCAGTTTGAGAACAATACACCAGCTCCAAAGTTTTTCAGACAAAAACACTACATACCTCATTTCGGACTCAACTTAGACTAAGTAGGTATGCTGTACTGGCTAGATCAGAAGTCAGTTACAGTGTAGGAAGATAGTCTTGAATTCAGATTTTGAGCTCAGTGGGACTAACAGCTGAAATTCCAACAAGAAATTAGATGAACAGTCTTAACGGATAAAACATTCAAAAATTTCTTTTATCCACCTACTCAAACTGATTCTCTTATAAGGTCAGCAAAAGTCCGTTCAAAGTATGTTCAGATTTGGCCAAAAGAGCATGACACCAATTATTAATCTAGCTCCCCCTGAGACCTTGACTCCAACTCAGACTTAACCAAGACACACCTCAAAACACCTCAAAGAAAACAAAGTGGTATCAATCAGTACGAGTGAATCAGCAAACACCCATAATGAGATTATTTTCAGCAACAGATAATGAGAAAAGATAAACATAAGAGCACATGACAGATTATTTAGAGATCAATTATTCAATCATGAAATTCTGTAAATACCTAATTCTCTGCGCAACGTGCTAAATTTTTCAGTATCCAGTGGCTTAGTGAAAATATCTGCAATTTGTGAGTTAGTGCCAACATGGATCAATTCAAAGGTCTTCCTAGCTACTTCATCACGAATAAAATGATGCCTGATTTCAATGTGTTTAGTTCGAGAATGAAGTGCAGGATTCATTGCAATGTTTATTGCACTAGTATTGTCACAAAAGATGGAAGTGCAACCTAGCTCAACTGAGTAATCCAGAAGCTGGTGTTTTATCCATATAACCTATGTGCCACAGCTCCCTGCTGCCACATACTCAGCTTCAGCAGTAGAAAGAGCCACAGAGTGTTGCTTCTTGGATCCCCAAGAGACTAGGCACCCTCCTAAAAATTCGAAGTGACCACTAGTACTTTTCCTGTCCAATTTACATCCTGCATAATCTGCATCTGTATATGCAATGAGATCTAAACTACATGATGCAGGATACCAAAGACCTAGATCATGGGTAGCAGATAAGTATCTAAAGAATCTTTTTACAGCTGCCAAATGCAATTCAGTAGGCCTAGACTGGTATCTGGCACACATCCCTACACTAAATTGAATGTCAGGCCTGGATGCTGTTAAGTAGAGGAGTGAACCGATCATACCTCTATATAATTTAGCATCCATCTCTTTACCTTTTTCGTCTGAATCCAGTGAGGAGTTGGTGCCCATGGGTGTTGAGATAGTCTTGAGGTTGGTCATTCCAAACCTTTTCAGCATCTCTAGAGTATACTTGGTTTGATTTATGAAACAACCATCCTCCATCTATTTGACCTGCAGCCCAAGAAAATACTTTAGTTCGCCAACTAAACTCATTTTAAATTCATGAGACATAGATTCAGAAAATTCTTTACACAATGTTGAATTGTTAGATCCGAAGATGATATCATCAACATATACCTGGACCACTATTAAATCCTTTCCGAGATTTTTGGTGAAGAGGGTTTGGTCAACCTTACCTCGAGTGTAGCCCTTGCTCAAGAGGAATTCAGAAAGTCTCTCATACTAGGCTCTGGGAGCCTGCTTCAATCCATAGAGGGCTTTATTCAACCTAAAAATCATGTTAGGCTGAACAGAGAAATTAAAACCTGGAGGTTGTTCAACATATACCTCTTCCTTCAATACCCCATTTAAGAATGCGCTTTTGACATCCATCTGCTGCAGCCGAATGTTCCTAGAGCATGCAAATGCAAGCAGAATTCGTATAGCTTCCATCCTAGCCACTGGGGCATAGGATTCATCAAAATCCACACCAAATTCCTAACTGTAGCCTTGAGCTACAAGTCTTGCTTTGTTTCTAGAAATAGCTCCATTCTCATCAACTTTATTCTTGAAAATCCATTTAGTGCCAATGATATGAGTGTTATCAGGTCTGGGAACTAGTTCCCATACAATATTTTTCTCAAATTGATTTAATTCCTCACACATGGCGGATACCCAAGAATCATGTCTTAAGGCTTCTTTCACAGATTTGGGTTCCACCTGAGATACCAATGCAGCTAAGTCCTGCTCTTGGACAATTCTAAAATGAGACCTAGTCCTAGGAGGATCATGCAAATTGCCTATGACATTTTCACTAGGGTGTTCTTTGTGAAATATTATCTCACCTGAGGGTTCACCTACCTCAGCTGCTCCTTCTTGCTGTGAGTTTTCTGGTTGAGCAGCTGGCTGCATTTCTTCTTCTTCAATTCTCTCCAAGAAATCTCCCTCATTAGATGGCTCCCTGTCATCATCCATCACTTTGTTAGAGAAATCATTTTCATCAAACACTACATGCGGTGTTTCTTCAACAGTTTGATCAGCTTTATTGAAAACTCTGTAAGCCCTTGAGGTTTCTGAATATCCGAGAAAAATTCCAGGAGAGCTTCTAGCTTCAAATTTGTCCAAACCATTCTTACCATTATTGTGGATAAAACATTTGGAGCCAAAAACTTTAAAGTAAGAAATGTTTGGCTGCTTACCCTTGAGAAGTTCATAAGGAGTTTTCCTATGAGTAGGTCTTACCAAGGCTCGGTTTAGAATGTAGCATGCAGTATTCGCAGCTTCAGCCCAAAATCTCCTTGGAAGTCCACTCTCAATCAGCATAGTCCTGGCCATTTCAATTATTGACCTGTTTCTTCTCTCAATAATTCCGTTCTGCTCCGGTGTCCTGGGAGAAAAGAATTTGTGAGTCACTCCCTCTCTTGAGCAAAATTCAGAAAATGAAGAGTTCTCAAACTCTCCTCCATGGTCAGACTGAATTGTAATGATGTTATGTTCACCTTGCAATTTGATTTTATTGAAAAGTTCTTCAAAGTGAACAAAGGCATCATTTTTATTTGCTAAACAAAACAACCAAGAAAATCTAGTGAAATCATCAACTATGACTAATCCATATCTCTTACCTGACAAACTTTGTATGCGGGTAGGACCAAACAGATCCATGTGCAAGTGCTGCATCAGTTTAGATGAAAGATTCTCAGTTCTCAACTTAAAAACTGCACGAGTCTGTTTACCTAGTGCACAAGCATCACATAGCTTGGACCCTAACTGAAATCTTATTCGGGGTAAACCTCTAACTAGGTTATGTTTAGACATTTTATTCATTGTAGACAAGCTAGCATGGCCTAGACGCCTATGCCAGTCAAACGCAACCTGTTCAGAATTAGCTGACATACATAAGTGAGTTTCAGGATTATCATCCAGGTCTACGATGTATACATTGTTTACTCTATGACCTTTGAACATGACGTTATCAGAATTCAGTTCAAAAATAGTACAGGAATTGTGGTCAAAGAGTACCTTGTGTCCTTTGTCGCAGAGTTGACTTATACTTATCAAGTTGTGCTGAAGTCCTTCTACAAGATACACATCTTCAATGGAGTTAGTAGAGGACTTACCAACTGTACCAATTCCAATTATTCTTCCTCTTTTATTTCCACCGAATTTGACCAGGCCCCCAAACTTCATTTTCAGTTTGCTAAATTTGGACCGGTCTCCTGTCATGTGCCTGCTATAGCCGCTGTCAAGATATCACTTGTTATGCTCGGCTGCCAGGATAACCTGCGAAAGTTCAGACAAAGTAATGTGGGACCCAATTCAAATTGGGTCCAAAGATAGTTTTCAATTTATCCAAATCACACTTAGGAACCCACATTTGTTTTACTGTTCTTTTCAGAGGTTTCATGTAAATTGATTCTTCCTTCTTGGCATTTCTCAGTGGGTGTTAATGAGCCTATTCCTATTAAATATATGCTGTTTTCGAGCAGAGAAATTATTGTTTGGCCTCTTAGAGGAAACACGTGTGTGCTGAGCATAATTCATGTAGCCATTTTTATTCAAATGAAAATTGTGCTGAAGGTGATGCATGTTCGCATGCTTTCCTTGATAACTATCATGCTGAATTTTCTTAGCGAAACTGTTCACCTTTCTAGTGACATCAATAGGAATGGTCGTGTGAAAACCCTTATTCCACACCTGTTGCACAGGAACAGTTCTAGTCTCAGGATTTCCTGACTTAGTCTGCTGACCAGTGGATTGAGTAGATTTGCTGGTCGAAATCTTCAATGTAGAGACAGATTTGGAACTGGATGGGGTTTCCAGTGTTTCTTTGCCCTTGGCGGGGCAGAACGTGACAGTTTTGAATTCAAAGGGTTTTTTACTTGTGGGATTATATCCTAATCCCTCCCTGTTGAAGTTTACCCTCGACCCCAGAAGGACATCCAGATTGTTTCTCCCCTCTGTAAATTTTTCTAGTATTTTTCCTTTGTCCTCAATCTCCTTCTGAAGTTCATTACATTGGTCCAGGAATTCCTGATTAACTTTTCTAACCGCCTCATATTTTTCTGCAATCAGTCTAAACTCCTTTTTACTCTCTTCAGTTTTACTCTTCAGCTCATTCATCCTAGCTAGATTTTCCTCTCTTTCCATTCTAAACTTCTCGATCTCCCTTCTAGCCTGATCTAGCTCAATGGTCATCTCCTTGGTTTTCATGTTGTCCGTAACAGCAATAGAGTGTTCCTCAGAAACAGAGTGAAACTTTCGTTTAAGCATCTTGCGCTCCTTGGTTAGAAAATTATATTTAGCTAACAGGTCGCCATAAGCGTCCTCCCAATCATCCAAAGTAAAATTCTCAAATAAGTTCGTTACCTCTTCCTCATGGTTGGCCATGAGGCAAGTCTTCTCTTCATCTTCACTGGACGAGGTGGCTTCTGGATCCTCCTCCTCGTCACTCCATGTGCACAACATGGCTTTCTTCTTCTTGTGCACCATCTTCTTCTGGTATCCGGGAGCCTTAGCTTGCAGCTCTGGACATTCACTTTTCATGTGACCAGGTTTCTGACAATGGTAGCATGTAACCTTCTTAACAAACCGGTTCTTCTCAAGTTCTCGTTCAGGAGACTTCCTTGCAGCATTGAATCTCTTTCTCCTGTAGAATTTCCCTTTAGTCCTTAGGAACTTTCTGAATTGCCTGGTGAGCATGGCCTGCTCGCTCTTGTCCAGGTCTGAGAATCCGTTAGAGTCTTCGCTGCTACCACCACTGTTGTTGATGCTGCTGCTCTTTTTAGTATGTCGTGAGACCTTCAGAGCAACATTCTTTCCCTTTCTGTCATGTCCATCATTCCCTTGTCTGAAGTTCATTTCGTGGGTCATGAGAGACCCAATCAGCTGGGTTACTGACATGGTGGATAAATCTCTTGATTCCTCTATGACGGTCACCTTAGTATCCCAGATGGGAGTTAGGGACCTAAGGATCTTCCTGACAATGTCTTCTTGCTGAATCTCCTTTCCAAATCCTCTCAGACTATTGATGATCACAGACAATCTAGCATACATTTCTGTGATCGACTCCACTTGCTTCATCTTAAACAACTCATACTGAGTTGTAAGCATATTGATCTTGGTAGCTTTCACTTGAGATGTGCCCTCATAAATTAACTGCAATTCATCCCACATTTTCTTTGTAGTCTTGCACGCTGAAATCCTCAAGTACTCTTCAGGGTGGACGGCGCACTGTATGATGCTAAGAGCTGTCCAATTCAGTGCAGAGAGTTTTACCTGTTCCTCTGTCCATATGTCTTCGTTCGGTGGAAGTTGGTACGGACCATCTGTAATTACTCTCCAGAGCTTGTGGCTTTGGGCCCTGATAAAGACTTCCATCCTGTTCTTCCAGAAAAAATAGTTATTACCATCGAAGAAAGGGGGACGGGTGATTGACTGCCCTTCAGCAATGTAGCTGCGAGGACCAGGGGATCCGTTTCCCTGGCCGTTGGACCACATATTGGGAAATACCCTCTCTGATACCAATTGATACGAGAAATATGAAGTGATCTAGAAGGGGAGGGGATGAATAGATCACTGTTTTCAATCGATTAAAAAATTACTGAAGAGTGATTCACTGAAAACAAGCAATCTCACAGATGAACCCACAAAAACCGCAGTGCAAATATTAACTCGAGTAGATAGAAGGCACACCACAAGAACCACCACAGACAATCACACAAGGGCACAGAGATTTTTAAGGTGGTTCGACCAGATCTCCAGTCTGCCTACGTCCACCCCTCACTTCAAATCGAAGTGAGGATTCCACTAGCACAGCTAGCAAAGCAGACTCAGTCTGCGACAATTGCTGATTCACAGCTTCACCAGGGGAACATCCTCCCCTCTTCCTCCACACCCGGAGGGAACCCTAAGGACATCAAGTCCCTAGAAACCAGGAAAACAATTTCCTCTTCCTCCAACCGGAGGGAACACTAGTGATCTACAGTCACTAGAACTAGAGACCAAGGTCTTTCTTCCTCTGACTCCCAGAGGGAACACCTCTTCTACGAGAGGGAACACTACTGCAACCTCTGTTGCAAGTAAACCAGAGAGAACACGTCTCTCTCTTTCCCTGAACACCAGGAGGTAACACAGAGAACTGTCAATCAAGAATGGAAAACATATAAGAAACGAAAACAAGAAAGAAAGAATCCAAAGTTCAGAAACTGGAAACAATGTAGCTCAAACTGAGCAGCAGACTTCGGATTTGATCCGTAAGTCAAAACCCATCTTCTGATCACTCTCCTGCTCTCTCTTCTCTCTCAACTGGAACACTCTAGTTTCTCAGGGAGGCTCTTTCTCTTCTGCTCTCACTCAAATTTCTTCTCTTCTTTTTCTGGATCGAACTCTCTGCACTTCTGCTTTTTGCTTTTTCCTTTCGATCAACCTTCATCTGTGGACGAGGGCTTGAATATATAGCAGCAGCAGCAGGTGGATCAGGTGCAGAATGCGTGTGCCTCCCACACTTCATCCAGAACCTTCTTGCCACGTGCCTTTATAGCATTGGATCACGTGCAACCCAGTCACTGGTGAATGTTCTTCCTCGGACCTGCAAGGAGATAAAAACCATTAACACTGAGGGCCACAAGAACTAAAACTGCATGAGGTATGTGATAGCAATACGAGATGCACTGTATTGAGAATGACACGAGATACACAAGATTACTCCAGTACGAAATAAAGAGAGAATGACACGAGGTCAGATTAAAACAGCACGAGGTAAAAAGAGACGACACGAGATACATACTAATAAGACTAACACTACGAAGAGAACGACACGAAGTATCACTGTAACAAAACAAACACTACGAAGAGAACGACACGAGATACACAATAATAACGCTAACACTACAAAGAAAACGACACGAAGTCAGAAGAGAACAGCACGAGGTGAGAAGGAAGTCTCACGGAGTGAAAAGGTAGACAAACACGCGATCAGAAAGAACCTGGACGAAGATAGAAAGAAACAACACGAGGACATAACCACAAGAATAACACAAAGACACGAATACAAAAGCAACACGAAGACATGAATACAAAAATAACACGACATAACAAACAGCAAAGAGAACGGCACGAGGTGAAACGACACTTTACTAAAAAGACTTGAATACACAAGAAAACAACTTGGACTGAAACCAACTCGAAGATGAAAACGACACGAAAACAACATGGACTGAAACAAGGTATAGACTTGCCAAAGAACTGGACGATGTATAGACTTGGACAAGGCAAAGTCTGTACAGATTTGAGGGATCACAACGTATATACTTTGGCAAGACAATGGCTGTACATACTTGAAGTGAAGACCAATGTATAGACTTCAAAGTCCAGCTGCCAATGAATAGACTTGGAAAGCTTGAAGGCCAATGTACAGACTTGGAAGCTTAAACGAGTATGGACTTAGCTTCGAACATGCTACAGTGCATTGTATGGACTTTGAAGACTGATGCATGACGCTAAGCCAATGTGTAGACTTTGGCTTGAAACGAAGGTAAAGATGAGGCTGTATAGACTTGGCCAAACCAAGAGACTCGAAGACAAAGGGGTGACACAGATGGAGCGACACGAGGTGGCACAAAAAGCAGCACGAGGTACTGCAGTGTACAGCACGCGCTGGAACAAAACACGACACGAAGACAACCAACAAACATAGTTGGAACAACACGATGTTGAAAAAGACAACACGAAGTGAAGTGAACACAACCAACACGAAGTATGAAAGGAACAATACGGACATGCAGGGTATTATCTCATAGCAGTTTTTCTTGTTAATCATGGAAAGTTCGAATGCATAACATTACTCATGATATCTGATTAAAAATAACAATATTTAACATAGTGATGCTCATCATCAAAACACTAGGGAAGTCATAAAAGTCCAACAGTTTATACGATGAGCCATTGAGAATCAAGGTACCTGAGAATCATGGACATTTTAGTTATTTAGAGTCGGGAAGATTTATCCTAAGATAATGTCTATATAACTATCTTATCCTGGGTTCTACCTAATTCTCACATAGGTGAGAAATTTCTTCCTTAGTTCATAGGTATGGGTCCTAAAACATTGGACTTATCCTATGGCATGACTCTTCTCCCTAAGTCCTGAGACTTAGGCTCTGATATCAACTTAACTATCACGCCCCGAGCCTTTATTACAGCAGAAGACTCGCTCGAGGAACGCGAACAGCCGACATGGTAAGCCTCTTGCAAGCAAGAACGATCAGAGCGCACGGCAATCACACATAAGAATGCAATCGCATAATAATTACTCAACTCCAACTTATTTCATTAATAATCAAATCAAATATTCAAATACAACCACTATTTCAACTTATCTTCATCATGCTAAACTCAAGAAATAAGAAATTATAAAGACTCAATCTAAACAACGTAAACTTCCTAAGTCTTTGCTCATTCTTTATTCACTCTCGGATCCACTACTTGAATACACCGAATCCGAACCCGACTCACTTCCATCTCCTGAAAAAGATTGGAAATATGTAATGAGCACACTTGCCCAGTAGGTATCTTCGCATCAACATGATTAGCAATGTTTAAGTAATTAGCATTTTAGCTCTAAAGAAATAAGGTAAAATCATGCGAAATGCGATAAGTCATGCGATCAAACCAAAGTAACAAGACGATCATGTAAGATAGGATGAACGAGTATGAACTAGCAAGAATGTAACAAGTATGATCAAGAATGTAGCATGGCCTTTCATGAACAAGAATGTAACGAGAATGTACTTTCACTTTTCACTTTCATAACCATAAAGGTTACGCACTAGAACGTCAATCATGTAGTAATTCACTAGATTTTCACGAGTGCTTATGGATTTCACTTATTTATAAAGAAAGTACTCCCAGCGCAATGCGACGCCAGTAGCATCATACCCCATGGTTTATAATAGTATGTTTCCGGCAATCAGCCGAGGGGACTAGTATAGAGCCCTTGGACACAATCAGCGCCCGAACTGCATCTTCACGTATAAATCAAGCTACTTCCATGAGTGTAATAATAAAGCGTGGCCAGTAATATAACAATTCAATTAATAAGCTCATGACAACAACTCTCAAAGAATGAATGCTTCAATTAAGAATATGAGAGATCAAGAATGATTTAAGATGACATTATGCTCATGGGAATAATTCGGTAGCATAACGGTAGATTCGTTATCTTTCATAATTTAAATTAAGTTTCTTTGGACAATATGACAAGTTCTAGACCATCAATAATTCATCTAAGAACTTTAGAATGTCAACCCTTTGGTCAAACCTTGGGTTAATGTACTCAAGAACTATGACGGTCTTATACTAGGCCGTTACATTCACGTGACGCTTCAGTATTGGGCCGTTACAATGGTCTGAATCCCGAAACAAAGAGATTGGACTCAGTTCAATGTGACGGTCATTTATTGGGCCGTTAGATGAGCCTGACGGTCTAATCTGGATCCGTTACATATCAAAACCAGAAAACTTCGATGGCGTTTTCTAATAATTGGGCTTTCATGATACAACCAACTTGGTGTCCTAGTTGGAATCCCAGGCTCGCGGAGAATTACGGAGGCCTTGAAACAAGATCTCCTAGTCCATTGGAAGGAATATCCAATAGAGAGGTCCTCATGTTCAAGATAATGTCCCTATAGTGCAAAGGGTAAACTAATGGCCATATACTAGAATATATGCCATGTACTTAAAGAAAATGACTCTATGGATAGAAAAGACTGTGAAACGATGTAAAACCATGATAAAACTCCGTCAATACATCATTTGAAATGATAATTTAAATACAAACTATAGAGTTTAGCCAATGAAATTAACATAACTTAAAATAACTCAAGATGCTTGTAATCATGTAATTCTTATCATGAATCAATAAATAAACTCAAAGTCATGATAACAGGTCGAAACCTAGATAAATAGGCTTATTTATAAATAAGTTTGACTGTCCTCAGTCCTCTCTCGGGTTGACAGAATACAGCACTCTGACGGTCTAGTATGGGCGCGTTACAGCCGTGTGAGGATTTGTCGAGGGGCCGTTACAATGTTGTAACGCTCCTATCATGGTGCGTCAGAGACAACAGAATAATTTAAACACAACAGAGAGTGTGACGGCTTATCGTAAGGCCGTTACCGTAATGTGACGGTCCTACCCTAATCCGTCAGAGCTTCTGCTGAGGATAAAGATAAGGAACTATGTCCATGCAAGAAAAATCATAATCACTAACTATTCTAGTCATGATAAATGACGTAAAGGCCAGATATATGCATAGGTTGCAGTGAATGAACAAGATGATGTCTTTTATCCTTGATTAGGCTATAGTTATGCATGTATGCATGAACTCACTAAAACATTAAATTCATAATCTATAATGCATGTAATCAATCAAAATCAGAGGGCTTTTATCCCTAACATGTTATTTTTACCGTTCATGAGATGACCTACCTCTTATCTGGGCTTTAAACTTTTAATTTGAGTCTTCAAGGGTCGCCCTAGTTCTTCTCTTCCTGTAGTTTTTCAGCAACTTCATGTCGCTCTAACTCTTCAACCTCTTGACCTAAGGACGTGAAATTTGGAGGTTAGGAAGATGATGCTAAGTGTCACGCCCCGAGCGCGGAAGATACCCGGAGGTGCGCGACGTGTCTATATCAATCATGTCAATCAGAGTGGTCGGGTATTCGAAACAAAGACAGAGATGCGCAAAATAGCAAGATAACCCAATCCTTTATTCCTTTATAATAGACTATTACAAATCCAATACTCTGTTTAATAAAAAGAAAAGTACATAGTTGACTCAAGAAAACTATAGAAACAACTAGACGACACTTGAGCAGCTCTATCACTTTCACTCTTGAATATTCCCATCCGATTGACTTCCGTCGTCGTCGGACTTACCTGAAAAGTAAAAAGGGACAAACGGGATGAGCGAACGCTCAGTAGAAAATTATATCTCAAGTACTCGCAAGGGGTTTAAGTAATTACATTTTCATGAATGCAATAAGGCTGTGCATGCTCGCATAAAACGACAAGATAGAGAGAATGTAATATGAAGGAAATAAGATGAACTTAATCATGAACTTTCAACAAGATAACAAGTTATTCAAGATATTCAAGCAAGTACGTTTAACAAGCCATGTCAAGAACTTTGGCTATCATGTATCAAGCAAGTAAATTACCCTTTTTCGGGCCACGCATTTCATGTCAGGTCAAGTACGATTTCAAGTACAAGATGTGTGTGGAATGTCCAATCAAGCAAGTCAAGTACTCGGTATAATGCCAGATACCTTATCATTTTAACTCCCATGGGCACAAGTACTTTCGGGTGCTCCTCCCAGGACCAGATCGGGCCCTATATGCGCAGGCATTTATCATATGTTTTGACATCCACTCTTGTTTATAGCCAACATAGAATTTCAATAATCAAGCTTGTAGACACGTACGACAACTTTGATAGAATAGAGTCCAAAATATGACAAAGGACATAGATTGGCGATAATAACGGTATAATCACGATTATCGATGAAACTAGGTGGAGTTAGGTTCCCTTAACTTAGGTACCATGACAAATCGATATGGACATTCTATATATAGAATTGAGGTCCACATGAACAGTATATCAAAGGTAAGATACCCTCATTCTTATCATAGAATTGAGGTTTACAAGAATGACATGATATGGCATGATATCATCATTCCATTAAGAATTTCTTATGATATACTCTTTGTATCATCATAAGGGCCGGTATACCATGTTTCTTTAGAGTGACATGGCATCAATGGTGTAATGGGTTTTTAGGGTACAACCAGCTCAGTCGGCCTTGAGGGAATCCAAGGCTACGAGGAGTCTTACGGAGGTCTCTATGACTAACTCGCTAGTCCAAAGGAATGGAATGTCCAATGGAGAGCTTGTATGTCAATGAGAGTTGAGTGTGATCGATAAAACAACGTGAAAAGTGGGACTATACTCACGGAGTGGAGAATAGTGCCGATATATATATTATATAATATGAAACCATCGGTTAACAGAATCAGGATAAAAAACATTTTTACAGAAAATAACGACTTACGCTAAGTCGTTTCTCAAGTAAATAACGCCTAACAGAAGGGTGTTTACATATGTTTCCATTTTGTAGAATTTTTAATAATTCAGTAATTTATCTAAAACGCGCCCTGGACAGGGGCGTTTCTTTTCAATGAGACGACTATAGTAGCAGGCGTCTTGTTATTTACAATATTTTACAGAACATATTTATTTTCAGAAATTATCAAAACGCGCCCTTGGCAGGGGCGTTAATCATTAAATTCTTATTTTTACAGAATATATTGTTCGGGATTTTAACAGAAACACGCCCTATGAAGGGGCGTTACTTTTCCAATTCACGCCCTGTGATGGGGCGTTAACACATGAAAAACGACCTAGTCTAGGTCGTGAATTCAAGAAATACCAGGAATTTACAGGATCAGCAAGATTTGCACGATAATCAAGGATAACAATCATATAGTCATGACAGGAAAATTGGCAGGAATTCAGATGCAGTATATTAGATTTGATGTTTCATGTTTATTGACTTTTAACCGTTAACCATTATTGATTTCATGTAATTTCATGGATAATCATTTCTTAAGATAGGTGATTAACATTTACATGAAATTAACGCCTGTGTATAGGACGTCAAATATGAAATTGACGACCTGGGCATGGTCGTCTCTTGTAAATTAGCGCCCTTGACAGGGGCGTCTCTTTCAAAATATTGCAGAACATAATAAAACTGTATGCATGCCATGCTTATACATATATCTTGCGTTATTTTATTTGGGCTACAGTGACTTGAGAAAACCTACCTTGATAGTTTGATCGAAGATGAACGTGAGGGATTTTTAACTAGAAGAAGATGTTGCAGTTCCTATAAGAAAAGAAGAAGAAACATATATTAATTTCTTCACTTATCGGAATAGAGGAGATAGTAGAAGAACGTTACCTTGTTCTTCACTACGTGTGCTCTCTTCGACCTGTAAGAAGAGAAGGAGATGAAGAACGTTAGTTCTTCATACACTCGAAACAGAGAAGAAAGAAAAAAAAAGAATAAGAAGAACAGTTTTGTTCTTCACTTACCGTCGCAGAGGCTTGAATCAAATAGGTTTAGGATTTGTTCGATCAAGACTATTTATAGGTTTTTGGGGGTCCTATTAGGGTTAGAGTTCTAGTGGAAGTAATGCTTCCAATATAGAGTCCTTACCACCTTTTAACTCTTTCTAATACTTATCCATTACCATGGATAAGTTCTGGGTTCGAACGGTTCTGGAATGAAATTAATGACCTAGGTCAGGGCGTCGATTCTTAAATTGACGACCTGGTGCAGGTCGTTTCTTAAGAAGCGCCTTGTGTAAGGGCGTTCCTTGTTTTAAAACATGCCCAAGATAGGGGCGTTACTTTGCCTTACCGTTTTTGGCGTTTAGAATTTGACGCCGTGTGGTCAGGGTGTCACTTCTTGAATAACGCCTTATCCAGAGGCGTTTCTAATTTGAATAGTGCCTTTATCCGCGGTGTTATTTTATTTTATTTTATTTATCTATTTATTTAATTTATTTTAAAATCTTTATTATTATTAATATTTTATCAGGGTTGCTACACCCTCCCCCACTTAAAAGAATTTGGTCCCCAAATTCAATTGCATAATATGTATATACGTGGAGAGTGTAGATCATATACCTCTTAGAATAACTCGGGAAATCGTTTCTTCATAGATTCCTCGGTCTCCCATGTTGCATCGTGTTCAGAATTCTTATTCCATTGTACCTTAAGCATGGGAATAACCTTATTCCTTAGAGCACGTATTTCACGGTCTAAGATCTTCATAGGCTTCTGTTCATAGGTGAGGTCTTTCTGGATCACCAGATCTCCATGTTCAATAATATGAGATGGATCGTGTACATACTTCTTCAACATAGATATGTGAAATACATTATGTACCTCGGACAATTGAGGAGACAATGCGATGCGATAAGCAACCTCGCCAACTCTTTCGAGTATCTCAAATGGTCCGATGAATCTTGGCGTAAGCTTGCCCTTAACACCAAATCTTCGTATGCCACGTCCAGGTGATATTTTAAGAAATACATGATCTCCAACCTGGAATTCAAGATCTCTTCTCCTTGTATCAGCATAAGCCTTTTGTCTGGTCTGAGCAACTTGCAATCTTTCTCTGATTACTTGTATCTTCTCAGTTGTATCTCTTACCATGTCTGGACCTAACAGTTGTTTCTCTCCAACTTCGTTCCAGCATAAAGGTGATCGGCAACTCCTTCCATATAAAGCTTCGAAAGGTGCCATTTGGATACTAGCTTGGTAGCGATTATTATATGCAAATTCAACTAGAGGCAAGTGGCCATGCTAGTTTCCTCCAAAGTCAATGATGCATGCTCTAAGCATATCCTCAACAACTTGATTAGTTCTCTCGGTCTGACCATCCGTTTGAGGGTGAAAAGCTGTACTAAAATTTAGTCTTGTCCCCAACGAATGTTGTAATCCTTTCCAAAAATGAGAAGTGAAACGGGGATCTCTATCAGACACGATTGAGGCAGGGATTTCATGTATCCTGACTATTTCCTTGATGTATAGTGTAGCTAGTACATCAATTGACCATCGGCTTTTTATTGGCAAGAAATGCGCCGATTTAGTTAATCGGTCAATGATAACCCAGATTCCATCGTGTCCTCCTTTTGATTTAGATAAACCCATGATGAAGTCCATACCAATATCCACCCACTTCCACTTAGGAATATCTAGAGGATGTAGTTTTCCAGCAGGCTTTTGGTGTTCTGCGTTGACCTGTTGGCATGTGAGACAGCGTGATACATAGTCTGCTATTTCTCTTTTCATGTTGGGCCACCAAAAGTTCCTCTTTACATCTTGGTACATTTTGGTTGATCCTGGATGAATAGTGTACCTTGATCGGTGAGCTTCATCTAAGATCTTCTTCTTTAATTCCGGACAGTCGGGTATACAAGTTCTACCTTTGAATAATAATCTTCCATCAGAAGTTAGTTGAAAATCAGATTGTCCTTCTAATCTGCCTTTGATTTCCACTAATATAGGATCATCATCCTGAAGTGCTTGTATCTCAGATAATAAATCTGACTGTATGCTTACATGAGATAATGTGACAAATTTGGCTTCCTTGTCCAAGCTTATATTGAGCTCGGAGAATTATTCTAGCAACCTCCATTCTTATATCATACAATTGGCTATCATTGCTCTCGGCTTTCGACTAAGGGCATCAGCAACATAATTACCCTTTCCGGGATGGTATTGTATATTGAAGTCGAAGTCCTTGAGATATTCTAGCCAGCGTCTTTGTCTTGTTGTGCATCCCTTGGTTTTGATGATGACAATAGGATATGTTTGATTAATCAAGTTCTATCTTGTTTCATAACAAATATAAGTGGTTTGATTGTTCCTTCAAAGTAATGGACTCATGACTATTTGATGATGACAAACAATGTTTTTGATTAACTCAATATAAATCTGATAGTTCAAGTTACTTCTGATATGTTAAGTAATTTCAGGTCCACTGAAATCCAAGTGGAATCAACAAATCAGAAGAAGTGTCAAAGGCCGCTTGTCGACCAGGGAAGTGGTTATGGTCGACCAACGAACCCAGCCAGAAACACTTCAAGTCATCCGTCTTCTGCATGTGCCTTGGCTGTCGACCAAAGCCCCACTTCTGGTCGACCACAGAACAGACAGAGCATCAGACAGAACTGACGGCCATCTGGAATTTGCCCCTTGTCGACCAGCGACAAGGCTGTGGTCGACCACGGGACGCGAGTGTCAGCCAGAATGAAACCGCCATCAGGACACTGCTCGTTGTCGACCAGGGACAGTGTCATGGTCGACCACGGGTGTTATAGCGTCCAGAACCGAACTCTAACCGAATTCTGTTTTGGTTCCTTAAAACCTGCAGATTGTTGTTGCAGGTTGTTGGGTAGTTCAAATGATGAGATTCCGCACGGGAATCAAGGAGAGAATCTTGCTTAGAAGTGGTCAAACTTATTGTAGTGATCGGATTTAACCTTCTCCCTGCTTTCTAGCAGATTGACGCTCGATCTGGAATTTGAGCGGGAAGAGCTTCAGGCTTGAAAAAGTATCTGCATAAAAAGTAGAAGGAAACTGATCGCGGAGGCAGGCACACAGAGAGAGCATAGAACAGAAGCTAAGAAACACACCTACATCACAGGACGAAGTGGCTCTCCATCAACCAGAAATCTGCAGAAGACTAAAGGCATTCTCATTGCTGCAGAAGGAAGACTGGGCTTGAAGCTGTGCGACCTCCAGCAGCAAAGTAGCTGAAGGCATCCGATTGGAAGTTCTACAGGGAGTTTACTCTTGTTATTTATGTGATTAAGTCCCAGGCTGAATTCTTTACTTTGTTACAAAAGTCTATATTCAGTCCTGTTGCATCATCCCACCTTCTCATCATTTCTATTCATCCTTACACCAAGTGTCAAGCTGTGAGGCAGCGGATTCAAGTTGTGTGTCAGCTGGTACAAGCTGTGTGTCAGCAGGAACAAGCTGTGTGACAGCGGTGTCTTGTGTTTTGGATTGAGATCAGAGGTTCTCATAAGTGAAGCCTTGCTTGAGTTAAACAAGGGGTGGATGTAAGTCTCGGGAAGAGACTGAACCACCTTAAAAATCCTATCTTGTGGTTTGCTTATGTGTGTGCGTGCTTCTCTATGTGTTTGTTTTCTTCATTGATATCAACATTAGTTCTGTAAGTCGTCTATCACCTGCAACTCATTTAGTCAATAGATATTAAATCGAAAAAGGGGGAAAGATCTATTCACCCCCCCTCTAGATCTATTCAGTCCGTACTCAACACGTGGTATCAGAGCCAGGTTCTCCAAAAATGTGGTCTAACAACCAGGAGAGGCCTGCCGGACTGAACTCTAGAAGTCTAATGGCTGAGGGACACTCAGTAACTAGACCACCATATTTCGATGGAAATGATTTCTCATACTGGAAAAATCGTATGCAGGTGTTCTTGAGAGCACAAGATCATGAGATGTGGAGAGTAGTAAGCCGAGGACCCTACGAGCTGCCCGAAGATGATGATACCTGGACCAGAGAACAGGTCAGAAAATCAACCATCAACTGGGGAGCCATGAACGTAATGCAATGCGCACTACACCCCACGGAGTTCTCACGAGTTTCACAATGTGCAACGGCCAAGGAAATGTGGGATCGACTAGTAGTAATCTATGAAGGTACTTCAGAGGTAAGGGAGTCAAAAGCAAATATGCTAGTTTCAGAATATGAAATGTTTAGAATGAAAACTGACAAAAATATTTCTGAAATGTATGCTAGACTAGTGCAATTAACGAATAGTTTAAAGAGTCTAGGGAAAACCTACAAGGAACAGGAATTAGTGAGGAAGATCCTAAGATCCCTCACTCCTATGTGGCATACCAAGGCCACAGTAATTGAGGACTCAAAGAACCTCACCACTATGACTGTGGATGAACTAGTGGGATCCCTAATGGCCTATGAGGTCAATCTGAAAAGAAAAGAAGATGAGGGCAAGAAAAAGAACCAGCTCGCCCTAAAAACTAAAATAGGCACCTCTGGACTATCTGACACTGATAACTCATCTAGCACAGGTGAGGAAACTGGTGAGCTAGCCATGTTAACAAGAAAATTCAAAAGGTTTCTGCGGAAGGAAGGTAAGGGATTCAGGAATCCTAAGGGCATGGTAAGAAAGTCATCTCAGTTTAAGTTTGATAAAAATAAAACTTCATCTAACAAACTTGTCTGCTACAACTGCAGGAAACTAGGACATATAAAGGCTGAATGTCCAGAGACTCCTAAGAAATCAAGCTTCAAGTGGAAAGGCAAGCAACCAAAAGCAATGATAAGCACATGGAGCGAGGAGGAGGAAAGCAGTAAGGAGGAAACAACTTCCGAGGAAGAAGAAGGAAACATCTGTTTGATGGCCAAAGGAGATAGCGATGATCTTGAGGTAATCCCTCCGTTTCAAGATTTTTCTAGCTCAGATTGGGAAGAAGTCTACTCAGACTTACTTGATGCATATGAAAGAATTAGAAAGGAAAATAAGAGTTTGAAGAAAAAGCTTAATCAGGTCAATAATGACAGCAACCCATTTGCCAACAGAACTGAACTAGAATTAGAAATCACCACCTTGAAAAATAAGCTGAAACAATACGAGACAGATGAAGAAAATGTCAAATGGCTGTTAGAAGAAAATGAGTCACTGAAAAACACAATTGATGAGGTAAAATTAAAGACTCAAGAAAGTGAACAGCAAACTAAGGTAACTCAAGAAAGAAACAACTCACTCAAGGAGGAAAACTGTCAACTTCTGGAAGAAATAGAAAGAATCCAGAGTGAACTGAAAAACAAACAGGAAACCTTGGAAAAAATGACTAAAGGTCAAGAAAACTTAAATGCTGTATTGGGAATAAAAGTAAACTTTCAAAAAGAAGGGTTAGGATACAATCCTACGGCTAAAAAGGAATTCCAAATAAAAACCGTAACTGGGATTGCTGACTCAAAAGGAAAAGGGCCCCTAATCAATCTATATCAAGACAAACAAGAGGATGTAGCTGAATGCTCCTCCAAAAGGAATAATGTCACCAAGGAAGAGAGAAACATTAAAGAGAAAACAGTCAATCAACATAAGCTTAAAAATAATAGACAAGAAACTCAAATTCACAGAAATAACCAAACAAACCAAGTACTAAATCAAGTTAAAGGACATAAATCTGGAAAACAAGGTGTCTGGAGACAGGCTGGTCGACAACCGACCCCTCCTATGTCGACCAGAGGATCTGCCAGAACAGGCGCTGGCGTCTGGAGAAGCAGTGGTCGACCACAGACATACCAGATGTCGACCAGAGGAACTGCCAGAACAAGCGCTGGCTTCTGGAAAAGCAATGGTCGACCACAGACACACCAGATGTCGACCATGACCAGACACGCAAACAGAAACCACAGATTTTCTCAGGTGAAACAAAATGAAAATTGGAAATCAAAAAGGTGGATTCAAATTAAAGAAACATTAGAACAAAAGCCACCCAATCTGACCAAGTTCAGAGACGAAAAATTAAACTGCTCTAACAAAATCTGGGTTCCCAAAGGATTGTTACAGCAATTTCACAATTTTACAAGTTATCTTGGACCCGGGTACCATTGGGGTCCAAAAATTTCTGTGTAATTCATGATGCAGGAATGTCTGGCAGCCATGCACAATAAGTGGTACTTAGATAGTGGTTGCTCAAGACACATGACGGGAGACAAGACCAAGTTCTCCCAACTAAGCTCAAAAGATGGAGGTTATGTGACCTTTGGAGGAAATAACAAAGGTAAGATCATCGGGACAAGTAAAATAGGTAAGAACTCCTCAAACAGTATTGAAAATGTACTGCTGGTAGATGGACTGGAATATAACTTGCTGAGCATCAGTCAGCTTTGCGACAAAGGCCATAAAGTAGTATTTGACTCCAAGATCTGCAAGATTATTGAACCAAATTCAGATACAGTCAAGTTTATGGGCCAGAGAGTAAACAATGTCTACATAATAGACTTGGATGATCCAGCCCACTCCAACCTGTGCCTAACCGCCAAGAAAGAGGACCTGACCTGGCTGTGGCACCGAAGGCTAGGGCATGTTAGCTATAGGGTGTTGCATAAACTTGTGAAGAATAAAATGGTTCTTGGTATGCCTGAAATTTCATTTGCTCAAAATGTCAAAGTATGTGAATCATGTACCCAAGGTAAGCAAACAAGAAAATCATTCAAAGGTAGAACTGAAAGTCAATCTTCTAGACCACTAGAACTTGTGCACATGGACCTTTTTGGCCCAACAAGAACTGCTAGTCTTAGTGGTAAGAGATATGGTTATGTACTAGTTGATGATTTCTCTAGATTCACATGGGTAATATTTCTATCTCATAAAAGTGATGTTTTTTCTGAGTTTCAGGAATTCTACAAAAGAATGAAGCAGGATGCCAAGTCCAAAGTGTGTACAATCATATCTGACCATGGGGGGGAGTTTGAAAATTCTGACTTTGACTTATTCTGCAGAAACAAGGGCATAACCCACAGATTTTCCTCACCAAGGACTCCAGAACAAAATGGAGTTGTGGAGAGAAGGAACCGCACTCTTGTCGAGATGGCTAGAACCATGTTGGTTGAAGCTAAACTTCCAAGGAGATTTTGGGCAGAGGCAGTCAACACAGCATGCTACATTGTAAACCGAGCAATGGTAAGACCGGCTAGTGAAAATACACCATATGAAATGTTCAAAGGTCAGCAAGGAAGAAGAAGATAGGGAATTTCTAGAAGACAACGAAGAACCAAATGAAGAAGAACAATCTCAGGAAAGAGATCAAGGTATTACTAATGCTCCACCCGAAGGAGAAGGCATCTCAGGTAACAATCTTGAGAACTTAAGACTTCTTAGAGATCATCCCATAGAAAACATCATTGGTGGAATTCATGATCCTAGGAAGACTAGATCTCAGTTAAAAGAAATCAATGAACTAGATCAGCTTGCACTTGTGTCCCAAATAGAGCCCAAATCAGTAGAGGAAGCATTAAAAGATGACTCATGGATAAATGCTATGCATGAAGAACTAAATCAATTTGAAAGAAATCAGGTGTGGAGTCTTGTCCCTAGACCTTCATCTCACCCCGTTATTGGAACCAAGTGGGTCTATAAAAACAAGCTAAGTGAAGAAGGGGTTGTAATGAGAAACAAGGCTCGGCTGGTGGCTAAAGGGTACAACCAGGAATTTGGGGTTGATTTTAAAGAATCATATGCTCCAGTTGCTAGATTAGAAGCCATCAGGATATTGTTAGCCTTTGCAGCATCTCATGGAATCAAACTACAACAAATGGATGTAAAAAGTGCATTTCTAAATGGAATAATAAAAGAAGAAGTCTATGTGGAACAACCCCCTGGATTTGAAAATGATGAACTTGCTAATCATGTTTTCAAATTGCATAAAGCTTTGTATGGATTAAAGCAGGCTCCTCGGGCCTGGTATGAAAGGTTGAGCTCCTTCCTCACCAAGAAGGGATACATAAGAGGTAAAATTGATCAAACATTGTTTTCCAAGACCCAAGGTAAGCATATACTAGTTGTACAAATCTATGTGGATGATATTGTGTTTGGGTCTACCGAAGCTTCTTTATGTACTGAATTTGCAAACTTAATGACCAATGAGTTTGAAATGAGTTTAATGGGTGATTTACAGTTTTTTCTTGGATTGCAGATCGTACAATGTAGAGAAGGATACTTCATAAATCAATCCAAGTACATAAAGGAGATGTTGAAGAAGTTTGGCATGGAAAGCTGCAAACCAATCGAGTCACCCATGGGTACAAATGCAACATTGGAAGCTGATGTAAAAGGTAACATGGTAGATGCCAAGAAATACAGAGGTATGATCGGGTCCCTGCTATATTTAACTGCTTCAAGGCCAGATATTCAGTTTAGTGTATGCATGTGTGCTAGATATCAGTCTAGCCCTAGAGAATCACATTTAGGGGCTGTCAAGCGTATCCTTCGATACCTTGTCGGCACCCAAGAATTGGGTTTATGGTATCCTACATACTGCAAACTAGATTTGATTTCATATTCAGATGCTGATTATGCTGGTTGCAAAATTGATAGGAAGAGTACTAGTGGTTATTGTCAAATATTAGGTGGATGTTTAATATCATGGGCTTCTAAAAAGCAGCATTCTGTGGCACTCTCCACTGCTGAGGCTGAGTATGTCGCAGTAGGGAGCTGTGGTACACAGGTTATGTGGATAAAACATCAACTCCAAGACTACAATGTAGATCTTGGATGTGCACCTATTTTCTGTGACAACACTAGTGCTATTAATCTGTCTAAAAACCCAATTCAACACTCTAGGACAAAACACATTGAGATCCGTCATCACTTTCTAAGAGATGAGGTCTCCAAAGGAAATTTCATGCTTCATTTTGTAGAAACTGAAAAACAACTGGCAGACATTTTCACAAAACCCCTTAACAATGACAGATTTTCAACTCTAAGAAGGGAGTTAGGAATTTGTAGAATTTCTCCTGAAAATTCTTGAAATAATCATATTCATGTGTTCATTGTATAGATTCTGTCATTTCTGTACTAAGTTATGTCAACTAGGTCTCTAGTACTGGTCAAGTTTTGAGTTTGGAGGTCTAGTGTCGGTTGCTACTTCAGCAAGTTCTGCAGAATCCTGGTTCTACTACGGATTATCTCTTGTGGTCGACCACAGGCAAGGCGCTGGTCGACCAAGGCATCAGGACAGGAAATAGTTGGTTCTGTGACTGCGCAGCTGTCGACCACAGACGGTCCCATGGTCGACAACAGAATTGTCAGAAAGCAGACCACATGTGACTACTCATCAGGCAGCTTCTGTGACAGCACAGAGGTCGACCAAAGGCAACTCTATGGTCGACAGAGGATCTGAACAAGGGAAAATGGATCTAAAAAGGCTGCTGGCTCTGCTAGGAAATCCTCTGAACTAAGTGAACTTTTGTGCTCAGATTCTTCACTCATTCATCCTTATCCATACTTCCCATCCCTTGTGTCTCTATATCTCTTCATGGCCAACATTTTTTATCTTCAGCAAGGACTCACAAATTGAGGGGGAGAAAAAGTGTAAACTCATTCCTTGATAAAACATTGAAAAACCTAACCATATCTTTCAATAAAATCACCAAGGTAATCATTAAGAGTAGAGGTTGAGTGTAGTAATGAGAATTTGAACTGTACTACTGCAATAAATTCAAACCATAACTATGACTCTGTCACAAGATTTTGAGGACTTATGATTTTTAGTAATGAGACTATTTCTCTACCTGTGTCTGTGTTGGACAGTAAAAATAAACTCAAATATAACATGTATGTCCATGGAATACGCCATAATTCTGCCTTCTTGGTAGAGCAATGGATTGAGTTCTGAGAAACTACTGTTCTCCATCTCAAAGCAAAAAAATTGGCTGAACAATAGATGGGAGACAAGTGTGTCATGAAGATCCAATCTAACTCTGCTGCTTTCAAAAATATTGATTGGGCATACTGAGTAACTGGGGATATTGGCGTCTGATAAACGTATATCCTCACGGATAAAAGGTGTGTCCCAGTCATTAGTGGAATGGTTAGGCATGCTAAGTAGCCGGGGTTTCTGGCGTGTAAAAAGCGTGTCTCCTCGTGTAGAAAAGCATGTGATAAACCTGACTACAGCTCTCAAATGATTCAAAAAGTTATCACAAAGGCAGAGAAAATGGTTGACCTAAAGCATAGCATGCAAATAAAAGTACAAAACACTGTTCAGCTAGCATAGTTAGTCAAATTATCTCTTGAAATATATTATAAGTTCAAGGAGCCATGTGAAAGAAATTGGATATGGGGAGTCAATTTATTGGTGCAATACTTTCAAATTCATTGAACCACAATACCCACTCTATTTGGTCACAAGGTGGTCTTTGCATAAGGGTGGAAAGGTTCCATAAGTGTTCTATTAAAGAAAGGGAGTACACTTTAATATCTTCCAAAAATTTGAGTTATGCTGATTAAATCCTGACCGCTCGTTTTCTGCATCGTGATGGTTCACTATCCTTTTTTTTATGATCTTCTTTTTGCTGTTGACAAAGGGGGAGATAGGACTTTATGTGTCATTGTGTGTCTAGTTGTGTGTCTAGATGTGTGTCTAGATGTCAAGTTTACTTTGTCTACGTGTCCTTAGTGTCTTTATCCTTTTTGATTCCCTCATGTAATTAGTGCTATAGTTTTTGAAAGGCACATCAAACGAATTGTCTGAATGAAATCTGTGCTATGATAGCCTTGAATGCAATATCAAATGAATTCTATAATCTGTTGTTTGTCACAATGACTCATGGTTGTCATCATCAAAAAGGGGGAGAATGTTGTGCATCCCTTGATTTTGATGATGACAATAGGATATGTTTGATTAATCAAGTTCTATCTTGTTTCATAACAAATACAAGTGGTTTGATTGTTCCTTCAAAGTAATGGACTCATGACTATTTGATGATGACAAACAATGTTTTTGATTAACTCAATATAAATCTGATAGTTCAAGTTACTTCTGATATGTTAAGTAATTTCAGGTCCACTGAAATCCAAGTGGAATCAACAAATCAGAAGAAGTGTCAAAGGCCGCTTGTCGACCAGGGAAGTGGTTATGGTCGACCAACAAACCCAGCCAGAAACACTTCAAGTCATCCGTCTTCTGCATGTGCCTTGGCTGTCGACCAAAGCCCCACTTCTGGTCGACCACAGAACAGACAGAGCATCAGACAGAACTGACAGCCATCTGGAATTTGCCCCTTGTCGACCAGCGACAAGGCTGTGGTCGACCACGGGACGCGAGTGTCAGCCAGAATGAAACCGCCATCAGGACACTGCTCGTTGTCGACCAGGGACAGTGTCATGGTCGACCACGGGTGTTATAGCGTCCAGAACCGAACTCTAACCGAATTCTATTTTTGTTCCTTAAAACCTACAGATTGTTGTTGCAGGTTGTTGGGTAGTTCAAATGATGAGATTCCGCACGGGAATCAAGGAGAGAATCTTGCTTAGAAGCGGTCAAACTTATTGTAGTGATCGGATTTAACCTTCTCCCTGCTTTCTAGCAGATTGACGCTCGATCTGGAATTTGAGCGGGAAGAGCTTCAGGCTTGAAAAAGTATCTGCATAAAAAGTAGAAGGAAACTGATCGCGGAGGCAGGCACACAGAGAGAGCATAGAACAGAAGCTAAGAAACACACCTACATCACAGGACGAAGTGGCTCTCCATCAACTAGAAATCTGCAGAAGACTAAAGGCATTCTCATTGCTGCAGAAGGAAGACTGGGCTTGAAGCTGTGCGACCTCCAGCAGCAAAGCAGCTGAAGGCATCCGATTGGAAGTTCTACAGGGAGTTTACTCTTGTTATTTATGTGATTAAGTCCCAGGCTGAATTCTTTACTTTGTTACAAAAGTCTATATTCAGTCCTGTTGCATCATCCCACCTTCTCATCATTTCTATTCATCCTTACACCAAGTGTCAAGCTGTGAGGCAGCGGATTCAAGTTGTGTGTCAGCTGGTACAAGCTGTGTGTCAGCAGGAACAAGCTGTGTGACAGCGGTGTCTTGTGTTTTGGATTGAGATCAGAGGTTCTCATAAGTGAAGCCTTGCTTGAGTTAAGCAAGGGGTGGATGTAAGTCTCGGGAAGAGACTGAACCACCTTAAAAATCCTATCTTGTGGTTTGCTTATGTGTGTGCGTGCTTCTCTATGTGTTTGTTTTCTTCATTGATATCAACATTAGTTCTGTAAGTCGTCTATCACCTGCAACTCATTTAGTCAATAGATATTAAATCGAAAAAGGGGGAAAGATCTATTCACCCCCCCTCTAGATCTATTCAGTCCGTACTCAACATGTCTCATGTTTAGCTCCTTTTGTGAGAATAGATATTTGAGACTCTTGTGATCGGAGTATACAGTAAACTGCACTCCATATAAGTAGTGTCTCCATATCTTTAGGGCAAATACCACCGCGGCCAGTTCTAAGTCATGGACGGGGTAATTCTCCTCATGCTTCTTCAGTTGACGTGAAGAGTATGCTATGACCTTTCCTTGTTGCATTAGGACACATCCGAGGCCAATGCCAGAAGCATCTGTGTAAACCTCGAATTTCTCTCCTTCTATTGGTAGAGCTAACACCGGAGCTGTAGTGAGATGATCCTTGAGAGTTTGGAAACTTATTTCACATTCCTCACTCCATTCATATCGGACCTCCTTGCGAGTTAATCTTGTAAGTGGTACGGCGATCTTAAAGAAATCTTTGATGAATCGCCGATAATAGCCTGCAAGACCTAAGAAACTTATGATCTCACTTGCATTAGTTGGTTTTTCCCAGTTTCTTACAGCTTCTACCTTTGATGGATCAACAGATAGACCATCCTTGGATATCACATGTCCGAGGAAAGTCACTTCTTCAAGCCAGAATTCACATATGCTGAGCTTTGCATATAATTGATTTTCCCTCAATACTTGCAATGCGGTCCTTAAATGCTCTCCATGTCCTTCCTTAGTCTTGGAATATATCAATATATCATCAATGAAGACTACTATGAATTGATCCAAGTAAGGCCTGAATATGCTATTCATTAACTGCATGAAGGCAGCAGGGGCATTGGTTAGTCCAAAAGGCATAACAACAAATTCATAGTGGCCATACCTGCTTCTGAACGCAGTCTTATGAATGTCATCATCCTTGATTCTTAACTGATGATATCCCGACCTGAGATCAATCTTGGAAAAATATTTGGATCCAAAAATTTGATCAAATAACTCATCGATTCTCGGCAGTGGATACTTGTTTTTGATAGTAAGATGATTCAACTGTCGATAGTCGATGCACAATCTCATGGATCCATCCTTCTTTTTTACAAATAAGACTGGTGCTCCCCACGGAGAAGTACTTGGTCTAATAAACCCTTTTCGAATCAGTTCCATCAACTGCTCCTTCAATTCTTTGAGTTCCGCAGGGGACATTCTATAGGGTGCCTTTGAAACTGGACCAGCACTAGGGACTAAGTCAATGGTGAAGGCCACTTCTCTTTGAGGGGGTAATCCCGGCAAATCTTCTGGAAATACGTCTGGAAATTCTTGCACCACCTGAATGTCTTCTATCTTAGTGTCCTTTGTTTCCTTAACTGTGACAAATGCAAGGAAGGATACACATTCTTTCCTGACGAGCTTGCTTGCTCGAAGAGCCGAAATAAGAGGGGATTTGCTCCGACTCTTGGGGCGAGTAAAGACTAATTCTGGAAAATCTTTGAAAGCAATTTGGCTATTGCGGCAATCAACCGTTGCATGGTATTTGGATAACCAGTCCGCTCCCAGTATAACATCATACTCCTTTAGATCGAGGCATATGAGATCTATAGGTAAATTCCTACCTTGAACCATTACCTCACAGTTTTGATAGTGATGAGTAATATCATTTTCACTTCCCAGAGGAGTAGTTAGAACTATTTTTATCCATTCTGGTTCTAACGGTAACGGGTCGGCAAACTTCTTAGAAATAAAGGAATGCGATGCACCCGTATCAACTAAGACATAAGCACTTTTGGAACAAATTTTCAATGTACCTTCCACTAATCCGCCTTCTTCTTCAGGTTCGGTCTCTGGATTGCATGAAGACGAGCATTCTTCGTCACCGGGCATTTACCGTCACCGGCTTGGTCATTCATTAATGGACAATCGGGAATCCGATGTTCGCGACTCCCACAACAGAGACAAGCTCCTAATTTCCTCCAGCATTCTTCGGTCTTGTGACCAGCCTTGTCACAATGCTTGCATGTTGTATTAGAAGGGGTAGTTGTGATAGATAAAGGCTTGGTCTTTTTGAACTTGAAATCTTGAGAGGATGAACCTCCACTACTGGGCCTCTTCTTAAAGTTGGGTTTGAAAGAACCCGAACTTGTGACTTGCTCCTTCTTATCTTTCCCACGGATCCTATCAGATAGTTCCGTGGCATCTTCAAGTAATTGAGCTCGGCACACTATTTCGGAATAAACTTGGATATCCATAGGCGCCAGTTGAGTAATATAGTGGGGCCTAAGCCCATTAAGAAATCTACGGGTTTTCATCTTCTCCGTGCTAATAAGATGCTTAGCATATCTAGACAACCTGGAGAACTGAGCTTCATAATCTGCTAATGATAAAGATCGTTGCTTCAATGCAGCGAATTCTGCAGCCTTCTTTTCTTGGACTCGGTCTGAGAAATATTTAGCATTGAAGTATTCCACAAATTCTTCCCATGTTACTTGAGTAGGATCGATGGTTGCTTCAATAGACTCCCACCAGCATCTAGCATCTTTCTCTAACTGGAATGTAGCTAATAGAACTTTGTCCTGATCCGTGCATTGCATGACACGGAATATGCGTTCGGTTTCCCGAACCCAATGCTCGGCATCGTCCGGATCGGTCGATCCCATGAACTTCGGGGGATTCATGTTCTTAAATGCTTGGTGTAAGCTTCCAGCTCGTGGAGCACCACCTTGTGCTACCTGTTGTAGCACTTGAGTAATCCCTTGGAGGGTACGCTGCATGTTGCGCCATTGAGCACGTTCGGCAGCCATTATCCTACAATTACAATAGCTACGTTAGTATCATATCACTGTGATCTTATTAAAAGACTTATTGACTCTTAACCCTTAGTTCTACCCAATCTCACTGGTTGAAAGGTTCAAACTTATCCTTGGACTTGGGTTTTTCCTAGGAATTGAATACCTTAGGCTCTGATACCACAAAGACTGTCACGCCCCGAGCGCGGAAGATACCCGGAGGTGCGCGACGTGTCTATATCAATCATGTCAATCAGAGTGGTCGGGTATTCGACACAAAGACAGAGATACACAAAATAGCAAGATAACCCAATCCTTTATTCCTTTATAATAGACTATTACAAATCCAATACTCTGTTTAATAAAAAAAAGTACATAGTTGACTCAAGAAAACTATAGAAACAACTAGACGACACTTGAGCAGCTCTATCACTTTCACTCTTGAATATTCCCATCCGATTGACTTCCGTCATCGTCGGACTTACTTGAAAAGTAAAAAGGGACAAACGGGATGAGCGAACGCTCAGTAGGAAATTATATCTCAAGTACTAGCAAGGGGTTTAAGTAATTACATTTTCATGAATGCAATAAGGCTGTGCATGCTCGCATAAAACGACAAGATAGAGAGAATGTAATATGAAGGAAATAAGATGAACTTAATCATGAACTTTCAACAAGATAACAAGTTATTCAAGATATTCAAGCAAGTATGTTTAACAAGCCATGTCAAGAACTTTGGCTATCATGTATCAAGCAAGTAAATTACCCTTTTTCGGGCCACGCATTTCATGTCAGGTCAAGTACGATTTCAAGTACAAGATGTGTGTGGAATGTCAATCAAGCAAGTCAAGTACTCGGTATAATGCCAGATACCTTATCATTTTAACTCCCATGGGCACAAGTACTTTCGGGTGCTCCTCCCAGGACCAGATCGGGCCCTATATGCGCAGGCATTTATCATGTGTTTTGACATCCACTCTTGTTTATAGCCAACATAGAATTTCAATAATCAAGCTTGTAGACACATACGACAACTTTGATAGAATGGAGTCCAAAATATGACAAAGGACATAGATTGGCGATCATAACGGTATAATCACGATTATCGATGAAACTAGGTGGAGTTAGGTTCCCTTAACTTAGGTACCATGACAAATCGATATGGACATTCTATATATAGAATTGAGGTCCACATGAACAGTATATCAAAGGTAAGATACCCTCATTCTTATCATAGAATTGAGGTTTACAAGAATGACATGATATGGCATGATATCATCATTCCATTAAGAATTTCTTATGATATACTCTTTGTATCATCATAAGGGCCGGTATACCATGTTTCTTTAGAGTGACATGACATCAATGGTGTAATGGGTTTTTAGGGTACAACCAGCTCAGTCGGCCTTGAGGGAATCCAAGGCTACGAGGAGTCTTACGGAGGTCTCTATGACTAACTCGCTAGTTCAAAGGAACAGAATGTCCAATGGAGAGCTTGTATGTCAATGAGAGTTGAGTGTGATCGATAAAACAACGTGAAAAGTGGGACTATACTCACGGAGTGGAGAATAGTGCCGATATATATATTATATAATATGAAACCATCGGTTAACAGAATCAGGATAAAAAAACATTTTTACAGAAAATAACGACTTACGCTAAGTCGTTTCTCAAGTAAATAACGCCTAACAGAAGGGCGTTTACATATGTTTCCATTTTGCAGAATTTTCAATAATTCAGTAATTTATCTAAAACGCGCCCTGGACAGGGGCGTTTCTTTTCAATGAGACGACTACAGTAGCAGGCGTCTTGTTATTTACAATATTTTACAGAACATATTTATTTTCAGAAATTATCAAAAACGCGCCCTTGGCAGGGGCGTTAATCATTAAATTCTTATTTTTACACAATATATTGTTCGGGATTTTAACAGAAACACGCCCTATGAAGGGGCGTTACTTTTCCAATTCAGGAAAATGACCTAGTCTAGGTCGTGAATTCAAGAAATACCAGGAATTTACAGGATCAGCAAGATTTGCACGATAATCAAGGATAACAATCATATAGTCATGACAGGAAAATTGGCAGGAATTCAGATGCAATATATTAGATTTGATGTTTCATGTTTATTGACTTTTAACCGTTAACCATTATTGATTTCATGTAATTTCATGGATAATCAGTTCTTAAGATAGGTGATTAACATTTACATGAAATTAACGCCTGTGTACAGGGCGTCAAATATGAAATTGACGACCTGGGCATGGTCGTGTCTTGTAAATTAGCGCCCTTGACAGGGACGTCTCTTTCAAAATATTGCAGAACATAATAAAACTGTATGCATGCCATGCTTATACATATATCTTGCGTTATTTTATTTGGGCTACAGTGACTTGAGAAAACCTACCTTGATAGTTTGATCGAAGATGAACGTGAGGGATTTTTAACTAGAAGAAGATGCTGCAGTTCCTATAAGAAAAGAAGAAGAAACATATATTAATTTCTTCACTTATCGGAACAGAGGAGATAGTAGAAGAACGTTACCTTGTTCTTCACTACGTGTGCTCTCTTCGACCTGTAAGAAGAGAAGGAGATGAAGAACGTTAGTTCTTCATACACTCGAAACAGAGAAGAAAAAAAAAGAATAAGAAGAACAGTTCTGTTCTTCACTTACCGTCGCAGAGGCTTGAATCAAATAGGTTTAGGGTTTGTTCGATCAAGACTATTTATAGGATTTTGGGGGTCCTATTAGGGTTAGAGTTCTAGTGGAAGTAATGCTTCCAATATAGAGTCCTTACCACCTTTTAACTCTTTCTAATACTTATCCATTACCCTGGATAAGTTCTTGGTTCGAACGGTTCTGGAATGAAATTAACAACCTAGGTCAGGGCGTCGATTCTTAAATTGACGACCTGGTGCAGGTCGTTTCTTAAGAAGCGCCTTGTGTAAGGGCGTTCCTTGTTTTAAAACGTGCCTAAGATAGGGGCGTTACTTTGCCTTACCATTTTTGGCGTTTAGAATTTGACGCCGTGTGGTCAGGGCGTCACTTCTTGAATAACGCCTTATCCAGAGGCGTTTCTAATTTGAATAGCGCCTTTATCCGAGGCGTTATTTTATTTTGTTTTATTTATCTATTTATTTGATTTATTTTAAAATTTTTATTATTATTAATATTTTATCAGGGTTGCTACACTAAGGGGAACAAAAAGTTCTAAAGCATCTAACTCTAACTACCTCGTTTAGGCGTCGTAATTTCTTAATGTTCAGTGGTCTTTTGCTCTGAATCCTGGATTGCTATGTGAGAACCAACGACTTTAGAAGCCTTTATCTCTCTGGTTACTTGATCTCCTAACATGAAATTTTGAGGGTAGTTGATGCGGGACGGACACGGGAGACGACACTATACAGTGCCACCCTCGGACTCTAGATGAAGACGCGACCAACAATACACACCAGGGAGACACTAAGCCCGACACTACGAGCTCCTAGTGGCAAAACGTCGCTAACAGAAGTACAAGCTCACTCGGCGTCCCATGCGAGGGAAAGCGTGGATCGTGCGCGGTTAAGGAACCGGCAGAGTTCAAGGTAGTCAGACTCACTTCCGGACTCGGATCGAGTCGCGGGACGGGTCACTCTCACGCTCACAGCGGTGACATGGACACACGGGCTAGGAACCTACACTCTCGGCAGCGGCCTAAGACCGTATACTAGCTAAGCAATGTAACGCCAAGAAGTTAAGACCTTTACCTCCACGCACCCGGCGTGGCGAAGACACCCCGGCTGACTTACGGACCCCCGGTTAACATAATTCACAGCAGTACAAAAGGATTCGACCCACTCCACGCAGGGAGGTAAAAGGTCACATGTGGGCCCCGGAGATCACGCAAATCAGGTTGACAGGCAGCATCTTGATGTCGACTCGACGCGCCGAACTCCGCGTTTTCGTGCTTTCCGAACGGCGGGTTCTGCGGGCCCGTGGGGCCCACGGATGGCGCTGTCCTCCAGATCTACGGAGGTGGGTCCCACTATGATGGAGACCCCTGGTGGCGCTCCTCCACGGACGGCGGTCGGCCGGAGACACCGATTGGTGGCCGGTCGGGTCCGATCTTCAAGTTGTCGAATGGCTGCCCACGGATTTCAGTTCTGTTTTCCCTGCGCGCGCTCCGGCGAAAACAGCCGCTGCGGTCGGCCCCGTCGCCGGAATGCGACGAGACCAGTGCCGTTGGAAAGAGGACTCAAAATCCTCCAACCTAGGGCCAGTGGAATCTTCTGAACCTCTGCGGACCTTGACCTTAACTAATTTTCAACTCTCTGTTACACAGTTCCAGAACTCTCAGATCAGTACCTTAGTTCCCTTTAAACGGCCGTTGACCGCCTACTTACATTGGGATTCAGACATCAAGATCTTCTTCGAAGTGATTGATATTTAAACCACGAAGATGGGAAAAGTTTTGGAATTGGATTCCGAGGTGGTGGTGATTTGATAGGAATTTTAGAGTGTCTGGTGGTCAGACCTGGGAACTGGCAGAAAGTACTGTAGCTAGGGAAGAACTCGATTTTTGTAAAATATAAGATGGACTCAAAAAAATTCAAGAAAATTTGGGGATAGAGGGGATAGTGGATAGAATGCCCAGTAAAATTGGGCGAATTAAAAAAAATCAAAAAATGGACCTAAGACTTAAAACGCAGGGCGGGTGGAAATGGAAACAGATAGGAGACAGATCTGGAAACTGGGATTGGACGAAAATAAAAAAATACCAAATGAGATCTTTATGACCAACCAAAATTCTGAGGATGTGCTGGACACCTCTGGAACATCCAGTAAAATTCCCAGCTCGATCTGAGGCCGTGGCTGAGACTGAAATTTCGTAGAAATTGCTGTGGTACTGCGCGGACAGAACTCCGGCGGTGGCGATGGCGGCTCGTGGCGGCGGCGGCGGCGATCGGAACTGATAGGGTGGAGTCACACCACCAAGAGGCAGCCTTCACAGCTGCAAGGGGGAGAGGGAGAGAGGAAGGGGGCGGCCTAGGCCTTGCTCCAACATTAAGTTTGATTCAAATGGCATTAATTCCACTAAAATGAAAAAATACAACTCTTTATAGGTTACATGCCAAATCCAATATCCACCCTTAGATCTAGGTATGGGGGAATGGATGGCTTGGATTGGATGTGACCAACCACAAAAAGAAATATTTAAAAGAAACCAATTCATAATTTTATCTCATGTGGTCAAAGAAGGAGAGGAAAGAAAAGAAAAAACCTAACCTAGCCTAATAAGGCCAAAAGAGGGGGCGCCCCAAGCTTGGGCCCTTCTTGGGCCAAATTGCTTCAAGTCTCATAAGGCCTTCCACAAGTCCATATTACTCCAATCTAGGAGGCCCATGTGGAGGGGAGGCTTAATTGGGCCTTAAGTGGCTTAAGAACCCAATATGAAGCCTAATGAGGCCTTATTACCCAATATGACAATTAACCCTAAATGGATCCTAAAGGACTCACCCATTTGGCACCCATTTGGCTTATTAAGAGCATTACATTGAACCCAATATGAAAAACCCACATAAAACACTCATTACAACCCAATGGCAAAGCAAACAATTGCTAAAACAATGCAAGTAAATGCTAAATGTGACTAAAAATCAAAGTGGGGACTCCAGGCTATCGCCTAGCCAAAGAGATGCTGCTGTAGCTCGAGTGGTGCTCCGTGTACGGTACTGATGACTCGCCGGCTCGTGCCTCTCGCGTGCTCTGGTGTCCGCACCAATTCTCCCCGGGTGGGAGAAACTCGACCCTGTCGAGTAAGGGTCTGCATCGCTCCTGTATCGCTCCAAAAGGTCCGGATCGATCCGCTGCAACTCGCCATGTGTGATCCAAGTGTCCTCAGTAGCGGGCCGTCCTCTCCATCGCACTAGGTAGCGCGGGTAAGATCCACTCCTGGTAACTGTCACCTGCTCGTCCAGTATACGATCTATATGCTCACGCTGCCGTGAAAAAGGGGCTGGAGATGGAAGTGGACACTCAGGTGTGGGATCACTCTCAAGGGGAGGAGATGGCTCAAAAGGCTCACTAGGGATCACCGCTGGGTCCCTATATGCAACAAGATCCGATACATTGAAGGTAGAGCTTATACCATATTCCTCGGGTAGGTCCACAACATACGCATTAGATCCAACGCGTTTCAACACTCTAAAGGGACCGGCTCCACGAGCTTGCAACTTCTTAACGGTTCCAGAGGGAAACCGTTCAGGTCTTACCCTGATCATGACGTATTCGCCCTCCTGGAACTCTCGGTGGTGTCGGTGGGCATCGGCTAACTCCTTGTACCGTGCATTGCTGGACTCAATGTGACGACGGATGTCGTCATGCAAACTCCTAACATGCCTAGCAAATGACTCGGCCGACTCCGACACTCTAGCATGGACAGGCATGGGGACAAGGTCAACGGGTTTCCTAGGCCTACGACCTGTGACAATTTCAAATGGACTCATGCCAGTAGACCTATTCACCGAATCATTATATGCAAACTCAGCCATAGGTAGAATGAGATCCCAATCCCCAATGCGGTCCCTAACAAGACATCTCAAAAGATCACCCAGACTCCTATTGACCACCTCGGTCTGACCATCTGTCTGGGGATGGTATGCAGTGGAAAACTTGAGGTGCGTACCCATCATATGCCATAGTGTCTTCCAAAAATAGGAAGTGAACCTAACATCACGGTCAGACACTATAGTGCGAGGCAACCCGAACTTGCACACCACATGAGTAAGGAATAGGCGGGCTACCCTAGAAGCATCCGAAGTCTTCGAGCAGGGGATAAAGAGGGCCATCTTCGAGAAATGGTCAACCACCACATAGACCGAGTCATGCTTCCTAGAGGTACGTGGCAATCCCAAAACAAAATCCATACTAACATCCTGCCACGGGGCATCAGGCACGGGGAGAGGCGTATAAAGACCCGAACTTTGCTTCTTCATCTTGGCTGTAGCACAAGTACGGCACTGAGCCACGATGTTAGCAACATCGCGCTTCAAGCTCGGCCAATAAAAACGATGCTCCACTGCCTCAATAGTCTTGTTCCGACCAAAGTGGCCGGCTAGACCTCCCGCATGTAGTTCCCACACTAAGAAATCTCGAACCGAAGTTCGGGGAACACATAGCCTGCTACCTCGAAAGAGGTAACCCTCCTGAAGCACATACTCATCAAGGTCTCTCGAGGGTCCGGCCTGGAGGGTGGTAAAAATCTGACCAAAGTCAGGACAATCAACATAGGCCTCCTTCATCTTTTCTAACCTTATGACCTCGGCACTCATGGTGGTAAGCAAACATGCTCGCCGACTCAAGGCATCAGCCACCTTGTTCTCCACTCCAGCCTTATGTTTAAGCACAAAGGTGAACTGCTGGAGATACTCGACCCAACGACTATGACGCGAATTAAGCTTCTTTTGCGAATGGAGGTACCTCAATGCCTCGTGGTCGGAGTATAGGACAAACTCCTGATGTAAAAGATAGTGCCTCCAATGCCTAAGAGCCTGAACAACTGTGTAGAATTCTTTATCATACGTGGAATATCGCAGTTTCGCGTCATTCAGCTTCTCGCTGAAATATGCGATCGGGTGGGACTCCTGACTCAAAACTCCTCCAATTCCAACACCCGACGCATCACAACAGACCTCAAACACCTTCGAGAAATCAGGCAGTCGAAGGATAGGTGTCTGGGTCATACGCTCCTTGATGTCCCTGAAGGCAGCAGATGCGGCCTTCGTCCATACAAATGTGCCCTTCCGGATGCAATCCGTGATCGGGGCAGTGACGGAGCTAAATCCGCGGATGAAGCGACGATAGAACGTCGCAAGGCCATGAAAGCTGCGGACATCATGAACCGTACGGGGTTCCGGCCACTCAACAATGGCCCGGACCTTCTCCGGATCGGCGGAGACCCCAGTACTAGACACAATGAAACCCAAGAAGGTAAGCTGAGGTGTCATGAAAGCACACTTCTGTGGGTTTGCAAATAACTGCTCTCGCCGAAGAAGTAGACAGACCTGCCGAAGGTGGTCTAAGTGGTCCCCTGTGGTGCGGCTATAGATAAGGATATCATCAAAATACACCACTACAAAGACTCCAATGAAAGGTCGAAGGACCTGAGTCATGAGCCGCATGAAAGTGCTAGGGGCATTGGTCAACCCAAAAGGCATGACCAACCACTCATATAGACCGTCCTTGGTCTTAAATGCGGTCTTCCACTCATCACCTGGCCTAATCCTCACCTGATGGTAGCCACTCTTAAGATCGATCTTCGAAAAGATAGTGGCACCTGCCATCATGTCTAGCATGTCATCAAGGCGGGGAATAGGGAACCTGTACTTCACGGTGATTTTGTTGATGGCACGACTATCAATGCACATTCTCCATGTGCCATCCTTCTTCGGGGCGAGTAATGCGGGTACAGCACATGGACTCATGCTGTCCCGGACAGATCCTCTCTGCACAAGCTCATCAACCTGCCGTTTAAGCTCGGCATGCTCCGTGGGGCTCATTCGATAATGAGGAAGATTGGGCAAAGAAGAGCCCGGAACAAGGTCGATGGCATGCTGAATATCCCGCATAGGTGGGAGTCCCTCGGGAAGCTCATCGGGGAATACATCAGCATACTCCTGCAGAATGGGAACAACCTGGGGTGGGAGCTCACCCTCGGAGTCCCGCTCCACCTCTCGGACCGTAATGGCAAACACCGGACAGCCCTGACTAAGCTCCTGCTCCATTTCCCGGGAGCTAATCATCATCAATCTCCTCGTCGAGGGCTCTCCTGGGCCAGAGGTAACGGTCATAGCCCGAGCTGGGGATGGGGTACTAGGCCCGGGAACGGAAGGCTTCGGAGTACTAGGGCCAGTAGGACCCCTAACAGATGGGCTCCTGGGCCGAACGGGTTGGAGGGTGACCCGCTGGCCATCGTGGTCGAAGGTACAGGTGTTCGACCGACCATGGAGTGTGGCATCTCGGTCGAATAACCACGGCCTATCAAGAATGATACTTCCCACTTCCATGGGAAGAACATCACACCAGATCTCGTCACGGTAGGAGTGGAGCTGCAGCGGGACCAAGCACCGCAGCCTGACCGAAATGGAAGTGGTATCCACCCATGATACCTGGTAGGGGCAAGGGTGGTCTACGGGTGTGAGACCAAGACGAGTGACAGCGTTCGTGGAGATTGCATTGATACAACTCCCGCTATCGATGACCACCTTACAAATTTGCTTTCCCAGCCTACAGAATACATGAAGGATAGTGGTCCGACGCCAGTCATCACTGACCTGTGGCTGGGTGAGGATACATCTGACGACCCCCACATGGGTATCGTCTAACTGCTGGGCATCCTGGGCCTCACCTCCCATCTCATAGTACTCGTCAGCTAGCTCTTCATCTGCCTCATAGCTGACTAACTCTAGGCCCGCAGGGGTGGTATCCTCGGCCTGTGTGTCCCCAATGTGAAGAGATGGGCGGGTGGGACACTGGTTGGCGAAATGGCCAAACCCATTGCAGCGATAACACTGCTGCCGTGATCCACTAGGCTCCCCAATCATAGGTCCTTTACCTTTATCCTCCCGACGGATAGGAGGCGTAGGCAACAAAGGACGTGCGGGTGGTGCGGGTGCCGGGGGACGGGCTATGGGTGGGGCCGTAAGATGCTGGGGACGAGGAAGGTCCCTCGGGGGTGGAGGGCGAGGCCTAGGAGCAAAGGGCTCGTGGCGAGCGGGCTCCTGAGGTCGAGCCATGGGGGCCCTCAGATATGTGCCAGATGAGCCACGGGACTCGACACTACGAAGGGGAAAGGAGCCCAACCGATGGGGTGACTCGAACTCGGCCTCGAACTGCTCCAATTCGAGAGCAATCTGATATGCCTGCTCCAAAGTGGTGGCATTGCGGCGAAAGAGTTCATATTGATAATTAGGCCTCAAACCTCTCCGAAAGCGGGATATCGTCATGGTGCTCTCTTCCGTGACCCCGCACCGCAAATAATACTCATCGAACTCGGCGGTGTACTCGGTCACGGATTGGTTCCCTTGGGAGATGCTTTGCCACTTGTCTATAAGACGTTGGCGATATGAGGCAGGAAGGTACTTCTCCCTCAATTTGAGTTTCATATCATCCCAGGTACCGATTTGGGGTTGACGTCGCTGGTTGAGCAGGCTCTCCACATTGATCCAATAAGTTTGGGCCTGCCCTTGCAGCTTCATCTTCGCATATCGGACTCTTCGGTGGTCCGTCATCTCAAACCACTCGAAGTACCGGTCCATACCGGCCTCCCAATCTAGATACACCCTAGGGTCCAAGGACCCGCTAAAAGTGGGAGGGTCCGCACGCACACCCCTAAGAATGCGGTCGTCATCCTCGTCATCACGATTCCGTCGTTGATGACGATGACCGTTACCCCCGTGATCATTGTCGGAGGCATAATCATCCACTATAGGCGCCTGTTGCCTCCCGACATCCTCTACCTGAGCCCTTGGCACAGCGGGTTGCTGCACCGGCTCTTGTTGGCCGTTCGTCGGCGCGGGTTGCGCCGCTACTGGGCCCCTCTCTAGGACGGCAATCCTCCCAACAAGGCCTTGAATGGACTGCTCCGAAACTCCGGCCCGATCCTCGAGGACCTTCATCCTCCCTTCTAGACGCGTCCCTATGCCATCCATACGCGTACTAAGACCATCCATACGCGTGTCTAAACGATCCATGATGGCCCGGAACATCTCGGCCGTGGAAGACTCATCGGAACTACGGGCTCGGGAGTCCGCCATAGGTGGTGGTGGCGAGTATTGGGTGCCTCGACGGGTGGGCATGCAAAGACGTACGGACTAGGTGACAATGACCGACTAATGCAAACACACTAAATGATACACTTAGACCTAATTGCAATTTGAAAACACTCCTTTTTTGGTATTTTGAAAGAATGCAATTTAAAACACTTTTTTTTTGTTTTGAAAAGAATGAGACTCGACTACACCCTAAACACGGCCAAGACTCGGTACGCGGCGGAGGTAATCGACCCGAAGGTCACTCGCGCAAGTGTGTGGTCTTCCCGATAGGCGAAGCCTAACGGTCGGACAACACCTTTGGATATACCGAGTGAAGGTGTGTGTGGGGTAACCTTAGACTATGCAAGACTTATGCAACGACTACCCTAGACTCGACTTGCTCTGATACCAAACTGATGCGGGACGGACACGGGAGACGACACTATACAGTGCCACCCTCGGACTCTAGATGAAGACGCGACCAACAATACACACCAGGGAGACACTAAGCCCGACACTACGAGCTCCTAGTGGCAAAATGTCACTAACAGAAGTACAAGCTCACTCGGCATCCCATGCGAGGGAAAGCGTGGATCGTGCGCGGTTAAGGAACCGGCAGAGTTCAAGGTAGTCAGACTCACTTCCGGACTCGGATCGAGTCGCGGGACGGGTCACTCTCACGCTCACAGCGGTGACATGGACACACGGGCTAGGAACCTACACTCTCGGCAGCGGCCTAAGACCGTATACTAGCTAAGCAATGTAACGCCAAGAAGTTAAGACCTTTACCTCCACGCACCCGGCGTGGCGAAGACACCCCGGCTGACTTACGGACCCCCGGTTAACATAATTCACAGCAGTACAAAAGGATTCGACCCACTCCACGCAGGGAGGTAAAAGGTCACATGTGGGCCCCGGGGATCACGCAAATCAGGTTGACAGGCAGCATCTTGATGTCGACTCGACGCGCCGAACTCCGCGTTTTCGTGCTTCCCGAACGGCGGGTTCTGCGGGCCCGTGGGGCCCACGGATGGCGCTGTCCTCCGGATCTGCAGAGGTGGGTCCCACTATGATGGAGACCCCTGGTGGCGCGCCTCCACGGACGGCGGTCGGCCGGAGACACCGATTGGTGGCCGGTCGGGTCCGATCTTCAAGTTGTGGAATGGCTGCCCACGGATTTCAGTTCTGTTTTCCCTCCGTGCGCTCCGGCGAAAACAGCCGCTGCCGTCGGCCCCGTCGCCGGAATGCGACGAGACCAGTGCCGTTGGAAAGAGGACTCAAAATCCTCTAACTTAGGGCCAGTGGAATTTTCTGAACCTCTGCGGACTTAGACCTTAACTAATTTTCAACTCTCTGTTACACAGTTCCAGAACTCTCAGATCAGTACCTTAGTTCCCTGTAAATGGCCGTTGACCGCCTACTTACATTGGGATTCAGACATCAAGCTCTTCTTCGAAGTGATTGATATTTAAACCACGAAGCGGGGACAATTTTTGGAATTGGATTTCGAGGTGGTGGTGATTTGATAGGAATTTTAGAGTGTCTGGTGGTCAGATCTGGGAACTGGCAGAAAGTACTGTAGCTAGGGAAGAACTCGATTTTTGTAAAATATAAGATGGACTCACACAAATTCAAGAAAATTTGGGGATAGAGGGGATAGTGGACAGAATGTCCAGTAAAATTGGGCGAACTAAAAAAATTCAAAACGTGGACCTAAGACTTAAAACGCAGGGCGGGTGGAAATGGAAACAGATAGGAGACAGATCTGGAAACTGGGATTGGACGAAAATAAAAAAATACCTAATGAGATCTTTATGACCAACCAAAATTCTGGGGACGTGCTGGACACCTCTGGAACATCCAGTAAAATTTACAGGTCGATCTGAGGCCTTGGCTGAGACTGAAATTTCGTAGAAGCTGCTGTGGTACTGCGCAGACAGAACTCCGGCGGTGGCGATGGCGGCTCGTGGCGGCGGCGGCGGCGACCGGAACTGATAGGGTGGAGTCACACCACCAAGAGGCAGCCTTCACAGCTGCAAGGGGGAGAGGGAGAGAGGAAGGGGGCGGCCTAGGCCTTGCTCCAACATTAAGTTTGATTCAAATGGCATTAATTCCACTAAAATAAAAAAATACAACTCTTTATAGGTTACATGCCAAATCCAATATCCACCCTTAGATCTAGGTATGGGGGAATGGATGGCTTGGATTGGATGTGACCAACCACAAAAAGAAATATTTAAAAGAAACCAATTCATAATTTTATCCCATGTGGTCAAAGAAGGAGAGGAAAGAAAAGAAAAAACCTAACCTAGCCTAATAAGGCCAAAAGAGGGGGCGCCCCAAGCTTGGGCCCTTCTTGGGCCAAATTGCTTCAAGTCTCATAAGGCCTTCCACAAGTCCATATTACTCCAATCTAGGAGGCCCATGTGGAGGGGAGGCTTAATTGGGCCTTAAGTGGCTTAAGAACCCAATATGAAGCCTAATGAGGCCTTATTACCCAATATGGCAATTAACCCTAAATGGACCCCAAAGGACTCACCCATTTGGCACCCATTTGGCTTATTAAGAGCCTTACATTGAACCCAATATGAAAAACCCACATAAAACACTCATTACAACCCAATGGCAAAGCAAACAATTGCTAAAACAATGCAAGTAAATGCTAAATGTGACTAAAAATCAAAGTGGGGACTCCAGGCTATCGCCTAGCCAAAGAGATGCTGCTGTAGCTCGAGTGGTGCTCCGTGTACGGTACTGATGACTCGCCGGCTCGTGCCTCTCGCGTGCTCTGGTGTCCGCACCAGTAGTTAGTCTAAAGTATTAGGAACAAAATACTCTAAAGAACTTACCCGAGATTCTATCTCCTTACCTTGTTTCTTCACGAGCCAAAAGTAAGGGTCGCTTAGTTCAGAACTAGGTCCTATTTATAGGGTTTTGGCTAGGGTTTGAGGATTAGATCGATTCTAGAGTCATTGTTAAAGCTTAGATAAACTTCTAAGAGTTCTTAACACCTCTACTAGTCTTCCCATCTCGATCCCTAAGAGATAAGCTAGTAAAAATTCAATCTTTTTACTTGTTCTTCCTCTCACGGAATCAGCTGGGTGTGACGGTCCAGTCCTGATGCGTTACAGGCATGTGGCGGTCTCCCGATAGACCGTTACAGCCAACGTGTGCAGAGTTTCAAATTAATAAAACTCTTTATTCATTTTATCTATAAAATTATCTATAAAAATAGTATTTATCCTTAAAATTCGTGATTAGGCTAAATAACCTTCTAGAATATGGGCCAAACTTAATGGGCTTGGTCCATGAACCTATTGGATTTCAATTATAACTCATTTATTAATTCAATAATCTATTTATCAATTTATTTAGCCCTTATAAATCTCTAAAAATTCCATAAATAATCCATAAATTATTATATATAAATTCTGGGGCCTTACAGAGGTAGAGAGTGGGAGAGAGGAGGGTGGTGAAAAGAGTTAGAGAGAGATTGTTGTACACCTCCTCCTACACATATATGTATATATGAGAATGGAATGAAAAGATCAACATTTTGATGTAACCTTTTGTGTTCTTTGTGTGCTTATACTTCTCATGTCCCGGTGTGTCACACTTTCGCAAATAGGTTAGTTAATCTGTTCAGCTTGGCCCCTTTCTCAATAAGCAAGGGGATGTCCTTTTGACTTTGATAGTGGGGTCAAGGGGCCAAGCCTTTAATGAACCAAGGCAAAATAAATGACATAATAAAATGTAACAAGCAAGCAAGCAGATGCAAACTGAAATTGAAAGTATGATCACATGCATAAGGTGAACATGCAAATGATTATTTTTTTGAAAAAATAGAAGAAAGAAGAAAAGAACAACCCTTTTTTGTTTTGTTTTTGTTTTTGTTTTTTGGTTTTTGTTTTTTGGTTTTTGTTTTTTGGTTTTTGGTTTTTGTTTTGTTTTTTTTTGACTTAGCATGGCACTTAGGCCATAAAACCTTACTAATTCACCATTGTAAATTCATTCATCATTCTCAAATAAATTAACCAAGGGTCAACGTGCTTGAAGTTTGTGCTTTTACTCAAAATCTCGCGCAGCACATCCCCCTAAGTCCGTCGTCATCGTTCCTTAAGCTTATGACATATCACAGGGAGAGAAGAGAAGACAATATTGGGAAAAGTTCGCGAGGGGGTTCGAAAGACCGGGAGACTTCCCTTCCCTACCCTATTGCCTATTGGGGTTCGATCTTTGGCTTAGCGAAATTTTGTTGCCTTTTGCCCTTATGGATGTATACTTACGACCATGGTTTTCCTGCGGGGACTTTGCCCTCTTGACATGCTTTTGTGTGTGTTTGTTTTGAGTTTTTGCTTTTCTTTTCAAGAGTAAGACCTAATTGTACTTGGGTTTTTGGCATATTTGTTCCCTTCTGAGCCCTGACTTCCACTTACTAGGACGGTGGGTAGGTTTGATGGTCTAACCCAATGCCTCACTCCCCCTCATGAACCGAAGAGAAGAGAATGGGTAACGTCTTTACACTCTTAGTTCGGCTTTGGCTTTCCTTGGATTTTGTGCCACTTGAGTTTAAGAGCTAAGCGTGTTGTGTGTGTGAATGTTGACCCAGGGTTAAATTACCGAGACTGAAGAATGAATTAGAGATTTTGAGTTTTTGAGTTTCGTGGCCCACGTACCATGCCAGTGTACACACTTTTTTTTATTTTTTATTTTAGACTTAGGGGTAGTACTTTTTCAAATATAGTCCATTTCATGGGAGGACCAATTCTTCCCCTTCAGCATTAACCAGTTTATAAGCATTACTCGGGTAAACTTCTTGAATTACAAAAGGCCCTTCCCAGTTTGGTTGGAGTTTTGAACGAGGTCCACCAAATTTTACAAAAATTCTTTTAATTGAATTTTCTCTCAATTACGTTCTTTTGATAAAATCGTGAGAGCCTATTTTGATAAATTCTTACATGTTCAGCTGCAGCTAGACATCTCTCATCTAAGAGTTCCAATTGTGCAAGGAGGGATTCGTGATGCTCATCAATAGGGAGCTCCTTGTCCAATTGTACCCTAAGAGAAGATATAAGGATCTCATCATAGGGGACTACCGCCTCCATCCCATAAGTAAGGGCGAACGAGGTTTGCCCAGTGGGTGTACGAATGGAGGTACGGTAGGCCCATAGAGCTTTGACGAGCTTCTCTAGCCAATCCGCGAATTTGTTAGCTTCACATTATTTTTTGATGATTTTAATCAAGGTTTTGTTTGTTACCTCTGCTTGGCCATTGCCCTATGGATAATAAGGAGACAAATGATGCAATGGCAATGTTATACTTGTTGCAGAGGTCTTGAAGTTCTTGAGAGATACAATGTGGTCCGTTGTCGGTGATGATGGTACTTGGAATACCAAACCTGACGATGATGTTCTTCATTATGAATTTGCACACGGTTGACGCTTTAATCTCCGCATAAGCTTCCGTCTCCGTCCACTTGGTGAAGTACTCTGTGGCCGTGAGTATAAATGATTTTAGTTTTTTGAGGAGGTTTGCATCACCAAGAGGTCCAATGATATCGAATGCCCACATGGAGAAAGGCCATGGGGAGGACATAGGATGGAGTGAAGAAGCAGGAGAATGAATCTTGTTGGCGTGTAGTTGGCACTTAACACACCTTTGAACATAGATAGGACAGTCCACTTCTAGAGTGGGCCAATAGAAGCCAAGTCTAAGGATCTTCTTTGCTAACATCTGGCTATTGACATGACCCCCATAGACTCCCGAATGCGCCTCTTCCACGACCTTCTATGATTCATCATCGTCGAGGCATCTGATAAGAACACCAGTAACACCCCTTCTATATAGCACGCCTCCAACCAGAGTGTACCTTTGAGCGACTCTCCTGATAGCTTTCTTCTCTTCCACAGCGGCTTCTTTAGGATACGACTGATCTTGACAATATTTTGCAATCTCGTAGTACCCTAGCTTTTCCTCATCAGCCAATTCTTATTCTAGATCCAACAACATGAGCCCTTTATTCTCAATGATCTCTCCTTCCTTAACCTTCCTGAGTAACTCCTCTTTAACCCTAAGGAACCTGGGATTTTTAATAGTAGGAGAGAGACGTCTATGAATGATGACAGAATGAAAGTTTCTTCAAGGAGGAAAGGATAAAGAGGAGGCGAGTAAAGCAAGAGCATCAGCTAAGATATTTTGGTTACGAGGAACATGGACAAAGATTAGTTTAGAGAAGAGCTTGTCATAGATAGATGTAAGTTATTGGTAGGGTTTGAGTTTAGGATCAAGCGTGCGGCACTTGGTAAGCACTTGGTGCAGAATAAGGTGACTATAACCTACAATCCGCAATTGGGTGACACCATAGAGATGGGCGGCCTCTAAGTCTGACCAGAAGAGCCACATATTCGGCTATATTATTAGTGATAGGGAATGCCAGCTAAAAGGCTTGTGGAATGGTGACTCCCTCAGGTGATAGAAGAACAATGCCGATCCCCTTGCCAGGAGAGTTTAAAGCACCATCAAAATATAATGTCCACATGGGATCAGAGGGTTTATTAACGGACATCGGTTCCTCATCTGGAAACTCCGAGCGAACAGGATCAAATCGAGGGAGAGGGTGATGAGCAAGATGTTCTGCTATGGCATAACCTTTAATCACTTTTTATTGAATGTAGATGACATCAAACTGAGAAAGGAAGCTTTGCCATCTTGTTAATCTATCAGTGAGAACATATTTTTCAAGAAGGAATTTGATGGGATTCATGTAAGCAATGAGATGGACTTCGTGAGCTAAGAAGTAGTGCTTCAATTTTTGCACCACCCAGACAAGAGCAGCACAAGTTTTCTCCATAGCCATATACTTCCACTCATAGGGGTTGAGAAGCTTAGACAAGAAGTAGGCTGCCCTCTCCTTACCTTCTTCATCAACTTGCACAAGTTCAGCTCCTACCGAGTCATCCAGGACATAAATATAATGAATAAGTGGTTTGTCTGGAACTGGCGGCCTTAGGACAGGAGGATTTGCTAGATTGTAGTACCCGTGAGTTTTACCGTGTTCATAAAGAATATTTTATCGATATTTTGGTTAAATTTTGAAATATTACTTGCATGAGTTAACAAAGTAATTAACTAGTATTTGGTTGAAATAAACTAAATAGTTAAAGAGTAAACAAATTTCTCTTGTTTATAAATCAAATTTTGATGTAATTAAAAGTATGTAATTTAACCTATTTCATTCATAATTGTGTGTGCACATATTAATTTAGTTGAGTTCAAGAGTTAGAAATTACATTTTTATCCTTTTATTAGTGGGAGCACGTTAATAGCTTTATGTAAATAACGAAGAGCATGTTACTATTCATTTTCGGGTCGATTTTCATTTCTTGAGTTTTAAATTATTTTATATTTTTTCACGATAGATTAAATGATGGTGAAAAATGGGTAGCAATTAGTTTTTGAAAATCATTTTTATATTATTAGATTTGATTTTTCGAATGGTGGCATGAATAGTAACATTTTGACCTTTTCTTACGACAACCATTTCGATCGTGGCTTTTTCTTTCCCTATTTTCTCTCCTTGTAACCGCAGACCTCTTTGAGCAATTAAAGGGATCATTATCCCATCCTTAATCACTGTAACCACCGGAGGTTTTGGAGGAAACCCCAACCCATTTTTGGGAGTTTTCTCCCTCGTTCCTTTCCCCGCGCTGGCTTCTACGTTCTGGGTGCGCATGGTGCAGTTTTGAAAATTGAGAGGGAGCCAAGGGTCGTAGCAGCAGAAGGGGAGAGTGTCCCTGCTCGTGAGCGATCTCCCCGATCCTTTGGTTGCTACTGGATCGTGGTCCTCGAGGCCTTCGTCTTCCCGTCTCTTGCAGGAGGCAGAGGAGTTTTCTATCGTTGTCCATCTGGTTAAGGCAAGATCTAAAATCTCAATCCCTCCTTTTGTGGAGGTTCTAACATCTTGAAATCGGATTTTGGAACCATGGTAGAATGCGAAATATGTTGTTCTCCTTTAATGGAACTCGGTTTGATTATTGGACACTCAGGCGATAGATACGTGTAGGTTAGTATGTTTCCTTTCTTTTCTTCAACCTGAATAATATAATATCTGAAATATGGATTGATGGATCGAGTGTGAAATATGTGTGGTCTTAGTGTGGAATATGTAGGTTTTGAGTGCGGAGTATGTCGTTTTTATTTTGATGAAGTTCGGCTTGATTTTTGGGTAAACCGACGAATTGGTGGATATGTATAGTCCTATTTTATGAATAATGCAATAGCTTAAAACCCAGATTTATATATGATGGTTAAGTATGTAATACGTATGATTTGACTGTGGATTACGTTGTTTCCGCCTTGGCAAAGTTTGGTTTAGTTTGGGTACTCGGACGTTTGTTTCCGAACAAGACATTGGTTCTGGAATCCAGCAAAAGTCGACACCTACCCTGTCAGAGTCGACTTCTGCCTGGGTGCTTGCCCAGTCCAGTTTCTGTCTGCAGGCCAGAGTCGACACCCAGCCCTGTCTGAGTCGACTCTCACTGTGGGTCTTACCCAGTCCAGCTTCTAAATGCAGCCATAGTCGACTCTTGACGTTGGAAGTGTCGACCTCTGCCCTGCCTGGGTTGTTTCAGCGTGTTCCAAATGCCGGGAAAAGTAGGCTTATGCTCCGTAAAAGTTGACCTTTCCTTTGTACAATTATTTTGCTTCCCTTTTACCGACTATTCCCTCGAATTTTTAGCTATTCATTATTTCATGCTAGAGAATTGTAAACTAGTTGGGTTAATGACTACACAAGTTCATGTCCATTGCATCTTTCTTCCACAGTTGCATATTCTGAAAATTCATTTGCTAACCTTCAATACTCTCCTTGTATTGCATTGTTATTCATTGACCTTATACTGTATACTTTCCTTGTTCTTGTACTGCATATTTTGCATTGCCCTTGTACTGCATATTATTCCTTGTCATTGTGAACCTCTTATGCTATGAGACAAATCATGGACCAAAGGGACACTGCTGCTATGGAAGGGCTTGGAGCCAAACCGTAGAAATGCCCCTGTGGGGAGGCTCAATATGTTTATGACCCCGAGGGCACGTGGGTGAAATTCTGGAGGTGGACAAGTTTCACTGGTTAAGGTGGGGAATATTTTTCTTCGGTTCTGCGTAGTTAATCAAGACCTCATCGCCATTGTCTAGGTGATTTGGTATCCGTATATGACCTTCTAGTGGTGGTTTGGACAATGTGTCCAGGTCCTCCGTTCAGCTCAGAACTTCCGATATATTTTGATCAGATTATGGCCATTTGACTCTATTATATGATATTTGGCATATGTATTCATTTTGTTAGATCTGAGCTGACCTCTAAAACTGAATTCTAAGATCTGAACTCTATTCCTTGGTGCATACAAGTTCCATTTAGTTTTGAACTCTATTTTCAAACATGACTTCTGTTCCTTTCAGATTGCACACTTGGCATATGAATCCGGTTCAGAATTTGCTATGCACTTTCATTACCTGACTAGATATTGCCTAGTGCACTGTTGCATAGCCTATCCATAGTTACATATTAATTGGCATTGCCCTCGTGATGTATTTTCAGTAATCTGAAACATGTATTTGATTTCTGAAACCATGTGTTTATTTTCTGCAACTTGGTAAGCCTTAGGGATTGTACCTGTTAAATGATAGTTGAATGTGTTATGCTTGTGCAAGAGGTGTGCTTGAGTTTCTGAATCTTGCTAAGTCTATTTGTAGACTTACACTTGATAATTTTCCAGGCGAGTCTGCTGGTGAGGACGAGGATTTAGAGCCAAGTGAGTCCGAGCCGGAGGCCCGTGCATGATCGTTGATAGCTTTCTTTTTCTATCTTTTGAGGTACCTTGTGAGGCTCTATAAGAGGCTTGTAATTATGAACTCTGGTTATTGTAATAGCAAGTTGGAACTTTATTTCTATTGGACTATTGTGATGTTGGTATTTGGACATTCACTGATGTATTACATTTCTTCTTCCGCTGTGAATTCTGCACTTTTATTTGTGTAAATCTCAACCCGTCATTGTTCTGTTGGGTGGTTCCCACTATGGTGTTGCCTCCTATATCCGATGGGAGTGATATACTAGACCGGGTATAGGGTGGGGAGCTACAGAGATTGGTATCAGAGCCCACAGGTTGAGAGCTTACACAAGTAAAAACATCAGCTAAGTCCATATCCCAAGATCTAGATAGTTCCAGTAGTAAGTGGCAAAAAAAAGAAAAAAAACAAATGAAGGCAGATAAGTAAAAATTATAAGGCATCTAACTTGGCTGAACCAAATTTAATTTTTTTTCAAGGTTATGGCATCCCGTGGTTGTCGTGCTGCTGCCCCAGCTCGTGAGGAGGAGCCGATGAGAGATGCGGGTGAAGGCCAGCAAGGATTACCGATACCGCCACCACCGCCGTTGGTCGACTATGGTACCTTCATGAAGAGATTGGTGCAAGTGATGCAGACGCAAGCAAATGCACAGGTGGCATTGTAGGCTCAGGTGCAAGCTCAGGCCCAGGTATGATATAGATTGGATGGAATTATGCGTCGGATGTCGTGTAGGCCTTGTAACAGATCTGTGTGGTTTGTTTAGGCTCAACCACATCCGGAGGTAGTGTCAAGGATGGCTGAAGGGCCATCAGCCATGGAGAAGTTTCAGAGAATGAACCCGCCTTCTTTTAAGGGGGAGAGTCAACCCCTAGTTGCAGAGCATTGGCTGCGAGCGGTGGAGAAGATTTTTCAGAGCATCTGTTGCGATGAGGATGAGAAGGTTAGCTTGGCAACTTTCATGTTGGAGGAGCGTGCTGATGTTTGGTGGTCATCAATTCTCCGAAATCAATTCGAGGATGGAGCTAGAGAGGTGTCGTGGGGAGATTTTGTTCGCTTGTTCCGGGCGAAATACATCCCCGAGCATGTTCAAGACCGGATGGAGCAAGAGTTTCTCACTTTGACCCAGGGGTCTATGACAGTGCTGGAGTATGAAGCTCGCTTTGCGGAGTTGGCACGTTATGCACCTCATATTGTAGCGGATGAGCGGAGGAAGGTGAAGAAGTTTGTATCGGGTCTTCGACCGTCGTTGAGGACGAAATTGGTTGCTTTCAACCACCGCAAAATGGAAGAACCTCTCGGTGCCGTGTGTCGACAAGAAAGTGACATGGAGTAGTACCAAGAAGAGAAGAAGGCCCAGCTAAAGAGGCCGTCATCATCTTTCCAACGCCAAGACCGCAAGAAGAAGCCCTATACTCAGTCACCCACTTTTACATCAACAAAGCCGATGTTGACGCAAGTAAGAGGATCAGGAGGATCATCAACTGAAGTCAAAAGTGAATGCAAGCACTGCGGGAAATGGCATGGGGGTAAGGAGTGTTGGATAGTAGTCGGGAAGTGTCTCAAATGCGAAAGCTCGGAGCATAAGATCAAGGATTGTCCGAAGATGCAGCTGCCTTCTACAACTCAAGCTCCTACAGCAGCTGCCACCGTAGCACCAATGAAGTCAGCCAGACATCCTCGAGCGCCGGCACGAGTGTTAGCATTGGCCATAGAAGATGCAGAGCAAGCAGACAATGTGACAGAAGGTACACTTCTAGTGTCAGGTTTCCATGCTAGAGTTTTATTCGACACCGGTGCTACTCATTCATTTGTGTCCGAACGGCTTTCCAAGATGTTGCATGATGATTTGGGCTTGATGCCATCAAGTTTGGATGTGCCTCTCCTAGTGCACACGCCCGCTGGAGTTATGTCCACTGAAAAGAGCTATCCTTCCTTGCCGGTGGTTATCAGAGGAAAAGAGCTAGCTGGACATTTCTATCTTTTAAAGATGAAGGATTATGATGTTATTCTTGGGTTGGATTGGCTCAAGAGGTATTATGCTCTCATTGATTGCCGGAAGAAGCGAGTTGTTTTTTGCATCCCGGGTGAGAAGGAGTTTTTCCACCCTTTGCTTCAGGTTGGGTCGGGGAAATTTGTAGTCTCGGCCATAAAGGCAGCTCGGTTATTGTGTAAGGGTGGCAATGCTTTTCTTGCTTGGGTGGTAGCATCAGCTGAGGTTTCTCAGGCCCCGTTGCTGGAGGAGATTGAAGTGGTTCGGGATTTTCCCGATGTCTTTCCGGAGGATCTACCAGGGTTGCCGCCAGCCAGAGAGATTGAGTTCTCTATTGACCTTGTGCCCGGTACAACACTGATATCTAAGGCCCCGTATCGAATGGCACCTGCAGAATTGGCAGAACTAAGGAAGCAGTTGCAAGAACTAATAGATAAGGGCTTTATTCGACCAAGTGTCTCACCTTGGGGAGCCCCAGTCTTGTTCGTGAAGAAGGACGAATCGCTTCGCCTCTACAGTGATTATCGGAAGCTCAATCAGGTTACTGTCAAGAACCATTATCCTTTGCCCCGTATTGATGATCTCTTCGATCAATTGCAAGGTGCTTCGGTGTTCTCGAAGATTGATTTGAGATCGGGTTACCATCAGCTCCGGATCAAGGAGGAGGATGTTTCCAAGACAGCTTTCTGAACTAGATATGGCCATTACGAATTCCTGGTTCTACCCTTTGGTCTAACGAATGCCCCTGCAGCATTTATGGACCTAATGAATCGGGTGTTTAGGCCTTATCTGGATAGCTTTGTGGTTGTGTTCATAGATGATGTTTTGATATTTTCCCCAGATGAAGCGTCTCACAAGGAACATTTGAGGATTGTTTTGGAGACTCTTCGGGCGCACAAGCTTTATGCGAAGTTCAGCAAGTGTGATTTTTGGATGAAGGAGGTTCATTTTCTTGGCCATGTGATATCATGAAGTGGCATGGTAATTGACCCAGCCAAGGTTCAAGCTATATTAGAATGGGAGGCTCCGAAATCCCCCACTGAAATTTAGAGTTTTCTCGGGTTGGCCGATTACTATAGGAAGTTTATTAAGGGTTTTGCTTCTATTTCGGCACCTTTGACAAGGCTTATAAGGAAAGGAGTGAAGTTCATGTGGTCCGAGGAATGTGAGCAAAATTTCCAATAGCACCGAATTAAAGGATCGACTGACGTCAGCACCACTCTTGATCCTACCCAATAGCACCGATATGTTTACCCTCTACGCTGATGCTTCAAGGATCGGGATCGGTGGTGTTCTGATGCAGAATGGTAGGGTTTTCGCGTATGCCTCCAGGCAACTGAAGGAGCATGAGGAGAATTACCCTACGCATTACTTGGAGTTGGCCGCCGTTGTTCTTGCATTGAAGATCTGGAGACATTACTTGTATGGAGTCAAGTTTGAAGTCTTCACGGACCACACGAGTCTTAAGTATTAATTTTCTCAGAAGGAGATGAATTTGCGCCAGAGGCGATGGGTCGAATTCTTGAAGGACTATGATTTTGAGCTGCAATATCATCCTGGAAAGGCTAATGTTGTGGCCGATGCCCTTAGTCGGAAGCGGACTTTGATGCAGCAAGACTGGAAGATGATTGAGGATGCTGTGTGTTACATGGCATCGATTGAGCCTCAACTTTTCCAGGCGTTCGTTGCTCAGCTATGCATCAGGTCAACAGTTATGGATTGAGTAATAGAAGCTCAGCGAGATGACCCTCAGTTGCAATGTATGATTGGTAAGACTGGAATTGCCCGAGACGAAGATAGTGTGGTCAGATTTCAGCATAGAATTTGTGTGCCTGATGTGGTTGAATTAAAGAATGAAGTGATGGAGGAAGCTCACAGGTCGAAATTCTCCATTCATCCTGGTAGTAACAAGATGTACCATGATTTGAAGCGGTCCTTTTACTGGCCCGGTATGAAGAAGGATGTAGTGGAATTTGTGTCTAGATGTTTGGTCTGTCAGCAGGTTAAAGCTGAAAACCAAAGACCATCTGGGTTGATGCAAAGGATCGAGATACCACAATGGAAATGGGAGGATATCACCATGGATTTTGTTACAGGCTTGCCTCGATCATCGAATGGGAATGATTCTATTTTGGTGATTATGGATTGATTCTCGAAGACTACACATTTTCTAGCCATGAAGAAGAAGCAATTTGTGGAGAGCTTGGCACGTCTTTATAATGAGAACATCGTCAAATTGCATGGAGTTCTGAAGTCCATTATTTCAGATCGGGATCCTCGCTTCACATCGAGACTTTGGCAAGGATTGCAGAATGCTTTTGGGTCCCAGTTGAAGCTCAACTCGGCATATCACCCCCAGACAGATGGTCAGTCTGAAAGGACCATTCGCACTTTGGAGGATATGTTGAGAGCCTGTGTTCTCGATTGGAGAGGAGATTGGGAGTGACATCTACCGTTGGTAGAATTTACCTACAATAATAGTTATCATGCAAGTATAGGCATGGCTCCATTTGAGACTTTGTATGGGAGGCCATGTAGATCTCCTCTATGTTGGGAAGAGGTTGGTGACAGGCAGTTAATCGGGCCCAAAGTGGTGCAAGGAACATCTGAGAAGATTCAGCAAATTCAGCAAAGATTGAAAGCAGCCCAAGATCGGCAGAAGAGCTATGCAGATAACAGAAGGAAGGATCTGGACTTTGTGGCAAGTGAGCATGTTTTTCTCAAGGTGTCACTAATTAAGTGAGTGTCAAGATTCGGCAAGCGAGGGAAGTTGCGGCCAAGATTCATTGGACCTTTCAAGATTCTGGACAAGGTAGGGAATGTGGCATATCGGTCGGCTTTACCTACATTCATGGTGGCCATTCATCCAGTGTTCCACGTATCCATGCTCCGTAAGTATGTCCATGATCCATCTCACATTATCAACTATGAAGGTTTGGAGTTCCAACCGGATTTGTCATTCGAGGAGCAACCAGTCAAGATTTTGGATTGCGAGGAGCAAGTCCTCAGATCAAAATCTATTCCATTGGTGAAGGTCCTATGGAGGAATGTATCTTATGAGGAGGCTTCATGGGAGCTCGAAGAAGATATGAAGAAGAAGTATCCCCATCTTTTCGGTATGTGCTTCACTTTAAACTTCGGGACGAAGTTCTTTAAGGGGGAGAGGGTTAGTACCCGTGAGTTTTACCGTGTTCATAAAGAATATTTTATCTATATTTTGGTTAAATGCTTGAAATATTACATGCTTGAGTTAGCAAAATAATTAACTAGTATTTAGTTGAAATAAACTAAATAATTAAAGAGTAAACAAATTTCCCTTGTTTAAAAACCTAATTTTGATGTAATTAAAATTATGTAATTTAACCTATTTCATTCATAATTGTGTGTGCACATATTAATTTAGTTGAGTTCAAGAGTTAGAAATTACCTTGTTATCCTTTTATTAGTGGGAGCACGTTAATAGCTTTATGTAAATAACGAAGAGCATGTTACTATTCATTTTCGGGTCGATTTTTATTTCTTGAGTTTTAAATTATTTTATATTTTTTCACGATAGATTAAATGATGGTGAAAAATGGGTAGCAATTAGTTTTGGAAAATCATTTTTATATTATTAGATTTGATTTTTCGAATGGTGGTGTGAATAGTAACATTTTTTCCTTTTCTTACGGCAACCATTTCGACCGTGGCTTTTTCTTTCCCTATTTTCTCTCCTTGTAACCGCAGACCTCTTTGAGCAATTAAAGGGATCATTATCCCATCCTTAATCACTATAACCACCGGAGGTTTTGGAGGAAACCCCAACCCCTTTTTGGGAGTTTTCTCCCTTGTTCCTTTCCCTGCGCTGGCTTCTACGTTCTGGATGCACACGGTGTGGTTTTGAAAACCGAGAGGGAGCCAAGGGTCGTAGCAGCAGAAGGGGAGAGCGTCCTTGCTCGTGAGCGATCTCCTCGGTCCTTTGGTTGCTACTAGATCGTGGTCCTCGTGGCCTTCGTCTTCCCGTCTCTTGCCAGAGGCAGAGGAGTATTCTATCGTTGTCCATCTGGTTAAGGCAAGATCTAAAATCTCAATCCCTCCTTTTGTGCAGGTTCTAACATCTTGAAATCGGATTTTGGAACCATGGTAGAATGCGAAATATATTGTTCTCCTTTAATGGAACTCGGTTTTATTATTGGACACTCAAGCGATTGCCAGTTAAGTGTGGGATAATACGGTTTCTTTTTTTTCGGAATGATGTAGCATGGGTTTTTCTGAATTTCGTATTGTTGGTTCGAGTAAGACATATGTATAGGTTAAGTATGAAGTATGCATGTTTGAGTGTGATGTATGCCGTTTATTTTGATAAAGTTTGGCTTGATTTCTGGGTAGATCAAATGAATCGATGGATATGCATAGTATTGTTTTCTAAATAATGTAATAGCTTAAAACCCAAGTTTATATATGATGGTTAAGTGTGTAATCCGAATGGTTTGAGTGTGGATTACGTTGTTTCCACCTTGACAAAGTTTGGTTTAGTTTTGAGTACTCGTTCGTTGTTTCAAAAAAAGACATAGGTTCTGTCCGTAGGGAAGTGTCGACACTTCTCCCTGGAAGTGTCGACCTCTCACTGTGGATCTTACACAGTCTAGGTTCTGTCTGCCGAGAAGTGTCGACACTTCTCCCTGGAAGTGTCGACCTCTTAGTGGGTCTTACCCAGTCCAACTTTTGGATGCAACCAGAGTCGACTCTTGACCTTGGAAGTGTCGACCTTTGCCCTGCCTGGGTTGTTTCAGCGTGTTCCAAATGCCGGGAAAAGTTGGCTTATGCTCCGTAAAAGTCGACCTTTCCTTTGTACAATTATTTTGCTCCCCTTTTACCGACTATTCCCTCGAATTTTTAGCTATTCATTATTTCATGCTAGAGAATTGTAAACTAGTTGGGTTAATGACTACACAAGTTCATGTCCATTGCATCTTTCTTGCATAGTTGCATATTCTAAAAATTCATTTGCTAACCTTCAGTACTCTCCTTGTATTGCATTGTTATTCATTGACCTTATACTGTATACTTTCCTTGTTCTTGTACTGCATATTTTGCATTGCCCTTGTACTGCATATTATTCCTTGTCATTGTGAACTTCTTATGCTATGAGACAAATCATGGACCAAAGGGACACTACTGCTATAGAAGGGCTTGGAGCCAAACCGTAGAAATGCCCCTGTGGGGAGGCTCAATATGTTTATTACCCCGAGGGCACGGGGGTGAAATTCTGGAGGTGGATAAGTTCCACTGGTTAAGGTGGGGAATATTTTCCTTCGGTTCTGCGCAGTTAATCAAGACCTCATCACCATTGCCTAGGTGATTTAGTATCCGTATATGACCTTCTAGTGGTGGTTTGGGCAATGTGTCCTGGTCCTCTGTTCAGCTTAGAACTTCTGATATATTTTGATCAGATTATTGCCATTTGACTCTGTTATATGATATTTGGCATATGTATTCGTTTTGTTTGATCTGAGCTGACCTCTAAAACTGAATTGTAAGATCTGAACTCTATTCCTTGGTGCATACATGTTCCATTTAGTTTTGAACTCTATTTTCAAACATGACTTATGTTCCTTTCAGACAGCACACTTGGCATATGAATCCGGTTCAGAATTTGCTATGCACTTTCATTGCCTGACTAGATATTGCCTAGTGCACTATTGCATAGCCTATCCATAGTTGCATATTAATCGGCATTGCCCTCATGATGTATTTTCAGTAATCTAAAACATGTATTTGATTTCTGAAACCATGTGTTTATTTTCTACAACTTCGTAAGCCTTAGGGATTGTACCGGTTAAAGGATGGTTGAATGTGTTGTGATTGTGCAAGAGGTGTGCTTGAGTTTCTGAATCTTGTTAAGTCTATTCGTAGACTTACACTTGATAAATTTCCAAGCGGGTCTGCTAGTGAGGATGAGGATTTAGAGCTAAGTGAGTCCGAGCCGGAGGCCCGTGCGTGATCGTTGATAGCTTTCTTGTTCTATTTTTTGAGGTAGCTTGTGAGGGTCTATAAGAGGCTTGTAATTATGAACTCTGGTTATTGTAATAGCAAGTTGGAACTTTATTTCTATTGGACTATTGTGATGTTGGTATTTGGACATTCGCTGATGTATTACATTTGTTCTTCCGCTGTGAATTCTGCACTTTTATTTGTGTAAATCTCAACCCGTCATTGTTCTATTGGGTGGTTCCCACTTGGGTGTTGCCTCCTATATCCGATGGGAGTGATATACTGGACCGGGTATAGGGTTGGGCGCTACAGCAATAGATAGTCCTTCAATCCGTCAAAAGCCGCTTAGCACTTGTCGTCCCAATAAAACTTTACTCCCAACTTGGTGAGCTCGTAGAATGGTCTACACCTTTGTGAGTGCTTGGAGACAAATCGGCGAATAAATTGCAACATCTCGATTAATCCTTGAACTTCCTTCAAATTCCTGGGAGGAGGCATATCTCTTATTGCCCTCGCCTCGTTGGGATCAATCTCGATACCCCTATTTATAACAATGAATCCAAGAAATTTTCATGACGAAACACCAAACACGCACTTCTTAGGATTCATTTTCAATTGATATTCACGGGCTCTTTGCAAGACCTTGGCTAGAACCCCAGAATGCTCAATCCTTATCCTTGATTTCACTACCTAGTCATCAACATACACCTCAATATAAATGCGGATCATATCATAAAAAATAGCCATCATGGCCCTTTGGTAGGTGGCTCCAGCGTTCTTAAGTCCAAATGGCATGACCACATAGCAATACATACCCCAATGTGTAGTGAAAGTAGTTTTCTCTTGATCCTCTTCAGCTAAGCAAATTTGATTATAACCAGAGAAGTCATCCATAAAAGAGAGAGTCTCGAACCCTGTCGTATTATCAATCGGAACATCTATGTGAGGAAGGGGGAAGTCGTCCTTCAGACACGTGTGGTTAAGGTCCCGGAAGTCTATGTAAATCCTTACTCTTCCGTCTTTCTTCATAACCGGGACAATGTTAGCCACCCAATTTGGATAGAGGATGACCCTAATGAGTCTAGCCTTATGGAGCTTATCGACCTCTTCTTTCACCTTTAATGCCATGTGCGTGTGAAAATGCCTTAACCTTTGTTTCACTGGGATAGACCCTGGCTTAAGTGTTAAGCGGTGTTCAACTAGTGCAGGATCCAAACCCGGGATATCATTATAACTCCACGCAAACGTGTCCCTATACTCTTGGAGAACCTGAATAAGTTCCTCTTTTTTAGATGGCGGTAAATTTTTACTTATGAGGACAATCCTAGGGCTTTTCTCAGTTCTCAAGTTAATTTCTTTGGTAGGTTCTTCCACTGAGGCTGACGGTTTATCAAATCTCCTCATGCCACTAGCAAATGCGTCAGCCTCATCCTCATACTCACCATACTCTTCATCCCCTTCTTCGATAGGGTCTTCATCATTCATAATCTCATAAACACCAAACCCTTCATCTAGAGAATAAACTTCCTCACATTCTAAGTCCGGTAGAAGAATCGGATCCTTTATAATATGGGGAATTGCTAGACATGCTCGACATCTCCTGGCTAGCTCTACCAAGAACTTACGGAGAATCTGCTTACCCTTGGCTTTCTTACTGGCGACTACCCTAAGACTCCTATCACTAGAAGAGCTAGAAGAACAACTAGCCTAATCACTAGAGCCTAAAGAAGAAGGAGGAGAACGGGGTACAGAGGAAGAAGGTACAAAAGAAGACCCCTCATCGGAGGAGTAAAGGAAGTCCGCTAACGGGACTTGAATGAGCGGCCCCTGGGTCGGGGCACAGTCATGAACAAAATAGGCGGTCTCTTCAATAGAAATGAGATTGGGGGATTGTGAAGTTTGAAAATTGACATTTTTTTTCATTTTTAAGAATAGTGAAACAATGAGGGGAAGGAATAGGGGATGGAGTTGAGATGGAGAGATGGGAAAATTGTTGATCAAGAGATTGCTTGTGAGAAGGTATGATAGAAAGTTGAGAAAATTGCTCAATGAGCTAGAGAGGAATTGAAAAAACTCGAAAGATATCGGGATATAAGGAAATCAAGACCACAGGTGGTCGGGGTATGTTGGTGATGAAGCATTTGGGGCACAAAAATATTATCACATATGGATGGATAGAATCAACAAGGAAAAGGCCGTCCCACAACCTATCTATAGTAAAGCCCTCCTCAAAGGGCACATCCGACTCTCCAGTGTCGGTGTAGTTACTGAGTTGTTGCCTCCTATCAATGATCACCATCGGCTTTTCCAACATATCATGAATAAGAGGCGGCCATTCTGGGTCAGTTGGCATGAATATCCAGCTCAAAGCTACGGTAATATCATTCATATCAAACCATCTATACCACTTACATTTGGGGTCATCCATCTTTCTTCTTTTGAACGGCCTTAAGGACTCCAAGGCCTTGTAGGTGACCAATGGTGCTAAGTGGCGAGCGAACTGGCGTGAATGCACATCTTGATGATCTAGTAGTGAAGTAATGACTGTGGTTCGCTTGTTGGCCTGTTCAATGGGCCCTTTCACGAAGTGAGTGTAGAGGGACCACGTAAGCGGCTGCCTGTCAGTCTTGTGTGTAGATGTCATAGCGGCCCATGGCTCTTCTCCATATTTTGTAGTTTTAGCTTTGCACGACCTTTTCTATCCAAGGCCACCTTGGGATATGAGCTTCTGATCTTGAACGGGCTTTAATCTGCCTTGGAGCTTTGCTCCTAAGCCCTTGCCGATTTTATACCCCATTCTCATCATGATATTCCAGCCAGGGGTATTCATCATTAGCTTTTTCTTCTTCCCCTTTGGAGGTAGGGGTGGTGCTGGTGCAGATGCAGAAGCTGAAGGTTGTGGTCTTAGAAAATCATGCCACGGGTCGGTGAGGTCCAGCACTGACAAGAGAGGCTTGTTGGCCGGCCAAATAGAAGGTAGTGACGTGGCCGAATGAATATCCATAGACGGTAGAATGGGCACACTAGTTACTTCGACGACCCGCCCCTTGTGAGGGAACTTCAAACATTGATGATTTGTTGAAGGGATGGCATCGAGTGCTTGGATGTAAGGTCGACCCCGAATGCCATTAAAAGTGGGGTCCATGTCTAAAACATGAAAATCAGTAGTGACAGAGACTAGAGCCAACCCTACTTTCAAGGTAATCACCCCCAAAGGCAGCTTCTTGGTATTATCATAAGCAGTTACTGTGATAGTGGAAGGCCGAATTTCACTTTCCGAAATGCCACACATTTTCAAAGTGCTAGGTGGCAACCCATTAATGGATGCGTCGGTATCTACCAAGCATTGACTGACATCCACTTTATTAATATTGACAGTTATGCATAAAGCATATTTCCTGGCCGGCTTAGGTGCCAATTCATGTTCATAAAAAATAGTGGTGGGTTGATCCCCTGTCGGAGTTAAAACTGAAGTGATCTGCTCGACCGAAATATCCCCATTGACCATCACCTTTTGAAGATACTGCATGAGAGCTGCCTGGTGGGTTGTGGATCTCTTTATAAGTTACAAAATAGAAATCCTTGCCGGGGTTTTGTCTAAGTGCTTCAACAAATCATATTGGGTCCCCGGTATGGACTCCTGCTCTTATACCTGCTCTTCTTGCCCCTGTGTGGGCCCCTGCTCCTGACGCTGCAAGAACACATGGTGAAAAATCCGTCCACTGTGGAGCACCATTGTCTGAGAGCTTTGTGCCTCCGTTGGGTTGGTAGTAGATGGAGGGTTGGTGGAGGAAGAAGGAATGTCGGGATTAATGGGTTGAACAGGAGCAACCGGTTGGGGGACCCTGATGAGAGGCCTTACTGGCTGAGGGTTGGTAGGAACAGGTGCAGCGGGTAGTGAAGGTCCATTGGGAGGAGAGCTAGAAGGAATAGACAGTGTTTGGGTGGTTGGTGTCGGGGGAAGGGTATGTGAAGGGCAGATGAGAAGAGTCCTTGGTGGAGGGTTTGTGGTAGCAGGAGGAGGAAGGGGTGCTGATTAAGAGTGGATAAGGAGTGGCCTAGATGGCAAGGGATTTGTGGGGGTAGGAGGGGTTTGTGGTGAAGGGGCAGTAGGCAAAGGGCGAATGAGAAGTGCTCTAACTGGCGGATGGATGAAGGTGGAAGGAGTTTGGTTGATGGGGCATATAAGGGGGCGTGAAGGTTGGGGGAAAGGAGAAGGTTGAGGTGTTCTCAGTAAACGGGGAGATTGGTTTGGATTTTGATTTAAAGCGGCAACGGAGGCGCTCTCTTCATGCCATCCCTTCCCCCTCTCCACTTCATGGAAGGAGGTGACAGGGTTAACTTGCTGGTTCGGTGCGGGGTGCTCCGGTAGTGGATTTTGGACAATCCCCATATCCGACTGCGGTGCGAGAGCTTGCTGCTGTGGAGGTGGCTAAACTGGCTACTGGGTGGCTGCTAAGCTTGCTGCTGCCGAGGAGGTCTTCGTGCTTTTAAAGTTGCAATGAACCATCTCATCTCATCCCAATCAACACTGCCCTGATCATTCATATAATAAATGTAATCTTTAAAATGGAAACATTGATCTATGTTGTGACCCGGCTGCCGGTGGAAGACATAATACCGAGAGGTATCCACATTTTGTGGGCATGCCGGCCTCTCCTTAGGAAAAGTAAGCGCGTTGGCGGCCATGAGGGCGTTAAAGATATCAGGGAGGCTCTTGGGTAGTGGAGGATATTGGGCTCTTTTGAGGCCCATGGATCTTCTTCGCTGCTGAGGGCCATAATTGGCGGGAGGCGGCACTTGGTGGTATTGCTAAGGGACTTGTGGATTTTGTGGGACGGCTTGGTTTGGAGGAGGGGCCCGGAATGGCTGAGGAGGGTTATTTGCTTGGTGGGGGACTTGATTGAGGAAGGAGGGTTGTTGTTGTGGTTGTTGTAGGGGTCTCAAGTTGGAAGGATTGCATAAAGGTTCGGGATTGCCAACCACGCCCACTTGCTCATTATTGACTATACCCTCGGTCGTTCCACCATTGCTATTGACATTGTTGCTTTTCCTCATCATCTTAGGCTTTGGTTCAAACATGCCCATGATGGGCGAATATTTCACCTGTGTTTGAATATAACGGGTCCGTTCATAAAGTTCCTCCATTGTGCTAAGCTTATTCATAGCCAAAATATGTCTGAATTGCGGAGTTGCATTTGATACTATCATCTTAACTTGCTTCGATTCCGAAAGAGTGTCTTTCAATTTTTCAGCCATAGCCCTCCGTCGGTTGACAAACTGAATGAAGTACTCCTTAGGCTTCATCTTTTCGACAACTAAATCAGTAACAGACAAGGAAGGACCCACACGGTCTCTATATTATTGCAAAAATTTTCTTTGAACAACATCAAAGTCACTAGCCTCGGTTGGTTCAAGAGAATAAAACCATTCAAGTGTCGAGCCATCGAGAGACCTTCTAAACAAATAAGCAAGAGGCGCCTTATTATTTTTCCAGAATGAAGCTTCATACATGAAATCCTTCAAGTGAATGAACGGATTGCCCATTCCATTATAACGCCAGAAATTAGGCATCTCTGACGGAGGCAAGTGAAAGATCGGCAGGGTAGGAAGAGTGACTTCCGGAGTGTCTCTAGGGACAGAGACCCTTTTAAGTTGCTCCTCCATATTAGCAATCTTTTGGAGGAGGGTGTTGGTGACAGACTCGGGCGGGGCCGAATTGACGTGGAATTGGTGTTGAATAGGCCTTCTTAACAATTGGGGAGGTGGTGGGTGTTGTGGCCTGACAACAGAATGACTTGCTGGTTGCACTGGCGCAGAAGGAATAATTGGAGTTTGTGGACGTGAAGAATGACAGGATGGAGGTTTTTGTAAGATCGCTTGGTCATTAGAGGTGTTATTTTCAAGGCCACCCATGGCCTGAGGGGGATTGGAAGAGGAAGAGGGGACAACTTTCCCCTTGAGAGCAACTTGGACCGCTTGGTGTTGAGTTTCATCCAATTGGGACAAGACGTTGATAAGCTCATTGAGATCAAAAGATGGGGAAGCTTCCCCGGATGTGTGTTGAACTACGGGTTGAACCTGAGGTGAGGAATCAACCGCTTGGGTGGTGTCTACATCGTGGACTTGGGAGAGAGAATATTGAAAATGAGAATAGTTTCCCTCATACTGAATGGAGCCTTGAAGAGGGATCTCATATTGAACAAGAGCTTGAGAAGGGACCTCATAGGATTGGTCAAATTGACCATCCTCAAAACCATCATATGAATACTCATAGTTGGCCATGTTGACAATTCTACCTGAACAAAGCTTCATGATTATAATAGAGAACTATTTCAAACAAACAAGTATGGCTAGCAAAACAGGCACTCAAGCAAGTTATCGGACGAGTTATGATGATTGCGCAAGGTTTTAATGTTCTTTGAGATTAGATAAAGATGGATTTTAATGAAGTAGTTAGTTCTCTCCTCAATGTAGGTCCTAGTTTCAATTTGAGTGTAATCTCTGGGTCAACTAGGTTCTTTCTCTCTCTTCACAAGCGTGAGGGTTAACTAAACTCCAGGGTGCTTCAAATGGTACAACTTGTCTGGCATCCATGAGGGACTTTACGGGTGCGGGGACTTATGGAGGCCTTGGTTAAAGTGATTCCAGTCCAATGAGACGGAATACTCAATGTATGGTCCTTCCTTTCCCCATGAGAGTGTAGGAGATCCTAAGAGTGTAGAGAGAGGAGGTCTCTCAACCAAATACCTTAGAATGCAAGCTAATGCACAAAGGATCAACAACAATATAGATATGAGCAATAAGCAGAGCCTCACAATAGCAAAATAGTAGCAAGAAAGCAGGTTCTGTGAAAATAGAAAGAAATGGCGGCCATCACAATGGTCGCTGAATCAGGAAATAGCGACTTCCTGGCAGCCGCTGATTCTATAACTAGCGCCTTTTTTTAGAGGTGCTGAATCAAGTGAACAGTAAACTGAGAAGAAATTGCGCCTTAGGGTTAGATGCTAAATCAGTAGATGGCGCCTCTCTGGAGTGGCGCTGTTTGCAGTAAACAGTAAAAAATAGTGCTGAATCGGGTGAACAATAACTAAGAGGAATCTACGTCTTAGAGTTAGACGTTGAATCATGGAATGGTGCCTGTCCGGAGGGACGCTTATTACAATGAATAGTAAATAATAGTAAAAATAAAATGATGGGCGTATGTAGCACCCCGGTAGAGCATTAGATAAAATAACGAGAAAATTCACAAGAAATTCCATGGAAAATATGGTAAGCAAAAGTTTGACCAATTTATAAAAACCTAGAAAAATTATAATCATGTAGAGGACTAAAAATTTAGATAATTTGTCTTCTGTAGGAAACCCTAAATAAAATTGGAAGCCAGCCGAATTAAGAGAATTAGGGCTAAATCAACGGTTAACCTCATCGAACCTTATATCACCCAATTCAGACCCAATTCTCGATCAATTGAGCCCAGATTGGACCCAATCGAACGGCCACAATGTGTAGGTCATTTCCCCTCTATTTTCTCACTGAAATCCTAACTCCAAGAATCTGAATTTTTAGGCGACGCGACGGCGTGACCGGGTCAATGCACGAATCACGTGCAACCGTAGTTCGTGGGCTCTATCCTCGCGATCGATCCCTCTAGAGACTAATTAATTCTTTAAAACAAGCCTTACGGCCACCTAGCATCGACATTTGGTAGCTGCGGTCGGTGAGGTGCGAGGACGAGAGCGTATTCCGGTGATCTCCGAAGGGGTTTTTCTATCGCGGCCGGTGGTGTCGTCCCCCTTTGTTCTTCTTTTAAGGTAGGTTCTAGTAGACCAAACCCTAAGTAGTTTATACCATTGGGTTTGTCTTCAATCCCTCTTTCTTTTGATATCAAAGTCCTAAAATTCATTCTGTAGCATGTGAGTATTGGTCGTTTTGGTCAGAGAATGTTTAAACTAGGGTTACCACTGTTATCATCGATTAAAAGTTATCTTGGCAGGCTTAAAGTTTTAAATTAATCAATCCATGACATGCATCTTTTCGTTCTCATTCTATTGGTATGCTTTTGCCCAATTTTTATGCTCTATATCGTGTGAATATCTTGTTTTAGTTAGCCTCGGTCGGATGTTCGCCGGACATCGGAACGATGAGTAGGACACGGCCTTAATAGGAACCGCTCATCATTGAACGGCCTCACGATAGACCGTTCTGTTGGGCAGGCGGTTTGGCTCTAGACCGCTTGCAAACCCTAGTAGCTGTTTGATAGACCGCGTAAGGCGTGTAGGGTTTTCGGACTTGAATGACCTGAGTGGCCTAGTGATAGACCGCTAGACCCCGTCCAACGGCTCTGGTTAGACCGCGTATGTGTCGTTGATTGGTCTATTCCATGTGTTAATTATGTCGATTCTTGTTAAAACTATGCATGTATAGGTCAGAAACCCACACAAAGAACTGGTAAATTATGGAACATATGATCTGATTCTTTATTATTCATGATTGATATATCCTTTCCAAAGCATAGTTTTTCTTATTATTCTTATCAATTAATGGAACATAAACTTTTATCATGTTCATATTGGAGGATTGATACTAGGTTTGTTTTGACAGTCACTCCACTCCGGTGGTGTTGACTGACCGCCTTATTAATTTTTTGATGCTTCATTAGCCTCAATTCTTGTAATGGTTGGGACTCTCCACCGGATACTCCTTCCGTCGGACTAGGACCTCCATTATGAGACCCCCGTAAGCCCCCGCAAGCCTGGGATTCCCACTAGGATGCCAGGCGGGTTGTACCCCTAAAATTAACCTGAACCTTGGACTAGATCGAATTGCGTGATTTTGCCCAAGCCCGGATTTGAGGCTGTCCTGTTACTAGCGGCCCTTCTGGGACCGCTCTGTTAGTGCGCGGCCCAGGCCTGGCCGCCCGAGTTTTTGAACGGTCCCTTTGGAGACCGTGTCCAGCTGGCTTGTGCGTCAACCTCAGTCGTGCGTCGACCTTAGTTTGTAAATGGTTGTTATTGGACTGTTCTATGTTGGGCGGCCCAATTAGGACAGTTTTACCCTTGTTTGTGGCCCAGGAACCCTCTCGTCCTGAGCGGCCTTCCTTTTGACCATTTTATTGGTGGAACGGCCCATCTAGGACCGTTTACGTCTCTAAACTCTGGGTCTTGTCCCTCCATGCCCAGTATTACTTGCAGCGGCCCATGTCAGACCGTTACGTGATTATCAGCCTAAAGCTTGTTTCACGTGTTTCTTGTATGTTTCGGTGAACTGAGCCCAGTTGGGCTTAAGTTTCTACTCTTGTTCTTTCCAACCATGAACCTTATGGTTCCTACTCAATTATTGGAATATCTCTTGATCTTAGAAATTAAGTTACATGGCTTGACCTTGAAATTCTTGGCCGACTCCAATGAATGTCTAGATATTACTTGGGATCTTGGATCCACTAAATCAATGCCAACGCATCATAAGGGTCCGGTCTAGTCCTTGGAAGAGCGCCCAAAAAGTACTAGTGCCCCGAGGAGTTGTAATGACATGGTGAGGCATTTCACCTAGTGCATGACTAGCGTGTGTCTATGACATTCATACCGTTATTAGATTCCTACATGGAATTTATCTTGATATGATATGCTTGTTACATGCTTGACCGGTCAATTCCTGGAAATTGATATATCTATATTCAGTTCATTCTATTAGTTCATTCCTTTTCTTCTTATGATAACTTGTTTTATCGTTCTTAGTTCGCATGCATGACAGTTAATTAATTGGTTAATTACTTAAACCTTACCTGCTATTGCCTACTTTTCTCCCTTTTCAGGTAGCTCTGGTGATGACTCTCAAACTGATGGGGACGGGCAGGAGTGAAGTCCTTAGAGCGAACTAGCTAGATAGCCTTCTAGGGATGTCATTAGATAGTTCGAGTCTAAGAGTTGTAATTTTATTAAGTCGGTCGTTATGTAACTGTGTTAAGTTGGTGGTTATGTGAGAATTTCTTTGATACTTCTAGTGTTGGTGGATATTTACACTCGTTATGTTTAATCAGTTGGAATTAATGGTTATTTTGGAAAGTGTTTATTCTCTTTGCTATGGTGTGGTGTCGAAGTTATTTAATCGCTAACGCAAGGCACAGCATGTCTGGAAATCAACATATGTTAACTTTTTACTGCTATGTCCCGATTTTTCGCATCGGGGCATGACAGTTTGGTGGTATCAGAGCCTAGGTTTTAAGTTCCTAGGTTTATAAGTGACGTCATAGAACCAGTAACCTTGTTAAGAACCCGGTGAGATTGGGTAGAGACTTTGGGTTGAGTAATAGACAAACTCTAAAAGACTCTTGCTAGACTAATCTTTTAATTAATTTTCTGGTATATGTAGGAGTTTTTCCGATGGCGGCCAAACGTGCGCAATGGAGAGATATGCAGCGTACGGTACAAGGCTTGACTCAAGCCCTCCAACAGGTGGCCTAGGGAGGAGTAGCACATCATGGAGTCAGTGACCTCCACCGGAATTTTTGAGGCCTAAATCCTCCACGTTTTGGTGGATCCGGGGATCCCGATGAAGTCAAAAATTGGCTGAAGGAGATAGAGCGGGTTTTTTGAGTGATGCAGTGTAATGACCAAGATCGAGTTCTTTTGGAAACTTTCTAGTTAGAACGAGATGCACGCGCTTGGTGGGAGGCTGTAGAAGCAACACTCAGAAATCTACGTGCGTCATGGGATGAATTCAAGGAACATTTCAATAATAAGTATTTTTCAGATCGTGTTCAGGAGAAGAAGGTGACGGAGTTTGCTGCTCTGAAATAGAGGAACTTGTCAGTTGCAGAATGTTGTCCCCGGTAGATGGCAATCAAGAGGGGAGGGGTGAATTGATTGGCAATAAAAAATTTAACGACAATCTTTTGCAATAGATGTAATGGAAGGGTAATATATGAAGCACTCTTCTCACCCGTTGATGATAACACACGAACAGCGGAAATATATGAAAATCTAAATAGACGATATTTGAAATACACTTCGCTCGACAAGAATCCCACTCGAGAAGGAACGTAGAAGCAAACCACAATGAACAAGAGGATTTTAGGTGGTTCAGGTTCACAACAGTGACCCCTACGTCCACCCCTCACAGAGTGAGGATTACTTCCACTATAGAGTGAAAACCCACACACACACACACGATGTGAAACACATAGCCACACACACACACAAGCGCTGTGACCAGCAAACGCACACACACACACAAAGTATTTCATTCAATAGAAGAGTAATCAGATATACAATGATCCTTCAAAACTGAAATAGAATGAACAAGGTATATGCAATAAAGATCTTGAGGTCGCCTAAAATCCCCCTTTCAATAGATATCCCAGCTGAGGTTCTTCAGAGCCTGGTCAATGAAGCAAGATGTGGACAGATCTTCAAGATGAAGCCCGAATGTTGATGTGCAGCTCGAGATCCAAGTTGACCAGCTTCAAATGAGGAAGTAAGGCTTCCATCCGTGCTCTGGTGGCATCTAATCAGCAAGGGGACCGACCATATTCTGATGTAGATGGCTTCTATTCGCGCATGGAAGGGCTCCCACGAGCTTTCTTCTCCTACAAGACAAAAACAAGATAAGATCGAATGTTCCCTTTGTTTCTCCCTTGTTTTGGGACGCCCTAATCATTGATATTTGTAGTCCCAAGGAGAGGGGACACGTGTGACAAGATGGGACCTCAGATCTCCCAACGTTAGGGCAAAACAAGGAAGAAAAACGGCGGCCACAAAACGGATCTCGAACCGGACTGGCGGTCCGTAACTCCAGGGGTCAACCCATTGGGTCGACCCATGAAACACGGGTCATGAAGCCTGAAAAGTGTAATTTCCAGGGGTCAACCCATGGGGTCGACCCATTGCGCCAATCTGCTAAAACTTGCTAAACCCGAGGGCTTCGGGTGACAAAAAGGGTCGACCCATTGGGTCGACCCACACACATTATGCAGACAACTGAAAAGATGTGGGTTCTGGAGCACCTAGGGGTCGACCCATGGGTCGACCCATGAACTACTTCTCAACAAAAAGGAGGAAATGAGCTAACAGTCAACAAGGGGTCGACCCTTAGGGTCCACCCCATCAAAACTAACATATTATTCAAATCTATGAGCTGGTTATAAACTAGGATCAACCCTTTGGGTCAACCCATGACAACTACAAAAGAATTCAACTTATGAAGGGGTAAGGTTTTGTTTAGATCTCACCAATCGTCCTTCAATGATTGAGGAAGTTAGCTTCATTCCATATTTCTGTAAAAACACAACATTGGAGTTAGATTGAAACTTTGACAAACATGATTCAAAACACTTACTCAAGATAGATGATCTTGATCCTGCAAGTATATCTCCTCTGGCAACCTTAGTAGTTCATGAACTAAGAAGAAAAAGGTGAAATATAGTAAAGCAGTTCAAAATGAGTTTGACTAAATATATTCGACCAACAAAAGTTCTAGTCTAATATAGTGTTTGGTCATCATCAAAATCCAACAAATAGAATATTTACACAGGGGGTTCAACAGTCTCCCCCTTTTTGATGATGACAAAATACTATGCTAGAGTTTAGGATTGACAAGAAAACTTTTATTTACAAAATTTCTGAATCAACACCTCAACAAAAATTTAACACTGAAACCTCCATATGTATAACCATATGAGCTCAAAAGGAGTTACCAAGCTGAATTAATTCAAGGCCACATACCAAGGTACTAGAACCCCAAACATTACATCAAACCACAACCACAATGATGAATACACATTCTTTCCATGCACCAAGCTGAAACATTTAAGAAGCATCATACCGTAAAACACAGGGCCTCATCCAAGCAGTGTGAGATTGACCAGCCAAAGGCATCATCCATTGTTTTAGTCGACAACAAAGTTGTAAGACTTACAAAATATGAGTTCATGAGTTACAAAAAATGCATTGGTTAGCAATGCCATGAGATGCAACATTTCTAACTGACAGACTAACTGACTGACTAATGAAAGCAAACATGCAAGCAAGCACACACCACACATACTATAATATAATAGTTAACCAGGCACACACATATCTGAATTTCTCCCCCTTTGGCATCATCAAAAAGAAGAGGGAGAACATGTTAATAATAGTGCTATATCATAGGAGCTTCATAATCTAGTCCGAGGGTGGAGGGTGTGGAGCATGTGACCCTCTAAGTAAATTCATCATTTCTTCAAACATCCTGGTTTGGGCGTCCAGAGCAGTAGTGTTTGCATCAAGAAAGGAGGTGACCCTTTGGAAAGACTGAGTGTGGGCAACATGGGAAATCCTCAAGTCAGTTACTTCATTGATAAGGGCATTCATTCTCTCCCCACACTTGTCTAGTCGGCTGTCTATTGAATCCAATCTATCAGTGATCATCTTAGAAAACCCATCAGGCAGTGCTTCATCAGGAAGTTCTAGTTGTAGAGGTTGATCTTCTTCATCTTCTTCACTATCCTCTTCGTCCTCTGAATTGACTTGTACTTAACCAGATTTGATCTTACGAACCAGAACACCATTTATTAGCTCATAGTGCATGTTCTTGCAAATTGTGGAGATGGAGTAAATGTCGTTCTCACGTACTGTGTGATATCGTTCTTTGGACAAGTCAATACCAGCTGCTTCAAAGATTGCTGTCAAAGCTGCTGCATATGGTAGAGTGCGGTTTGAATGCTGCATGCATGCCGATATGTGAAGCAATATAGTGGCAGGGAAATTGATTGGGAGACCCTCATTAGACAGAAAAATAGGAACATATGGAATTCAATTACTTTGTCTCTTCCACCACCCTTTGGTATTATAATGGTCGTCATCATGTGGTGTAGAATGCGCTGCATGGAGGGAAACCGGTTTGCATTTAGGCCGACCACGGACCTTTCTCCTGTTGTGCCCCTTAGGCACAAGCATGTGCTATGTTGATTTGATGATAGCAATGCTGTTTTGTTTTGATGATTGCAACATAGTGAGTGCATTATGATATTATGTTTTTATATGATGATGGCATGTTGATTTGAATGCATATCACTCATTATGTTCTGTGGAGAATGCAGGTGTATGACTGATATATTGGTTGTGCTTGATGTCTGCTCTGTGCGTTGCTTTTCTGTCTGCATGTAGTTTGATGACTAGCAAGTCTATACACTGCAGGGTAAAGCATTTCAGAGTCTTTACATCGTTCATGCATGTGCACAGTTCGTGGACAAAGTCTGCACATCGCCCTAGATTGCATTAGCAAGTCCATACATCATCAGGGCTCTTCATGCATGTGCATAGTCTATACATTGTGCATCTCGTTGTCAAGTCTGCACATTCATGAAGTCTGTACAGCCATCCACTTGAAGCATTTCTCAAAGTCCATACAATGCATCTTCTTAGCATCTCATTTAGAGTCTAAGGCATTGTCTATACACTGGACTCAAAGTGTGTACATTGCATTGCATTGGAAGTATGTACAACGGACTGCGTTAGGTAAAGTCTGTACATCATTGTAGCTGCATCGTCTCATGCAGCGTCTCATTCAAGTATGTACAGCCAGTGCATTACATTAAGTCTATACATTTGCACTGTAGATGCACGCACTCAAAGTACATAACTCTATACACTGCACTGTTCATGCACAGTGTCTGTGTCTCATGCATCGTCTATGCAATGTCCATACATTGCGTTTAAAGTTGGTACATCGGTCCGTCTCTGTTAGCGTCTAAGGCTTTGAGCAAAGTCTATACAGACCCCACCGTCTCATTCAACGTCTTAGGCTTGCCAAGTCCATACATCAGACTGTTCATGCAGTGTCTTGGTGAAGTCCACACATTGCTGTGGTGTATGCATCTCACAAGTCTATACACTCTTCGGTTGGCTTCAACTGAAGTCTGTACATTGGGAGCTTTACCGACGTTGCCTTGCCAAAGTCTACACATTGTGAATCTTCAAGTCTGTACAGACTTCGCCTTGTTTCAAATATGTACATCGTCAAGCTCTTTGGCAAAGTCTACACATTTAAAAGTCTATACATTTGTTTCAAAGGTGAACTCTATACATTGTGCATCCTTGGGTTAAAGTCCATTCATTGGAAGTCTGTACAGAGTTTCTCTTGGCTTTAAGATGAAGTCTGAACATTGCACAGTCTGTACATTGCTTCTTCAGTCTGCCTCGGCCAAGTCCATACATTGCTTGCTTAGCAGACTGTGAAGTCTATACATCGGTTGTTCAGCAGCAGACTGCTCAAGTCCATACATTGGCTACATCATATGCATTGAAGTCTGCACATTGCTGAATGCTCTTCAAGTGTGCATATTCGTTCTAAGGCATAGTCTATACATTGCATTGCATTGCATTCATCAGTTGTGAAGTCTGTACATCGAGTCAAAGTCTGCACATTGCATTCTCTTCAGCAAGTATGTTCAGCGAGTGACTTCATATATGAAGTATGTACATTGCACAGCACTACATATATGATGTCTATACATTGGGCAGAGATGCATAAAGTCTATACAGTGCCTCAGGTTGAGCAAGTCCATACAGTGGTCGGTGGAAAGTCTGTACATTTAGAAGTCTGTACATCCACCATCTTCCTCAGCGTCTCATGCATAAGTCTGTACAGTCAGTGCAGGTTAAGCATCATCTCATTTTGCGTCTCAGTTTGCAAACTCTATACATTGCTGCTGAACGCAAGTCTGTACACTGCACTGGAGCATGCATCTCATGCAAGTCTGTACATCACTTTTGACGAAGGGCATTGAAGTCTATACACTGGCTTTGAGCTGAAGTCTAGACATTCGCAAAGTCTATACATCAGACGAGTCTGCATAGGCCAAGTCCATACATTGTTAAGTGTATTGCATGCATCTTTTCTGAAGTCTATACATTGGTTTAGGCAGAGCAAGTCTGTACATCGCACAACATTCACACTTTCATTCTATTGTGCATCCTCTTCAAAACGAAGTGTGTACACTCATTGGCTAACTGTTGAAGTCTGTACACTCGATTGTTAACTTCAAGTCTATACACTCAAGCTGCATCTTGCCTGTACACACTTTGTTAACAGACTGAACGAAGTATATACATCCAACTGGTATCTTCTTATGTCTATCTGACAGGCTCTGCTCGTGGAGGCTAATGAATAGCACGTGATCCGAGGCTGAAGGACTGACAGGAAGCTAACACGTGGCCAAAAGTTATGGGCGAGAAATGTGGAAGTCACACGCGCCCAATGCTGCTCCTCTTGCTGGCTGCTGTTATAAAAGGAAGCCTTCGTCCACAGATGAAGGCTGATAAAAAGCAGTAGCAGCAATAGCAGAAGAGCAGAGTGTAGAGACTTCGATCCAGCAGAAGAGAAGAAGAAGAAAAAGAAAGAGAAAGAGAGACCGAGAGTTGAGAAGAAGAGATCAGCTGAAGATTGTCTCATCTGGACCGTGGATCAAATCCAGGCCAGTCAGCTCTTGTAGAGAGCCACATTTGTGCTTCATTTCATTACAGCTCTCCGGTGCTGTTTTGCTTCCCTTTTGTGTTTTCCTTTTATCCTTTCTTCAAGCTATTAGTCAGCGGGGTTTGCAGAGGTGCTGCCTCTGGACGGGTAAGCTGTAATCCCCAGCAGTTTGCAGTGGTGGATTCCACTGGACAGCAAGATGTGTTGCTCAGCAGGCGAGGAGGATTCCTCGGACGACAAGCTGTGTTGCCCAGCGGATTGTAGGCAAGCTGTGATGCCCAGCGGTTCAAGCTGTGAGTCAGCAGTAAGCCACACTCGGGTTGAGTGTGGGGTGGATGTAGGTCTGGAGGACCGAACCACCTAAAAACCCCTTGTGCATTGTGGTTTGAATGCTTATGGTTTGCTTCCGCTAGATGTTTGCGTAGGGACGCTCCAAGTGCTTGCTTACAGGTTCAATAGAAGTTTAACTAGTATTTCAGATTTGGTAAATTTGTCTAGTTAGCATTCTAGATTTTATTTGAGCGAAATTTTAGTTTGGGCGAAGTTTTTAAATGGCATATATTCATTCACCCCCCCTCTGAATACATAGCACCGAACCCAACACTTGGTATCAGAGCGGGTCTCTGATCTATCAGATCTAACAATCTGCAGAGGATCCTGCTAGTTTTGGTGCATTTCAGAGTGGATCTCTTGTGCTTGTTGTTTTGTTTCACTGTCTTAGTGCTTTACTTTGCTTATTTGATTTTGCTGCATTTCCTGTCATTTGTCTTACTGCGCTGAATCTGTCTGCCACTTGTTCAAATGGGTCGTCCTCCGGTTTATGATGGTTCTAACTTTGAAAGTTGGCTTGGAGGCCTAGCTGTATACATAGACTCAATTGATCCACATTTGTGGAGTCTTATATCTAAAGGCCCACACCGTTTACCTAAAGATCAGACCAATTGGTCTAGTGAGGACAACTCTAAGAATCGCGATAATACAATAGTTCTTAATATCTTGAGAGCTGTAGTTAATACTGATGTGTATCCTTTTGTTCTCAGGTACAATTCTGGAAAAGAGATATATGACAAAGTTATCTCTGCGCATAACCAACAGAATGATAGCTGTTTGATGGCCAACCAGGAAAATGAAGATTCTTCATCCGAGGTAAGCTCTTAATCTGGAGAACTTTCAATTGATGACCTATGGAATATAAATGAGGAACTTAATAATAGATGTGAACAATTTAAATCTGAGAATAAAAGATTGAAAAAGAAATGTGATGAGATAACTTTGAAAGTTCCTTGTAAAAATTGTCCAGATCTGAAACAATCTTATGATGCATGTATGTTAGATGTTCAGAATTTTCAGGAACAAAATGGTTCTCTAAAACCTGGAAATCAAACATGTCTGGACAAGATATCAGAACTTGAGAATCACCTGAATGAGAAGAAAAATGAACATCTAAGAAGCATGCAAGAACTGACTCAAGTCAATTCTGAATTGGATAAACTGAAACTTGAGAATGAAGAATTTCAAAAGAAAATTGAAAATCTTATGGGTAGAATAAATGAAATCAATGGGAAGACTTCACATTCTTCTTCTGCTGAATTAAACTGTGATATGTGCTCAGCTCTAAGAGAACGAAATGAGGATCTTTATAGTGAGAATGAATGGTTGAACAAACAAATAGTCTCACTTAAAGAAGATCACAAAAACTTGGTCGCTGAGAAAATTAATGTGGAAGAAAGAGAAGAGGAACTAATTGAAATATTGGAGCAAATATCTGGAAGAGAGAGATGTGCTAATAATGAAATTCAGGATAAAAATATTGAGGAAGAAAACACTGAATTAAAAGCTGAAGTTGAAAAATTGAAATGGTTAAATACTGGCTTATCTGAAAAACTTCTCACCACAGAAAAGGGAAAAGCTATTTGTAATGAAGAATCAAAAATTTTGAACAATCTTGAACAAGAAATTGAGAAGTACAAAACTGCAAATAAAGTTTTAAGCGAATGTGTAAATTGTAGTGAACAGGAGATAGCCAGTTATGAGCTTCATATTGCCAGCTCGGAAGATAAAATTCATAATCTGGAAACTTTAGCAATTGAGTCTGCTAAGAGTGAAGGAAAAATGAAAGATGTTATGAAAAGTGAGAATAAGAACTCTAAAAGGGGGATAAGCTGTAATTCTGATGTCAAGAAAATCACTAGAAACCAGCTATACACTACCTTTGTGCATAGTTCTGATGTAGCTGGTACCTCAAGTCAATCCCCAAAATAAAATAAAAATGAGAAATCATCTTCAAAATCTATCTTTCAGTTCAAAGCCCAGAAAATTGAAAAGCAAACAAAATCTGTTGAGAATAATCAGAAATTGAAAAGAAAGAGTCAAACAAAGAAGGCTAAGAATATTTCTGGTTGTACTCTGAAATTTGTTAGCTCTGCTGAATGTAATGCAAAATGCTCATGCTTCATGCACTCATTCACATGCATCTAGTCAATCTGTTAGTAATCATGTCATCAAGAAATCACAAGTGGCATGTCACTATTTTGGCAAGATAGGACATGTAATGGATGACTGCAGACTGTTGATTGAAGATGAGCATGCTAGTGAAGCAATGCATTCTAAGAATTCATCCGACAGAAACCATGCCATTAAGAAATCTGTTGCATATTGTTACTACTGTGGTAGGCGTGGTCATCTAATGAATGCATGCTTTAAAATGAAAGAAGACAATAATGTGAACTCTAGATTTTTCACACATGCTCATGGCCCACATAGATATGAATCTACTTCAGGTCAGCATATCATCTGTTTCAATTGCAACAAGTCTGGACACAAGGCAAATGAGTGCTGGACAAGAAATTCTTGGGGTAACAAGAACTCAAGAGACAAGCATCTTGGGTGTCTTAAATGTGGTAAGCATGGGCATGCAGTCAAGGACTGCTGGCATGCTCAGGGAAAACATTTTAATTCCAAATTTGTTAAATTCCCTCCAAATAGAAATTTTCCTGGTAGAAATAAAACTGATTTTAAAGAAAAGAATTTTGGATGTTTTGAATGTGGAAAACCTGGTCACCGAGCTTCTGAATACTGGTGGGCAGGTAATGGTAAGTCAAAATTTCCTGCTCCCAATGCTGCTAGTAAGAAACAAAATGTCCATGTAAACAACAGAACATTTCATACTAAGTTTCATAGGTCTCATGCTGCTGTTGATATGCACCATAGGACCAGAAAATCTGCTGTTTCATGTAGATATTGTGGTAAACTTGGTCACTCTATGGATAATTATTTTCTGATGAAATTTGATGACCATGTTGCTAAGAAACTGTTTAGAACACCTGATAGAGGTAGTGTAGGACCCAAGACTGCTTGGGTCCCTACAGGATCAAATTGATTGACATGCTGCAGGTGTGCCTTGGGTCAAAGAATAAACAGGGGTTAACAGATCAAGGCACTCAAATGGAAACCCCAGGATCCTACCTTTCTGGTCAGTTCTGAACTTTGTTTAAATCTCATAATCTGAAAATGCTGATTTATCTTGTTTAAAATTCTATTATCTGAAATTATTGTTTTGCTTGTTTGATTTCAGATGGCTTCTTCATGTCTAGCTGATCAGTCTGCATTCCAGACTCAGCTACTGAGTTTTAATTCTGCATATATGATGCTCTTGTCTCTTGCCATTTATTGCATATGCTCATAAGATGCTGAATGCACTGCACAATCATGTTTGTTGTCGATGCATACCTTGTACTGAGCTTGAATGATTCATCTAGTGCATAGAGTTGATGCATGTGTCTTCTGTCAATGCATTGCATGCTTGTTGTTAAATGCATAAATTGCACTATTTTTAAATGGGTCATTTAGTACACACAGTCAATGCATGTGTCTTATGTCTGCATACATCATTTGCATGACTGTCATTGATGCTGTTCAATGCATGTAGGACTGCTTTATGATTGCATTGTCTTGCATAACCCTGTTATATTGATGCGCTCGACAGTCGTCGTTTAAAAATGCCGTGCCACACAAATTTTAAAATTTATAACCGCACTCACTCACTCGAATGATTTTGAAAATACGAGTACAGTGGTGAATACGAGTCGATCCCACGGGGAGAGAATATTTGATTTTAGCTCAAGTTGGAAATACCCTTATGTTTGGAAAATCAAATTTTATTTGTGGAGTGCGATTATCACTAAAGAAATTGAAATTGTAACTTTAAATATCAAGAGAAAAGTAAAGGAATAATTAGCCAATTGAAGAACGCCGTCGTTTCCTTGCCGAGCCTTTGATGAAGATCGCTCCGCCTTGGAAGTCGACGTCGTGAGATGATTAGAAGAAGATCACCGCTTTGGGTGTGTATGAGGGACTTATGAAGAGATGTAGATAGAAACAAACACAACTTGAAAATACAACAGAATTTTGTTGAAATAAGGGTTTGGAAGAAAAAGAATAACACACAATCTAGATGGAATTTGAAAAAATAGAAAACATGAAAGTTGTAGAGAATTGAAACATGAAGAACTTTTATGAAGAACACAAAAATATAAAATGAGAGGAAGACAATGAAAAACTAGAAAAATCAAACTCTAATGTTGCTGGTGAACAGTAACTGACAGAAAAATAGAACCGTAAAGAATTAATTCTAGAGCTAAAACTAAGAAGAATTTGACAAAGTGCAAGAAGAACAAAAGTTATATCTACAAGAGAGGAACAACGTTTATGAAGAACTCAGAGTAAAATTAAGAAGGGAAAGGCTTTAAAATAAAGAAATAGCAGAAGGTATCACCACGGATGAACAGTAATCACATAAAATAGCACTTAAGTAAACTGGAAATAACTTCTAATCTAGAGAGAATTGGAAGAAATGATGAAGAGAGAAGTTGAAGAAAACTTAAAAACGAACAACTTTCATGAAGACAAGAATTTGAAATAGGGATCACAACAATAAGTAATTGGACTAAGAAAAGACTGAATGCTCAAACCAAACTTTCATTAAAACAAATTCAACTTACAACTTTTTCATCAAATGATCTTACAAACAACACCTTATGAAACCAAACTAAGGCCAACATGAAATAACTTCAAGAACACAAAGAACTCTTAGCAATCCATAGCTTCCTACTCCTAAGCTAACCTCTCTTCTTCACAACCTCTCTCCATTATAAATGAATGCCCTTTATATAGGGTCACATATAACACCTTAGATAGTGTGAACATTTTACCAATGTGAATCAACCAAATGGCTGCTATTTTGACCCAATTTGTGTGCTAACATGTTTTGCACACGTTTTCCATTTTTATGGAATTTTTTCAGATTTTTCTGGCCTCCTTTCTCTTCCTTTCTCTCTCTTTTTCTCTCTTTCTCTTTCTTTCTCTCTCTGGCGGTCCGTTGCGCCGCCTCCGCGTGGACCCGCCATGCGCCGACCTGCCGTCCAGCACTCGCCCCTTCGCCGTCCACCGCGTGGCCCCACCGGGCTGCCTACCTCGTCGCCACGACCCCCCCTCCCCCTTCGCCCCTTCGCCGACCTCGTCGCCCGTACGCGGGCGGCGAAGGCGGGAAGGGGGCGGGGGCGGTTTTTTTAAACTTTTTTTTTGTTTTGTTTAATTATATTATATATATACATATCTAGTATATATAAGTATATATCTCATATATAAGTATAGAAAATTCAAAAAAATATCAAATAATTATTTTTTTTCTCTAATTTTTTCTCTATTCTTTCTTGAACAAGTCCTTGGGCTTTTGGCTCAGTTTAACATATAAATTTATTTTTTTTTCTTTCTTTATTTTTTTCTTTTTTTTTGTTTCTCTTTCCTCGTACCGAGTGCCTGCATAAATATATAAAAATCGTTATTAAAATTATTTAATTTCAAAAAATTAAACATTTGATTCAAAATCAATAGTAAGTGTGAGAAGTGTATATTTATTATTATTTAAGCTCATAAAAATGCGGATAATCATGAATTAAAACGTAAAAATACACACTTATCATATATCAAATGGTATGTTACTAAAAGGTAGGGAAATCTGCCCGGAGGTTTCTACCATGTGTGAGATGGTCTTTGAGACCGGGTTCTCCGCCTAGTACCATGGGTCCTATCTTCATGTAGAGCAGTGTCCTGCATATAATTAAAATTTGAAAAATCTAAAAAGAAATAACTTGGGCGCATAAAATTAAAATGATTACATACTTGTCTCATGTTTCATTGCTGCATAGTTTGCATATAGAGCAGTGTGCTGCATAGCATATCTTTTCGCATCATGGTGTCAGGGGGAGTTGAGAGCTTAGTTCATCATATTGAATCCTTGCTACTTATCACTGTCCCTATTGAATTCATTCGTATTCTTTGAGAATCAGATGCATTGGACCATAATGCTTGTTGCTATCTTTTCCCCATCATTTTCACTGAGCAACAGCAACTGTTTCTGGTTTAGTATATTGAGTTGTGATTAATGCAATTGTTCACTTATAAGAATCACTCTTACAAATTGAAAGGAACTAAAGGTTTAACCTTTATAAATTAGAGAGTTAAGTGTCTGCACTTCAGAATTTGAGATAAAAGAAAACGTTTATAGCTCTTAATCTTTGTCTCATGGCTAAAATAGGAAAAGTTTTTTTTATAATGCCTAAACGTGTTGAACTAGAAATGTCTAGAACAGGTGAATAAGAGTATGTAATGATTTTTTAAACAATCACTCTAAAAGAAATAAGGGCAGCAGTAAATAAGATCACAAATGTAAAGAACTGAACATTGTGACAAAGCAATGGTTGATTGCATTGAGAAACTGTGAACTCCTCCAAAGAAGCAGAAAAATTCACATGTCATGAAGTGCTTTAGACTATCTCTGTTCATAGGGTCAAATCTATAGGGGGAGTCCTCACCAAGTAACTGGGGGTACTGGCCTCTGATCAAGGTGTGCCCTTAACGTTAAAAGTGAAGACTATTCCTTGTAGGTCTTGATCTGAAATAGGTCTTGTAGTTTATGCCTAGTAACTAGGGGTACCTGCCTCTGATCAAGGTGTACACCTAATGTCAATAGCATAAATGCCACAGATCTACTCACTTAGTTTAGTTTCAGAAAAATTGAAAAATGAAAAACAAACTGCTGTAACCCTTTGAAATCGAAAGTCAATGAGTGAAAATTATTTTTATTAATACATATTCAAGTTGCCTTTCTTGAACTTCCATGTTTAAACACAAAAGGGTATTATTTCAGACTTATCTATTAATACCATGTGCCTTAGATTCATTGCTATAAACGAAGTCTATAAACTCTTTTTCAAGGGTTAGGTGTTTTACTATAGATTTATCATTGTTAAACCTGAATTTTTGAAAATTGTATGCTACTGATTCTTATACTATAACAGTTGTTTATAATCATGCTCCCTTTCTTAACCTATGCTTATGCTGTTGTCAAGTGACCCTCCTATGCTTATCTGTCCAAATTCCTTCTCAAATGGGGAGCTATTATTTAGGGGGAGAAATAATTCAGGGGCAGTCATACCTTCAGGGGGAGTTTATTGCATGCATACTGCCATGTTGCACTCTTGTTTATACTATTTTTTTCTCTTTTTGATTATGTCAAAGGGGGAGAAAATTTTGTGTGTGACTCACTGTCACAGTGTGTTGCCATCATCAAAAAGGGGGAGAATGTTGTGCCCCTTAGGCATAAACATGTGCTATGTTGATTTCATGATAGCAATGCTGTTTTGTTTTGATGATTGCAACACAGTGAGTGCATTATGATATTATGTTTTTATATGATGATGTCATGTTGATTTGAATGCATATCACTCATTATGTTCTGTGGAGAATGCAGGTGTATGACTGATATATTGGTTGTGCTTGATGTCTGCTCTGTGCGTTGCTTTTCTATCTGCATGTAGTTTGATGACTAGCAAGTCTATACACTGCATGGTAAAGCATTTCAGAGTCTTTACATCGTTCATGCATGTGCACAGTTCGTGGACAAAGTCTGCACATCGCCCTAGATTGCATTAGCAAGTCCATACATCATCAGGGCTCTTCATGCATGTGCATAGTCTATACATTGTGCATCTCGTTGTCAAGTCTGCACATTCATGAAGTCTGTACAGTCATCCACTTGAAGCATTTCTCAAAGTCCATACAATGCATCTTCTTAGCATCTCATTTAGAGTCTAAGGCATTGTCTATCCACTGGACTCAAAGTGTATACATTGCATTGCATTGGAAGTATGTACAACGGACTACGTTAGGCAAAGTCTGTACATCACTGTAGCTACATCGTCTCATGCAGCGTCTCATTCAAGTATGTACAGCCAGTGCATTACATTAAGTCTATACATTTTCACTGTAGATGCACGCACTCACTATCACAGTGTGTTGCCATCATCAAAAAGGGGGAGAATGTTGTGCCCCTTAGGCACAAGCATGTGCTATGTTGATTTGATGATAGCAATGCTGTTTTTTTTTATGATTGCAACACAGTGAGTGCATTATGATATTATGTTTTTATATGATGATGTCATGTTGATTTGAATGCATATCACTCATTATGTTCTGTGGAGAATGCAGGTGTATGACTGATATATTGGTTGTGCTTGATGTCTGCTCTGTGCGTTGCTTTTCTATCTGCATGTAGTTTGATGACTAGCAAGTCTATACACTGCATGGTAAAGCATTTCAGAGTCTTTACATCGTTCATGCATGTGCACAGTTCGTGGACAAAGTCTGCACATCGCCCTAGATTGCATTAGCAAGTCCATACATCATCAGGGCTCTTCATGCATGTGCATAGTCTATACATTGTGCATCTCGTTGTCAAGTCTGCACATTCATGAAGTCTGTACAGTCATCCACTTGAAGCATTTCTCAAAGTCCATACAATGCATCTTCTTAGCATCTCATTTAGAGTCTAAGGCATTGTCTATCCACTGGACTCAAAGTGTATACATTGCATTGCATTGGAAGTATGTACAACGGACTACGTTAGGCAAAGTCTGTACATCACTGTAGCTACATCGTCTCATGCAGCGTCTCATTCAAGTATGTACAGCCAGTGCATTACATTAAGTCTATACATTTTCACTGTAGATGCACGCACTCACTATCACAGTGTGTTGCCATCATCAAAAAGGGGGAGAATGTTGTGCCCCTTAGGCACAAGCATGTGCTATGTTGATTTGATGATAGCAATGCTGTTTTTTTTTATGATTGCAACACAGTGAGTGCATTATGATATTATGTTTTTATATGATGATGTCATGTTGATTTGAATGCATATCACTCATTATGTTCTGTGGAGAATGCAGGTGTATGACTGATATATTGGTTGTGCTTGATGTCTGCTCTGTGCGTTGCTTTTCTATCTGCATGTAGTTTGATGACTAGCAAGTCTATACACTGCATGGTAAAGCATTTCAGAGTCTTTACATCGTTCATGCATGTGCACAGTTCGTGGACAAAGTCTGCACATCGCCCTAGATTGCATTAGCAAGTCCATACATCATCAGGGCTCTTCATGCATGTGCATAGTCTATACATTGTGCATCTCGTTGTCAAGTCTGCACATTCATGAAGTCTGTACAGTCATCCACTTGAAGCATTTCTCAAAGTCCATACAATGCATCTTCTTAGCATCTCATTTAGAGTCTAAGGCATTGTCTATCCACTGGACTCAAAGTGTATACATTGCATTGCATTGGAAGTATGTACAACGGACTACGTTAGGCAAAGTCTGTACATCACTGTAGCTACATCGTCTCATGCAGCGTCTCATTCAAGTATGTACAGCCAGTGCATTACATTAAGTCTATACATTTTCACTGTAGATGCACGCACTCACTATCACAGTGTGTTGCCATCATCAAAAAGGGGGAGAATGTTGTGCCCCTTAGGCACAAGCATGTGCTATGTTGATTTGATGATAGCAATGCTGTTTTTTTTTATGATTGCAACACAGTGAGTGCATTATGATATTATGTTTTTATATGATGATGACATGTTGATTTGAATGCATATCACTCATTATGTTCTATGGAGAATGTAGGTGTATGACTGATATAATTGTTGTGCTTGATGTCTGCTCTGTGCGTTGCTTTTCTGTTTGCATGTAGTTTGATGACTAGCAAGTCTATACACTGCAGGGTAAAGCATTTCAGAGTCTTTACATCGTTCATGCATGCACAGTTCGTGGACAAAGTCTGCACATCGCCCTAGATTGCATTAGCAAGTCCATACATCATCAGGGCTCTTCATGCATGTGCATAGTCTATACATTGTGCATCTCGTTGTCCAGTCTGCACATTCATGAAGTCTGTACAGCCATCCACTTGAAGCATTTCTCAAAGTCCATACAATGCATCTTCTTAGCATCTCATTGAGAGTCTAAGACATTGTCTATACACTGGACTCAAAGTGTGTACATTGCATTGCATTGGAAGTATGTACAACGGACTGCGTTAGGCAAAGTCTGTACATCACTGTAGCTGCATCGTCTCATGCAGCGTCTCATTCAAGTATGCACAGCCAGTGCATTACATTAAGTCTATACATTTGCACTGTATATGCACGCACTCAAAGTGCATAAGTCTATACACTGCACTGTTCATGCACAGTGTCTGTGTCTCATGCATCGTCTATGCAATGGCCATACATTGCGTTTAAAGTTTGTACATCGGTCCGTCTCTGTTAGCGTCTAAGGCTTTGAGCAAAGTCTATACAGACCCCACCGTCTTATTCAGCGTCTTAGGCTTGCTAAGTCCATACATCGGACTGTTCATGCAGTGTCTTGGTGAAGTCCACACATCGCTGTGGTGTATGCATCTCACAAGTCTATACACTCTTCGGTTGGATTCAACTGAAGTCTGTACATTGGGAGCTTTACCGACGTTGCCTTGCCAAAGTCTACACACTGTGAATCTTCAAGTCTGTACAGACTTCGCCTTGTTTCAAGTCTGTACATCGTCCAGCTCTTTGGCAAAGTCTACACATTTAAAAGTCTGTACATTTGTTTCAAAGGCGAACTCTATACATTGTGCATCCTTGGGTTAAAGTCCATTCATTGGAAGTCTGTACAGAGTTTCTCTTGGCTTTAAGATGAAGTCTGAACATTGCATAGTCTGTACATTGCTTCTTCAGTCTGCCTCAGCCAAGTCCATACATTGCTTGCTTAGTAGACTGTGAAGTCTATACATCGGTTGTTCAGCAGCAGACTGCTCAAGTCCATACATTGGCTGCAACATATGCATTGAAGTCTGCACATTGCTGAATGCTCTTCAAGTGTGCATATTCGTTCTAAGGCATAGTCTATACATTGCATTGCATTGCATTCATCAGTTGTGAAGTCTGTACATCGAGTCAAAGTCTGCACATTACATTCTCTTCAGCAAGTATGTACAGCGAGTGACTTCATATATGAAGTATGTACATTGTACAGCATTGCATATATGATGTCTATACATTGGGCAGAGACGCATAAAGTGTATACAGTGCCTCAGGCTGAGCAAGTCCATACAGTGGTCGGTGGAAAGTCTGTACATTTGAAGTCTGTACATCCACCGTCTTCCTCAGCGTCTCATGCATAAGTCTGTACAGTCAGTGCAGGTTAAGCATCGTCTCATTTTGCATCTCAGTTTGCAAAATCTATACATTGCTGCTGAACGCAAGTCTGTACACTGCACTGGAGCATGCATCTCATGCAAGTCTGTACATCGCTTTTGACGAAGGGCATTGAAGTCTATACACTGGCTTTGAGCTGAAGTCTAGACATTCGCAAAGTCTATACATCAGACGAGTCTGCATAGGCCAAGTCCATACATTGTTAAGTGTATTGCATGCATTTGTTCTGAAGTCTATACATTGGTTGAGGCAGAGCAAGTCTGTACATCGCACAACATTCACACTTTCATTCTATTGTGCATCCTCTTCAAAACGAAGTGTGTACACTCGTTGGCTAACTGTTGAAGTCTGTACACTCGATTGTTAACTTCAAGTCTATACACTCAAGCTGCATCTTGCCTGTACACACTTTGTTAACAGACTGAACCAAGTATATACATCCAACTGATATCTTCTTATGTCTGTCTGACAGGCTCTACTCGTGGAGGCTAATGAATAGCACGTGATCCGAGGCTGAAGGACTGACAGGAAGCTGACACGTGGCCAAAAGTTCTGGGCGGGAAATGTGGAAGTCACACGCGCCCAGTGCTGCTCCTCTTGCTGGCTGCTGTTATAAAAGGAAGCCTTTGTGCACAGATGAAGGCTGATAAAAAGCAGTAGCAGCAATAGCAGAAGAGCAGAGTGCAGAGACTTCGATCCAGCAGAAGAGAAGAAGAAGAAAAAGAAAGAGAAAGAGAGATCGAGAGTTGAGAAGAAGAGATCAGCTGAAGATTGTCTCAATTGGACCGTGGATCAAATCCAGGCCAGTCAGCTCTTGTAGAGAGCCACATTTGTGCTTCATTTCATTACAGCTTTCCGGTGCTATTTTGCTTCCCTTTTGTGTTTTCCTTTTATCCTTTCTTCAAGCTGTTAGTCAGCGGGGTTTGCAGAGGTGCTACCTCTGGACGGGTAAGCTATAATCCCCAGCGGTTTGCAGTGGTGGATTCCATTGGACAGCAAGCTGTGTTGCTCAGCGGGTGAGGAGGATTCCTCGGACGGCAAGCTGTGTTGCCCAGCGGATTGTAGGCAAGCTGTGATGCCCAGCGGTTCAAGCTGTGAGTCAGCAGTAAGCCACACTCGGGTTGAGTGTGGGGTGGATGTAGGTCTGGAGGACCGAACCACCTAAAAACCCCTTGTGCATTGTGGTTTGAATGCTTATGGTTTGGTTCCGCTAGATGTTTGCGTAGGGGCGCTCCAAGTGCTTGCTTACAGGTTCAATAGAACTTTAACTAGTATTTCAGATTTGGTAAATCTGTCTAGTTAGCATTCTAGATTTTATTTGAGCGAAATTTTAGTTTGGGCGAAGTTTTTAAATGGCATATATTCATTCACCCCCCCTCTGAATACATAGCACCGAACCCAACATCTCCCATTTCCTCAGAGGTCATCACTTGATAGACCTCTTCTTCATCAAAGTCAAGATCACCAAATGTGTAACCTTCATGATATGGTAAACTAAGAGCATTACCCACAAATTCAGGTGTCAAGGTGATCACTTCACCATTTACAACAGTAAACTGCTTGTTTGCCTTGATTGTCATATTGCCATAGAACTGAATCACCAATTTGTAATAAACCTGACGGTGTGCAGACATGAAATGATCAAGATTAGGTTGACTACAGATTATATCCACTAAGCCTGGCAAGAATTCAACCAGATTCATAAAATCTACTGCACGAGAGCGGAGAATATTTCTGTGAGCAGCTTTGTTACCGGAGGCCGTGGCTTGTGATTTCATTGCTTCTCGCTCTTTGTCTTTGGATCGTATCTCTCTTGCGCGGATGGAACTCTCTCGCAGACGAGCAGAGCGGCTGGATTCCTCCCCCTGACGAGAAGACCGCCGTTTGGGTGCCATCTGAACCACCGGACAAATCAGAAACAATAGAGGCTTCCTAGATCGTGTTGGTTCGAGAAGGGGAGCCCCTCACGCAGAAATAACTACTCTCCAAACACCATGGCCTTACCTCAGAAGATCTGGGAGGAAGATGGATGCTTACGGACGCAGCCAAGAGAGAACCTGCGAGTAGCCACCGGTTAGATCTCGCCTTTAGGGCTGGAGCGGCTTTGGGTTGCAAGAGAGGGTTTCAAGGCTTCCAAGAGGTGGTGGCTGGTCGATCTAGGGGGCTGGGGCTTTAAAATAGCGTTAGGGTTGAAGATTAGGGCGTTCACGCCCTTTCCGAAACGGAACGATTCGTGTTTTATCGCGACCGTCCGTAATGGGTCGACCCACGGGTAGACCGAGCCCCGGTTTTGAGCGAACTGACAGGGGGTCGACCCATCCCCTGTTTTGATGGAGATTTCCTTTAAAATGAAGACTCGGAGTACCAAGGAGGATAGGCTCAATTCCCCAATGATTAAAACATATGAAGGTCAAGGAAATAAGATATATTTGAGGTTTGAATCATTTGGGGAGGATGTTTCAAGGAAATGGTAGATTCCCTTAGAAGTTTATTTACCATACTCTCCATAGTTCAGATTTCGATTGATCAGCTCCACAGCGATGCACTTATTGAACCAAAAAAAAATAGTGTGGCCATAGAAGAGTGCAAAGAAAGGGTTCATACATATTTAATAGAAGAAATGCAATTCATACAAAGATGGAGATTTCACATAATTCAATTTATTTGCAATTCAAGCAAAATGGTGCATATGCATGAAGAAGGAGACCCATCGAATGCAACTATATGAAAGACACAAATGCATGATATGCATGCTAGCAACACTAAGTATGATGCAAAATGCAGAACCTCAAGAATCCGACTCCTCTATTCTACAAACCCCTAACTCTCTCCTGAAAGATGTAAATTTTTCCTCATTTAGTGGTTTGGTAAATATGTCGGCAATTTGATTATTTGTTTCAATGAATTTTATTTCAACATCACCCTTACTAACATGATCACGAATGAAATGATGCCTAATTTTGATATGCTTCGTTCTAGAGTGATGAATCGGATTTTTTGACAAGTTTATAGCAGAGGTGTTATCACACAAAATTAAGGTGTTTTTGAAGGAGATGCTGTAGTCAATCAATTGTTGTTGGATCCAAAGCACCTGGGCAATGCAACTACCAAGAGCCACATATTCGGCTTCGGCGGTTGACAAGGCCACTGAATTTTATTTCTTGGAGGCCCATGAGACCATGCATCCCCCAAGAAACTGGCAATACCCGCTGGTGCTTTTTCGATCCACTTTACAACCCACATAATCGGCGTCAGAATAAGCAATCAGTTCAAAGCTCGAATTACGCGAAAACCATAAGCCTAAATGTACTGAACCAGCAATATATCTAAAAATACGTTTCACGGCCGACATGTGTGTTTCTTTCGGATCGGACTGAAATCTCGCACACAAGCAAACTTCAAACTGAATGTCGGGCCGGCTGGCAGTTAAATACAACAGTGATCCTATCATACTTCTAAAGAGCTTTTGATCCATGGATTTACCTTTCTCATCTTGATTGAGTTTGATTGAGGTTGACATGGGTGTGGGTTGAGGTTTCACCTTGCTGAAATTGTACTTTGTGAGTAAGTCTCGAGCATACTTCCTTTGGCATATGAAGATACCATCCACCATTTGTTTGACCTGCAAGCCCAAGAAGAAGGTCAATTCTCCCATCATACTCATTTCAAACTCACCTTGCATAAGTTTGGCAAAATTTTCACTCAAGGTGACGTCAGTAGAACCAAAAATTATGTCATCGACATATACTTGAACAATTAAAACTTTCTTACCATTTACTTTGGTAAACAAGGTTTGATCAATGTTACCACGTTTGAACCCATTGTCGACAAGGAAAGAACTCAGCCTCTCGTACCAAGCGCGGGGAGCTTGTTTCAACCCGTAAAGCGTCTTGTCCAATTTGTAAACATAATCTGGATATGCGTGATCTTCAAATCCTGGAGGCTGCTCTACATACACATCCTTCTGTATAAAGCCATTCAAAAACACACTTTTCACATCCATTTGAAAAAGTTTAATATCATGATGGCATGCAAATGCTAAAAGAATTCTTACAGCCTCAAGTCTTGCCACAGGGGCAAAAGACTCATCAAAGTCAATTCCTATCTCTTGGCTATAGCCTTTGGCTACAAGCCTGGCCTTATTCCTAATTACCACTCCTTGATCATTTAACTTGTTTTGGAAAATCCATTTGGTTCCGATCACGGAGTGGCTTTTAGGACGTGGCACAAGGAACCACACTTTGTTCCTTTGGAACTGGTGTAGTTCATCCTGCATGGCTAAGATCCAGGAATTATCCTTTAAGGCTTCATCAAGAGAGTGTGGTTCAAATTGAGAGAACAATGCTAGATAATCCAAATTGTCAACTTCCCTTGATGAAGATCGAGTTTTCACTCTATCTTCTACATTACCAATCACATTCTCGGGAGGATGGCTTTTGTGGAAAATCCATTGTCGAGGAAGCTGCTGTCCTTGTTGATTTTCATTATCCTTGCTTTCTGATCCTTCTCCTAGAGTTGCTTGACCTTGTGCTCCCTTTGGTGGAATCTCTTCACTGGTTTCTTCTTCTTCATCCTGCAATTTTGAGCTTTTATCAACATTCTCATTCCATGATTCATCTATAATAACATGAGGGCTCTCCTATACAACAATAGTTCTCAGGTTATAAACCCGATATGCTCTAGAAGTAAGAGAGTACCCAAGAAAGATTCCGCGATCACTTTTTGCATCGAATTTGCCCAAATCAGATTTTCCATTATTAAGAATATAGCAAATTGATCCAAATGGTTTCAAGTGAGAGATATTGGGCTTCTCACCTTTAAAGAGTTCATATGGGGTTTTTCTCAAGATTGGTCTTACCATAGCTCAGTTTATGATGTAGCATGCCGTGCTAACGGCTTCCGCCCAAAAGTATCTAGGAAGGTTGTTCTCGCTTAGCATTGTCCGAGCCATCTCAATAAGGGTTATGTTCTTTCTCTCTACGATGCCATTTTGTTCTGGAGTTCTTGGTGCTGAAAATGTATGCGAGTATCCGTGCTCCCTACAAAATTCATCAAAATCAGTGTTCTCGAACTCCTTACCATGATCACTTTGAATTCTCTTGATGGAACATCCCTTCTCAATCTCCACTTTCCTGCAAAAACCTTCAAACTCCTTCAAAGCATCATTTTTATGTGACAAAAAGTATACCCAACAAAATCGTGAGAAGTCATCTACAATGACAAAGCCATATAACTTACCACCTAGACTGTGAGTTCTACTAGGACCAAACAAATCAATATGAAGAACTTCAAGAGGCCTAGTGGTAGTCACATCATTCTTGCTTTTGAAAGAGGCTCTTGTTTGCTTACCTTTGTTGCATGCCTCACACACTTTGTCAGGTTCAAACTTCAGCCTTGGCATCCCAACAACTAAATCATTTCTGGACAACTTTGAAAGAACGTTAAAACTGGCATGCCCAAGACGGCGATGCCACAACCAAGCATTGTCAGAGTTATTTGCAACTAAGCAAAGATTATTGTGTGATGTGTCATCTAAGTCTATCATATATACATTATTTTGTCTAACGCCTATGAACATTATTTCTTGTGTGGTTTTATTTACAACAGTGCAGTGCGTGGAGTCAAAAATCACATTGCACCCTTTATCGCAAAGTTGACTAATACTAAGTAAGTTATGATTGAGACCTTTAACCAACAAAATATTTTCCACACTATGAGGAGATCCCTTACCAATCTTACCTTCTCCAATGATTTTTCCTTTGTCCTTGCCCCCGAAGGCAACAAGTCCACCATCCTTTTCCTTGAGGTCTGCAAAGATTTCTTTGTTTCCGGACATGTGTCGCGAGCATCTGCTATCGAGGTACCATTTGTTTCTTTGAGCCTTCATGCAGACCTACATATCATCAAAACAAGAAGACTTCTATGATTTTGGTACCCAAGCTTGCTTGGGTCCATATCGGTTAGAAGCTCTTGATCTATTCAACCACATTGATTTTCTTGCAAATTGTTTCTCATCAGCCAACATTAACCTACATGTATATATGGTGTGACCATACATTCCACAGTAGAAACATGAAACAACCTTTTTGTTATGATTTCTTTTCTTGTAATCATTCACGAATGGTTTGTGAGCCGGAATGTATTTCTCACTCTTTTTATGTGAAGAACATGATGAAGATGATGCATTAGAATTCACAAATGAAGTTTGAGTTTTGTTTACAAAAGCTTTCTGGTTGCATGGCTCATAGCCTAGTCCTTCCTTTCTAAAATTTACTCTCATTCCTAGCATGGTGTCTAGATTTTGCTTCCCTTTGACAAATCTGGCTAGTGAATCTTTCAGATCTTTCACCTCATCCATTAAAACCCCTTTTTCTTCTTCAAGTTCCATTTTATCCTTTTCCAAGGCTTGGACTTTAGCATTCACTTCTTCAATGGCATTCATGGATTTTTCATCATTATGTTGTTCTTCTTTTAAACATGTTAGTTCTTCTTCAAACAAAATGACTTTGGAAATGAGCATTTCATTGTCGTAAGATAGTGTTTCAAGCTTGGATGATAATTCACCACATTTTAGACATGGAGATTCATTTGACATGCTTTGGTCAATCTTTTTCTTTAACATTCTATTTTCAGACTTTAACTTTTTGCATTTGTCATACAAGGCTTCATAAGCAATTTCCCATTGTTCACATGAGAGATCATCAGTTTCAGAATGTACCTCATTGGAGTCTTCATCATCCGCCATTAGACACAATGTTTGGACAAGCTCATCCAATTCATCTTCCGATTTATCTTCGGTGTCATCCTCATCGCTCCACGTTGCCACCATTGCCTTAGGCTTCTTGAACTTCCCTTTCTTGAGTTTTTTCTGAAGTTCGGGACACTCTCCACGCATGTGCCCTGGTTTTTTACATTCATAGTAGATAATCTCTTCTTTCTTGCTGCTTTCTCCCTTCCTTGGAATCATTTTCCTTGGCCCTCTTCTGAATGGAGCTCCTGCTCTTCTGGATCTTCTAATGAATTTTCTGGCCCTTTGTGTTATCATGGCCACCAGCTCTTCATCCTCACTGTTTGAACCAGATCCATCTTCACTGTCATCCGATCTTTGGAGATTGTTCTTCAAGGCCATGCTTGAGATCGGCTTCTTTTTCTTGACATCTTCCTCATTCCTTTTTATGTTCAGCTCATAGGTCATTAATGACCCAATTAGCTCATCAAGCGTCAGAGTAGTAAGGTTCTTTGAGTCTTCAATGACCGTGGCCTTAGTATGCCACTGTGATGAGAGGGACCTTAATACCTTCCTCACAAGATCTTGGTTGGAGTATTCCTTCCCAAGTGCCTTCAGCCCGTTGGTGATCTCCAACAATCTAGAAAACATTTCTGAAATGTTTTCATCCGGCTTCATCATGAATAATTCGTAGTCCCGGACGAGCAAATTCACTTTAGTCTCCTTCACTTCTGATTTTCCTTCATACATTAAACGAAGTTTGTTCCACATCTCCTGCGCGGAAGTACACATCAAAATTCGTGAGTACTCGTTTGGATGAATTGCACATTGAATTATATTCATGGCTTTGAAATTAGCTATGCACTTCTTGATATTATCTTCTCCCCACTCTTCCTCTTTGGGAGGCAATTTATATGGACCATTATTGATTACATGCCAAATTTCATATTCCTGAGCCCTCAGGAATACATACATGCGATTCTTCCAATATGAATAATTCGACCCATCGAAGAAGGGAGGTCTATGTATAGAGTGCCCTTCGGGCATCTGCCCCTTGTTTGCCATTTATTGGATCTTACTCTAAGATCGTGAGATTAGTAAAAATCAGAGACCGGACTCTGATACCAATTGTTGTCCCTGGTAGATGGCAATCAAGAGGGGAGGGGTGAATTGATTGGCAATAAAAAATTTAACGACAATCTTTTGCAATAGATGTAATGGAAGGGTAATATATGAAGCACTCTTCTCACCCATTGATGATAACACACGAACAGCGGAAATATATGAAAATCTGAATAGACGAGATTTGAAATACACTCCGCTCGACAAGAAGCCCACTCAAGAAGGAATGTAGAAGCAAACCACAATGAACAAGAGGATTTTAGGTGGTTCGGGTTCACAACAGTGACCCCTACGTCCACCCCTCACAGAGTGAGGATTACTTCCACTATAGAGTGAAACCCCCCCCCCCCACACACACACACTATGAAACACACAGCCACACACACACACAAGCGCTGCGACCAGCAAACGCACACACACACACACAAAGTATTTCGTTTAATAGAAGAGTAATCAGATATACAATGATCCTTCAAAACTGAAATAGAATGAACAAGGTATATGCAATAAAGATCTTGAGGTCGCCAGAAATCCACCTTTCAATAGATATCCCAGCTGAGGTTCTTCATAGCCTGGTCAATGAAGCAAGATGTGGACAGATCTTCAAGATGAAGCCCGGATGTTGATGTGCAGCTCGAGATCCAGGTTGACCAGCTTCAAATGAGGAAGTAAGGCTTCCATCCGTGCTCTGGAGGCATCTAATCAGCAAGGGGACCGACCATATTCTGATGTAGATGGCTTCTATTCGCACATGGAAGGGTTCCCACGAGCTTTCTTCTCCTACAAGATAAAAACAAGATAAGATCGAATGGTCCCTTTTTTCTCCCTTGTTTTGGGACGCCCTAATCATTGATATTTATAGTCCCAAGGAGAGGGGACACGTGTGACAAGGTGGGACCTTGGATCTCCCAACATTAGGGCAAAACGAGGAATAAAAATGGCGGCCATGAAACGGATCTCGAACCGGACTGGCAGTCCGTAACTCCAGGGGTCGACCCATTGGGTCGACCCATGAAACACGGGTCATGAAGCCTGACAAGTGAAATTTCCAGGGGTCGACCCATGGGGTCGACCCATTGCGCCAATCTACTAAAACCTGCTAAACCTGAGGGCTTCGGGTGACAAAAAGGGTCGACCCATTAGGTCGACCCGCACACATTATGCAGACAACAGAAAAGCTGTGGGTTCTAGAGCACCTAGGGGTCAACCAATGGGGTCGACCCACGAACTACTTCTCAACAAAAAGAAGGAAATGAGCTAACAGCCAACAAGGGGTCGACCCTTAGGGTCCACCCCATCAAAACTAACATATTATTCAAATCTATGAGCTGGTTATAAACTAGGATCAACCCTTTGGGTCAACCCATGACAACTACAAAAGAATTCAACTTATTAAGGGGTAAGGTTTTGTTTGGATCTCACCAATCGTCCTTCAATGATTGAGGAAGTTAGCTTCATTCCATATTTCTGTAAAAACACAACATTGGAGTTAGATTGAAACATTGACAAACATGATTCAAAACACTTACTCAAGATAGATGATCTTGATCCTGCAAGTATATCTCCTCTGGCAACCTTAGTAGTTCATGAACTAAGAAGAAAAAGGTGAAATATAGTAAAGCAGTTCAAAATGAGTTTGACTAAATATATTCGACCAACAAAAGTTCTAGTCTAATATAGTGTTTGGTCATCATCAAAATCCAACAAATAGAATATTTACACAGGGGGTTCAACACAGAATATGAAGCTCAGTTTGCCAGACTATCCCGATATGCAACACACTTGGTATCCACCGAGAAGATTAAGGCTAAGCGTTTTATGAACGGGTTGAGGCTCCATTATATTAACTAGTTAGCACCTTTAGAAATTCAGACTTATGCAGAGATGGTGAGAAGGGCTCAAGTTCTTGAAGATACCTTAGAGATGACTGAGAGGATTCGAGGAAAGAACCCTAAGAAAGAACAGACCACTAGTTCTAGGAATTTCACGCCCGGTAATGACAAGAAGAGATCTAACGGTGGGTTTAGTCCGTGGAAAGGTAAGGTGCCAAAAAATGACGATAAGAAGTTTAGCCCGGGTGTACCATCTAAGGCCCTTTGCAAGTATTATGACTGCCCAGGTCATAAGATGGATGAGTGTTGGTGCAAGATAGGTGCCTGTTTACGTTGCGGAAGTCGGGACCATCGTATACCTGAGTGTCCCCTCTTGTCAGACCAAGCTACTCTGAATAAGCTGCAAGGAGGCCAGAAGCGACAGGGTAAGCTCCAAGCTCTATAGGAAACTGAAACTGAAACCATGGAGGAGGGTGGACTTGTTGAAGGTACACTTATTATCTCGGATAAGCCAGCTTATGTTCTATTTGATATTGGAGCAACACATTCTTTTATTTCTCAGAATTTTGCTAAGTCTTTATCTTTGAAACCAATATTAATGAGTTCTCCATTAGAAATTTTAACTCCTATTGGTTCGGGTTCAGCAATCGAGCATGATTACCCTTCTAGTAAGGTCCTGATTAATGGGCAGAATATGCCGGCTGATTTGGTTTGTATGGGAATGAAGGATTATGATGTAATCCTAGGAGCAGATTGGTTGGCTACATATGAGGCCAATGTCCATTGCAGCACTAGCTCTGTGTCTTTTTCTGGACACCCTGAGCTCTCTTTTATTAGGGTTAGGCGCTCTAAATCTGTGCTGCTTATTTAGGCCCTCTGAGCTGAGAAGCTATTGAAGAAAGGATGTCAGGCTTTTCAAGCCTTGGTTTCTTTAACCCCTAAGAAGGAGATTGAGATTAAGGATATCCCTATCATTCGGGATTTTCCAGATGTCTTTCCTGAGGATTTGCCAGGACTTCCGTCTGAGAGAGAGGTAGTCTTTTCTATTGATCTAATTCCTGGCGCGTCCCCTATTTCAAGGGCTCCGTATCGTATGTCCCCTGTGGAGTTAAGGGAATTAAAGAGGTAATTAATGGAGTTGCTCGAGAAGGGGTATATTCACCCTAGCACATCCCCGTGGGGAGCCCCCGTGTTGTTTGTATGAAAGAAGGATAGTTCATTGAGACTATGCATTGATTACCAGCAATTGAACCAGCTTACTGTCAAGAACAAGTATCCATTGCCGAGAATAGATGAACTGTTCGTTCAGATAGCGGGAGCATCATGTTTTTCAAAAATTGATCTTCGATCAGGATACCATCAGTTGCGGATCAAGGACGATGATATCTTGAAAACTACCTTCCGTAGTAGGTATGTGCATTTTGAATTTGTGGTAATGCCTTTTGGACTAACGAATGCTCCTGCAGCTTTCATGCAATTGATGAATAGTGTGTTCCGGCCCTACCTAGACCAGTGGGTCGTGATGTTTATAGATGATATTTTGATATACTCTAAGAGTGAAGAGGAGCATGCTGAGCACTTGAAGATGGCATTAAGGTTATTAAGAGATCATCAATTATATGCGAAGTTTAGTAAATGTGACTTCTTGATGCAAGAAGTGTCTTTTCTAGGACACATTATCACTAAAGAAGGAATCTCTATTGACCCCTCGAAGGTAGAGGCAGTAAGATATTGGGATAGGCCTACGAATGTTATAGAAGTAAGAAGTTTTCTAGGCTTAGCAGGTTACTATCGGAGATTTATCAAAGATTTCTCCAAGATTGCGGTACCCTTGACCAGATTGACCCGCAAGGAGAATCGATTTGAGTGGTCGGAAGATTATGAGCGGAGTTTCTAAACTCTGAAGAACTGTTTAACCACTACCCCTATTTTAGCTTTACCCTCTAGAGAGGGAGGATTTAAAGTCTACACGGACGCTTCAGGTATTGGCTTGGGTTGTGTGCTTATGCAGAATGGCAGGGTGATAGCTTATTCCTCGGGACAACCGAGGAAGCATGAAGAGAATTATCCCGTCCATGACTTGGAACTTGCTGCAGTGGTGTTTGCCTTGAAAATTTGGAGGCACTATTTATATGGAGAAGCTTTTACAGTGTTCTCTGATCATAAGAGCCTTAAATACTTGTTTTATCAAAAGGAACTTAACATGTGGCAGAGAAGGTGGCTGGAGTATTTGAAGGATTTCGATTTCCCTATCGAGTACCATCCTGGGAAAGGTAATGTGGTGGCAGATGCTTTGAGCTGTAAGCCGATTGCAAGATTGTCAAGTCTCATGTTACAGGAATGGAGGTTACTACAACAATTGGCTAGTTTAGACCTCAATGTTAGCAACGATCGGGTCATGATCGCTCAGTTTCAGCTTCGTCTAGAATTACTGATGGAAATCAAGTCCCTACAAGAAAATGATCCGATATTGGTAGAGATCAAGGAAAGTCTAAAGAATAGACCAGAGTTTATGTTAGCTGATGACGACAGGTTATTTTTTCGAGGGAGAACATGCGTTCCTGAGGTAGCTGAAGTAAAAAGTAAGATCTTAGAAGAAGCCCATAGGTCCAAATATACTATTCACTCTGAAGGTACTAAGATGTACCGAGATTTAAAGAGGACCTTTTGGTGGCCGAGTATGAAAAAGGAAGTGGCAGAATTTGTGAGTAGATGCTTAGTATGTCAGCAAGTCAATGCTGAACATTTCAGATCAGCAGGGAAGTTAAAGCCGCTCGATATACCACAATGGAAGTGGGAAAGTGTTAGCATGGACTTTATCATGGGTCTACCGAGAACTCGTGGTGGATTTGATGCAATATGGGTCATTATTGATAGACTGAATAAGTAGACACATTTCTTATCCATTAAGTCTAAATGGACAGTGGATGTTTTGGCTGCCCTGTATGTGAAGGAAATGGTAAGACTACATGGAGTACCAACCAGCATTGTGTCAGATATGTTGGAACCCTAGTTTTAATAAATGACAATCTATGAATCATGTTGAGATCAAAATGCATAAAAGTCTTCTGCATTGTCATATTGCATTCTCTCTATAACAAGTCTGTTCATTCAGCAGATGGTCTGTGCACCCTTGTTTGATTCGTTCAGCATAGTTAGTGCACATCCATGTTAGTTCTGCATCGCACACGATCTAACTCGGTGCAATCACTGGAGAGGTCGGTGGAAGTTTCAGTCTAGCTATGCACATAAAGTCTGAGCATGTTACGTTCTTAGCATATGGAGTCAGTGCAACTCTTGCACAGATTCACATCAGGTTCGTGTATAGAAGTCAATGCATCTTTCATGTTTTGTTAAGTCTAAGTCCGTGCATTGGCTTCATTCTAAAAGTCCGCGTTAGTGGCTTGTTCATACTCTATAAGTCTGCATTAGACTAAGCTAAGTCTAAGTTAGTCTGATTTAGTCTCTGTTAGTCTATGTTGCCACACTCATGGAGTTAAACGTCAGGTCTGCTTTAACATGAAGTGAGGTCTGAGCTAGCGTGCATATAGGTCTGTGCATTCATGTCCGTGCACATTGCCTTGGCAGATCCAAGTCGGTGCAATGCTCAGTTCACATGTTTAAGTCTGTGCACTTCACCATGCAAGGTCGGTGTAATTCTTGCATCAGGCTGGCATAAGGTCGGTGCAACCTTCGTTGAAGTTGGTGCACGCAGCACCTCATGCATACACAGTCGGTGCAAGTCTTGACTTGTGCTAACCAAGTCGGTGCACATCCTGTGCTACCACGCATATCGTCAGTGCATATTTTTCTGATCAGTGTCTATGGTCTATGCAACATTTCCTGGCTTGCATTTTGGGTCGGTGCACTCTCATATTTCATCATTCTTAAGGTCTGTGTAGTTCACTATAGCACAACGATGTAGGTTTGTGCAATCTTGATTCCTTGAATATGTAATGTCTGTGCATCTTAGGCTAAGGTACATTGGGTTGGTGCATTCTTTGCATCATGCACACACGTTCTTCTTACGCTTCAATTAATATCTGTGCATGATTCTCATATTGCCTAATAGAGTCCGTGCATGCCCTTCACATAGCTTAATAAAGTCTATGCATCTTCGTTGCTCGTCTGAAGATCTGATGCTTTCTATGTTTGCTGACACGGACTACACTGAAGAAGGATCAGAGAATCAAGACAAATGTTCGTGACACGTGGAAAGTTGTCAGGTTCGGATGCTGCCACGTGGCCTTGGATGTTCAGATCTGGACGAAAAGGTTAGGCGGGAAATGTGTTCTCCACGCGCCTTTCTCACATGGGCTTCATGTAAATAGAAGACCCAACCGTACCTCTACGATGAAGGGAAGTTGAAGTAAATTTGGAAGAATTGAGGTGAATTGTGAAGATAAGAGACAGAAAGATAGAAATAGAGAGAAAGAAAGAGAAAGAGGTGATCGTGAGATCAAAAGAGAGCCAAGTTTAAGAAGTTTAGAAAAGATCGTGAGATCGAGAGAAGAAAGAGGAGTTCCTGAATATATGTTCTACTGGCCCTTGGATCAAATCCAAGCCAGTCTGCTCCTACGAGAGCTATATTCTTATACTTTATTTACAGCTTTCCGATGCTGATTGTCCGAGTATTTTGATTTAATTTTTCATACTCTCTCCAAGCTGTGTATCAGCGGTTGGCGAAGCAGTAAGGCCCAGCATAAGCTGTGTATCAGCGATTGGCGAAGCTGTAAGGCCCAGCGCAAGCTGTTAGTCAGCAGATTGTAGGCAAGCTGTGAGGCCCTGCTGATTAAGTTGTGTATCAGCGGAAGCCACACTCTGGTTAGAGTGTGGGGTGGATGTAGGTCAGCAGACTGAACCACCTAAAATATCTTGTGTTGTGTGATTGATTGTTCTTCTGTGTGTGATTGTTGCTGATCATCTAGATCCCTTCCATTTGTATGATTCCAAGTGATTAATCAAGGCGTGCATCTCTGGTGTTTGAAGAATTGTCCATTGAACCAGCAATTATAATTTCATACACTCTAAATTAGGTTAAATGTTTTAAAAGATCCATTCACCCCCCTCTAGATGTACATCTATCTCAATATCCACACCTAACAATTGGTATCATAGCGGGTCTCTGAACTTTCAGATCCAGTGATCTGCTGAGGATCCTGCTAGCTTTCGGTGCATCACTGTCTTCTGCATACTGTTTTGAAATTGCTTGTGGTTTGCCTCCATGGCTCATCCACCGGTTTTCGACGGTACGGATTTTAATATGTGGTTTAAAAACTTGCATATGTTTGTTAAGACTGTCGATCCAGATCTGTGGAAACTAATTTCACATGGTCCACATAGACTACCTAAGTATAAGTCCAAATGGACTGATAATCATAGATCTATGTGTGCTGAGAACCAGAAAGCCTTTGAGATGGTAAAGGCAGCTACTAACAGGGGACTCCACTCTTGCTTTCATGATTGCAGATCTGTAAGAGATTTAGTGGACAAACTGAAGACTACCTGCCGTAAAAATGATGATCAATGCTTGATGGCCAACCGGAGTGATCACAGCAGTAATCATTTGAATGAGGATTCCTCATCTCAGGTAAGCTCCGGATCAGAAGAACGTTCATTTGATGACTTGGTAGTGATTGATACGAGAAATATGAAGTGATCTAGAAGGGGAGGGGATGAATAGATCACTGTTTTCAACCGATTAAAAATTACTGAAGAGTGATTCACTGAAAACAAGCAATCTCGCAGATGAACCCACAAAAACCGCAGTGCGAACAATAACTCGAGTAGATAGAAGGCACACCACAAGAACCACCACAGACAATCACACAAGGGCACAGAGGTTTTTAAGGTGGTTCGGCCAGATCTCCAGTCTGCCTACGTCCACCCCTCACTTCAAATCGAAGTGAGGATTCCACTAGCACAGCTAGCAAAGCAGACTCAGTCTGCGACAACTGCTGATTCACAGCTTCACCAGGGGAACATCCTCCCCTCTTCCTCCACACCCGGAGGGAACCCTAAGGACGTCAAGTCCCTAGAAACCAGGAAAACAATTTCCTCTTCCTCCAACCGGAGGGAACACTAGTGATCTACAGTCACTAGAACCAGAGACCAAGGTCTCTCTTCCTCTGACTCCCAAAGGGAACACCTCTTCTACGAGAGGGAACACTACTGCAACCTCTGTTGCAAGTAAACCAGAGAGAACACGTCTCTCTCTTCCCCTGAACACCAGGAGGTAACACAGAGAACTCCCAATCAAGAATGGAAAACATATAAGAAACGAAAACAAGAAAGAAAGAATCCAAAGTTCAGAAACTGAAAACAATGTAGCTCAAACTGAGCAGCAGACTTCAGATTTGATCCGTAAGTCAAAACCCATCTTCTGATCACTCTCCTGCTCTCTCTTCTCTCTCAACTGGAACACTCTAGTTTCTCAGGGAGGCTCTTTCTCTTCTGCTCTCACTCAAATTTCTTCTCTTCTTTTTCTGGATCGAACTCTCTGCACTTCTGCCTTTTTTGCTTTTTCCTTTCGATCAACCTTCATCTGTGGACGAGGGCTTGAATATATAGCAGCAGCAGCAGGTGGATCAGGTGCAGAATGCGTGTGCCTCCCACACTTCATCCAGAACCTTCTTGCCACGTGCCTTTATAGCATTGGTTCCTTTAGCATTGGATCACGTGCAGCCCAGTCACTGGTGAATGTTCTTCCTCGGACCTGCAAGGAGAAAAAAACCATTAACACTGAGGGCCACAAGAACTAAAACTGCATGAGGTATGTGATAGCAATACGAGATGCACTTTACTGAGAACGACACGAGATACACAAGATTACTACAGTACGAAATAAAGAGAGAATGACACGAGGTCAGATTAAAACAGCACGAGGTAAAAAGAGACGACACGAGATACATACTAATAAGGCTAACACTACAAAGAGAACGACACGAAGTATCACCGTAACAAAACAAACACTACGAAGAGAACGACACGAGATACACAATAATAAAGCTAACACTACAAAGAAAACGACACAAAGTCAGAAGAGAACAGCACGAGGTGAGAAGGAAGTCTCACGGAGTGAAAAGGTAGACAAACACGCGATCAGAAGGAACCTGGACGAAGATAGAAAGAAACAACACGAGGACATAAACACAAGAATAACACGAAGACACGAATACAAAAGCAACACGAAGACATAAATACAAAGACAACACGACATAACAAATAGCAAAGAGAACGGCACGTGGTGAAACGACACTTTACTAAAAAGACTTGAATACACACGAAAACAACTTGGACTGAAACCAACTCGAAGACGAAAACGACACGAAAATAACATGGACTGAAACAAGGTATAGACTTGCCAAAGAACTGGACGATGTATAGACTTGGACAAGGTAAAGTCTGTACAGACTTGAGGGTTCACAACGTATATACTTTGGCAAGACAATGGCTGTACATACTTGAAGTGAAGACCAATGTATAGACTTCAAAGTTCAGCTGCCAATGAATAGACTTGGAAAGCTTGAAGGCCAATGTACAAACTTGGAAGCTTAAACGAGTATGGACTTAGCTTCGAACATGCTACAGTGCATTGTATGGACTTTGAAGACTGATGCATGACGCTAAGCCAATGTGTAGACTTTGGCTTGAAACGAAGGTAAAGATGAGGCTGTATAGACTTGGCCAGAACAAGAGACTCGAAGACAAAGGGGTGACACAGATGGAGCGACACGAGGTGGTACAGAAAGCAGCACGAGGTGCTGCAGTGTTCAACACGCACTGGAATAAAACACGACACGAAGACAACCAACAAACATAGTTGGAACAACACGATGTTGAAAAAGACAACACGAAGTGAAGTGAACACAACCAACACGAAGTATGAAAGGAACAGTACGGACATGCAGGGTATTATCTCATAGCAGTTTTTCTTGTTAATCATGGAAAGTTCGAATGCATAACATTACTCATGATATCTGATTAAAAATAATAATATTTAACATAGTGATGCTCATCATCAAAATACTAGGGAAGTCACAAAAGTCCAACAGTGATGTATGAAGAGTTGCTAGAGTTGTCTAATAAAATAAAATCTGAAAATAAAGAGTTGAAGAAAAAGATTGAACAGAATAAATCTGAATTCTCTTGTGAAAACTGTCCAAAGTTGAAACAATCTTATGATATGTGCCTGTTGGATGTTCATAACAATAAGGAACATATTTCGTCTTTGAAAGATGAAAATCAAGAATGTCTGAACATAATTTCTAAATTGGAAGATCAACTGAATGTTAAAAATGATGAACATCTAATGAAATTGTAAGAGTTGAATAAGATTAATTCTGAAGTGGACAAATTGAAACTCGAGAATGCAGAACTTCAGAAGAATAATAAAAATCTTGTAGCTAGAATAAAAGAAATCAAGGAAGAAGCTTCAAACATTTGTTCTATAGGGGCAGTTTGCAACACATGCCCTCTCCTAAAGGAACATAATGAAGGTCTCTACCTTGAAAATGAATGGTAGAGGAAATTGATTGTCTCTCTTAAAGAAGAAAACACATGCTCAAAAGAAGAAAATGATGAATGCGTTTTTCTAAAAGAAGTGATTGAAGATCTTTATTCTGAGATTGATATGCTGAAAAATCTGAATGCATCCTTAAAAGATGAAAATCATTTGTTGCTTGAAAAGAAAAAGGAAGTAGATGAATCTGAAGAAACCCCGATGGATGAAAACAAAAAGTTGAAAGAGTAAAATAACAAACTCATGGTTTTAAACATTGTTATATCAGAAAAATTGCTGACAATTAAAAAAGGAAAATGTGTTTTGAAAGAAACTGAAGTCAACAACGAACAAGAGCTAAAACATGAGATTGAAACATTAAAAAAATCTAAATGATACACTACATAAATAGGTCATTTCATATGAGACTGATATTGTTGGCTATGAACTTAATGTTTCATCTTTGTAATCTGAAATCCAGGATCTAAGAAATTCACTATCAAAATTTGTTGAAGGAAAAAATAACCTTGATAAGATTCTTGGAACTAAGGTTGATGTTCAGAAGGAAGGATTGGGTTACAATTTGATCAACAAGAAGAAACCTGAAAATAAGCTATCCACCTCTTTTACTAGTTGTTTTGAGCCATCTAAAACACCTTCATCATCATTCTTTCAATTCAAGGCTCAGAGAAATGAAAAACAAACAAAAGTTTTGAAAAAGACTAAACAATTGAAAAAGAGTGTACATATGAATAAAGTCAAAGTTGCTCCTACTTGCGCTGTTAACTCCATTAGTTCTGTGAAATCTGATAGCTTAATGCATGCTGTTCAAAAGTCTTTTACTCATTCACATGCACATACAAAAATTGATTCATGTTATTATTGTGGAAAAGCTGGTCATAAAATGCATGAGTGTAGGATAATAGAATCAGATGAGTTGAATACTAAGAAAATCCATGCTGGGAAAACTCATGACAAATACCGTGCATTTCAGAATAAGACAACTCATTGCTCCCATTGTGGGAAGTTGGGCCACATTACAGCCCATTGCGGGCATGCCCAAGGAAAGAAAGGTAATTCAAAACATGTAAATTTCTCTGCAAATCAGAATGCTCTTGGTAGAAAATTTTTTGTGTGCTTCGAATGTGGGAAGGTTGGCCACTGAGCCTCTGAGTGTTGGTATATGAAAAGAAATAACAACTTCTATGGCAGAAACAACACAAATCATCTCTACCCATAAAAATTCCATGCTTATCCTGTAAAGAAAAATATGAAGGCTTTCATTCATTGTTATTACTGTGGGAAAGTAGGACATGTTATGAATGACTGCTACTTCATGAAATTTGACAATAAGAATACTTGGAATTCTTGAAGTACACCTGCTAGAGGTGTTACTCAGCTGACAGGACCCAAGAGTTCTTGGGTTCCTAGATTTGCAAAATGATTCTATCTTGCAGGTGTGCCTTGAAGAAAGAAATAAAAGGGAAATAAAATCAAGGCACATAAAGGTTAGTTAACCCCATTCTCTACTATTGCTTGTTTTGACTATTTCTCTAAAAGTTTGACTGTCTGATCAGAATGAGTCTTTGATTGCTGATTAAATGTCATTTCTTCAAATGATGCTGTTGATTGGTGTTATCTTGTAATGAGCACTGAATGTCTGATCATCTCTCATATAGATAGTTTCATGCTGAGAACCTGTTTATGTCAATCTATCATGCTTACAGTAGTTGCATAAATCTGCATGACCCTGAACATTGCATATAGATCAAGATTGTCGTAAGCATATTTTTGCTACATTACTGTGTCTCTAAGAAAATAACTGATGTATGATTGAAAATCACTGCACTATGTAAGGGGGAGTTGAGGTGAACTGAGCCAGTTGGACTTCTAGAGGCATACTCATCTGAGAGAACATGAGTCGTGATGTTCCACTAGCTGCACAGGTTGAGATGTCAGATTGGCTATGAGTTGAACTTTTGTCTGGAATAGGCATGCTGGTTTTCATTAAGTGGAATAGCTGTTGGTGTCTGAGTGTTGATTCTTGAAAGGTTGTGCTGTGCTAAATGTTGAGAAAGCACATGGCTTGAAGAAGAGCTAATAAAATTGTGTCTTTGGCTGTTAAGAAACCATTCCTTAATCTGACTCTAATGTGGCTTTCTCTCCAACACTCCTTCTTACCCCAGTTCTAGTCTTCAAAACCTTCGTCTCATCAAGATTTCAGACTCTATGATTTAGGGGGAGTAAAATTTAAAATGTGTCACCTTACCCATTTTCAATTGATTGGTTATCAAAGAATGCTCTGAACTAAAAATAAATTTGCTGACTTTTACAGAAATATGATTCTCTGTCTATAGGGATTAAATTAAAAAGTAAATTGTTTGCAATTATACCTGAATCAATCATTAATGGTCTTGAAATTACCTAAAAACTGGATCTGCTCAAAAGTTTTTCCAAAAATCTGAACATCACCAGTAATAAGTCAATTTGGTAAAAGACCTTATGCTTATATAGTTCTTATGCCATGTGTAGATATAAGTTTCCACTCTTCTCTCTCTCTCTCTCTTCACTATAGGGGTCAAAAGCACGCCAAATGCATGAACAAATGAGAGACGGAAGAGAAAACAGAGAATGAAGCAAAGTACCGTGATCGCCACCAAGATGCCGTACGCGACAGGCACGCCGTACCTTGGAAAATGGGGAGACACTCGCCTTGGTGCAGCGCTGGGGATGAACGGCTCCGTTAGGACCGCTCTGGGATGAGCGGTCTTACGATAGACCGCCCTGGGACGCTGCGAGGGATGCGGGGGGAACTGCTGCAGTGAGATGGACGGCGCTTTATGGACCGCACTCCAGTGAAGGACGGTTGTTTATGCACCGCGCGTGATGTTGAACGGCTGTAGGATGACCGCTCAAGACCTTCACTCAGCAAGTTGAGAAGGGTTCGACCTCCACCCTCTCTGGCCGGCCAGAGGGAATGGGCCTCGTGCTGATTAGATGCTGACCTGCGAAACAACGTAGAGACACAAAAAAGACACCCAAATTAGACCTTAATGATGCGGTACATGTTCAAACGAGAAGAATTAAGCATGAACAAATGAATAGAGGAATACCTGGGGGGTTTTAAACCCCTAGGGTGACAAAAAAATGGGATGGTTGTATGCATGTTATGAGAAGGAGGGGGGGTACGCGGGTGAGAAACAAAGTATGCAATGAAAGAACACGACAACACTTATGAATGAAAAACCACAAAGACTGGGCTACTCCCTTGACCGGAGGCTCATGCGGACGTAGAGAGCCTCCCTCCTTGGTGCTGGGTCGCTCAAGAGTGCGGCAGGGCTTCACCGTCGATCAGAAATCTCCCCCCCTTTTGACGTCCGGCCAATAGGGTCTATTTATAGAGCCTAGAAAGCCAGCCCCGAAACTAGGGTTTAGAGCCATTTTCGGGAAGAAATCATTAAAGATAAATCGTAGATAATAGAATTATCTCTCATCCAGTCGAAACGGCATCAAAAATGGTTGATTATCCACGGAGAAATCACCAAAATAAGTTAAGGATAAAACTATGAAATAAACGGGCTAAAATCGGTTGAAAATCAACAACCGACGTCTTGAACGGTCTTACGATAGACCGCACAAGGAATGGGCGGTCTAATTCGGACCGTCCATTCTGTCGGTGGAAATTCGAATAATCAGACTATTATCCCAACTATCTCTCCAACTGGCCGAAACGTCCGCCGTGGGACCCTGAACATATGAACGGTTGAAAGTAGACCGTTTTAATGTAGGGCGGCCCGAGAACGGCCGTTTTTCCCTGTCGGTGATAATTCAAACGTTCGGATAATTATCTGAGGAAACGGGCGCGCGTAGGACTCTGAAATATAGGCGGTCGTATTAGGCCCGTCCATTAACTTGAGCGGTCCTAATAACACCGCCTAAGGCCCTGTCGGTGCAAATTCAGAAAATCCTCGAAAAATCCGCCAAAATATATGAACGGTCTAGATGCAACCGCCCATATCATGCCGTTCATGCTCTTAGGCATTTGATAATCACAGCCGAAGGCCCATTAAGCCCCGAATCACCGCAAATTGCACTAAGGAGGGAGACGACCCATAAAATGAGCCCGAGTCATGCCACAAAAAATGGCCCGACAGATAATGGATAACTTAGGGCATCAATCAATGGAAGTAAGAGAAACTGCTCAACTTATCGGTAGAAAACGGGTGTCAACAGATGCCCCTCCTTAACGTCCTCTTTGCAGGGGAGCGAGCGGAGGTGAAGCGGCGGTGACACGGAACATGGAGACGAAGCGAAAATGTAGCGGAGTGGACCGAAAAAGCGGGCGTTAAGGTAAACGACACCCGTTCCTGCCAATAAGCGATGAGAATCTTTTGGAAAACCTTGAACCGAGCGTTAGGAATAACTGACCAAAAGGTGACGCCAATCTGGAGGGACTAAACTAAAGGAAACCAACCGACAAAACCAACCTCATGGGGGACACAATCCTGCGGTCCAATGAGGGGGCCACAGAAGAAAAAGATGCTAAAGCTCCAGACGGGGATCTTTCAGTCAATCGACTCCAACGAACCGACCAAAGAAAACCTTCGAATTCAGAATGGAATTAGTTCATCTTACTCGAGCATTGGGACACACAGCTAGCCATTACTTTGACGGGACATTTCTTAAGCAGACAATGGGGTATGAAAGCTCAAAAGGATGCGTATGATGCATGCTGGGCTAAAAGTAAAAGAAATCGTTAAAACAAATGCGAAGAAAGATTAAAATATAAAATATTCGAGAGTAGTATTGTTAAGCTGGGAATATCAGAGTCAAGATGCCGTCCGCGACCACGGCGTGCTGATAGAACCGTCCTCCTCGTGACATCCCAACTTAACGGCCTATCCGAAGGTTAGGTACATGAATCCTGGATCATCATTGTTTTTGTTGAAGGGGAACATCAGATCCTGGAACACGTAAGAAACTTGCCGGCTCTCGAAATAGTATATATATAATATCATATAGTAATGCAATAAGGGATCTAGGGACAGAAGGCCATACCTGACTTACCTGTGCAGGCGAAGCAGCGAGACAAGCTGAAGTGATGCTGCAAAAGTGGTTAAGAGATGCATTTCCCAAGAAGATATTCAATATTCATGATTTAAAACACATCAACAAAATATACGGCTGGACTTAAACCGTTCTACCTTCCAAACGGCTTTATGTTAACCGTACGCGTCTGACATTCAAACAATTCTTTGAGGGCCGGTTGCCAGTGAAGAACGGTTGGGTAGACACCGTTTTAATAAGAACGGCCCTGTGAGAACCGCTCTTTTCCAGAATATCAAGCGACTCAGAGGTAACGGTCAAGAACGAAATACGGTTATGAACAAACCGTTCATAAAGTGAACGGTCTAACGATAGACCGTTCTTCTCTGGAGGTTCGAAAAAAGAAGAACCCCTTCGTCTCCCTCCAACGTAACCGGCGGTGGAAGGGACGAAGGGGCAAAACGACGCCCACAATCTCCCTCTCTCACTCTCTCTTCTCAACTCCCCCCTCTCCCTCTCTCAATCTTCACTACGCCCCCCCCCAGCCCATTAGATGACCCGGACGAAGCATCAAGCGGCCCGGCCGTCCGCCGCCGGTGAGGGTTCGCCGCCACCGTCGGAGCAACCGCCACCGCCGTCGGAGGAGGAGGACGCACCCAAGGTGACGATGGAGGAGCTTGCCGTTGTCGTCGCCGACGAAGAAGTCTTTGCCGGCGAGGAGGAAGTGGCCGGAGGGCCACCGCCCGCCGGGGCGGCCAAGAAACCACGGGACCCCGAGGTAGGTTCCCCTTCACTTTTCTTTCATTTCCAACCTTTACATTCCATGCATGTTAGCTTTAGGGGGTTTAGAGGGACCTAGGGGCTGTTTTAGGGACCACGGAGGTCTCCCAGCCGGCTGGGAGGCCTCCACCGTCGTCGGGGACGACGACGGTAAAACGGCTTAACAGAAACCGTCCTGCCAAAACAATGCGGTCCCCAAAGGACCGCCTCAAACGAACACGGTGCAGGGAGCGCCGCTCCTATGAGAGAGGTAAGTTTGATTAGAATATGTTTAGGGTCCATCTTCCAATTTCCTCTCATATCTTTTTATGCCCCTTGCTTTCTCCTTCTTTTCAGCTTCTTCCCGGCCCGAGACGCTTCTCTAATTTAAAGTGGGTGGCTCCCATGGTCTGTGCATTGCCCCTCGGGGTGACTCACCTTCTCAAATCCTGGCATCTACACTCTCTCATGGTCTTAGGCCAGAACTACCCCAAACTTTCCTTAGACTGGCATGGTATCTCTGCTTTGGTGGAGATCTGGCATCCTCAGACCCACACCTTCTTCTTCCCATCTTTTGAGGCCACTGTCTTGCTAGAGGAGGTAGAGACATATTTTGGGCTCCTTAGGTCCAAGGTGGGGGAGGAAGACCTGATATGCCATACTGTTGCCCCTATAGATCCAAAACTCATTCTAGGAGGGTTCATACCCAATAGCGGAGATGTTCGTACCTTCGTGGGCCCTCGCCACATTCACCTCCTTCCTCTGAGCCAGTGGGTGGTAGAACATTGCCGGAACAAGTGCAGGTGGGTTGAGGCCATAGCCAAAGCTGCGTCCATCTGCCTATGCGGGGCCATCCTTTTCCCTTCAGCCGACCATGTCTTAGAGATTCCTTTACTCAGCACCATCAGCGGCCTTTGGCAGGGGTATTCCATTTCTCATGCTGTCCTAGCTTACCTGTATGAGGGCCTTTCTTCAGCAGCCTTAGGAGGTCCTCTCTTTGGTTCGATGATCCTATTGGAGTGCTGGATGGGAGTTAGGATGAAGTTCACAGTGAGAGAAGACATTACTTCAGTTAGCAGGATCTTTGGGAGCCACCCCCTTTACTTCATAGGGGGCGCCTTCAGGTTTTCTCCACAGGTTGAGTGCAGGACGGCTGAGTTGAAGACCAGGGACGAGTGGCGCCCGTATATCCACAGGCTGCCCCTGGATAGGTTCGTGATGCGCCCGAGCTTCCTCCATGATACCACCATCAGGCTACCGAGGAGAGCCGGCTTGGACTTGAGGCTTGTGAGCGACACCACTTTGGCGATGTACAGCCCACACAGATGCTACCTGCAGATTGGGCTTCCCCGGACGGTGCTACCCACGCTACCCCCACCTTCCCATGCTACAGATGCGGAGGATCGGGACAGAGGAGGACGAGCAGGCGGTCAGGAGCGCGCTGATCATGTGGGAGGTGAGCAGGGTGCGTACCCTACCAGAAGAGGTCGAAGAGGCTTCAGAGACTAGACAGGCTTATCTTAGGGAGTTGAGAGAGATACGTCCTCGCGGGGATGCCCAGCGACGGACTGAGTGATCTTCTTTTGTTTTTATGATGATATGAGATTGGATTTTATATTCGGACAACTTGATATAAGACATGAATAAGATTTGAGATTGAGTTTGAGCTTCGCAATATGATTATGATGTGATGTGATTGTATAGGCTAATGCGAAGATTGAATATTCCTGTAGTCCTGGGTCAACTGTTCTTCCGACCTGCCCCTGCACACATGCAAATATGAAACAGATTAAATCTATTTTAGGCTCAGCCCCTTGCCTATAGCAAGTTAGGAGGCGACCCTTTCTTGACTTTTGGTCAAGGGGGGTGAGCCTTATTAAATAGGCAAATATCAAAGTGCGAGAAAATGCAGATGAATGCCAGAAGGAAACAAGTAAACGCAATTTTTTGTTGAATTCTAAAATATTTGATTTTGTTTGGGTTTTGAAATATCTGATTTTTTTTTTGGGGTTTGAAATATTTGATTTTTTTGGGTTTTGAAATATTTGATTTTTTTGGGTTTTGAAATATCTGATTTTTTTTTAGATTTTTTTTTAGATTTTGAAATATTTGATTTTGAAATATCTGATTTTTGGGTTTTGAAATATTTGATTTTTTTGTGTTTTGAAATATCTGATTTTTTTTGGGTTTTGAAATATTTGATTTTTTTTAGGTTTTGAAATATCTGATTTTTTTTTTTAGATTTTGAAATCAGCTCGGGTCTCAACAGCGGGGACCTTCTCGTCTTGCTACGGAATTCCAAGGTTCAGCGCGTGCGGGAAAGGGGACCGCCCGTGATCAGCGTCGACTTTGCTCGACGGTGCTTCTGCTGAGGCCATATCCGAGGTGGGATTCATTCCTTGGGAAAGTAAAAAAGATTGAGTAGGGAAGCCGACGATAGGTGTAGAGGTTTTTAGGGCTTGAGTTCTTTCCCGGGTCCCCCTTTTTCTCAAGGAATCTGGTCTGTTGCGTCGGGGCTTTGTATCCGCCATCGAACCTTCACCCGCTCTAGGCACGCATACGACCGGGCTCATAACGTCTCGCGGGGAAACTGTACTACCACTCTTGCCGTGCCTAGCCGCATTTTAGGGAGCTTCGAGCTTTGCACTTTCGGCTTTTGCCCCTGTTCTTTCTTTTCCTTCTTCTTTTTTTTTTTGTTTTTGTTTGCTTTCCTTTTCCTTCTCTTTCTTTCTTTTTTTCTTTTTTTTTTTTGCGGAGTGAGGTCTTAACGGATTGCCCCTATTTGAGACCTCTTTCTTTTGACGGGGAACCTAGGTCGGTTCTCACCCCCTTATTCACCACTTGCGCCTTATCTTCAACCGAGAGAGAGGAAATGCAAGGATTTCCACCATCCCCGAGTATGGCCAAAGGAGAAACGGTGTCGGGTAGCATGAGAGAATACCGCACCACGGGGTCGTGTAGTGTGTGGAATGCTGAACCTGGGTCCTCCTTTTGCAATTTGGTGGGGTATGCCCTGCCATCGAGCCGTTCACTGGTTTTATTTTTATGGATGAAAATGCTTTAAATACAGCCCATTCCACGGGTTCGGCAATTCCTCCCCCTCCGAGTTAATTAGACGATACGCGTTGCCAGGATAAGCTTCTTTAATTACGAAGGGCCCTTCCCAGTTGGGTTGCAACTTAGACCTGGGACCTGCAGACCTGATGAATTTGCGTTTTAAAACCATATTCCCCACTTGAAATTTTCTTTCGATGACCTTCTTTTGAAAATATCGCGAGACCCGCTTTTGATATGCTGAAACATGATTGGCCGCATTTAACCTCTTCTCGTCTAAAAGTTCCAGTTGGACTAATAACGCCTCTCGACGGTCGTCGAGATTAAGTTCCTTGTCCAACTACACCCTTAGGGAAGGGATTAGAATTTCATATGGGAGCACCGCTTCCATTCCGTAAGTGAGGGCAAAGGGGGTCTGCCCTGTGGGAGTGCGGACGGAGGTGCAGTAGGCCCATAGAGCCTCTATCAATTTGTCGGCCCAACCAGCAAATTTATGTGATTCGCATGTTTTCTTGATAATTTTGAGAAGGGTCTTATTCGTGGCCTCAGCCTGGCCATTACCTTGGGGGTAGTACGGTGATGAATGATGTAAAACTATATTGAATTTCTTACAGAGGTCCTGGAGTTCTTGTGAGATGAATTGCGGCCCGTTGTCGGTGACGATGCTGCTTGGCACTCCAAATCGTGAGATAATGTTCTTCATGATGAAGCGGCACATTGTGGTGGCTTTGATTTCTGCGTAAGCTTCAGCCTCGGCCCACTTGGTGAAGTATTCTGTAGCCGTCAGAATGAAGGATTTCTGTTTAACCGCAGAGTTCGGATCACCGAGGGGCCCGATGATGTCAAAGGCCCACATAGAAAATGGCCAGGGGGCCGTAATGGGATGAAGAGAAGAGGCCGGAGCGTGGATTTTGTCGGCATGGATTTGGCACTGAAGGCACCTACGGACATAGGTAGAGCAATCTTCTTCTAGGGTTGGCCAGTAATAGCCCTGCCTAAGAATCTTGTTTGCCAAGGCATGTCCGTTTACATGCCCTCCACATTCGCTAGAGTGGGCTGCTTCCACAACCTTCCAAGCTTCTTCGTCATCTAGACACCTCATGAGAATTCCATTCAGGGCCCGCCTATACAATTCACCGGCGATGATCGTGTACCTGGCGGCGACTCTTCTAATGGCTCTTCGCTGCTCAGCGTTGGCCGTTTCCGGAAATGTACCATCCTTGCAGTATTGTTCGATCTCATAGAACCACGGCAATTCTTCCTCTTCAATAATCTCCTCGAGCTCAGTTAACGAAACCTCTTTTATTTCCTCCCTTTCCGCTTTCTTCTCTACGGACATCCTAAGGTTGTTGAACTAGGGATCCTGCAGGGAAGGAACGTCTAGCCTTTGGACCACAATGGTCTCAATGGCGCGACTTAGGGGGAGTGATAGAGAAGAGGCGAGAGACGCGAGGGCGTCGGCCAAGATATTCTGAGAGCAAGGAGTATGAATATAGACGAGTTTCCTAAATTGCCGGGCCAAGAGCGTGACCAGATCTTGGTAGGGCTTGAGCTTAGGATCACGGGTGCGGTAGGTTGACAAAACTTGACGCAACACCAGCTGGGAATCTCCTATGATGTTTAGGTATCGCGCACCCAAGATGTAGGCGTGCTTCAGACCGGCAAGGAGAGCCTCATACTCTACTATATTGTTGGTGGCGGGAAACGAGAGTTGATATGCCACGGGGATGGTCACCCCTTCTGGAGTAAGGAGAACGGCGCCGACTCCGCTGCCCTGGGAATTAAGGGCACCATCGAAGTGGAGGGACCAAAAAGGAAGATGAGTGATCACTGCCAGGTGTTCATCGGGGAATTCATCCTGAATGGAATCAGTGCGAGGGATAGGAGAGTGAGCTAGGTGTTCGGCAATAGCATATCCTTTGATTGCTTTCTGCACGATGAAGGTGATGTCGAACTGGGAAAGAAAACTTTGCCAGCGAGCTAGCCGGTTAGAAAGGACCGGCTTTTCCAATAGGTAACGAATGGGGTCCATTCTAGAAATGAGCCTAACCTCGTGGGCGAGAAAGTAGTGTTTAAGCTTCTGTGCTACCCACACTAGCGCTGCACAGGTTTTCTCCATAGCAGTGTACTTGGATTCAGCAGGATTAAATAACCTTGAGAGATAGTACGCCGCTCTTTCTCTTCCTTCATCATCTACCTGTGCCAAAACAGCTCCTAGGGAGTCCTCAATTACAGAAATGTACAGGATCAGGGGTTTCCCTGGGACGGGTGGTTGCAGAACCAGGGGATTAGAGAGGTACACCTTGAGTTCCTCATAGGCCTTTTGACATTGTTCATTCCATTCGAATTTCGCGCCGGCTTTTAACAGGTCATAAAACGGGCGGCATCTTTGCGAATGCTGAGATATAAATCTCCTGATAAATTGCAAACGCCCGATCAAACCTCGAAGCTCAGTGATGTTCTTCGGCGGTGGCATTTCCATGACGGCCTTTGCCTTGTTTGGATCGATCTGAATCCCCCGCTTACTAACTATAAACCCAAGTAATTTCCCTGATGCAACTCCGAACACACATTTCTTTGGATTCATCTTTAACTTGTATTCCCTAGCCCTTTGCAATACCTTGGCTAGAGGTGTAGTTCGTGAATTCCTGAAGCCAGCCACGAGTTCAGATCGATTTAAAATTTTGAGGGTTGGTTCCTATCTTCTATCCCATTCTCCACAAAAAAACCCAGGTTCAAAAGCCACCGTTTCATATCTTTACCATTTCGTTCAACTCTCAATCTCAGATCTGTTCTGTCACTATCTAAAGTGACCGTAGCCTTGAGTTCTCCACCTTCAACCACCCTTTTGATTTATGTTAGACCTCCCAATTTAACTAGGTGTTCTGTCCATCGTCCCCTACCGCCACAATTTTTTTTAAATTTTTATCATCCTTCTACCTATTTTTAAAAATTCATGTTCTACCGGAGCTACAGTACTTTCAATCAGATCCCAGATCCGACCTTCATCCAGTAAACAAATCACATCAAATCATAGACACATCCAAACGTGTCCAAACCAATTTTGCTGTCTTCCCAACGCCATTTCAAACAACGTCTCTGAAGAACACAACCCAAGCTTCGGACGTCTACCTCGCGGTCAAAGGCAATACATAGTCAAGTTCTCTGCAGGTCTGAGTCTTCGGTTACTGTACAATAGGAGATTGAAAATTCCATAAGTCAAGATCCGAGCAGATCCAAGCCAGATCTTTGGGCCTAGGTTGAATAGCTTCAAGCTAGCTTTCCAACGGCGCCAGTCTCGTGTCGATCCGACATCGGGGCTGATCGCAGCGCCCATTCTCGCCGGAGCGCGCGCCGAAATACAGAACCGGCAGATTTCCGATCGGGTTTTCCGATCGGTGCCGAACGGAGCCGCCGGGCCTCCGGCCGCCGAACCAGCGTGCCGCCATCCCAAGGAACGACCCTCCGGGCATCCACCACTACAGCGGTGCCACCGGGTCCCACACGGCCCCTCCGGACAGCACGTGGGCCCCACCGTCACGTGTTCGGGTGTTGCCGAATCAACGCGAGAAGCCGCCCGTCAACCCGAATTCGGTCCTCCCGGACCCCATTGTGTAGCCAATTACCTCCCTGCGTGGAGTGGGCAGCGAGTTGCATTTATGTAATATCCGTGTATAATTGTTCTGGGAGTACGACTTCGGCCGGGTCCGTCTTCCCCACACCGAGCGCGTGGAGGTATCATCTTCGCTCCTACACTTGGCATTTCGCTTATTTCATATATGCTTGTTTATGCCGCTGCTAGAGAGCATGTGTAGGGATATCTAGCTCGATATATTTTCATATCACCGCTACTGCGAGAGAGAGTGAAGCCGTCCCGTGACCCGATCCGGGCACGAAAGTGCGAGCCGACCACCCTAGCTCTTGCCAGTTTCTCAACCGCGCACGTCCGACGCTTCCCTCGTTAAGGGACGATCGCGAGCTTGTCGTGTCTGTGTCTCGTCCCGCATCAATTTGGTATCAGAGCGAGGTTGAGTCTAGGGTGTTTGCTTTCACAAAAAAAAAGTGTCATTTACGTCTAGTCATTAGTCATTGTCTAAGTCATGTTTAGGGTCATCATTGTTTCAAAATAAAAAAAAGTGTCTTTTTGTATTTACATCCCTTTACTCGGTTTATCAAAAGGTGTTGTCCGAACGTTAGGCTACGCCTATCGGGAAGGCCACACACTTGCGCAAGTGACCTTCGGGTCAATTATCTCCGCCACGTACCGAGTCTTGGTTTACGTCTAGGGTCCTTAGTGTGCATGCATTCCAACTTTGCATTACTTAGGGTCGTGTCTAGTGTCTTGCCCAAATGGCTTTGCATATCCATTCCTAGGGATCCATTCCCGTATTTTGGCAACTATGGCCAACCCATGTCGACCCGTCCAAGGTGATAGGTCCGTGTCCGAGTACATTCGGGCATATCATAAGTATTGGTTGGAACATGGCTTGGGAGAGGAGAGCAACACGGCCGCATTTCAGTTCCGGAGAGGTTTGCGCCTTCACTTCCAATTGGAATGTCTTATCCGCAATGCATTCTCTCTAGCAGAATCCTATTCGGTCGCTCTAGTGGTCGAACCATTTGAGTCACACTTTTCTCGGTATGATGGCTTTCGACAAGCATCCACATCCCAGCCGCCTACACCATGGCCTTCACCACTCGAGAGAGTTCCAATGTCATCCATCTCTATTTCCGAATTTGATTCAGAATCCTCTCATTTGGAACCACCAAGGCCCGAGCCACCCGTATTTCTAATGGGTACGCTTTTCATAGCCAAGCCGCTTCTTAGTTGGCTCAAGGATGGCTTGGTCCCACCTCCCTTCCCATCAATGGAGCCCACACTACCACTAGTGTCAAGCAACTCATTTCATACCACCTTCCGGTCTCGTCACGATGTCGACACATTGGACGACCTTCTTAAAGGGTTAGACCGGCAGTTGACCTTTACACATTTATTGGCCCGAGGCTTCGACCAACCCGCTAGTCTTAGCTTCACCCATCCGGCCTATGGGTCCATTACCTCCGAGTGCACCGTGGGTTGTGTCACCACGGAGATCCTCTTACTCCTTCCCTTACCGGCCGAGCCCGAATCCATACCCTTTTGTCCGAGGGAGGAATCATACTTCTTGCTTACGGTCCCCATCCCACCCATCACAATGCAAGAAGGTGACTATCCACATCTTCAAAACTTCTACACGTGGGACCGTGACTTGGGGGAGCCCACCACAAGGGGTCATACCTTCTTCGATCCCTTTGACCCATTCCTTAGTGGACCCCATGACCCACCTTATATAGTTCATTTCTTCAAGGGAGTCCACTATCACACTCCTACCCCACGGGCCGGGTCATTTACACCCACCAAGCCCGTCCACGATACAACAACATTCGGCCCTCCTAGCCCTCTCAAGTCCCCCAAATCCAAAGGGCCGTCCATGCATGACTGGGTCATACTTGGATGTTTAGGTGTTCCCCATACCACCCATCTCCGGTTACATAACATGCATGCATGGCACACATTCGGGTGTCCTGGTCCGCCGTCACCTATGTACGGGTCGGACTAACAATAGGTGTGTCTAGAGTCATATATGAGTCGGTGTGTTTTCCTTGTGTGGTTTATTTTGTGTGATTTGTTTGCATGGTTTGTGTGTCGTTTGTTTATCTGCATGCGTCTTGTGTAAGCTCGTTGTCGTTCTCTTATGAGTAAGAGGCGAGTGGACTCACTTGATGAGTATGGGATCGGTTTCACATCTATACCCGGATCAGTCACCTATAGGGACTCAGCGGTGATTCCTAGTGAGTCTTCGAGCTATTTTCTTCCCTTTTGAGAGTGCCCCTTCGGAGTGATCACCTTTAGCCCATAGCAGTTCGCATATCGAGTATATATAGAATGAGCAGGTAACGATCACTTGGAGCGGAGCATAACCGCGCTACTTGGCACGGTGACGGATCCGCCGGAGTACTCGAGCATCCATACCCCTACTCGACGGGGTCGAGTTCCTCCCACCCAGGGAGAGTTGATGGGAATCGACACCGAGCCTGTACCTTTTCTATTACATTTATGTCCTTTTAGTTTTTGTTTATATCCTTGGGAAAGTATATACGCAAATGTAAGGCTTTATAAGCCAATGAGTCATTCCCATGGATTTTGTGGGTTTTTATGCAAATGTGTAGTAGGTCTAGCTAGGGGGCCCCCTCCCCTTCCCCATTGGTCAACCTCATCCATGTGGGGCTGGTCAACCATCCTAGGTGGCCATCTAGAAGGTTTGAATGCTAATTGACCACATGGGAGACAAAGGGGTTAAAATTTCAAAGGTAGGCCACCTACCTTACCTACCTAGTCAAAGGAGTGCCCATTCATATGTAATTTATTTATTTTGAGTTTTGACCACATGGGGGATGAAAATGACATATTTCCCACGAAATTATCAGCCCCCCCACCCCTTGCTATTTTCTATATAAGCCTATGTATAGTGTCATTAGAGATTAATGAAGAAATTATGTGAAAATTGCTTGAAGCAAGAAGGGTGTGCCCTCTCTCCCTCTTTCCCCTGGTGCTCTTCTCCTCAAACCTCAAGTTCTAGAGTGTATCAATCTCCTATCTCCCCCTCTCAACCTCTGATCTTCATTGGTGCCGCCGCCACCGCCGTTCGTGCCGCCTTCGAGCCGCCGTGGAATCGTCATCAAGTTTCTGTCTTGCTGGATAGAGGTGTAGTTCGTGAATTCCTGAAGCCAGCCACGAGTTCAGATCGATTTGAAATTTTGAGGGTTGGTTCCTATCTTCTATCCCATTGTCCACAAAAAAATCCAGATTTAAAAGCCACCGTTTCATATCTTTACCATTTCGTTCAACTCTCAATCTCAGATCTGTTCTGTCACTATCTACAGTGACAGTAGCCTTGAGTTCTCCACCTTCGACCACCCTTTTAATTTATTTTAGATCTCCCAATTTAACTGGGTGTTCTATCCATCGTCCCCTACCACCACAATTTTTCTTAAATTTTTATCATCCTTCTACCTATTTTTAAAAATTCATGTTCTACCGGAGCTACAGTACTTTCAGTCAGATCCTAGATCCGACCTTCGTCCAGTAAACAAATCACAGAAAATCATAGACACATCCAAACGTGTCCAAACAAATTTTGCTGTCTTCCCAACTCCATTTCCAACAACGTCTCTGAAGAACACAACCCAAGCTTCGGACGTCTACCTCGCGGTCAAAGGCAATCCATAGTCAAGTTCTTTGCAGGTCTGAGTCTTCGGTTACTGTACAACAGGAGATTGAAAATTCCATAAGTCAATATCCGAGCAGATCCAGGCTAGATCTTTGGGCCTAGGTTGAAGAGCTTCAAGCTAGCTTTCCAACGGCGCCAGTCGCGTGTCGATCCGACATCGAGGCTGATCGCAGCGCCCATTCTCGCCGGAGCGCGCGCCGAAATACAGAACCGGCAGATTTCCGATCGGGTTTTCCGATCGGTGCCGAACGGAGCCGCCGGGCCTCCGGCCGCCGAACCAGCGTGCCGCCATCCCAAGGAGCGACCCTCCGGGCATCCACCACTACAGCGGTGCCACCGGGTCCCACACAGCCCCTCCGGACAGCACGTGGGCCCCACCGTCACGTGTTCGGGTGTTGCCGAATCAACGTGAGAAGCCGCCCGTCAACCCGAATTCGGTCCTCCCGGACCCCATTGTGTAGCCCTTTACCTCCCTGCGTGGAGTGGGCAGCGAGTTGCATTTCTGTAATATACGTGTATAATTGTTCCGGGAGTACGACTTCGTCCGGGTCCGTCTTCCCCACGCCGAGCTCGTGGAGGTATCGTCTTCGCTCCTACACTTGGCATTTCACTTATTTCATATATGCTTGTTTATGCCGCTGCTAGAGAGCATGTGTAGGGATATCTAGCTCGATATATTTTCATATCACCGCTGCTGCGAGAGAGAGTGAAGCCGTCCCGTGACCCGATCCCGGCACGAAAGTGCGAGCCGACCACCCTAGCTCTTGCCGGTTTCTCAACCGCGCACGTCCGACGCTTCCCTCGTTAAGGGACGATCGCGAGCTTGTCGTGTCCATGTCTCATCCCGCATCAGTTTATGCAATCTTGATTCCGTGTATATGTAATGTCCGTGCATCTTAGGCTAAGGCACATTGGGTTGGTGCATTCTTTGCATCATGCACACACGTTCTTCTTACACTACAATTGATATCTATGCATGATTCTCATATCGCCTAATAGAGTCCGTGCATGTTCTTCACATAGTTTAATAAAGTCTATGCATCTTCGTTGCTCATTTGAAGAACTGATGCTTTCTATGTATGCTGACACGGACTACACTGAAGAAGGATTAGAGAATCAAGACAAATGTTCGTGACATGTGGAAAGCTGTCAGGTTCGGATGCTGCCATGTGGCCTTTGATGTTCAGATCTGGACAAAAAGGTTAGGCGGGAAATGTGTTCTTCACACACCCTTCTCACATGGGCTTCATGTAAATAGAAGACCCATCCGTACCTCTACGATGAAGGGAAGTTGAAGTAAATTGGAAGAATTGAGGTGAATTGTGAAGATAAGAGACAGAGAGATAGAAACAGAGAGAAAGAAAGAGAAAGTGGCGATCGTGAGATCAGAAGAGAGCCAAGTTTAAGAAGTTCAGAAAAGATCGTGAGATCGAGAGAAGAAAGAGGAGTTCCTGAAGATCTATTCTACTGGCCCTTGGATCAAATCCAAGCCAGTCTGCTCCTCCGAGAGCTATATTCTTATGCGTTATTTCCAACTTTTAGATGCTGATTGTCAGAATATTTTGTTTTAATTTTTCATACTCTCTCCAAGCTGTGTATCAGCGGTTGGCGAAGATGTAAGGCCTAGCGTAAGCTGTGTATCAGCGGTTGGCAAAGCTGTAAGGCCTAGCGCAAGCTGTTAGTCAGCGGATTGTAGGCAAGCTATGAGACCCAGCTGATTAAGCTGTGTATCAGCGGAAGCCACACTCTGGTTGGAGTGTGGGTGATGTAGGTCAGCAGACTGAACCACCTAAAATATTTTATGTCGTGTGATTGATTGATCTTCTATGTGTGATTGTTGTTGATCATCTAGATCCCTTACATTTGTATGATTCCTAGTGATTAATCAAGCCGTGCATCTCTAGTATTTGAGGAATTGTCCATTAAACCAGCCATTATAATTTCATACACTCTAAATTGGGCAAAATGTTTTAAAAGATCCATTCACCCCCCTCTAGATCTACGTCTATCTCAATATCCGCACCTAACAAGATAGAGACCCCAGGTTTACTTCTCATTTTTGGAGAGGACTGCAAGAGTCCTTGGGTACCAGTCTGAGTTTCAGCACTGCTTTTCATCCTCAGACAGACGGACATATGGAAAGAACTAACCAAATTGTTGAAGATATGCTAAGAGCTTGCATGATTGATTTTGGAGGCAGTTGGCATGAGCACTTAGCTTTAATTGAGTTCGCCTACAATAACAGTTACCGGTCCAGTATCCAGATGGCTCCGTTCGAGGCCCTTTATGGGAGAAGTTGTCGATCACCATTGTGTTGGGATGAGATCGGAGAGAAGCAATGGCTGGGACCGGATCTCATTTCGGAATCATCCAAAAACATCTGTATTATCCGAGATCGTCTACAAGTGGCACAATCAAGACAGAAAAGTTACGCTGATAGCAGAAGAAGAGCCCTAGAGTTTCAGGTAGGAGAGCATGTATTCTTGAAGGTTTCGCCAATGAGAGGAATTCGAAGGTTTAGCATCCGTGGAAAATTAAGTCCAAGATACGTTGGCCCTTTCGAGATTTTGGAAAGAGTGGGAGAGGTTGCTTACGGATTGGCTTTACCCCCTCAGCTATCTGGAGTACACAATATTTTCTACGTATCTATGTTACGGAAATATGTTTATGACCCCACTCACATCATTCAACATGCAGATTTGGAGTTGAAGGAAGATTTGACTTATGAAGAAAGACCCGTCAAGATTTCAGACCGGAAAGAACAGCAACTCATGAATCGTTCCATACCTATGGTCAAGGTTCAGTGGAACCGACGTGGAACCGAAGAAGCTACTTGGGAGTCCGAAGATGCTATTCGAAAGCAATACCCCGATTTATTCTAAGGCTAGTAACCTTGCTCCCCATTTTTGATAAGTGCAGTGAATTTGGGGGACCAAATTCCTTAAAGCGGGGGAGGGTGTAGCACCCCGGTAGAGCATTAGATAAAATAACGAGAAAATTCACAAGAAATTCCATGGAAAATACGGTAAGCGAAAGTTTGACCAATTTATAAAAACCTTTAAAAATTATAATCATGTAGAGGACTAAAAATTTAGATAATTTATCTTCTGCAGGAAACCCTAAATAAAATTGGAAGCCAGCCGAATTAAGATAATTAGGGCTAAATCTACGTTTAACCTCATCGAACCTTATATCACCCAATTCGGACCCAATTCTCGATCAATTGAGCCCAGATCGGACGCAATCGAACGGCCACGATGTGTAGGTCATTTCCCCTCTATTTTCTCACCGAAACCCTAACTCAAAAAATTCAAATTTTTAGGCGAGGCGGTGGCGTGACCGGGTCAATGCGCGAATCGCGCGCAACCGAAGTTCGTGGGCTCTATCCTCGCGATCGATCCCTCTAGATACCAATTAATCCTATAAAACAATCCTTAGGGCCTCCTAGCATCGACGTTTGGTAGCTGCGGCCGGTGAGGTGCGAGGACGAGAGCGTATTCTGGCGATCTCCAAAGGCGTTTTTCTATCGTGGCCGACGGCGTCATCCCCCTTTGTTCTTCTTTTAAGGTAGGTTCTAGTAGACCAAACCCTAAGTAGTTTATACCATTGAGTTCATCTCCAATCCCTCTTTCTTTTGATACCAAGAGCCCTAAAATTCGTTCTGTAGCATGTGAGTATTGGTCGTTTTAGTCGGAGCATGTTAAAACTAGGGTTACCACTATTATCCTCGATTAAAAGTTAGCTTGGCAGGCTTGAAGTTTTAAATTAATCAATCCATGACATGCATCTTTTCATTCTCTTTCTAGTGGTATGGTTTTGCCCAATTTTTATGCTCTATATCGTGTGAATTTCTTGTTTTAGTTAGCCTCGGTCGGATGTTTGCCGGACATTGGAACGATGAGTTGGACACGGCCTTAACAGGAACCGCTCATCATTGAACGGCCTCACGATAGACCGTTCTGTCGAGCAGGCAGTTTGGCTCTAGACCGCTTGGAAACCCTAGCGGCTGTCCGATAGACCGCGTAAGGCGTGTAGGGTTTTCAGGCTTGCATGACCTGAGCGACCTAGCGATAGACCGCTAGACCGTGTCCAGCGGCTCTGGTTAGACCGCGTATGTCTCACTGATTGGTCTATTCCATGTGTTAATTATGTCGATTCTTGTTAAAACTATGCATGTACAGGTCAGAAACCCACACAAGGAACTGGTAAATTATGGAACATATGATCTGATTCTTTATTGTTCATGATTGATATCTCCTTTCCAAAGCATAATTTTCCTTATTATTCTTATCAATTAATGGAACATAAATTTTTATCATGTTCATATTGGAGGATCGATACTAGGTTTGTTCTGACGGTCACTCCACTCCGGTGCTGTCGACTGACCGCCTTATTTGTTTTCCGATGCATCATTAGCCTCAATTCTTGTAATGGTTGGGATCTCCACCGGATACTCCTTCCGTCGGACTAGGACCTCCATTATGAGACCCCCGTAAGCCCCCGCGAGCCTGGGATTCCCACTAGGATGCCGGGCGGGTTTTACCCCCAAAACCTGACCTTGGACTCGATCGAATCGCGTGATTTTGCCCAAGCCAGGATTCAGGGCTGTCCTGTTATTAGCGGCCCTTCTGGGACCGCTCTGTTAGTGCGCGACCCAGGCCTGGCCGCCCGAGTTTCTGAACGGTCCCTTTGGAGACCGTCTCCAGCTGGCTTGTGCGTCGACCTGCTGGGTGCGTCAAACTCAGTTTGTAAACGGCTGTTATTGGACTGTTCTATGTTGGGCGGCCCAATTAGGATCGTTTTACCTTTGTTTATGGCCCAGGAACCCTCTCGACTTGAGCGGCCTTCCTTTTGACCGTTTTATTGGTGGAACGGCCTATCTAGGACCGTTTACGTCTCTAAAATCTGGGTCTTGTCCCTCCAAGCCCAGTATTACTTGTAGTGACCCATGTCAGACCGTTACTTGATTATCAGCCTAAAGCTTGCTTCACGTGTTTCTTGTATGTTTCGGTGAGCTGAGCCTAGTTGGGCTTAAGTTTCTACTCTTGTTCTTTCCAACCATGAACCTTATGGTTCCTACTCAATTATTGGAATATCTCTTGATCTTAGAAATTAAGTTACATGGCTTGACCTTGAAATTCTTGGCCGACTCCAATGAATGTCTAGATATTACTTGGGATCTTGGATCCACTAAATCGATGCCAACGCATCATAAGGGCCTGGTGTGGTCCTGAGAAGAGCGCCCAAAAAGTACTAGTGTCCCGGGGACTTGTAATGACATGGTGAGGCATTGCACCGAGTGCATGACTAGCGTGTGTCTATGACATTCATCTCGTTATTAGATTCCTACATAGAATTTATCTTGATATGATATGCTTGTTACATGCTTGACCGGCCAATTCCTGGAAATTGATATATCTATATTCAGTTTATTCTATTAGTTCGTTCCTTTTCTTCTTATGACAACTTATTTTATCATTCTTAGTTCGCATGCATGACAGTTAATTAATTGGTTAATTACTTAAACCTTGCCTGCTATTGCCTACTGAGCGTTCGCTCACCCATTTTTCTCCCTTTTCAGGTGACTCTAGTGATGACTCTCAAACTGATGGGGACGGGCAGGAGTGAAGTCCTTGGAGCGAACCATCTAGATATCCTACCAGGGATGTCATTAGATAGTCCGAGTCTGAGAGTTGTAATTTTATTAAGTCGGTCGTTATGTAACTGTGTTAAGTTGGTGGTTATGTGAGAATTTCTCTGATACTTCTAGTGTTAGTGGATATTGACACTCGTTATGTGTAATTAGTTGGAATTAATGGTTATTTTGGAATGTGTCTATTCTCTTTTCTATGGTGTGGTGTCGAAGTTATTTAATCGCTAACGCAAGGCACAACATGTCTGGAAATCAATATATTTTAACTTTCTACTGCTGCGTCCCGATTTTCCGCGTCGGGGCGTGACAACATCTCTGTGAGAGGTCACTGATCCTAAAAATAGCGATTGCCTGAGCAGTCGCTGATTCTTCATGTCAATAGAAAGCAACGCAGACAAGGAATGGAGGAAAGTTTTATTCTTTTAAACGTTATGGGACAGTCCAAAAATTGGCAAATCGGGTGGGAGATGTGCACGTGGTGCACAAGGGGGTGTAAAATAACATGCTACGTGGACGACAAAGGAGGGGCACATGTGGGTGCCGAAAGCAGGGGCCCACGTGGGTGCCAAAGGGAGGGGCACACGTGAGTGCTGAAGGAAAGGTAATCAAAACAAAAATAATAAGTGTCCCACTGTGATCGCCAATTTGTGAATGTGTCACATATACATTAAAAAGAGAAAAAGAAATATAAAGATTAAATTAATATAAATATGATGATGATGTGATAAAAGGTGGGGAAGGGAGCATGTGATACTACGTAAGGAGTGTGATCGCGAGAGGGGTTACCTCAAAAGGAAAAGGAGTGATCGTAAATACCTTGTGAAAGCGGGGCGTGGTGTGAGTTTAACTTCCTCCTTCAACTGGCCGGCCAATGAAGGGGGTTTTTGTCTTGATTACCCTTGAAAAAGAACAAAGACAAGCAAACAGGGAGGATTACAAACCAAGATGTGTAGTATCAATGCTGAATAAAGATAATATTATGCAATAAAGGCATGAACACACCTTGTGTGTTTTGATTTTAAACCCCTTATAAGGATTAAGGGTGGGAGCAATATGGATGCAGAGATAACTAAAATCTAGCAATGATATGCTAGATAGATGCGGTATGCAGTACTAAGTAGAACTAAGTGGTCCTCCGAACACTGTGCAGCAGGGAGATCCTTCCTCTTTGGCACGGCAGTAGCAGAACAAAAAGGAGGGGGAGAGCTCACGAAGCTCTTTATATTTCAAAATACTTCTACAGCTCTTCTTAAAACACAAACACCAAAACTCCTTATATCAATACCGTTTCTTCGTTCATCAGTTCATAAACCCCAACCGATGGCTTAAAGGGGGAGTATTTATAGAGCTAGAGATCCTTGTTCTAGTGTGTTTTAATCAGGGAAATCGATCCCAAGACGTCGGTCTCCCTTCCACAGAAGAACACAGAGCCCAAATCGACATGGAGCGCCATGCAGAAGAGTTTGCGGACGAACATGAGACAGAAAGGAATTGGCGACCAAGTAGCCGTCATCCATTCAATGGCCATCCAAGCAACTAACATTCATTCTAGGGCAAAATATGGAAATAAAATACTCTTCATAATAGAAAAGGAAATGGCTTCCATCCGAGAAGGCGTTCATTAATGAGCGCCCGCTTAAAAGGGCGTTAATTCTTCAAAATTAAAACCCGATGGAAAATCAAAAAGCCAGGAAATGGCGCCTGTTCGAACGATCGCCCATTCTTATGAGTTGACCTACCGGAGGCCTAGGTTGACTTGTAGTGGAAGAAAATGGTGAAACTCCGAAAGGGTGCTCATTCAAATGGCGGCCATCCAAACAGTCACTAATTCCAAGCAAATCCAAAAAAATAAAAAAACCCTCTTATTGAGCCAGTAATGAAGTCCACTTTGGGGCATTACATCGTGACATGAAATTTACTCAACATAGTATCAATTTTGGCTTGTCTACATGTACGTCAGCCAAACATACCTTTTCCAAGAGGTGGAGTTGAGGAGGAGCACGTGGGATGACACTCACGCGGCCTTTCGGGAGCCGTGGACTGGATTGTTATCCAGTCCACGGCAGAAGCACAGATCAGTGACTGGGCGAGACGGGGGAGAGAGGAATGAGCCCGGGCAGACAGCGACGAGGCCTACCTGACGGCCTACGCCCGGTGCTATGGCGACCAGGTCTTCCGTGGTACCCGCCGACCGGTACGAACTCTAAACCTTATGACCCTCTAAAATGCCTATGATTATGATGCATTGACATTTGACACTTTGAATATGCAGTTCGCCCCAGGGATGGATTGTAGAGCTTCAGGGGCTACTTCACTCGACCGTGCAGCAGTGAGATGACCTCCAGCGCTCGCTGGACCTCTTGGTAAACTCTATTCAACCTTAGCCTTAAATGCAATGTGATGTTCATGGGTCTGACTTGTTCCTACATGCAGCGTGTTGAGGGAGTCCAGCACCAGGGACTAGACGCTCCGTCTTCTTCCACCCATCCTCCAGTTGGCCGGACTGAGCAAGATGCAGACTTCACACGAGCTGTCGCGTGAGCCGAGGTGGTCGAGGCTTCGCTCACCGAGAGGGTAAGCAACTATAAACTTCATTCTGGCAAACTTCTAGAAAATGATGATTAACTTGATGAACATGAATGCAGGAAAAGGAGCTAGAGGCATCCCTGATCGACGTTGTCCACCTACGGGAGGAGTTAGCCCGAGCAAGGGTAGAGACGGAGCCGTGGCAGATAGAGGCAGAGCAGTCGCGGCCGCAACTTGCAGAGCTGAGAGGCGAGTTAGAGCAGTCCCGACTATAGGTTGTGGAGCTATAGGGAGAGTTAGAGCAGTCCCGACTGCAGGTTGCAGAGTTGAGGGGCACAGTGGGAGCATTTCAACAATCTCTCTAGGCGATGAGAAGGAGATCGGAGCATAGCAGGACTCCGAGTGGTGCACACAGTAGTGCCTATAGAGGCTACTTCATGGGTTCCTACGGCCATCGGAGGAATGAGGAGGAGGAGCAATGCCGACGCCATGAGGAGGGGAGCACATCCATGGGTCCACTGGGGAAACGCCATGAGGGTACCAGCAACAGTAGGGGTCTTGGAGAGGGCCAGACCTGATGCATTTTTTTTGAGTCATATGTATATGCTTGAATTTTGATGAAATGGAAACAAAACCTTTTTGACTTATTTAAAATGGAATGTTTGCCCACTGACGCAATTGACCTAAACATAGATGACTAACCCACTAACAGAGGAAAGAGAGGGAAACAGAAGTCTAAGGACGAAGAATGAAAAATGAGACGGGTCTAAAAGATAGGCAGATATGCGCAAGCAGGTTTTAGAAGGCGTCCTTCGAGGGCCGCCACCTGAAATGGCGGTCGGGCGAAGGGTCGCCACCCTAAGGGCGAGATGTCAACATAAGATAGACAGAAGGCAGCCTTCCTAGGACCGCCACATAAGGTGGCGGTCGCCCGATAGACCACCACCTCCCAGGGCGTCCTAACCTGAACAAGACTCGGATCCCACACTCCAATCCGAGTGGGAAGGTGTCCTAGACGTGTTAAGGCTTATCCTAACCTCAAATCCGACCTTCCCACTCTAATCCCACTAGAAAAGGTGTGCTACCTAGGCTCTATAAATAGGGAACAAGCCTAAACTCATAGGTCACAACAACCCTCCTTTCTAGGCTTTGAAAACCTTAGGAAAGACCTTCCTTTTATCATGAAGAGGTCCATTGGAAAAGTACAAGTTTGGAAGGAGGCTATGATGGGCCCAAGCCCGCGAGAAAGTAATATGGAGAGCTAAAGAGGCTAACCAACATTCCTCAACAACTAAGCGCTAGCCCTTCTAGAGAGGTTAGCAAAAGAATCCTTTATTCAATTCATTTATTGTTCCAATTTTTCATATCCTAATCTCCTCCTTTTCAGATCCTGCCTGGATCACGGCGATACTCGACCTTGAAGTGGATGGCTCCCATGGTGCAAGGGCTTCCCATAGAAGTCATATCCATATTAAAGTCCTGGCATCTCCACCCCTTGTTGGTTTTGGCAAAAAAATTACCCAAAAATATCATTTGACTGGCATAGCATTATCGCCCTAGTGGAACTTTGGCATTCTCAGACCCACACTTTCATTTTCCCATCCTTCGAGGCCACCATTCTGCTAGAGGAGGTAGAGACATACTTAGCTCTCCCTAAAACCAAGGTAGGCGAAGAGGATTCAGTGTGTCACACTGTCACCCTTATAGACCCGGCCCTTATCCTAAGCGAGTTCCTACCCAATGCTAAGGATATCCGAACCATGATTTTGCCTACATCACATCCACTTGATCCCTTTGTGCCAGTGGGTCACCTCTAATTGTAAAAACAAATGCAGGTGGAATGAAACCGTAGCTAAGGCTGTCTCTATCTATCTGTGTGGAGCCCTACTTTTCCTTACCACTGACCACCTCTTAGACATTCTGAACCTTAGCATCATCAGTGGGTTATGGCAGGGTTTTTCAATCTCTCATGCTATCTTGGCATACTTATATGAGGGTCTCAGCTCGGCTTCCCTTGGGGGTCCTCTCTTTGGATCCATGATACTCCTCGACTGTTGGATGGGGATTAGATTGAAATTCTTACCTAAGGATGATATACCTTATGTTAGCCAAATTGGATCCATCCACTATTTTTCATTGGTAGTGCATCCAGGTTTTCGCAGTAGGTAGAGTGTCACACTGTTGATAAGAAAACTAAGGACAACTGGCAGCTCTACCTCAACACCTTGCCCTTAGAGAGATTCATCATGCGACCTCAGATTTTGCACGACACTTCACTTAGGCTACCCCGGAGACTAGGACTGGACCTAAGGCTGGTGGGAAACACTACCCTTGCAATGTATAACCCCCATAGATGCTATCTTCAAGTGGGCCTTCCCCGCACCATGGTTCCACCACTATCTCACCTACCCGCGCTACAAGCAAGAAAGCTATGGACTGAGGAGGATGAGCAGGCGATTCGTAGTGCATTGATTATGTGGGAGATCAGCAAGGTTTGCACCTTGCCATCAGAGGTAGCAGAGGATTGAGAAGACTATCAGGCATACTTGAAGGAATTGTGCGAGATCCGAACTCGCGGAGATGCAAGATTGAGCGAGATTTGAACTTCATGATGTAAAAGAGTTATGATATGATGTCGAATGCACTCAAACTTGAATGAATGAATGAATAAAGGATGGTTTGATCATATGAGATGTGTCCCTTTTTTTTAACAGAGGCTCATAGTAAAAGGCGGTCTTCAGAAGATCGCCTTCTATAAAGACCGCCACCTATAGAGGGCGGTCATATAGTGACCACTATTTGGTGGCTAACAGTGGGGTAGAGAGACCTTGCGAGCCTATGCCCGGGCCAAGCAAAACCTACTTCTGCACACACTTAAATATGAAACCAAGTTAGATCTGTTCTTAGACTTAACCCCTTCCCTAAAGCAAGTCGAATACGTGACCAATCCTTGATATTTGGTCAAGGGGTTAAGCGTTATTAAACAAGCGAATATAACATAAAGAAGATGCGATGCATGCCATGAAATGCAAGGAATAAACATGAGATTTTTTTTGAAAATATTTTAATTTTTTTAGATTTTTAAAAATATCTATTTTTTTGGAATTTTCATAATATCTGATTTTTTAGATTTTTGAAAATATCTGATTTTTTTGGAATTTTAAAAATATCTGATCTTTTTATTTTTTATTTTTGAAAATATGTGATTTTTTTAGATTTTTGAAGCTAATTCTGGTTTAGCAACAAGACTCCCACCTATCTCATTAGGAATCTTCTAAAGCAGGGTGTGTGTAGCAACCCTAATAAATGAATAATTGAAATGAATTAAAACATATATATTACAGAAGTAATATATAAAAGGAATAGGGTTAATTGGACGAAATAAAACAAAATTAAAAATAACGCCTCTTATTAAGGCGTTAATTTATAAAGAAACGCCTCTATCCATGGCGTGACTAAAGAAAGGACGCCCACACATGCGGTCGTCAGTTCTCATGCGACCAAATGGGTAAGTAAAAGAAACGCCCCTATCTTGGGCGTGTTTTAAAACACGAAACGCCCTTTTTCAAGGCGCTTTTTAAGAAACGCCTAAAGTAAGGCGTCAATTAAATAATACACGCCCTGACCAAAGTCGTTAATTCCATTCGGAACCGTTCGAACCCAGAACTTATCCAGGGTAAGTGATAACTATGAGAAAGAGTTCGAATGTGGTAATAACTCAATCTTGGAAATATTACTTTCAATCAAACACTACTTTTGTTAGGACTCCTAAATCCTATAAATAGTCTTGATCGAACGAACCCTAAACCTATTTGATCGATCATCTGCTATGGTGAGTAAAGAACTGAACGTTCTTTTCTTTCTATCACATGAAGAGTTACTGACTCTTCATCTCTTTCTCTTCTATACAGGTTAGGGAAAGCCGCATACGTGAAGAACAAAGTACTGTTCTTCCTCTTTCTTCTCCTCTGATTATGTATGATGAAGAAACTTATGACTGCAGTTCTTCTTCCATAGGATCTACAGTGAGTTGACAAAGTGAAGAACGAAGGTCCTTCATCAAATAACTTATTCGTCTGCATCCTCTTCTGTGCGTCCTGCTGCGGTTGATTGAGGTCGGAAGCCTTCATCAGCATCAACTTTTCTTCTTCCGAGAAGACTCTGTTACAAACAGAGTATTGTTCCCTATCAAGTTCTTCACGTGTCCATCATCCAGACCATACTAAGGTAGGATTTTCTCAAGTCACTGTAGCCCAAACTAAATTGATACAGTACAATAATTATCATGCATATACATGGTTTGGATTACTATAGTTTCTGAACGACTTTCTGTTAATTTCTGGAAAGAAACGTCCTTAGCAAGGGCGTGACTATGAAATACACGCCCCAGATTAGGGCGCTACCTTACAAGTCACGACCCTGCCAAGGTCGTCAATTTTGGATTTGACGCCCTGCACACAGGCGTTAATTTCATTTAATCATTAATCACCCATGTTAAGAATTGAGTATCTATGAAATAATGATCCTACAATGATGCATGATCACATGTCTTCAAACTTGCTAATTTTATTGTCATGACCATACATTCGTTCTCCATGAATTCTATTATCCTGAAATTATTACTGCCCATGAAAATTCATGGTATCTCTTGAATTCACGACCTAGACTAGGTCGTTTTCCATATGTAAACGCCCCATCATAGGGCGTGAATTAAAAATAAACGCCCCTTACTAGGGCGCGTATCTGTTAAAATCCTGGAATATATATTCTGTGAAAATAAGAATTTAATGATTAACGCCCCTGACAAGGGCGCGTTTTTGATAATTTCTGAAAATAAATATGTTCTGAAAAATATTGTAAATAAAAAGACGCCTGCTACTGTAGTCGTCAACTCTTGAAGAAACGCCCCTGCCGAAGGCGCTTTTTTTAAAATAAATTATTGAATTATTGAAAATTCTGCAAAACGGACCATGTGTAAACGCCCTTCTGTTAGGCGTTAATTACTTGAGAAACGACTTGACCTAAGTCGTTATTTTACTGTAAACTGATTTTTTTCGATGGTTTATATATTATACATATATATATATATATATATCGGCACTATTCTCCACTCCGTGAGTATAGTCCCACTTTTCACGGCGTTTTATCGATCACACTCAATTCTCATTGACATACAAGCTCTCCTTTGGACATTCCGTTCCTTGGGACTAGCGAGTTAGTCATAGAGACCTCCGTAAGACTCCTCGTAGCCTTGGATTCCCTCAAGGCCGACTGAGCTGGTTGTACCCTAAAAACCCATTACACGATCCTTGCCATGTTAATTTAAAGAAACATGGTATACCGGCCTTATGATTATACAAAGAGTATATCATAAGAAATTCTTGATGGGATGATGATATCATGCCATATCGTGTCATTCTTGTAAACCCCAATTCTATGATAAGAATGAGGGTATCTTGCTTGATCTAATGTTCATGTGGACCTCAATTCTATATAAAGAATGTCCATATTGATTTGTCATGGTACCTAAGTTAAGGGAACCATATTCTACCTAGTTTTATCGACATCGTGATTATACCGTTATTATCGCCATTCTATGTCCTTTGTCATATTTTGGACTCTATTCTATCAAAGTTGTCATACGTGTCTACAAGCTTGATTATTGAAATTCTATATTGGCTATATAAACAAGAGTGGATGTCAAAACACATGATAAATGCCTGCGCATATAGGGCCCGATCTGGTCCTGGGAGGAGCACCCGAAAGTACTTGTGCCCATGGGAGTTAAAATGATAAGGTATCTGGCATTATACCGAGTACTTGACTTGCTTGATTGGACATTCCACACACATCTTGTACTTGAATCGTACTTGACTTTACATGAAATGCGTGGCCCGAAAGAGGGTAATTTACTTGCTTGATACATGATAGCCAAAGTTCTTGACATGACTTGTTAAACGTGCTTGCTTGAATACCTTGAATATACTTGTCATCTTGTTGGAAGTTCATGATTAAGTTCATCTTGTTTCTTTGATATTACATTCTCTCTATCTTGTCGTTTCATGCGAGCATGCATAGCTTTATTGCATTCATGAAAGATATAATTTCCTACTGAGCGTTCGCTCATTCCGTTTGTCCCTTTCTACTTTTCAGGTAAGTCCGACGACGATGGAAGTCAATCGGATGGGAATGGTCAAGAGTGAAAGTGATAGAGCTTCTACAAGTGTCGTCTAGTCTTTTCTATAGTTTCTTGAGTCAACTATGTATTCTTTTCCTTTTTATTAAACAGAGTATTGGATTTGTAATAGTCTATCCATTATGAAATAAAGGATTGGGTTATCTTGCTATTTTACGCATCTCTGTCTTTGAGTCGAATACACGACCACTCTGATTGACATGATTGATATAGACACGTTGCGCCTCTCCGGGTATCTTCCGCGCTCGGGGCGTGACAGTGTGCGCTTGAGGGGTGACAGTCCCTAGCCAGGGGGGCCAGTTTACATGACGGTGCTTCTACTAGGGCTATACGCAGGGTACGATCCAGTCCTTGGAGGGAGAAAGAGAATAAAATTTGGGAGGCAAGCTTAGGATAGGGATAAAGGCCTTTAGGGCTTGAGTTCCTCTCACGACAACCCTCTTTGAGACTAAGTCTGTTGTGCCAGGGCTTTGTGTCCGCCATCAAACTTTCATCCACTCTAGACACGCATATGACCGGGCTCACAACGTCCCGCGGGGAACTGTACTGCCACTCTTGACATGCCTAGCTTTATACTTGGGGAGCAATTTGGCTTGAGCTTTGAGTTTTGATAAACGTTAGACTTTGCTTGGATTTCTGCTTCCTTTTCTTTTATCTATTTTTTCCCTTTTCTTTTCATAGTTTTGTGGAGTCAGGTCATAGCGGACTGGCCCTATTTGAGACCTCCTCTCATCGGGGGGTCTAGATCGGTCATCTCCCCCTTATTCACCACTTGCCCCTATATTCGGCCGAAGAGAGAAAAGTAGGGACCTTCACTTCCCCCAGATATGGCCAGAGGAGAAACAGTGTTTAAAAAAGGGGGAAACCTAACCAAGGTTGTCGTGTAGTGTGTGGGTGCCATGCTCGAGATCATCCTTGATGATTAAGGAAAGGGACATCTCGCTACCAGGCCATCATTAGCTTGACTCTAAGGGTAAAAATGCTTAAGATACAACCCATTCCACGCGTGAGATAGCTCCTTACCCGCTGCGTTGAAATATCCCAAACCTCAATCTTCCCCAAGAAGATTTGCACAGTCTCCTCAACCTATTTGGTGTCTATCTTCTAATGGAAATTACACAGTCTCCTCAACCTATAGGAATATGATTAATCCTCAGTTGATGGAAACCCAATCCTTCTGGAATTTGACATGGACTCAATGGATTCCTACTAGACTCTCAGTTTTTATTTGGAAGGTATTTCACAATTGTTTGCCAACTGATATGAAAATCAAATCTTCGGGCATTCCCTCTTGCTCCAAATGCAGATGCTGTAAGAATCATCATGAGGAAGATATTAATCACCTTTTTGCCAACAATGAGTTGGCTGTTTCCATCTGGTCTTATTTCAGTTCTAAAGGCCTTCCGATTTGGGGTAATACAACGAGAGCAATTATTATAAACACCATTCAAGCTATGAAACGAAGCTCGCTGTTTGGTTTATTCTCTACTGCTGTTATTGCTTATGGTATATGGGAGATTTGGGTTGCTCAGAATGCAGCTATTCATGACAACAGGAGTATTCATCTAAAAAAAGAAAAACAAGACATCATAACAATAAATCTAAATAAGATTACATAAATTAAAATAAAATGAAACAACATATAAAGATAAAATTAAATTTTTACTTACTGTTTATTTGTAAAAAAATCTCCGAATCTTTCGTTCCCTTCCTCTCAACCGATTATCCTACAATGAATATAAAAATATATTAAATAAAATAAAAATTAATTAATTAATCTACCCACCGGAAACCCCCTCCCAGACCTCCTGCTAGCCCCTCCCCACCGCACCCCCCTCCCCCCAGCGACCACCTCCTGCTGCTCCTCCCCCCCACCCACCGGAACCGCCCTATTGCTGGCCCCTCCCCCCCACCCAGCGCACCCCCCTCCCCCCAGTGACTCCCCTCCCTGCTGGCCCCTCCCCCCAACCCAGCGCACCCCCTCCCTGCTGGCCCCTCCCCCCAATGACCCCCCTCCTGCTGGCCCGGCATCCCCTACCCCCCCACCCACCGGAACCCCCCTCCCCCCAGCGACCCCCCTCCATCGGCAGCCCCTCCCCCTCCTGCTGACCCCCCCACCAAACCCTTCGGATGGATCTCGAACCAAAAAAAAAAATTTAACACCATTGTGCCTGTGCGTGTGTGCATATGTGTGTGTGTGACAGTAAGAGTGAGAGAGGGCGGGAGAGGGGGCCGCGGGAGAGGGAGAGACGGCAGGCCGGCGGCGGCGACGACGACTGCCGCGGGGAGCAGGGGACGGCTGTGCACGGCGGCTGGAGAGGGAGAGGGAGATATAGGGCAGGCGAAAGAGGGAGAGGGAGAGGGAGACGATGCAGTTACCGACGGGGCGATGAGGCTGGCGGCCCTGGCGATGATGAGAGAGAGCGAGGCCGGCGGCGACGGCGCAGCTCCGACGGTGACAACGGCGAGCGGGAGAAAGAGTGAGAGTGAGAGGGAGTGAGAGTGAGAGGGAGAGCCGTCGGGAGAAAAAGTGAGAGTGAGAGGGAGAGCGGGGGGGATGGGGGGTTTTTTTGCGACATGATTTCGGATGAATATTAAATCTGCAGAAAATTTCAGACGTAAAGTTTTTCGTATGAATATCCGTCACAAATTTCAGACGTAAAAACTATCATCTAAATATCCATCGCAAATTGAGACGTAAATTCAAACAGATAATATTCTGTCCTAAATACAAATGGAATTTGTGACAAAATATTCCCGTCTTAATTTACAGACGGATTTGCGACGAAAATTAATGTCTAAAAAATCCGTCGCTAATGTCACCTTTTCTTGTAGTGACCAGACGATAAGCGTTTCCTGGATAGACTTCTTTAACTACAAATGGACCCTCCCAATTAGGTTGCAGCTTAGACCTAGGACATCTTGACCTAATGAATTTACATTTCAAGACCATATTACCCACTTGAAAATTTTGTTCAATTACCTTCTTTTGAAAATAACGTGAGATACGCTTATGATAAACAGAGACATGATCGGCCGCGTTGAGCCTCTTCTCATCTAAGAGTTCCGGCTGGACTAGTAACACCTCCCGACGTTCATCGAGATTGAGTTCCTTATCAAGCTGCACCCTCAGGGAAGGGATTAAAATCTCATATGAAAGTAGCACCTCCATCCCGTAAGTGAGAGCATAGGGGGTTTTCCCCTTAGGAGTACAGACAGAGGTACGATAATCCCATAGAGCTTCTACCAATTGTTCAGGCCAATCAAAAAATTTAGGTGATTTGCACGTTTTCTTTATTATTTTTAGAAGGGTTTTGTTGGTGGCCTCGGCTTGACTATTGCCTTGGGGATAATATGGGGATGAATGATGCAATGCAATATTGAACTTCTCACAGAGATCCTGGAGCTCTTGCGATATGAATTGAGGTCTATTATCGGTGACGATGCTACTTGGCACTCCGAACCGCGAGATGATGTTCTTCAAGATAAAGCGGCACACCGTGGCAGCTTTGAGCTTCACATACGCCTCAACTTCAGCCCACATGGTGAAGTAGTCAGTGATGGTGAGGATGAAAGATTTTTTCTTGGACTGAGAGTTAGGATCACCAAGTGGACCTACGATGTGAAAAGCCTACATGGAGAAAGGCCAAGGAGTAGAGAGAGGATGAAGGGACGAAGCGGGTGCATGAATTTTATCAGCATAGAGTTGGCACTTGAGGCATCTACGGACATAGGTGGAGTAATCTTCCTCTAGGGTTGGCCAATAATAGCCCTGCCTAAGGATTTTCTTTGCTAACGCCTGGCCATTAACATGCCCTCCACACTATAAGGCCCCAGAATTTATATATAAAATTTTTAGATTATTTATGGAATTTTCTAAGATTTATAAGGGCTAAATAAATTAATAAATGGATTATTGAATTAATAAATGAGTTATAAGGCCCAAATATGGTAAACTATTAACCTAGCCTATTTAATTGAAACCCAATAGGTTCATGGACCAAGCCCATTAAATTTGGCCCATATTCTAGAAGGTTATTTAGCCTATTCACGAATTTTAAGGATAAATACTATTTTATAAGATAATTATATAGATAAAATGAATAAAGAGTTTCATTAAATTGAAACTCTATCCACGTTGGATGTAACGGTCTATCGTGTGACCGCGACATGCATGTGACGCATCAGGACCGGACCGTCACACCCTGCTGATTCCGTGAGAGGAAGAACAAGCAAAAAGATTAGATTTTTATTAGCTTATCTCTTAGGGATCGAGATGGGAAGACTAGTAGAGGTGTTAAGAACTCTTAGAAGTTGATCTAAGCTTTAACAAGGCCTTAGAATCGATCTAATCCTCAAACTCTAGCCAAAACCCTATAAATAGAACCTAGTTCTGAACTAAGCGACCTTTACTTTTGGCTCGCGTGGAAACAAGGTAAGGAGATAGAATCTCGGGTAAGTTCTTTAGAATATTTTGTTCCTAATACTTTAGACTAACTACCCTCAAAATTTCATGTTAGGAGATCAAGTAACCAAGGAGATAAAGGCTTCTAAAGTCGTTGGTTCTGACATAGCAGTCCAGGATTCTGAGCAAAGGGCCACTGAAGATCAGGAAAAAAGCCTAAACGAGATAATTAGAATTAGATGCTTTAGAACTTTTAATTCCCAATAGTATCATCTTCTTAACCTCCAAATTTCACACCTTTAGGTCAGGAGATTGAAGAGATAGAGCGACGTGAAGTTGCTGAAAAACTACAGGGAGAAGGGAACTAGGGCGTGTCTTGAAGACCTAAATTGGAAGTTTAAAGCCCAGGGAAGAGGTAGGTCATCTCATGAACGGCAAAAACAACATGTTAGGGATAAAAGCCCTCTGATTTGACTTGATTTTATGCATTATAGATTATGAATTTCATGTTTTAGTAAGTTCATGCATACATGCATATCTTTAGCCTTAATGGAAAATAAAAGATACTACCTTGTTAATTCACTGAAACCTATGCATATATCTGGCCTTTACTTCGTTTATCATGACTAGACTAGTTAGTGATTAAGATTCTTCTTGCATGGACATAGTTCCTTATCTTTATCCTTAGCAGAATCTCTGACAGATTATGATAGGACTGTCACATGATTGTAACGGCCTTACGATAAGCCGTCACACTCTCTGTTGTGTTTAAATTGTTCTGTTGTCTCTGACGCACCATCGCAGGAGCGTTACAATACTGTAACGGTCCCACGATAAACCATCACAAGCACTGTAACTCACCCATCCTCGACCGTCAGAGTGCTATTTTCTTTCAACCCGAGAGAGGACTGAGGACAGTCAAACTTACTTATAAATAAGCCTAGTTATCTAAGTTTTGACCTGATATCATGACTTCGAGTTTAATTATTGATTCATGATAGGAATTGCATGATTACAAGCCTTTTAAGTTATTTTGAGTTATGTTAATTTCATTGGCTAAACTCTATAGTTTGTATTTAAATTATGATTTCAAATGTTTTATTGACGGAGTTTTATGATGGTTTCACATGGTTTCACTGTCTTTTCTATCTATAGAGTCATTTTCTCTAAGTACATGGCATATATTCCGGTATATGGCCATTAGTTCACACTATGCACTATAGGAACATATTCTTGAACATGAGGACCTCTCTATTGGATATTCCTTCCAATGGAGTAGAAAATCTTATTTCAAGGCCTCCGTAATTCTCTGCGAGCCTGGGATTCCCACTAGGACGCCGAGTTGGTTGTACCATGAAAGCCCAATCATTAGAAAACACTATCGATGGTTTCTGGTTTTCGGATATATAACGGATCAAGATTGGACCGTCAGGCTCATCTAACGGCCCAATAAATGACCGTCACATGTACTGAGTCTATCTTTACTTCTTTCGGATTCAGACCATTGTAACAGCCCAATACTGGAGCGTCACGTGAATGTAACGGCCCAATATAAGACCGTCACAGTTCTTGAGTACATTAACCCAAGGTTTGACAAAAGGGTTGATATTCTAAAGTTCCTAGATGGATTATTGATGGTCTTGAACTTGTCATATTGTCCAAAGAAACTCAATTTAAATTATGAAAGATAACGAATGTATCGTTATGCTACCGAATTATTCCCATGAGCATAATGTCATATTAAATTATTATTGATCTCTCATATTCTAATTGAAGCACTCATTCTTTGATAATTATTGTCATGAGCTTATTGATTGAACTTATTACATTCTTGGCCATGCTTTATTGTTACACTCATGGAAGTAGCTTGATTTATACGTGAAGATGCAGTTCAAGTGCTGATTGTGTCCAAGGGCTCTATTCTAGTCCCCTCAACTGATTGCCGGAAATATAGTATTATAAACCATGGGGTATGATGCTACTGGCGTTGCATTGCGCTGGGAGTACTTTCTTTATAAATAAGTGAAATCTATGAGCACTCATGAAAATCTAGTGAATTGCTACCTGATTGACGTTATAGTGTGTAACCTTTATGGTTACGAAAGTGAAAAGTGAAAGTGCATTCTCGTTACATTCTTGTTCATGAAAGGCCATGCTTCATTCTTGTTCATTCTTGCTACATTCTTGCTAGTTCATACTCGTTCATCTTATCTTACATGATCGTCTTGTTACTTTGATTTGATCGCATGATTTATCGCATTTCGCATGATTTTACCTTATTTCTCTAGAGCTAAAATACTAATTACTTAAATAGTACTAATCATGTTGATGTGAAGATACCTACTGGGCAAGTGTGCTCATTACCTATTTCCAATCTTTTTCAAAAAATGGAAGTGAGTCGGGTTCGGATTCAGAGTGTTCAAGTAGAGGATTCGAGAGTGAATAAAGAATGAGTGAAGACTTAGGAAGTTTACATTGTTTTAGATCGAGTCTTTGTAATTTCTTATTTCTTGAGTCTAGCATGATGAAGATAAGTTGAAATAGTGGTTGTATTTGAATATTTGATTTGATTATTAATGAAAGTTGAAGTTTAGTAAATGTGTGCGATTGCATTCTTATGTGTGATTACCTTGCGCTCTGATCGTTCTTGCTTGCAAGAGGCTTACCATGCCGACTGTTCCCGTTCCTCGAGCGAGTCTTCCGCTGTAATAAAGGATTGGGGCGTGACACACACTCACTTGAATGAGCTGCTTCAACAATCTTCCATGCCCCATCATCGTCTGGACATCTCATGAGAACTCCATTAAGAGCATGCATATACAGTTCCCCAGTAACAATAGTGTATCTTGAAGCGGCTCTTCGAATGGCCCTATGCTACTCGATGTATGCCGACTCCAGGAATGATCCATCCTTGTAATATTGTTCAATTTCATGATACCACGGCAATTCCTCTTCTTCTAAGATCTCTTCCAACTCTTTTAAGGAGACCTCCTTCAAATCCCCCTTCTCAACCTTCTCTTCTACAAACCTCCTAAGGTTATCGAACCAAGGATCCCGAAGGGAAGGAGCGTCTAACCTCTGGATCACAATAGTCTCAGTGGGCCGACTGAGAGGAAAAGATAAGGAGGAGGCAAGCGATGTCAGCGCATCGGCGAGGATATTCTGAGATCGAGGAGTGAGAATGTAAATCAGTTTGTGGAATTGCTTAGCCAAGAGGGTGACCAAATCATGATATGGTTTGAGTTTGGGTCATGGGTGCAATAGGTGGAAAGAACCTGGCACAAGACAAGTTGAGAAACTCTAATGATATTCAAATAATGCGCGCCTAAGAGGTAGGCGTGCTTTAATCTGGCTAGGAGAGTTTCATACTCAGCAATGTTGTTGGTGGCAGGAAAGGAGAGTTGATATGCAAGAGGAATCGTCACCCCCTCTGGAGTGAGGAGGATGGCACCTAACCCTCGGCCTTTAGAATTGAGTGCACCGTTAAAGTGCAGAGACCAGAAGGGATGATGAGTGAGGACAGCAAGATGCTCATCAAGGAACTTGTCCTGGCTGGAATCAGTGCAAGGAATAGGCAAGTGGGTGAGATGCTCAAGAATAGCATATCCCATGATTACCTTCTGAACGATGAAGGTGATGTCGAATTGGGAGAGGAAGCTCTGCTAGCTAGCTAACCTACTAGATAGGACGGGCTTTTCTAGGAGATAGCGGATTGGGTCCATTCTAGAGATCAGCTTAACCTGAACGGCACGGAAATAATGCTTCAACTTTTGAGCTACCCAAATTAGCGCAGCACAAGTATTCTCCAAACCAGTGTACTTGGCCTCTACAGGGTTAAATAGCCTAGAGAGATAATAGGCTACCCTCTCTCTACCTCTATTATCCACTTGCGCCAAGATAGCTCCTAGGGAGTCCTCAATAACAGAAATGTATAGGATCAGAGGTTTTTTAAGGATAGGAGGTTGCAAAACTGGGGGATTAGACAAATAAACCATCAAATCCTCATAGGCCTTTTGACATTCTTGATTCCATTCAAATTTTACCCCCGCCTTTAACAGTTCGTAAAATGGGAGACACCTTTGAGAATGTTGAGATATGAATCTCCTAATGAACTGCAGACGTCTGATCAATCGTCAAAGTTCAATGATATTCTTTGGCGGGGGCATATCCATAACGGCCTTAGCTTTATTAGGATCAATTTGAATCCCCTGTTTGCTAAATAAGAAACCTAACAGCTTCCCTGAAGATACTCTAAACACACATTTCTTAGGATTCATTTTTAGCATATACTCTCTAGCTCTTTGCAACACTTTAGCCAAGATAGCGGGGTGTTCTTCCTTTGTCCTTGATTTTACCAAAATGTCATTGTTGGGTTCTGTGCGCCCCCTCGTTGTCTTTGACAATGGTTTTGATGATTCCAATATATTGTGTGTTTTATGTTAAATGGCATCTTGATGATAAACAAGCTAACATGATGGTATCTTGGTTTGCAGGTTGATATTTCATGGTCCTTCACGAACACAATCCTAATGCTGTCTCATGCGTGCTATGCATGAGACATTGTACAAACATGTGAAACTTTGAGTTTTGATAATCTGTTCATAGGGTTTTTGATGAACTCACATAAATGTTTGACATTGTGTGTGTTATGTTGTGAAGGTTCAGTTTGTTCTAGACTGAACTTGTAATCCATGTGGATCCTCATGGTATGATTTTTCATGCTATCTTAAATGGTCTATTGAGATTAGTGTTCTTGCCTTGATGCCCATACTAGTGTGGAATGATTTAGTAATTTATAGCTATGAAATTGGTTGCATGGCATTGTGTAAATGCATTGCCATTTCATTTCAGCTTTTGTGCAATGATCATCATCTTCCTTGGGCTCATGTAAAATCATGCCTCAATGTTATATGCAGCTTTAGATGCTTAAGATGATCATCCTTCACACTTCTTTTCTAACTGGTGAGGTGTTGACCCCTGGGGTCGACCCTCCCTTGGCCATGGGATGTCTGTACAGCAGACGGTCCAGCCAGTCAAGAGTGTCGACACTAAGTGTTGACACTTCCACTGGTGATGCCTCACGTATGATATTTGTTCGTGTTTGGTCATGATGAAATACTCATATTTAGCATTCTTATATTGCTTGGTGGATGGTAAATTGAACTAACCTTCCATTTCTGAAACATGGTTTCTTAATGCAGAAATGTGTTTAAACTTGTATTCATGAATGACTTTCAATGAGGAAGCATATCATTTACACGTGTTGAAACAAGCTCCGATTTGACTCTCTATACCTGCATGTGGACAATGTGTTAGGGCTTAACTTGTCTGAATTGGGAGGTTTATTTCTGAACTGAACTCTGAGTTATTGGACTAAATTTGGAACCTTTGGACTTATCTTCATAGTCTTGGTTTCCCATTGCACTTGGTTAAGGTTTCTACATAAACCTTGTTAAATTGGCTTCATCATGCTCACACTCCCTGAATGCCAATGGCTCTATGTGAATTAACTCTCAAGTTTTGAAAATGGTGGTAAGAACAGATGCGTAGCTTGACTTTAAAGTGGATTTAATGCTAGTGGTTCAAAACTGGTAGATATGTTCAAATCTAGAAAAATCAGGTACATTGTGGAGTTTTTCATTCAAATACTCAAGGCCATGGTAAGAATGTTTGATTAATTGGTTTTGAATGTGAATGGATTGATCAATGTTGAAATCAGGTTTTGAATATGTCAATCTGAGTTTTATGAACTCCCTTGATCAACCTTGATATATGTATTTGAATTGTGGAGCTTTCTATTGGTGTTATTGATGTATTTTCTGCTGTTAGTAAAAGTGTCGACCTCAGGGGTCGACACTTATTTGTGGAGTCTCTGCCTTGCGATGAAAGAGTGGACGCTAGCAGAAAGTGTCGACCTACGGGGTCGACACTTTCACCAGGGCTCTGCTATTTTGGTCAGGTAGAACTCACGGGAAAAAGTGTCGACTTCGTAGGTCAACACTTTCAGGTAAGTTTGCTCATTTCTGTGAAAATAGAATGTTCGTGAAAAAGTGTCGACCTCAAGAGTCGACACTTTTCACCACGAATGTTATGTCTCTTCAAAGGCCAGAACTCTTGGTGAAAAGTGTCGACCCCATAGGTCGACACTCGTATCTCGATTTTGTTTTTATATATGTTCTGGCAGAACTCGTTGAGACAAGTGTCGACCCTAGAGGTCGACACTTTCTCTGGTTCGTCCGAAACGAGTTTTCCGGATTGGTTTCGAAATACCCATATCAAGATCCGATTGTCTTGCCTTTTTACCCCAATAGCCTTAGGGTTTCCATACATCTATTGGGTGTTGATTTGAAGGGTTCTAACATGGGTATTGTAGTCTTTTGTGTGTTTTTTACCTCTTGTATATGAAGGCTTCGATTTCCATCATAAGAAACCCTGTGTGCTAACACTCTCTATTTGCTTGCAGGAAGGAAGAGGAGGGCACCGCCCCACCTGGAGGAGGAGGAAGGAGAGGAGGAGACCGCCATCAAGAAGCTTCCATCTACCGATCTGATACGTCTTCGAGCATAGCTGCTGAAGATAGCTTTTCCTTTGGCTTCTCCCACGAACGTTGCAAGCTTCCACTCTGCGGACCTATCGTTCGGCGCACCCCATCGTTCCTCTGGATGGATTTCATAGCATATTTGAGGGGAGTATCTTCTTCTCTCATTTCTATTCTTCCATTTGAGCATAGATTATTCTTTGGGCTAAACGTTTGCTATTCTCGCAAGAAAAGGAAGAAAAAGGGCGGCCACAAGGTGGAGAGGAGAGGGCTTTGAAAGATTTATTAGTTCTTCCTCAGAGAGGACGACCGACTGCTACAACAAGCTACGGATTAAACTCCCTCCGACCGGTGCTTCAAGGAAAACAATCAAATGGCCTTTCAAGAACAAAGGGGAAATATTCTTTATCCTCTATTCATCTCTTTATGATGTTCTTCTTGGGTTATAATCTGCTGTGAGCATTTATTGTAGATCTTTCTTATCTCTCTGAACATTGATATATCCGTGTGTATGTACAGAGCTACGTCTCCGTGTGGGATTCTTGTGCGGGGCGTGTTCCCCGACTGTGTGTGTGTGAGTCCTGCAGTGGCAGCGTGTTGAGGCAAGGCCTCGTGTGTGTATTGCTGCGGAAGCAGCGTGTGTGTGGTTGGGGTTCATCCCAGTGTTGCTACGAAAGTAGCGTGTAGTGAAGCCTCACCCGGTTGGGTGAGGGGTGGACGTAGGGAGCCCGTCGTGGTCCCGAACCACCTTAAAATCCCTATGTCTTGTGTGATTGCCTGTGTGATTGTCATTTCTTCTATCTCCGTTCACAGGTACATTATATAGGTTTTTAACTCACTACACAGTCACACACTGCTACCTCCGTTATCCGTGTTGAGCGTAATTTCCTTGATTAGTTGCATTAACTATCCGTGTGAGATCGGGAAGTTTGAGAGAACGTCTTAATCTCACTTGAAGTTTTTGTTAATCATCGTTGTTAATTATACATCTGTTAAGAAAGTTTTTAAAATCCGCCATCTCGGCAAGTGGACAATTCAACCCCCCTTCTTGTCTGCCATCTCTCTGAGCCAACAATTGGTATCAAAGCCTAGTCTCTGATTTTTTAACGGACCTCACGGTCTAGGAGTAAAGATCATATTTCATGATGGCTAGTGTGAATTCTATTCCTGTCTTTAATGGTTTTGATTATTCCTTAAGGCTAGGAAAATTTTGTGTATGGATTACTAGCATTAATCAAAAGCTTATGAGCTTAATGACTCATGGACCTCATGTGTTACCCAAAAATGAGTTGAGATGGACCGATGAGGGTAAGAGAAAGAATTCTGAGAATTTGTTTGCTTTGAATGCTCTTAAGGCAGCAGTAAATGTTAACAAATTTTCATTTGTTTCCAACTGCAGGTCTGCCAAAGAGATTTGGGATGGGCTAAGTGAAGCCCAAGAAGAAAGCTGGAAGAGTGATTACCTTGTGGCAAACAAAGAAAATGAGTGCCAAAGCGAGGAAACCTACAAGGTAAATTCTGACTCCAATTCTAAAGATGATGATGAGTTGAGCTATGATGAATTGTTAAATGCCTATGATGAACTGTTTGATAGATATAAGGTATTAAAATCAAAAAATAGAAAATTAAAAAAGAAACATGACTATTTTCCATGTGAAAAATGCACCGAGCTTGAAAGGCTACTTGAGTCCCAAATGTTTGTTGAAGAAGAATTAAAAGAAATGATTGCAAATCTTAGATCTGAAAATAAATCCTTATTGGATAAAATTTCAGAACTTCAACATATGGCAAAAGAGAATGAAAATCCGAAAGAATTGAATGGTGCAATGTCTAAAAAATTGCTTGTCCTTGAAAAAGAAAAATACATGTCTGTTGATAAATCTGACTGGTTAATGGAGCTAAGACATGAAATTGAAAGCTTTAAAAGCATGAATGACAAATTTGAATGTAATAAAACCATGAATAAAATGGTTGATGAACATGTGAGTTTTTAAAAGAATGAACTTGAACATACCTCCACGATTGAAAATTCACTTGAAAAACTTGCTGAAGAGATTCAGAAATTGAAAGAACGAAATAGTTTATTAGGTGATGAACTCCACATGTTTAAAAAAGGAAAACAGGTTGTTGACAATTCTGAAAATCTTCATGTTTTGGAACTAGAAATTGCAAGCTCTAAAACTATCAATTCTCTATTAAATGAGAAGCGTGCATTGTGTGAAAAAGAAATTATTGAATCTAACTTGCATGTCACATCATTGGAAGATGTGATCGAGAATTTGAATGAATCCCTGTCATTATGTGATAAGCAAAATGAAAATCAAAAAAAAGATGTTGACTGTTCTTGTGTGCATGCAAAACCGCTCGTTGTCAAACATAATCATGCATCAAGAAAAGGAAGAAATATTTCATGTTATTACTGCAGAAATTTTGGTCATGACATGTATGATTGTTCTTTGATGGAATTTGATGAAAATGAAGCATTGAAGTCACAATTGAAAATTGTTGATAAGTCTAACAATACTGAAAAACTAATGAAGAAAAACTTCAATGTTCATTGCTATTATTGTGGATTACATGGTCATGTCTTTGAAAATTATTTCACAAAGAAAAATGATGATGAATGGTTTCTCAAAAAGAATTTCTCGTGTCATTATTATGGTGAGCTTGGACACATCATGGATAATTGTTCATTAATGAAAATGATAAAAATTGGTCCATGAAAAGAAAATCTTATCATTACTTTTACTGTGGCCTGAATGGACACCTAATGGATAATTGTTCCATGATGAGGGCCGATGATGAATGGTATGAGAGGAGAAACAAAAAGAAAACTTTTGTTCATGTAAGAACTAATCCCTCGGGACCCAAGATGACTTGGGTACCCAAAACTCCAAAATGAGAATCTGTCTTGTAGGGGTGCCTTGAGAAGGAAGAAACCAATGACAAATAATGATCCTTCAAGGCAAGGAAATGATGAGCTTATCAGGTAAAGAATTTGGTATACTATTTCCTATTAGATTACTTAACCTTGGTAAGAGCTTGAATCTTGAGAAAAACTTGGTACCTTCATTTGAACAGTTTCTGTTTCACATTTTGTGAATAAATTCAGTTCTTGAATGCTTCATCTTTGACATACATGACTTTTCTTTCATATACACCTCTTACTTCGCTTCTTGCAAATAACAGTTTAGGTTTGAAAGCTTTGGTCTGTGGATAAAATCTTTCACTCTTCTAATCACATCCTGTAAATAATGATTCACTTTTGTAAATTCACTTTATATGCTTACTTGCATGATACATTGCACATATCATACACACATCTTTACATACTTGTGAATAGAAATAATTTTTCAAACATCTTTTCAAGTTACATGCATATAATTATATATACTTCATACTCGTGTGCTTGAATGCCATGATTATTCGGTATATAAAATGATGTTTGTGGAAGGTTGGATCATATTCAGCCGGAAGCTCTCACTACCCGTGATGGTAGTCTGAGGACCTACGTTCTCCGCCAAGTATCGATAATTAACTTGCTTGAAAATATCATTTCAGTACTTGTTTGACTGTAAATAATATACAACCACTTTTTGACTCCTTCTATGACTCATCTTCTGTTAAATGAAATTACATTGATTAAGACATGTTTGTAATATGGCATATATTAAGGGGGAGATTTTTGTTTATAACCGTGTATATATTTAGGGAGAGACATTACTATGATAAGACTAATTCATCTTTTACATTCAATACAACCACCCACACAATATGCACCTTTTTGAGATAATGATTCAATCTAATAAGGATTATTATTTTCTACTCTAAACTTTTGAGGACTATTGATTCTCTACATGGAAATCACATGTCTCGTGAGGAAAGAGCTGTTCACCCCTTCAAAAAGTTGTATAAGTGGAAGTGGATCCGAGTAGCCGGGAACCCCCCCTGAAATAAAGGAGGAAACTCACGTCGAAAGGAGAAACTAATCCATATAAAAATAAGTGTGATTTGCCACCGAGTAGCCGGGAAGTGCCCCTGAGACAAAGGGTACAACTCGCGTCGAAAAGTGTCTCATCCACATCATAAAAAGTGATGAAACTGAGTAACCGGGAATTACCCCTGAAACAAAGGGCATGACTCGTGTCAAAAGGTTAGTCACACCATTTTTAGTAATTAAAAAATTTGGGTCATACATAGCTACCAATATTCGAGCATTGTGTATGAAAGTGTATGGATGAGAAGTTCTTTTTAGTGTTCTTTAGAAAATCTGATTTTCCATATTGACTTATACTTCATTGCTCAATCTTTACATATGCACCTTGGGTTTGATTGTTTGAATGTCGCTTATGAATCAGTCATCTTTCATGGTTAATGTAGTACTTTATTTATGTAAGCATGACCTTCTTAGTATTGTTCATGCACGTCATGTTCAATGATCAATTGCATTATCCTTACACCTGTCTCGAAGGGACTTGCATGAGTCTATAACTTGATATGCATGCTTGAGTGCCTGAATGCTTGATCCGTTTGATCATCTCATATGTCATTCCATAGGTTGCATCCATAAGTTATACTTGTAGATAACAGGTTATATAACCCATTGTCAGTTGGTTTTTATTTTTGACAGTTGGGGAGAATAACGTGCTCTTGAGCATAATGCACTTTGTGCATACTTAGTTTCGAGATTTTGCATATAGTTTCCTTATACTACTTGTGCATATTTAGTTATACATATACCAAAAATTACAAAAATTGAGCAGCTGCACTTATCTCACACATCTACTGATTGTACATCAAATTCCAAATGGTTGCTTGCTTCTTAGTTTATACACCTTCTCTTAATGGGAGGTTAATTGCTGGGTTCGTGTGCGCATGTCTCATTCATGTTTGGAATCTACACTGTTGCCTCTTGTCCCCCATTTTTTTGATAATGCCAAAGGGGGAGAGATAATTGTTGAATAGTCACAATATATTATCATCATCAAAAAGGGGGAGATTGTTAGGTTCTGTGCGCCCCCTCGTTATCTTTGACAATGGTTTCGATGATTCCTATATATTGTATGTTTTATGCTAAATGGCATCTTGATGATAAACAAGCTAACATGATGGTATCTTGGTTTGTAGGCTGATATTTCATGGTCCTTCACGAACACAATCCTAATGCTGCCTCATGCGTGCTATGTATGAGACCTTGTACAAACATGTGAAACTTTGTGTTTTGATAATCTGTTCATGGGGTTTTTGATGAACTCACATAAATGTTTGACATTGCGTGTGTTATGTTGTGAAGGTTCAGTTTGTTCTAGACTGAACTTGTAATCCACGTGGATCCTCATGATATGATTTTTCATGCTATCTTAAATGGTCTGTTGATATTAGTGTTCTTGCCTTGATGCCCATACTAGTGTGGAATGATTTAGTAATTTGTAGCTATGAAATTGGTTGCATGGCATTGTGTAAATGCATTGCCATTTCATTTCAGCTTTTGTGCAATGATCATCATCTTCCTTGGGCTCATGTAAAATCATGCCTCAATGTTATATGCAGCTTTAGATGCTTAAGGTGATCATCCTTCACACTTCTTTTCTAACTGGTGAGGTATCGACCCTTGGGGTCGACCCTCCCTTGGCCATGGGCTGTCTGTACAGCAGACGGTCCAGCCAGTCAAGAGTGTCGACACTAAGTGTTGACACTTCCACTGGTGATGTCTCACGTATGATATTTGTTCGTGTTTGGTCATGATGAAATACTCATATTTGGCATTCTTATATTGCTTGGTGGATGGTAAATTGAACTAACCTTCCATTTCTGAAACATGGTTTCTTAATACAGAAATGTGTTTAAACTTGTATTCATGAATGACTTTCAATGAGGAAGCATATCATTTACACGTGTTGAAACAAGCTCTGATTTGGCTCTCTATACCTGCATGTGGACAATGTGTTAAGGCTTAACTTGTCTGAACTGGGAGGTTTATTTCTGATTTGAACTTTGAGTTGTTGGTCTGAATTTGGAACCTTTGGACTTATCTTCATAGTCTTGGTTTCCTATTGCACTTGGTTAAGGTTTCTACATAAACCTTGTTAAATTGGCTTCATCATGCTCACACTCCCTGAATTCCAATGGCTCTATGTGAATTAACTCTCAAGTTTTGAAAATGGTGGTAAGAACAGATGCGTAGCTTGACTTCAAAGTGGATTTAATGCTAGTGGTTCAAAACTGGTAGATATGTTCAAATCTGGAAAAATCAGGTACATTGTGGAGTTTTTCATTCAAATACTCAAGGCCATGGTAAGAATGTTTGATTAATTGGTTTTGAATGTGAATGGATTAATCAATGTTGAAATCAGGTTTTGAATATGTCAATCTGAGTTTTATGAACTCCCTTGATCAACCTTGATATATGTATTTGAATTGTGGAGCTTTCTATTGCTGTTATTGATGTATTTTCTGTTGTCAGTAAAAGTGTCGACCTCAGGGGTCGACACTTATTTGTGGAGTCTCTGCCTTGCGTTGAAAGAGTGGATGCTGGCAGAAAGTGTCGACCGACGGGGTCGACACTTTCACCAGGGCTCTGCTATTTTGCTCAGGCAGAACTCACGGGAAAAAGTGTCGACTTCATAGGTCGACACTTTCAGGTAAGTTTGCTCATTTATGTGAAAACAGAATGTTCGTGAAAAAGTGTCGACCTCAAGAGTCGACACTTTTCACCACGAATGTTATGTCTCTTCACAGGCCAGAACTCTTGGTGAAAAGTGTTGACCCCATAGGTCGACACTCGTATCTCGGTTTTATTTTCATATATGTTCTGGCAGAACTCGTTGAGACGAGTGTCGACCCTAGAGGTCGATGATAAGTGTTATATTTTACATCATAATTTGCATCACATCCATCATCTTTGAGCATTATTTGAGTATATTTGTGCAACATGAGCATTAATTACATTCTCACACATTATTTGAGTCTTCATGCATTTTATCATCTTTTTGAGCTTAAAAGACCATGTGAGAAATATTTAAATATTTGCATAATTATTTTGGAATTAAATAGATTGGTATTTTAATTTTCAAGAAACAGCGACCTAGATCAAGGCGCTATTTAAATAACGACTGATGCAAGGGCACGTCTTCAGCAAGAAGCGACCGTGTCACAGGCGTCAATTCATTTGAAAGAAGAAAGTGGAAAAAGAAAAAAAGAATTAGCGCCTGAGATGCAGTCGCTAATCATTGAAAGAACGCCCATTTGAACAGTCGCCAATTCCTATTTTATGAAAAATGTGGAAAATAGCAAAATAAGGAAATAAGAAACTGACGCCCGAGCGAAGAGGCACTACTTCAGGAAAGGATGCCATAGCCTAAGGCGTCATTTAAAGAAAGGACGCCCCAATCTAAGTCGCTATTCAAAGTTGAACCAAAAATGGTAACTGTAGGCTCCCGATCGAACTGATATTCCATGTTTGCTCTTATCTAAGCCATATCCAAGGATGGAAAGCAGTCTAAATAGATCAAGTTTCATTGCTGGAAATTTGCTTTTGATTGGATCTGGGAACTCACGATTGTGGATGCTCATGTACCTTATAAATAGATGCCATGGCCGATGATGCAGGGGAGAACAGGTTGGAGATCTGCCTTAGGGATTAATTTCGAAGCCTTTCCTTTCGTCTTTTGCAGTTAAGTTCTTCATCAAAGTTCTTTGTTTTTCAGTCTTCTCCAACTTCTTCTTCTTCCTCTTCTCCTAATTCTTTCTCGTTTTTATGCTATAATTAGTTTTTCAAAGCTCTGTCTACGGTTTTACTGTTCACCCGATTTTCATACTTTCTGTTCTTCATCATTTTTCTCAATCTTCCTCTCATCTTTTCAAGTTGTTGTCTTCATCAAAGTTCTTATATTTTCAAAGATCTACATCTTCTTATTCTTAGCCTTCTTCTAAATCTTCCTGTTTTTGAAGCTATTCTCAATTTTCTAAAGTTGCTGTTTTACGTTTTCTACTGTTCATCCGATTTTTGCAAACACTGTTCTTTAGCATTTTTATCTCTCTTCTGATCCTCATCTCTCTCTACTGTCTTCACAAAAATTGTAGGTTTTTAAACGTTCTCCAACTTCTTCTTCTACCTCATCTTCCAATTCCTCACCGTTTTAAAGCTATAGTCAATTTTTTAAAGTTCATATTTTTAGAGTTCTGCACTGTTCATCCGCAGCCACCTCCTGTTCATCCTTATTTTTCTCAATCTTCCTTTCGTTTTCTGTCTCTGAGGTTTTCATCAATCTTCTTCATCTTCTCAATCTCTACAACTTTTATGTTTTCCACTTTTCCTAATTTCCTCTGATTTTAAAGTTATTCTTCTCTCAATCTACCTCTATTTTTAGTTCTATTTCTTTCCACTGTGTTTTTTATCTTCATCGAGTCTTCTTCTTCTATCTCTCTTTCTCTCTTTTCAAAATACACCACACACATGTTGTCATAGTCTAATTTTTCTTCCTTCTATCTTTCCCTTTTTCCTCTCATATCCCAAGGCGAATCTTCATCCATTAGTCTTCTCACGGCGTCGGTATCCAAGGCGGGGCGATCTTCATTCAAGGCTTGGCAAGGAGGCGGCGTTATTCTTCATGCATTGGCTATATTTTCTTCTCTTTTCTCTTTGATATTCCCATGTTGTAATTTTTAGCTTCATAGTGTGACCTTTCACTATTATCTTAATGAAATTCATCATTTGTGAAATTGTGTTTGTCTCTCTATCTCTTCCAAAATCTTTTCTTAAACCCTCTCTTATTCTTTAATTAGTTTTCTTACACTTTATTTTCCTTAGTTTCAATCTCACTCAAAAATTCGATTTTAAAAGCATAAGGTGTTTTTCCAACTGTTCTATAAAGATTATTCCTCCTCGTGGGATCGACTCCGCTTACCACTATATAATTTGATTTTCCAATCTTTTAAAGTGAGTGAGTGTGAACATTTTGAAATTGTGGCACGGCTTTCTTAACGACACTAGTCGGTGCGCATCAATTTTTGGCGCCGTTACCGAGGAGGAAATTAATTTTTATGTTGAGAAATTCCTTGTGTTTGATTTGTATATAGTTTTACTTATTTTTCTATTTTATTTTACAGAAAAAATAAAAAAATTCAAAAAATTCAAAAAAATTCGGACCTGAAAGTCCAAGGAAAAAAATCTGTCACAGGAAGCGTCGCTAAAGTCCATATCTGTCACAGAAAGCAGAAATTCAGAAAAACCCAGGAAAATCAAGCATCGCTAAAAGGTCAGTATACGTTGGAAAAGGTCCTTTTTTGTGAAATTCTGAAAAATTCTCAAAAATTCTGAAAAATTTTGAAAAATTCTAAACAAATCAAAAAATAGAAAAAAAAATACATCATGCTAGCATATCTCCATCTTAGTTGCATTACTTTCATGCATTTGTGCATTTAGTTACTCTTTTTATTTTTCATTCTTTATTCACAACATCTTTTGCAAAAAAAAAAAAATTTCTTCTCATCTATTTCCCTTTCTTAAGGGCATTAGGATCTTTACACCCCTCTTAGATTTGGAAGGACACTCCATTGAGCATTCTGTCTCTTTGGACTTGAAATTCCATTTCTAAGACCTCCATAAGTCCCCGCACCCGTGGATTCCCTCACGGACGCCGGGCAGGTTGTACCACGAAGTACCTTGGAGTTAGAGTGCCCTTAGAAGGTTTTTCTAAAAAAAATAAAAAAAATCATCATCATTCTCGTTGCATAAATCATTCATATAGGAATTAATTCATTGCATCTCAAAAATTCAAAAAAAATCATCATGTTGCATGCATTATTCATATAGTTGTTGTTTACCTTGCATTGAAAATAATAAAATAAAAAAAACTTAAAAAAAATAGGTGAGAAATTCATGTTTTTGAGTTGGGCTCACAAATTCAATGAGGCATACCTTTTGGCCTACTTTCTTGATCCATTCTTTGGGGTATGAATCCAAACTCCTTCATGCCACCTTATTATCAAGATCATAATCATATGTGGGCCAAGCCGGCCCATTATGTTGCCAACGGTCCAACTCTATCTTTCTCATTAACCCACAATGGTCTGGCCCACTATGATAGCGAATGCTCTTGGTCAGACTATAATGGAAGGCCTTCTTATAATGACATTCTGTTCATGGGGCCCCAATTTCATTCTTCTACTCAAAGTCATATTCAAAATACTCAGTTTTTTCTTGGGCCGCATGACTCCACTCTAATCCAAAAGAAAGTTTGTATGACTCAAAATCCCTCCCTATCTTCCTATGATTTTTGTCCACAATCTTCAAGCTCAAATGGGAGAGGGCAATCAGAGTATTCTTGGAATTCTATGCAAAGGTTGGCCCAACATCCTTTACATCAAACTTCTCAGAATTGGGCTTCATATTCTAATGATTGTTATGATCAAGCTCAACATCAAGATGGATGGTCCATGTCCTCTTCAATTGATCACTCTTCCCTTTGTTATTCCTATGAATCTCAGCCTCAATGTTCATCTCCTTCATCCTCAAATCCAAATTCAGAGGAGAAATTCAATCAATTCTATCAATCAATCATGCTGCAAAATCAATCTCTCCAAGTGCGAACTGATAGGATGATTAAGGAAATTAAGAGGATAGAGGAAGAACAAGTGCTTAGCTACTCAGGTTCCACTTTTACTGATAAAATTCCTTATGATGACTATGATCAATCTATGATTCCTCAAGAGTCTAACACTCAGATCAATCTTAATTTTGAAGATGAAGAGATTATGGAGAGGTCTGGTCGGGAGACTTTAAACGAGGAACCTAAGAGATTTGAGGGGATTAAAGAATTTGATGACATTACATGTGAGAAGGAAGGTGCTAAATTACTTGATGGTCATATTTCACTTATGTCCCTTCCTAAAGTTGAGAGTGAGGAGCTTGCACTTACCTATGATTATGAGGAGAATTTTCATGAAATCGATGTTCTCAAGTTGAGGGGAGATAGTAAGATGCAAATTTGTGATCAAATTCTACCACTACCCATATTTGAGGAGAGTATATTCGAAGTAGAAGAGGACAAAGTGGTGATTGCAAGAAATTATTTGAGTAAAGTTATAAAATAATTATCTTGGGTAAATGAAGAGGTGGGTAACTCCCATGACCTTACTTTCGATTGGGCGTCACTAAATCAAGGGGAGGATATTGATTTGCTATCTATTCTTGATATCGGCAATTCTATGGTGGATATTTTCATGTTAACCGATTTGTCTGATTCTTTGGAACCTACCAAGTTTCATGGTGTTGAGGAGTATGCTTCTTTTGCTCTTGATTTTTCTAAACTCTATGACACTGATCCTTTGCTTAAGACTACTCTCCCTTTGACCCCTTCTCACCTCACTCATGATCATGAAATATCTAAAAGTGAGGAAGAACAAAAAAAAATTCTTGATAATAAGGTCTTCATTAATGTTTTCAACACATATAAAGACCACAAGTTTGAAGAAAAATTACTAATTATTAATCAAGGGGATCCTTTTGGCCTAACTGATTCATCACGGCTTTTACCTCATTTAACCCCATTAAGAGTTAGGTTGTTAATTCATTCATTGCATGATCAACCGAATTGTGATAACAACCACTCTAGCCCCTATACAATCATGCTCAATCTCGTCTTCTTGTGGTATAATGTTTGATTTTTTTGTGACGATGAGATAACGTGGTGGCTCATTCTTAAATCCACATGTTGGTTGTAGAGCTTGCAGTTTTGAGCTTTTATACGTCTGGCTGAAGACAGAAAACTTAGCGCTTCTGGGAGGCAACCCATGGTTTTTGTTATTTGATGCTTTTTGTTTCAGTGTGTTTTAGTTGTTAGATTCAAGCCAAGGAGAAGAAGCTGTTGCCGTCTATTGATGGAGTTCTACCCCGCACGCCAGGTTGTCTCTTTCCTACTCATCAAACTTCATTATTACATTATTCTTTCATTTCAACTTTACATGCCATTGAGGATAATGTCATTCAAGTTGGGGGGAGAGGGCAGAAAATTTTCATTGGATATAGTACAATCTGGTAGGAATTCTTGCATAAATAACTTGCATTGATAATAAGGTTTTACATATCATAAAAAGTGAAAAGATGAAATTCCCGATTGAGTTTTATTGTTTCATGCTCAAACTGAAAGTAATTCTGGATTAGAAAAGGCTAGGGAGAAGGTTGAAGGAAAATTAAGTTCGATCTAGCCATAGAAAATTGATATAAGAATCTCTTTAAAGTTCATGCGCGAGGTTGACAAAAAAATAATCACTATGCACTCTGGTGAAGCAAAATAAGACAAGCCCTCTGTTATTTTGGGAACTGCATCTGATACTCTGTATTTCTTGAGGAGGAGATTTATTTCAAGAAAAAGCTTTCTGCCAAGTTTTATAGAAAAAAGAAATGCAAAGGCAAAGGCATATTGTTGAAAAAGAAAGAAATGATAGAAAGATCACGCCATGAAAAATGCCCCTGATCTGAGTAACCGGGCATGCTTCACCTGAGACGTGTTGATGTTCGCGCAAAAAGGTGAAGGGTAGTGCAGCATTATGGTTGTGCAAATGAAAAAAAGTTCCAAAGGAACAAAAGAAAAAGGCAGACAAAAGCTAGTATGTTTAAATGCTCTGATCTAAGAGGTGCAGGGTTGAAAAGTACTTACTTGGAATAACAAATGGGGGACGCAATTGTCTTAACTGTAGATTTAGAAATACACATGCACAAGTGCTATTGAACTTTGATTTGTATTCTTAAGTCATGTGCTTTAAATTTCTAATCTAAGGCTAGTCTGAGCATTAATGATTCTGGATTCCTAATCTTTAGTTGATTCTATGAAGGGAGAGCTGGATGTAAGAGTATGATTTTTATAAACTCTTGTTGGTCCTTAATTTGGATTTAATTATATTGCTAAGGGACTAGCAATGAGTAAGTTGGGGGGTGTGATAAGTGCTATATTTTACATCATAATTTACATCACATACATCATCTTTGAGCATTATTTGAGTATATTTGTGCAACATGAGCATTAATTACATTCTCACACATTATTTGAGTCTTCATGCATTTTATCATCTTTTTGAGCTTAAAAGACCATGTGAGAAATATTTAAATATTTGCACAATTATTTTAGAATTAAATAGATTGGTATTTTAATTTTCAGGAAACAGCGACTTAGATCAAGGCGCTATTTAAATAACGACTGATGCAAGGGCGCGTCTTCAACAAGAAGCGACCGTGTCACATGCGTCAATTCATTTGAAAGAAGAAAGTGGAAAAAGGAAAAAAGAATTAGCGCCTGAGATGCAGTCGCTAATCATTGAAAGAACGCCCATATGAACAGTCGTCAATTCCTATTTTATGAAAAATGTGGAAAATAGCAAAATAAGGAAATAAGAAACTGACGCCCGAGCGAAGAGGCGCTACTTCAGGAAAGGACGCCTCAGCCTAAGGCGTCATTTAAAGAAAGGACACCCCAATCTAAGTCGTTATTCAAAGTTGAACCAGAAATGGCAACTGCAGGCTCCCGATCGAACTGATATTCCATGTTTGCTTTTATCTAAGCCATATCCAAGGATGGAAAGGAGTCTAAATAGATCAAGTTGCATTGCTGGAAATTTACTTTTGATTGGATCTGGGAACTCACGATTGTGGATGCTCATTTACCCTATAAATAGATGCCATGGCCGATGATGCAGGGGAGAACAGGTTGGAGATCTACCTTAGGGATTAATTTCGAAGCCTTTCCTTTCGTCTTTTGCAGTTAAGTTCTTCATCAAGGTTCCTTGTTTTTCAGTCTTCTCCAACTTCTTCTTCTTCGGCTTCTCCTAATTCTTTCTCTTTTTTATGCTATAATTAGTTTTTTAAAGCTCTGCCTACGGTTTTTATTGTTCACCCGATTTTCATACTTTCTGTTCTTCATCATTTTTCTAAACCTTCCTCACATCTTTTCAAGTTGTTGTCTTCATAAAAGTTCTTCTATTTTTACAGATCTACATCTTATTCTTCTTAGCCTTCTTCTAATTCTTCCTATTTTTGAAGCTATTCTCAATTTTCTAAAGTTGCTATTTTACATTTTCTACTGTTCATCTGATTTTTGCAAACACTGTTCTTTAGCGTTTTTCTCCCTCTTCTGATCCTCATCGCTCTCTGCTGTCTTCACAAAAATTGTAGGTTTTTAAAATTTCTACAACTTCTTCTTCTACCTCATCTTCCAATTCTTCACGGTTTTAAAGCTATAGTCAATTTTCTAAAGTTCAGATTTTTAGAGTTCTGCACTGTTCATCCGCAGCCACCTCCTGTTCATCCTTATTTTTCTCCATCTTCCTTTTGTTTTTTGTCTCTGAGGTTTTCATCAATCTTCTTCATCTTCTCAATTTCTACAACTTTTATGTTTTCCACTTTTCCTAATTCCTTCTGATGTGAAAGTTATTCTTCTCTCAATCTACCTCTGTTTTTAGTTCTATTTCTTTTCACTGTGTTTTTTTATCTCCATCGAGTCTTCTTCTTCTATCTCTGTTTCTCTCTTTTCAAAATACACCACACACATATTGTCATAGTAAAATTTTTCTTCCTTCTATCTTTCCCTTTTTCCTCTCATATCCCAAGGCGAATCTTCATCCATTAGTCTTCTCACGGCGTCGGTATCCAAGGCGGGGCAATCTTCATTCAAGGCTTGGCAAGGAGGCGGCGTTATTCTTCATGCATTGGCTATATTTTCTTCTCTTTTCTCTTTGATATTCCCATGTTGTAATTTTTAGCTTCATAGTGTGACCTTTCACTATTATCTTAATAATATTCATCATTTGTGAAATTGTGTTTGTCTCTCTATCTCTTCCAAATTCTGTTCTTAAACCCTCTCTTATTCTTTAATTAGTTTTCTTACACTTTATTTTCCTTAGTTTCAATCTCACTCAAAAATTTGATTTTCAAAGCATAAGGTGTTTTTCCAACTGTTCTATAAAGATTATTCCTCCTCGTGGGATCGACTCCGCTTACCACTATATAATTTGATTTTCCAATCTTTTAAACTGAGTGAGTGTGAACATTTTGAAAATTGTGGCACTGCTTTCTTAACGACACTAGTCGGTGCGCATCAGTCGACACTTTCTCTGGTTCATCTGGAACGAGTTTTTCGGATTGGTTTTGAAATACCCATATCAAGATCCGATTGTCTTACCTTTTTACCCCAATAGCCTTAGGGTTTCCATACATCCATTAGGTGTTGATTTGAAGGGTTCTAACATGGGTATTGTAGTCTTTTGTGTGTTTTTTCCCTCTTGTATATGAAGGCTTCGATTTCCATCGTAAGAAACCCTGTGTGCTAACACTCTCTATTTGCTTGCAGGAAGGAAGAGGAGGGCTCCGCCCCACCTGGAGGAGGAAGAAGGAGAGGAGGAGACCTCCATCAAAAAGCTTCCATCTGCCATCTGATACGTCTTCGAGCATAGCTGCTGAAGACAGCTTTTCCTTTGGCTTCTCCCACGAGCGTTGCAAGCTTCCACTCCGCAGACCTATCGTTCGGCGCACCCCATCGTTCCTGTGGACGGATTTCATAGCAGATTTGAGTGGAGTATCTTCTTCTCTCATTTCTATTCTTCCATTTGAGCATAGATTATTCTTTGGGCTAAACGTTTGCTATTCTTCCAACAAAAGGAAGAAAAAGGGCGGCCACAAGGTGGAGAGGAGAGGGCTTTGAAAGATTTATTAGTTCTTCCTCAGAGAGGATGACCGACTGCTACAACAAGCTGCGGATTAAACTCCCTCCGACCGGTTCTTCAAGGAAAACAATCAAATGGCCTTTCAAGAACAAAGGGGAAATATTCTTTATCCTCTATTCATCTTTTTATGATGTTCTTCTTGGGTTATAATCTTCTATGATCATTTATTGTAGATCTTTCTTATCTCTCTGAACATTGATATATCCGTGTGTGTGTGTACGGAGCTGCGTCTCCGTGTGGGATTCTTGTGCGGGGCGTGTCCCTCGACTATGTGTGTGTGAGTGCTGCAGTGGCAGCGTGTTGAGGCAAGGCCTCATGTGTGTATTGCTGCGGAAGCAGCGTGTGTGTGGTTGGGGTTCGTCCCCATGTTGCTACGAAAGTAGCATGTAGTGAAGCCTCACCCGATTGGGTGAGGGGTGGACGTAGGGAGCCCGTTGTGGTCTCGAACCACCTTAAAGTCCCTGTGTCTTGTGTGATTGCCTGTGTGATTGTCGTTTCTTCTATCTCCGTTCGCAGGTACTTTATATAGGTTTTTAACTCACTACACTGTCATACATTGCTACCTCCGTTATCCGTGTTGAGTGTAATTTCCTTGATTAGTTGCATTAACTATCCGTGTGAGATCGGGAAGTTTGAGAGAACGTCTTAATCTCACTTGAAGTTTTTGTTAATCATCGTGGTTAATTATACATCTGTTAAGAAAGTTTTTAAAATCTGCCATCTCGGCAAGGGGACAATTCAACCCCCCTTCTTGTCTGCCATCTCTCTGGGCCAACACTCATCCACGTAGGCTTCCATATAAACATGCATCATATCGTGGAAGATGGCCATCATCGCCCGTTGATAGGTGGCGCTTGCATTCTTCAGACCGAATGACATAACCACATAACCGTAGGTGCCCCAAGACATGGTGAATGAGGTTTTCTCTTGATCTTCCAGAGCAGCTAGACGGATCTGGTTGTAACCTGCATAACCATCCATAAATGAAAGGGCTTCATACCCGGCCGTATTATCTACCAATTGTCATGCCCCGACGCGGAATATCGAGGCGCGACGAGTCGTAAACATTTGTGTCGATCGAGAGCATGTATAATAGGGTCCAACCATACTGGGACACAAGAAGAAAAGAATCCTTTTATTTTATCGAAATAAAGTTTCACAACATTCTTAAGCCTTAAGAGGTATAATACAACTTCCAAGTACATAATTCTAGCAAGAGTACATAAACCTAGGTAACTAAGATAAACATGATCCCTAGTTTCACTCTTGCCCGTCCCCATGTGATTGGGGTTCATCATCGGAACTACCTACAATGTTAACCGAAAACGTAGGGTGAGCGAAACGCTTAGTAGGATTTATATCTCTATACCAGACAACTTAAAGTAATTAACATTTTTGGATAAAGTTATTGTGCTATGCCGAGAAACGTAAATAAAACATGGAACATGAATAGGAGAGAAAATAAAGAATGGAATCGCAAGTAGACAACATATCAAGAGTAAAGTTAAAGTAGAGGGCGATCATGTAGAAAGTGTTACTATGAAATTGGCCATTTCATGCAAGTATGTACAAGTCAAGTATTTCACGTAATTCAAGTACTTCAAGTAATTCAGGAACTGTGGAATGTCATAAATTAATCTAGCAAGTCAAGCACTTCGGTGCAATGTCACATCATGTCATTCAACTCCCATGGACACAAGTACTTTCGGGCGCTATCCCCAAGATCAGACCGGGCCCCATTAACGCTAGGCATTGGGGTTATGGATCATAGATCCCAAGTATATATAGACATCCACATAATATGTATGGCCAAAGAATTTCAAGGTAAATATTACTAAATAAAGTACATATATCGCAAAATTTCTCATTCGAAGTATGAATAGTACAAGAATTACAAGTAGTTGAAAGAGAAGTTCGAAAAGGATTTAAGACATCATGTTTAACGACATTAAGTCGATAAAAGAATGGATTGTCGAACAAGGTACAATCAGCCCTTGCGAAAAATCTCATAAAACGGGTTTAGATCAAGTTTTTCATAGTCGGGTGTTTAACTAGAAGACCGAGGAATTACAGCCAGGTAAGAGGTGGGATAGTGGGAGGCTCCCCTCGCATTCGCGAGGTCCTTATTAAGAAACCACTTATCCACTTAAAGCATTTGCCCGTGGACCTCTTTCCTTAGACACCATTTTCCCTTGAGAATCTTTCTAATTACACGACTTGTTGAAAATGAGGAACAATTCTACCGGATATTCTATCCCATTTTTCACAGTCAGAGCTTAAATAGAAAATCGAAGAATCACGGCCAGGTAAGAGGTGGGACAGTGGGAGGCTCCCCTCGCATTCACGAGGACCTAATTAAGTAACCACTTATCCACTTAAAGCGTTTGCCCGTGGACCTCTTTCCTTAGACAACGTTCTTCTTTAGAAATCTAGTGAATTACGCGACTTGTTGAAAACACAGTAACACGATAACATGGAAATCGTTAAACTCATATTGATCACGATCATGCAACTAAGCCCATGAAATTTTAACAGATAATATCTATTCAATCTAACATTCCAGAAAGATAATATAGTCATGGAGATCAAAGATATCATGAAGGTGACAAGAACTAGGACAGAAATATAAGTTCATGGAATAGAATTATTATCTTACATATCCTTAACTTAATCGTCTATGAATTTGAATGATATGCAACTTATGTTACGACCACCAATTTGGGCACTGGCCCAATTGAGAATAATTTGGGCCCGTGAACTCAATGAGCCAGAAATATGGACAGGTTATTAAAGGAACCTTAGGAAATTGGTAACTTACTATAGGGAGGTCAGAATTAGATGAAACCAAAGCCCATGTCACGACTATTAGGTAGGGAACAACTTTGATGAAGAATATAACTTCTGACAAATGGGCCTAATAGGAGATACGAAGGAGTTATGATAATGGGCCGAAATTATTACAAAAAATATAGACACCCGTTAAAATAAGGATATCTTGGTCAACAGTCAACCAAATAGAATGAAACCAGACTCATTAGAAAGCTTGGGCCATTAGCCCAAACTCTTCTGTTGACATAAAAACCCAATTCGCACTAGAACCCAAGGTCCTTAGCCCATTTGCTGCCAGCTGTCACGAAGAGGTACGATGGTTAGGAGAACTCAGATGTAATTAATGGGAAATTCATAACTTCGTCTGTGATTAATGAAATGACTTGAAACCAAGGCCATAATTCCAAGTGAGATGTCAGCTACAACTTCTATGTTGATGTCAAGGTCAAATACTACCTGGACACTAGAGCTATACCCGGACTACCTCGGGCTACCGAAAGGTCACCACTGGAATGAGGGAGAATAAACGATAATATTGTGAAAATCATAACTCGTGATAGGGATAATGAGATTTGATGAAACTGTGACCCAAATTCAGATCCAGAAGTTCTCTTGATTTCATCTGAAGACGTCCCAGCATGAATCTTGATGGAAGAGCACGCCCACGCACATTATGACTGAGTAGACAAAGGGTCGCGACAGAAATATGGGAAAATAAACATTAATGTTTGAAAAATCATAACTCGGGCTAAGAATAACAAAATTCGATGAAACCACCACCACAATTTAGATCAAGAAGTTCTTTTGATTTTATCTGAAGACACCCAAACCCAAATCCCAACGGACAAATGCACTCACTCGAATTTATGATAAGGTAGACGAAGGGTCACGACTGAAACAGAGGAGAAATGATGTTAATATTGCGAAAATCATAACTTGCGCTAGAATTGATGAAATTCAATGAAACGAAGACTAAAAGTTAGATCTGGAAGTCCTCTTCATTTCATATGAAGACATCCTAACCTATTTCCCAACAGAAATGTGCGCACACTAGCATTTATGATCAGGTTGATGAAGGGTCGCAACTGGAACATGGGAAATGAATGTTAATATTACGAAAATCATATCTCATGCTCGAGTTCACAAACTTCGATGAAACTACAACCCAGAGTTAGATATCGAAGTCATCTTCATTTCATATGAAGACATCTCAACCTAATTCCCAACAGAACGTCGTGCCCACTCGCATCTATGATCGGGAAGACGAAGGGTCACCTCTATTCAATCGAAGGGATGCTTAGCATTAACCCCTCTTTAAACTAGCAACCTTTGGGAGTAGGCTGGAGGCTTGTGGATCGTGGATAGGACCCTGGGAGGCTTGGAGGCTATATAAAGAGGTGGGTTTCATGGGTGGTCAACCTTTAGCAACACTTATCTTCCACTTTCTGCCACCTACGGGTCCTCTTGTGAAAGGAAGAGAGGTGAGGGACCTTGGCTTTGTTGGGTTCGGTGCAAGTATTCAGAGGGGGGGGTGAATGAATATGGCCTATAAAAACTTTCACCCAATTAAAATATTAGGCTCACTAACTATTTAGAATGCTAACTAGACAGATTTATCAAATCTGGAAGACCAATTAGCAGATGCGGAATTAAACAAACAGACAGTGAGCACTCTAACAAGACAAGTTAGATGAACTATAGCTCAATTTGAATTTCGATTACTTAACAGATTAAGACACTCTAAGAGAGCTAATCAACTTTTCTACTCAACCAGAAAGCCAACACTTAGTGCGCCCCTAATCAATCATCTAACGGAAGCAAACCACAAATATATCAAACCACTGCACAATGGGTTTTTAGGTGGTTCGGTCCAGTAGACCTACATCCACCCCACACTCAAATCGAGTGTGGCTTCCGCTAACTCACAGCCTGAACAGCTGGGCATCACAGCTTGCCATCCACTGAGCATCACAGCTTGCTTCCGCTGGGCAATACAGCTTAGCCATCGCTGACTCACAGCTTGAACCCGCTGGGGATTACTGCTTAACTCGTCCGAGACCAAGTCTCACCAGCTGAGGATTACAGCTTTACCTGTTCAGAGGCAGCACCTTTGCAACCGCTGACTAACAGCTTAAATAAAGGTATAACAAGAAAACAAATGAAGGAACAAGACAGCAACGGAAAGTTGTAAATGAAGAACAAGAAATGTAGCTCTCGAATGGAGTAGATTTGGCTTGGAGTTGATCCAAGTGCCAGACAAACACAATCTCACTCTCTCTCTTAGCTCGAGCTCTCTATCTCTCTCTTTCTCTTCTTTCTCTTCTTCTTCTGCTCTTCTTTCACTCTCTTTCTTTTTCTTCTCTGGATCGAATACTCTCTGCTGCTCTCAGACTGGATGTATAGACTTTGCTCCTTTTCTTTCGATCAGTCTTCTTTAGTGGAAGAAGGCTCGTATATATAGCAGCAGCAGCAGCTGCCCCTGGGCGCGTGGCTTCCACGTTTTCCCGCCCAAGGAATTCGCCAGATCCGAGGCAGCTTCATCCACGTGTCAGCATCTGCATACCTCGTCCTCCTGGGATCACGAGCCAGGTCATCAATCTCGGTAAGAATCCCTATCAGACAGAGCATCGGATAAGTCATCAGTTTAAGTCTAAACACCCTGTACAGACTCTGTGAATGCAAAGCATTGTATAGACTTGAGCAGATAAAGCAAAAGCAATGTATATACTTGTGAAGATGAATGCAGTGTATAGACTTTGCCCCAATGTGTAGACTTCACATAAGGGGGCAACGGCTGTACATACTTTGAAGATGAAATGCATTGTATATACTACACGATGCTTAGCCATTGTATAGACTTCACGAAGCTCACCCAGTGTATAGACTTGAACCAAGACGAAGTGAAGACTTCACGATGTATAGACTTGCCAAAACAGTTGGGCGATGTACAGACTTGAAGGTTCCCAGTGTATATACTTTGGCAAGGCAACGTCGGTAAAGTTCCTGATGTACAGACTTTCAGAGCTGAACGTAGGTAAAGAACCCAATGTGCAGACTTGGAAGTGCAACGTAGGAATAGATGCCAATGTATAGACTTTGGTAAACAACGATGTACAAACTTGCACAGTTCCAGCTGAAGGATGTATAGACTTTACCTAATAGTCCAATGTACAGACTTCGTCTCGTGAAAGCTACAGTGCAAATGTATAGACTTGCTAGTCTAAAGGCCAATGTATGGACTTTCCACCGACCAATGTGTAGACTTTGCAATGAGACGCTGAATAGGATTCCAATGTATAGACTTGCTGGATGCACTATAGACACTGTATAGACTTTGGACTTCGTTCAACACACAGGGCAATGTATAGACTTGAAGTGTAATGCAGCTACAGTGCCGATGTAAGGACTTGGCCAATGTACAGACTTGGCCAAATGTAGCGTTGTATAGACTTTCATGAGACGCAACATGAGACGCTAAAGTCTATACAAACTTGACCAGTGAGACACTGATAGAGACGATGCAATGTACAGACTTAATTCAACTGATGCATGCGATGTGCAGACTTTAACATAAGACGCTACATGAGACGGTAGGCTGTACAGACTTGGCCTAAGACAATGCCTGAGACGGACGATGTATAGACTTGCGTTACTGTAGCAACGTGTAGACTTTGCCTTAGACGCTAAATGAAACGGACTTTAGCCAATGCAATGTATAGGCTTGAATGAGAGTCCAATGTATAGACTTGCATGATGCACAATGACACAGTCCAGTGTATAGACTCTTAGCCATGAACAAATGCAATGCAGTCTGATGTGTAGACTTTGCAATCGACAGCCAATGTATAGACTTGGCCAATGCTGTCTAGCCTATGCACAAAGTGAGACATGCAGAAACATGACATCTGACAGAATGCAATGCATCTATATAAACAACAAATGCCACTGATGCAGAGTATGCTAAACGCAAAAACTATAGCAATGAATAGATCAGACAGGGCACACTCATGCATTCTCCACAGAACATAATAAGTCATATGCATTCAAATCAACATGCCATCATCATATCAAAACACATTTCATGATGCTGTCTAAAAAATATCCAAAGCACTCACTGTGTTGCTATCATCAAAATAAAATAGCATTGCTATCATCAAAACACATAGCACATGCTTGCGCTTAAGGGGCACAACATTCTCCCCCTTTTTGATGATGGCAACACAATGTGACAGTTAGTCACACACAGAATTTTCTCCCCCTTTGACATGATCAAAAAGAGAAAAATCAGTATGAGCATGAGTGCAACATGGCAGTATGCATGCAAGCTCCCCCTGAAGATATGACTCCCCCTAAACTATTTCTCCCCCTAAATAATTGCTCCCCCTTTGAGAAGGAATATGGACAGATAAACAAAGGTAGAGAAGGTAGGAGGGTCACTAGACAACAGCTGAATCATTGGTTCAGAAAGTAAGCCTGATTATAAACAACAGTTAAAGTATAAGAATCAGCAACATACAATTTTGACAAAAATTCAGGTTTAACAGTGATAAATCTAGAGTAAAACACCTGACCCCTGAAAAAAGAGTTTATAGATTCCATTTATAGCAATGAATCTAAGGCACATGGTATTAATAGATAAGTCAGAAATAATACCCTTTTGTGATTAAACAAGGAAATTCAAGAAAGGCAACTTGAATATGTATTAATAAAAATAATTTTCACTCATTGACTTTTGATTTCAAAGGGTTACAGCAGTTTGTTTTTCATTTTTCAATTTTTTTTTTTGAAACTGAACTAAGTGAATAGACAAGTGGCATTTATGCTGTTGACATTAGGTGTACAACTTGATCATAGGCAGGTACCCCCAGTTACTATGCATAAACTACTAGACCTATTTCAGATCAAGACCCACAAGGAATAGTCTTCACTTTTGACATTAAGGGTACACCTTGATTAGAGGCCAGTACCCTCAGTTACTTGGTGAAAACTCCCCCTATAGATATGATCCTATGAGCAGAGATAGTCTAAAGCACCTCATGACATGTGAATTCTCCTGCTTCTTTGGAAGAGTTCACAGTTTCTCAGTGCAATCAGCCATTGCTCTGTCACAGTGTTCAGTTTAACATTAATGTTCTTATTTACTGCTGCCCTGATTTCTTTTAGAGTGATTGTTTAAAAAATCAGTACACATTCTTATTAGCCTGTTCTAGATATTTCCAGTTAAACACATTTAGGCATTACAAAAAAAAACTTTTTCTATTTTGACCATGAGACAAAGATTAAGAGCTATAAAAGTTTTCTTTTATCTCAGATTCTGAAGGCAGACATTTGACTCTTCAATTTATAAAGGTTAAACCTTTAGTTCCTTTCAATTTGTAAGAGTGATTCTTATAAAAGAACAATTGAAATAATCACAACTCCATGTACTAAACCAGATACAGAACTGTTGTTCAGTGAAGGTTAGGGAAATGATAGCAATAGGCATTGAGTTCCAGGAGCATCTGATGTCAAAAGATATGAAAGAACTAATTGGGGACAATGAGAAGTAGCAAGGATTCAATGAATTGAACTAAACTCTCAGCTCCCCCTGACATCATGATGCAAGAGATATACTATGCAGCACACTGTTCTATATGCAAACTATGCAACAATAAAACATGAGGCAATTATGCAATCAATTTAAGTTTATGCATCCTAGTCATGAACATTTTTATCCTTTTTCAGATTTTTCAAAAATATGATGCAGTGCACTGTTCTACATGAAGACGTGACCCTTGGTACTAGGCGTATATACCAAAGTGGTCATGCAAAGAAATACAGTGCAAAGCTGTCCTATATGCATTGAACAATTTCATTGACAATCATACAAATGATGTATGCATACATTAGACACATGCATTGACTGTATGTACTAACTGAACCATTCACAATCAGCAAGTTATGCATTTAATAACAAGCATGCAATGCATTGACACAAAACACATGCATCGACTCTATACATTAAAGAACCGTTTAGCCTAGTGCAAAATGCAGTGCATCTAGCATCTCATTCATTTAGTGCAAACAACAGCATGAGAAGAGCATCAAATATATTCAGAATTGAATTCAGTGAAGAGATCATCAAAATTCAGACAAGCAGATCAACATGAAATTCACATTTTTTCATACTCACAAATTCAGATGATGAATTTTAAAACAAAGTTCAGAACTGACCTGAGATGTAGAATCCTGGGGCTTCCTTTTTGAGTGCCTTGGCTAAATTACCTCTTTTATTTCTCTCACCAAGGCACACCTGCAACATATCAATCAATATGATCTTGCGGGACCCAAGCAGTCTTGGGTCCTGCACTACCCCTATCAGGTGTTCTAAACATTTTCTTAGCAACATGATCATCAAATTTCATCAGATAGCAATTATTCATAGAATGACCAAACTTTCCACAGTATCTACACGATATAACAGATTTTCTGGTCCTATGGTGCATGTCAACAGCAGCATGAGACCTATGACCATAAGCGTGAAATGTTCTGTTATATGCATGAAATTTTGACTTACCATTACCTGCCCACCAGCATTCTGAAGCTCGGTGGCCAGGTTTTCCACATTCAAGACATACAAGTGTCTTTCTTTTAAAATCAGATTTATTTTTACCAAGAGAATTTCTATTTGCAGGGAATTCAACAAATTTGGAATTAAAATGGTTTACCTGAGCATACCAGCAGTCCTTGACTGTATGGTTATGCCTCCCACATTCGAAGCACCTTGGGTGCTTGCCTTTGGAGCCAATGTCATTTCTATCAAGAATATTTTTGTTGACATGGAAATTAACAGGTTTAGAATTGAATCTCTTTCCCTGAGCATGCCAGTAATTTTAAACCATGTGGCCCAATTTTCCACAATGAAAATATTGAATGTTCTTTTTATGAGATGCATGATTTTTAGCATGGAACAGTTTATCATGCATTCTAACAGCAGATAGATCATCTAATTTCATTTGTCTACAATCATGCATGAGATGACCTATTTTATGACAATAAAAACATTGATGCCTTTTGGTGTGAGCAGAAGAAGGTTTCTTCACAGTAGGCTTCCTAGCATGAATTCTATCATACTTCAATTCATCCTTCTTCATCACAAAACAATCAGCCATCTCAGGGCCAAACTTTCCACAGTAAAATTTTTTGACATTTTTGACACTAGATTTGTTTGCCTGAACTTTCTTAGCACGCTGATCGTTATCATTCTTTTTCAAAACTTTTCTTTTCTCCTTTGTTTTCTTATTTTCTTGATTAGCATACATATTTGAAGAAGAGCCTGAAGTGCTGGCTAAGTCAGAGCTACGCACAAAGGTTGTGTACTGTCTTTTTCTCTCTTCCTGTTTACTGCCTCCATCAGAGACTTTCTTCTTAAAAGCATCCTTCCGATTTTCTTTATTCTTAAGAGACTCAGACAGAGAATTGTTCAGTTCAGTGATTTCATTTTTGAGAGAAGAAATGAGTATTTCAAAATTTGTGATCTTTTCATTAAGTAAGACATTAATGGCTTTGTAGCTATCAATCTCTTCTATCAATGTGCTCACTCTCTCACATTCATTTTCAACTGAATTCTTCCCTTTTTCAAGCATTAAGAGTCTCTCAGACATGACAGAATTTAGCAACCTTAATTCTTCATTTTCTTTTCTTATTTGTTCATTCTGAACTAGTTCATTAGTTAAGATTTGATCATTTCCTAATGAATTCAGCTTATCTTCTAGTTCAGAAATCTTGGCAGTAAGTTCATCATTTTTATTTTCCAATAAAGAGATTTGTTCCTTACTCACATTCAGATCAGCTAAGCACATATCATGAGATGTTTTTAGTCTTTGACAGTTTTCACAGGAAACATTAGAGTTAATCTGTTCACATCTCTTTTTCAACCTTCTATTTTCAGATTTTAATTTCTTGGATACTTTGAACAGATCTTCATACATTACTATCAATTCATCAAAAGTGTATCCATCTGATTCGGAGCTTACCTGAGATGAGGTTTCCTCATCATCACTTCCCCGGTTGGCCATTAAGCATATGGACTTTTCTCCTTCTTCATCAATGTCCGAGGTGTTCCCTTTGAGTTTCGATAGTTCTGGACAATCATCCTTCGTGTGGCCAGCCTTCCTACATTTGTAGCAAACATTAGTGTCAGCAATCTTGGCAGGATTAGAATTATACCTTGTTTGCTTTTTGCCACCATCAATCTTTCCTTCTCTTTTTCTCAGAAATTTCCTGAAATCATTGATCACCATTCCAATATGGTCTCCATCAATTTCAGACCGCGACAGGCTGATTTTCTCGCTTGATGATCCACTGTGGCTGGATCTATTTGCTTTGCTGGAGCCAGCCTTCAACACGATTGGTTCCATTACAAATAATCTGAAGACATAGAAAAACTGAAGCACCTAAACCAAATAAGCAAGACAAAGCACTAAGTCGGAGAATCAAAACAACGAATATAGAAAGCACACTCTGAAATGCACCAAACACTAGTAGGATCCTCTGCAGATTGTTAGATCTGATAGATCAGAGACCCGCTCTGATACCAATTGTTGGGTTCGGTGCAAGTATTCAGAGGGGGGGTGAATGAATATGGCCTATAAAAACTTTCACCCAATTAAAATATTAGGCTCACTAACTATTTAGAATGCTAACTAGATAGATTAATCAAATCTGGAAGACCAATTAGCAGATGCGCAATTAAACAAACAGACAGTGAGCACTCTAACAAGACAAGTTAGACGAACTATAGCTCAATTTGAATTTTGATTACTTAACAGATTAAGACACTCTAAGAGAGCTAATCAACTTTTCTGCTCAACCAGAAAGCCAACACTTAGTGCGCCCCTAATCAATCATCTAACGGAAGCAAACCACAAATATATCAAACCACTGCACAATGGGTTTTTAGGTGGTTCGGTCCAGCAGACCTACATCCACCTCATACTCAAACCGAGTGTGGCTTCCGCTGACTCACAGCTTGAGTAGCTGGGCATCACAGCTTGCCTACATCAGCTGGGCCTCACAGCTTGCCATCCGCTGAGCATCACAGCTTGCTTCCGCTGGGCAATACAGCTTAGCCATCGCTGACTCACAGCTTGAACCCGCTGGGGATTACAGCTTAACCCATCCGAGACCAAGTCTCACCAGCTGAGGATCACAGCTTTACCTGTCCAGAGGCAGCACCTCTGCAACCGCTGACTAACAGCTTGAATAAAGGTATAACAAGAAAACAAATGAAGGAACAAGACAGCAACGGAAAGCTGTAAATGAAGAACAAGAAATGTAGCTCTCGAATGGAGCAGATCTGGCTTGGAGTTGATCCAAGTGCCAGATAAACACAATCTCACTCTCTCTCTTAGCTCGAGCTCTCTATCTCTCTCTTTCTCTTCTTCTTCTGCTCTTCTTTCACTCTCTTTCTTTTTCTTCTCTGGATCGAATACTCTCTGCTGCTCTTAGACTGGATGTATAGACTTTGCTCCTTTTTTTTCGATCAGTCTTCTTTAGTGGAAGAAGGCTCGTATATATAGCAGCAGTAGCAGCCGCCCCTGGGCGCGTGGCTTCCATGTTTTCCCGCCCAAGGAATTCGCCAGATCCGAGGCAGCTTCATCCACGTGTCAGCATCTGCATACCTCGTCCTCCTGGGATCATGAGCCAGGTCATCAATCTCGGTAAGAATCCCTATCAGACAGAGCATCGGATAAGTCATCAGTTTAAGTCTAAACACCCTGTACAGACTCTGTGAATGCAAAGCATTGTATAGACTTGAGCAGATAAAGCAAAAGCAATGTATATACTTGTGAAGATGAATGCAGTGTACAGACTTTGCCCCAATGTGTAGACTTCACATAAGAGGGCAACGGCTGTACATACTTTGAAGATGAAATGCATTGTATATACTACACGATGCTTAGCCATTGTATAGACTTCACGAAGCTCACCCAGTGTATAGACTTGAACCAAGACGAAGTGAAGACTTCACGATGTATAGACTTGCCAAAACAGTTGGGCGATGTATAGACTTGAAGGTTCTCAGTGTATATACTTTGGCAAGGCAACGTCGGTAAAGTTCCTGATGTACAGACTTTCACAGCTGAATGTAGGTAAAGAACCCAATGTGTAGACTTGGAAGTGCAACGTAGGAATAGATGCCAATGTATAGACTTTGGCAAACAACGATGTACAGACTTGCACAGTTCCAGCTGAAGGATGTATAGACTTTACCTAATAGTCCAATGTACAAACTTCGTCTCGTGAAAGCTACAGTGCAAATGTATAGACTTGCTAGTCTAAAGGCCAATGTATGGACTTTCCACCGACCAATGTGTAGACTTTGCAATGAGACACTGAACAGGATTCCAATGTATAGACTTGTTGGATGCACTGTAGACACTGTATAGACTTTGGACTTCGTTCAACACACAGGGCAATGTATAGACTTGAAGTGTAATGCAGCTACAGTGCCGATGTAAGGACTTGGCCAATGTACAGACTTGGCCAAATGTAGCGTTGTATAGACTTTCATGAGACGCAACATGAGACGCTAAAGTCTATACAAACTTGACCAGTGAGACATTGATAGAGACGATGCAATGTACAGACTTAATTCAACTGATGCATGCGATGTGCAGACTTTAACATAAGACGCTACATGAGACGGTAGGCTGTACATACTTAGCCTAAGACAATGCCTGAGACGGACGATGTATAGACTTGCATTACTGTAGCAACGTGTAGACTTTGCCTTAGACGCTAAATGAAACAGACTTTAGCCAATGCAATGTATAGGCTTGAATGAGAGTCCAATGTATAGACTTGCATGATGCACAATGACACAGTCCAGTGTATAGACTCTTAGCCATGAACAAATGCAATGCAGTCTGATGTGTAGACTTTGCAACCGACAGCCAATGTATAGACTTGGCCAATGCTGTCTAGCCTATGCACAAAGTGAGACATGCAGAAACATGACATCTGACAGAATGCAATGCATCTATATAAACAACAAATGCCACTGATGCAGAGTATGCTAAACGCAAAAACTATAGCAATGAGTAGATCAGACATGGCACACTCACGCATTCTCCACAGAACATAATAAGTCATATGCATTCAAATCAACATGCCATCATCATATCAAAACACATTTCATGATGCTGTCTAAACAATATCCAAAGCACTCATTGTGTTGCTATCATCAAAATAAAATAGCATTGCTATCATCAAAACACATAGCACATGCTTGCGCCTAAGGGGCACAATAGGCTTTTGCGTAGGAGGGTGGACCTGCAATGAAGTCTTGGTGGGTCTGGGGTGTGGATCTCATCCCCGGATCGAAGGGTAAAGTTGAGGTGGATCTGGGGTGTGGATATTATCCCCGGATCGTCGGTTAGCATCTCAAAGGTAGACACCTAACCTCAAACTTAGGGGTCAATAACGCATTAGAATGGTTTTTGAGAAAAATATATATTTTCTACACTCTAAAAGAGGGACTAAAGGTAGGTGGGGACGACCATCATACTCATTTTGGGATCTATTTTTCAATCAGTTTTGGGTTTCGTGAGTCTCCGCAGCCATGGGAAGGTCCATGCATGTTTTAAGTAAAGCCTGTGCATGATTTAGTGAAGAAGGTCCGTGCATGTTTTGAGTAAAGTCTGTGCAAGTTTGCATTAGCCATGAGAAGGTCCATGCAAGTTTTAAGCAAAGTCTGTGCATGTTCTAGAAATGGTAAAGGTCTGTGCATGTTTGTGTTAGCATCGGTGCACATTTAGTCGATGTGTGGGTAAAGGCCTATGCATGTTTGTGTTAGCATCGGTGCACTTTTAGTCCATGCGTAGGTAAAGGTCTGTGCACATTCTAGATAATGTTGGTGCATGTTTTGTTCAAGCAAAGATAAGGTTGGTGCATATTTTGTCCAAGCCTAGATAAGGTTGGTGCATGTTTTGCTCAAGCAAAGATAAGGTCGGTGCATACTTTGTCCAAGCGTGGATAAGGTTGGTGCATATTTTGTCCAAGCCTAGATAAGGTTGGTGCATGTTTTACTCAAGCAAAGATAAGGTCGGTGCATACTTTGTCCAAGCGTAGATAAGGTTGGTGCATATTTTGTCCAAGCCTAGATAAGGTCAGTGCATGTTTTGCTCAAGCAAAGATAAGGTCGGTGCATACTTTGTCCAAGCGTAGATAAGGTTGGTGCATATTTTGTCCAAGCCTAGATAAGGTTGGTACATGTTTTGCTCAAGCAAAGATAAGGTCGGTGCATACTTTATCCAAGCATAGATAAGGTTGGTGCATATTTTGTCTAAGACAAAACAAGGTCAGTGCATGTTTTGCCTAAGCTAAAACAAGGTCAGTGCATGTTTTGCCTAAGCCAAAATAAGGTCAGTGTATATTTTGCCTAAGTCAAAACAAGGTCAGTGCATGTTTTGTCTAAGCCAAAATAAGGTCAGTGCATGTTTTTCCTAAGCCAAACTAAGGTCAGTGCATGTTTTGAACATGGTCGGTGCACATCTTGTCTAGAATCTAAGCAAGGTCGGTGCACATCCTGTCTAGACTCTAAGCAAGGTCGGTGCACATGCTGCACAGACCTAATTTCCAGAAACCGAGAAAAGGGGGATTTTGATAGGGAATTTTAATTCATAAAAATTTGGAAAAAATAGAAAATGATGGGAAACCAAGGCAAAACCCTCCTGTAAAAGTTTCATGCACCCAGAAATTCCGTACTTGCAAATACAAGACATTCTCCATGCATGTGTGGCCTAGAAGGATAGACCTGTTCTTTTTATATGGTAACCTGAACATGACCGCAAGTGTATTTAGCCCTCTTAAACTATAGAAGCATATCTGTGAGCATGTTTAGAATATTAGAAGCACGACTGTGAGTATGTTTAACCCACTTAAAACATTGAAAGCATGTTTGTTATGATAAAGTATCATACTAATATGTATAAAATGGGTATGTATGTGAATGCGAATACGATGTGAATGGAATCAACAATGTTCTGTGAGATAGGACTTCGGTCCCCGTGGGGGGGACGGCCCGGGAATAAAATCATATTGATTTCATCTTCGGTCCCATCGAGGGGCGGCCTTTGTGATGTGGTGTTACAAAACGCCACGAGGCCACCAAGAATCTAGATGGTTTAAAATCCTATTGATTCGGTCTTCGATCCCATCGTGGGGCGGCCTTTGTGATGTGGTGTTACGTAATGCCCCGAGGCCACCAAGAATCTAGGTGGGAGTTCACTCTCGGGTCTGCGTAGTACTCTTTCGTTCGTTGTGTGTGTGTGTGTGTGTGGGCCTCCTATGATTGTGGCAGCTGTTGGTTTCCAAGAATATTAGAATTGTGAAAATGTGAAAAGGTGAAAAGGTGATAATATGTAAATTGCTCATTCACTTAGTTCTGGTTGCATGTATAGGCACCTACATGTTAGCTAAAGAATATGTATTTTCCTCATATGAGTTATTTTCAGTGGATGATAATGAATGGATAATGCTACTGTTAACATCTGAAATTATGTATATAATTGATTATATAGATGCAAGTTAACCCCAGTTTGATTAGGCTGCCTACTGAGCGTCACACTCACCCCTTTGTGACACACGTTTTCAGGAGATATAGAGAAGGAGGTTGAGGAGGAGGCTGTAGCTGAGGTGTAGTGCCAGTGCGTAGTTCGACTGGGTATCCTATGGATGAAGGTCTCTCTTATATGTATAGCTATGGGGCAGTAAGCATGTATGGGCTCAGGTTTATTTTGGAACAATGGCCATGTACTATTCTTTGGAAATTATGAATGGTTGAGATGATATGTACATTTTTGTAACTGTGGTTTCTCTCTCTCTCTCATGCGAATGTATGCATATTGTGCTTCCATGATATGTACGAAGTAATGCTTCGGGGTCCGATAAAGAAGAAAAAAAATATGCCCATAATTTGGGACTCAGATCTCGGGGCGTTACAACTTAACATGACATATTTAGCATGCTAGATGATATATTGGTTCAATTAGAACCTAAAGACATCTCAATTGGGGCGGAGATCGTGCATCCGGAACACGGTCTTAGAAAGGCACCGTGACCCGAGACAGATTTTCAGACGGTTAAAAATCTCGTTTAGAATCTTATGTGCAGTTGTATGGACAACATTCTTAATACTCAATAAAAATGAGGGAAAATGGTATAGAATCAAAATAGACATGCATCTATATCTAATTCATGCATCAATTTGAGTTTAGCCTGAGAGAATACCTACCTATTGGAAGATCGAAGAGGAAGAACAACAAGAACGAAGAATACTTCGAACACTCCTCCAAACTTCAAGATTTCCTCCTCTCTACAACCAGCACTTCCCTAATGGATTTGTGCTTTGAGTAGGGAAGATCCCAGCCCTATTGATAGGCCAAGTCTCATAATTATTTTATTACTAATTTAATTCTATCATCCACCTAATTTCCTATGTCACCCACCCATGTTACTATTACACCAACTTATGTTGGCAATAATTTCTAACATGTGGATGTTAAAATAAATCTCCCTTCATGATATAATAAATTACCTCAGTTATTCAATGATGTTTTATTACTAATTTAATTCTAAAGTCAATTTTTTACCCAATTTTTCTATTTCACTAACTCATGTTACTATTACACCAACTTATGTTGACATTAATTTCCAACATGTAAATATTGAAATAAATCCCCCTTTATGACATAATCCATGACCTCATTTATTCAATTAGGTAAGAAATTACATCACCCACTAATTAGGATTTAATTAGAACTAATAATTCTATCTTAAATCGGATGCTACAGTACTGCTACAGTACCGACGTCTTCGTCTTCTCAGAATCGTGCCGTGAATCTTGCCGTTCGTGTTACCACGTGGGATAGGATTCACGTTTATATATTCTACATTTTAAAGACATAAAGAAAAATATTTATCATTTATTTTATTTTCATCTTTCATTATTTTTTTTTCACATATAAATGCATATATAAAATTTTGAGTTGCTACATCCTCCTCCACTTAAAAGAATTTGGTCCTCCAAATTCACATCACATAATAGTAATTTAAAGATTCAAATGGAGGGCTCAACATTCAAACCTGAGATTAAATCTGGATACTTCTTCTTGATTAACTCTTCTAATTCCCAAGTAGCCTCCTCGAATCCACGCTTACTCACTTGGACTTTTACCATCGGTATAGCCCTATTCCTTAGCTACTGTAATTTCTGATCTAAGATCTTGATCGATCTTTCTTCATAAGATAAATCCTTCTGTAGTTTCATGTCATGGAATTGAATCACATGCGAAGGATCATACACATATTTCCTTAGCATGGATACATGAAATATATCATGAACATCAGCCAATTATGGAGGCAAAGTCAGCTTGTATGCCACTTCATCGATTCTTTCTAGAATATGAAAAGGGCCAATAAATCTTGGACTCAGTTTTCCTTTGATACCGAACCTTTTGATTCCTCGTGTGGGTGAGATCTTCAAGAAGACATGCTCCCCCACTTGGAATTCGAGGTCTCTTCTTCTATGGTCGGCATAACTCTTTTGCCGTGATTGAGCAACTTTTAGCCTTTCTCGTATCAACTGGATATTGTGAGTTGTATCTTGAATAATATCGGGACCCATCAATCCCTTCTCTCCAACGTCACTCCAGCATAAAGGTGATCTGCAACTCTTGCCATACAGTGCTTCAAAAGGTGCCATCTGAATGCTAGATTGACAACTATTGTTATATGCAAATTCAATCAATGGCAAGCGTTCATGCCAACTTCTCCCAAAATCTATCATACAAGCTCTCAACATATCTTCGATGATCTGATTCATCCTCTCGGTTTGTCCATCTGTCTGAGGGTGGAAAGTCGTGCCAAAATTCAGTCTAATTCTCAAAGATGATTGCACACCTTTCTAGAAATGAGTGGTGAATCTCGAATCTCTATCCGAAATAATAGAAGTTAGAATATCGTGTAGCTTTACGACCTCCTTCATATATAGGGCAGCTAGAACATCCATGGTCCATTTGATCTTGATGAGCAAGAAGTGAACGGACTTAGTTAATCGGTCCACAATCACCCATATAGTATCAAATCCACTTCGGGTCTTCGACAATCCAACAATAAAATCCATGCCAATACTATCGCATTTCCATTCCGGTATTTTGAGAGGTTTTAGCTTACTTGTTCGCAAACCAAGCATCGACTCATGAACTCGACTACCTCTCTTTTCATGTTAGGCCACCAAAAGGTTCTTTTGACATCTTGATACATTTTTGTTGCACTAGGATGAATAGTGTACCTCGATCGATGTGCCTCCTCCAAGATTTTACTCTTGATGGTAGAACAATTGGGCACACAGGTTCTTCCTCAAAAAAGCAACCTTTCATCATTCTCCAAAATGAAATTCGGCCGTTGATCTAATTTCTCTTTAATTTCAACAATCAACGGATCATCATCTTATAACTCTTTAATTTCTGAGAGTAACTTGGGTTGGAGTCTAATATTTACAATCAAGACTCCTTCTCCCTTCTCCTCCACATTGAGGTCTAAGTTTGTCATTTGCTCTAACAAATGCCATTCTTTAATCATTAGGCTTGATAAAAATGCCATCGGCTTCCGACTAAGAGCATCTGCTACGGCATTACCTTTTCCTAGATGATATTGTATAGAGAAATCGAAATACTTCAAGTATTCCAGTCACCTTCATTGTCTCATATTGAGTTCTTTTTGAGAGAATAAGTACTTGAGGCTCTTGTGGTCGGAATACACAATAAAGACCTCACCATAGAGATAATGCCGCCAAATCTTCAAGACAAAGACTACAGTCGCCAGCTCTAAGTCATGCATGGGATAATTCTCCTCGTGCCTTTTCAATTGCCTTGAGGAATAAGCGATTACCTTGCCATGTTGCATCAATACACAGCCCAAGATAATTCCTGATGCATCAGTATAAACTTCAAATCCTCCTCCTTCAGTAGGCAATGTGAGTATAGGGGCAATAGCCAGATAATCTTTTAGAGTTTGAAAGCTTTTCTCACATTCGTTGGACCATATATAAGGGGTCTCCTTCCTTGTTAATCTTGATAAAGATATCGCGATCTTGGAGAAGTCCTTAATAAATCTTCTATAATATCCAGCCAATCTCAAGAAGCTTCGAATTTTGGTCACGCTAGTAGGTCTCTCCCAGTTTTTTACTGTCTCGACCTTTGAAGGATTGACCGTAATACCCTTCTGGGAAATTATGTGACCGAGAAATGAAACTTCTTCTAGCCATAAATCACACTTGCTAAGTTTAGCATATAGTTTGTGATCTATTAATAATTGGAGAACTTTCTTGAGATGTTCTTCATGCTCCATCTTAGACTTGGAGTAGATCAAAATGTCGTTAATAAAGACCACCACAAATTGATCAAGGTATGGCCTGAATATACTATTCATCAATTGCATAAATACGGCAGGCGCATTGGTTAGGCCAAAAGGCATAACAATGAACTCATAGTGTCCATACCTGCTCCTGAATGTCATTTTATGAATATCCCCTTTCTTGATCTTCAATTGATGATAACCAGATCTGAGATCAAGTTTTGAAAAATATCGAGCTCCCGAAATCTGGTCAAATAGTTCATCAATCCTCGGCAATGGATATTTATTCTTGATTGTGAGTTGGTTCAATTGTCGGTAGTCAACACACAATCTCATTGACCCATCCTTCTTTTGGACAAATATGACGGGAGCTCCCCAAGGTGAAGTACTCGGTTGGATAAATCCCATCTCCAATAACTCCATTAGTTGTTCTTTCAACTCCTTCATTTCAATAGGGGACATCCGATACAGAGCCTTAGAAATAGGTGCAGCTCCCGGAATCAAATCAATAGAGAAGACCACTTCTCTCTCCGGAGGAATACTAGGCAACTCGTCCGGGAATACATCAGAATAATCCCGAACAATATGAATATCCTCCAGATTGGGTTCCTTATGCTTGGCCATAGTCATAGAAACTAAGAAAGCCGCACAACCCTTTTTTAATAATTTATCGGCTTTAAGGGCTGAAATAAGGGATAGATGTCTAGAATGTCTCACACCAGAAAATAAGAGGTTGGGGTACCCACTAAAGGTCACCGTGCCCAATTTGCAGTTAACACTAGCACCATATGTAGATAACCAGTCAGCTCCTAAAATAATATCATATCATTCCATCTCCATGCATACTAAGTCAGCCGGTAGGTTGTAACGATTGACTAGAACTTCACTAGTAGGGTAGAAATATTTAATCTCCGATCCCGCTCCAATAGGAGTAGTAATAGTAAGTTTGAGTTTTAACGGGACAGGCCTCATAGGTAAAATATTAGCGAAGCTCTTGGATATGAATAAATGCATGGCTCCAGTGTCAAATAAAATAGAGGCGGGCTTTGAGCAAACAGAAAGAGTACCTTCCACAATGCCTCCTTCTTCGATAAGTTCCGCATCCCTAAGAGCTAGAAATCTACCTGGCTTTTTGATAGCAACTGGAGGTTTTTCCAGTGAAGCTTGCTCATTGAGGAGTGGACAATTCGGGATTCTATGATTCCGACTCCCACAGTGAAGATAGGCACCAAGTCTTCTCCAGCACTCTTCTGCCTTATGTCCGGGTTTTTCACAATGCTTGCATAGTTCCTTTGATGGGGTAACAAAAGAGATAATATGTTTATCATTACATCTTGGCTTCTTGTCCTTTTGGAAGTTACGCCCATCTTTAAGGGAGTTAAGTCCATTAAAATTGGGCCTCTTTCTCCCGAAGGAGGGCTTGAAGTTACCAGAGCTAGTTGTTGGCTCCTTCTTGGCATCTCTTCCCCGGATGCGATCAGACATCTCCATTGCATCTTCCAGGAGTTGGACTATTCTCACTGCATCAGTATATACTTGAATATCCATCGGGGTGAGTTGAGTAATATACTGGGGCTTTAAGCTATTTAAGAATCTCCTCACCTTCATCTTTTCGGTACCCACAAGGTGTGGCGCGTGTTGACATGTTTTCCCACCGTTCTCCTTCTTACCTTGCCTTTTCTAAATCGGAAATGTAAAGACAATCCAAACAAAGGAAAGAAAGAAAGGGTGGTGAAGTGTGTGTGATCGTGATCGCCACCAAGACACGGGTACCGAGTGGTAAGACGTACCTTGGAAAGAGGGAGAAAGAACTCACCCAAAAATATAGTGCTGCATTGGTACACGGTCCTGAATGAACCACCTAATGTATGGAACGGCCGCTCGATAGACCGCTCACAGCGCTGAAGAAGGAACCGGGACACAGACGGGTCTGGCAACAGAACGGTTCGAAGACAGCTGCTCACAGGGTCTGAACGGCTCGTGAAGGAACGCTCTGATCTGCACATGAACGGAAGGAGGCCGTTCAGCTACGCTAGACTCCAAGTTGTAGGACTTGATCCTCCACCCTTTCCGGCTGGCCAGAGGGGATGGGCCTCATGCTGTGTTGATGCTGACCTGCAAAATAAGACACGAAAATAACACCCAAATTAGCCCTAAGATGTGTAGCAACTATAAAGAAGAATGGAATATAAATGTAATGACATGGAAGGGGCGATACTTGGGAGGTTTTTAAACCCCTATAGGGTGTGGAAAAGATAGGAAGGGTGTAGAATGACGTGAAATAATGCAAAAAACGTGGGTGACGAGATGATGAAAGGAGCATGCAATGGATGAACCAACGACTAAAAGACAAAATGACGACTACTCCCTTGAACCGAAGCCTTGAAAGGACGTAGAAAGCATCCCTCCCTGGCTACAGTTCACTCAGAAATCTGGCAGAGCTTCGCTGTCAACGTTGGATCTCTCTCTTTTTCAAGCTTGGACTAGGGACACTATGTCACGCCCCGAGCCTTTATTATAGCGGAAGACCAACTCGGGGAATCGTGAACAGCCGGCATGGTAAGTCACTTGTGAGCAAGAACGATCAGAGCGCAAGACAATCACACGTAAAAATGCAATTGCATAATAATTACTCAAACTCCAAGTTTTATTTCATTAATAATCAAAATATTCTAATACAATAGCTTTTCAAACTTCATTAATCGATCAGACTCAAGGAAAAAGAAAATTACAAAGACTCGATCTAAACAATAGTGACTTTCCTAAGTCTTCACTCTCAATTTGATAAGACTATCATTCGCTCTCGGACCCGCTACTTGTATTATTCGAATCCGAATTTGAATCACTTCCATCTCCTAAAAAGATTGGAAAATAGGTAATGAGCACACTTGCCCAGTAGGTATCTTCGCATCAACATGAAGGCACTATTAAAGTGATTAGCAATTTAGCTCTAAATAATAAGGTAAAATCATGTGAATGCGATAAATCATATGTAAATAACCAAGGTAACAAGACGATCATGTAAGATAGAATGAACAAGTATGAATTAGTAAGAATATAACAAGAATATGATATGGCCTTTCATGAACAAGAATGTCCTAGAAAGTCATGTAACAATCAAGAATGTACTCTTCACTTAGTAGCAAGTACTTCATGAATTTCTGTGGAATATCATGTAACAAGCTAGAAAGTCATGTACGTGTATATATCGTGTCGTGGATTTTCACTTCACGAGTCGTGAATCTTCACTTATTTATAAAGAAAGTACTCACAGCGCAATGCGACGCCAGTAGCATCATATCCCATGGTTTATAATAGTATGTTTCCGATAATCAGTCGAGGGGACTAGCATAGAGCCCTTGAACACAATCAGTGCTCAATCGCATCTTCAAGTATAAATCAAGCTACTTCCACATTTCAAGCAATAAATATGGCCAGTAATATAACAAGTTCAATAAGTTTCAATAAATCTACGCTTCAATTTAAGAATGCGAGGGGTCAAGAATGACTTAAAACAAGGTTATGCTCATGGAAACAATTTGACAGCATAACAGTACGTTCCTTATCTTCCATAATTTAAAATTAAGTATCTTGAACAATATGACAAGTCCTAGACCATCAATAATCCATCTAGGAACTTTAAAATATCAACCCTTAGGTTAAACCTCGGGTTAAAGTACTCAGGAATTGTGACGGTCAATTAATGGGCCGTAACATGAACATGACGGTCTAGTATTGGGCCGTTAGATCGGGCTGAATCCAGAAAGAATAAATTGGACTCAGTATATGTGACGGTTGTATACTGGACCGCTAGATGGGTCTGACGGTTGAGTAATAGGCCGTTACATAGTAAAAATCTGAAAATATCGATAGTACTTTCTAAACAATTGGGCTTTAATGGTACAACCAACTCGGCGTCCTAGTGAGAATCCCAGGCTCGCGGAGAATTACGGAGGCCTTGAAACCAGATTTCCTAGTCCATTGGAAGGAATATCTAATAGAGAGGTCCTCAAGTCCAAGAATATGTTCCTATGTGCAAAGTGTGAACTAATGGTCATATACCGGAATATATGCCATGTACTTAGAGGACTTGACTCTATAGACGGAAGGAATGTGTAACAATGTGAAACCATGATAAAACTCCGTCAATACATCATTTAAAATCATGTTTTTTTTATATACAAAACTATAGAGTTTTAGCAAATGAAATTAACATGTACTTAAAATAACTCAAAGTGCTTTAGACATGCATGAATCAATTTATAATTCAAAGTTCATGAAGATAGGTCAAAAACTTAGATAACTAGGCTTATTTATAAGCTACTTTGACTGTTCTCAATTCTGTCCTAAATAGACAGAACATAGCACTTTGGCGGTCTAAGATAGGGGCGTCATATGGCTGTGACGGTTTATCGTGGAGCCGTCAGAGTGTTGTAACGCTCCGATCCTGGGCCGTCAAAGATTACAGAGAAATCTAAGTACAATAGGCGGTGTGACGGCTCATCGTAAGGCCGTTAGAGTCATGTGACGATCTAACTATAATCCGTCAGAGCACTGCTGACAGTAAGTAAAAGATCTATGGTTTAAAACCTTTTATGCAAGAAGAATCAAATAAACAACTACTCTATTCACGACAGAACGAAGAATAGGCCATCTAGATGCATAGGTCGTAGTGGATGAACAAGAGAGTATCTTTTATCTTTAAATTAGGCTAAGGACATGCATGTATGCATAGACCTACTAAAACATGAAATTCATGGTCTATAGTGCATAGAATCAAGTAAAACCAGAGGGCTTTTATCCCTAACATGATATTCTTACCGTTCATGAGATAACCTACCTCTTTCTTGGGCTTTCAACTTCCAATTCGGGACTACAAGACACACCCTAGTTCTTCCCTTCCTGTGAGTTTTCAGCAACTTCACGTCGCTTTAACTCCTCAATCTCCTGACCTAAGGACGTGAAATTTGGAGGGTAAGAAGATGAAAGTAAGGGGACCAGAAAGTTTTAAAGACACTTAGGCTAATTACCTCGATTTGGTGTTCTAATCTCATGATCTTTAGTGGACTTTTGCTCAGATTCCTGGGCCGCTATGGTCGAACCAGCAACTTTGGAAGCTTCAAACTCCTTGTGTAGTTGATCTCCTAGCATGAAATTTTGAGGAAGATTAGTCCTATGTATAAGGAATAAAATGTTCTAAAGAACTTACCTGAAATACTATCTCCTTACCTTAGTTCCACGCGAGCCAATGTAGGGGTCGCGCAGGTCAAAACTAGGGTCTATTTATAGGTTCTAGCTAAGTTTTATGGATTAGATCGATTCTAGAGTCCTTGTTAAAGCTTAGATCAGCTTCAGAGAGTCCTTAACACGTTTACTAGTCGTCCCATCTCGATCCCTAAGAGATAGAGTAGCAAAAATCTAATCTTTTTACTCTTTCTTCCATTCACGGAACTGACAGAGCGTGACGGTCGACTCTTGGCGCATTACATGCCTGTGGCAGTCGCACGATAGACCGTTACAGCTACTGTACGTAGAATTCAACTTAATTCAAACTCTTTTATTCATTTTATTCACATAATTATGTAAAAAAGGATATTTATCCTTAAAATTTATGAATATGCTAAATAACCTTCTAGAATATGGGCCAAACTTAATGGGCTTGGTCCTTAAATCTTATGGGTTTTATTTATCAAAGCTGGATTAATTATTCAACATACTTGGGCCTTATAATCAATTTAAGCTTTATAATTCGTAATAAATTCTAGAAAATTATTAAAATAATCCAAAAATTATTTATATAAATCTTGGGGCACTACACCCTCCCCCACTTAGAAGAATTTGGTCCCCAAATTCAAGGATTATATGGAGAGTGTACTTACAGTTGAATAATTTCAAGAATCTTTTCCGCATGGCTTCTTCCGTTTCCCAAGTTGCTTCGAACGGCCATGATTTCTTCCATTGAATTTTGACCATAGGAATAGCTTTATTCCTTAGTTGACGTACTTCCCGTTCCAAAATCTTAATTGGTGTTTGCTCGTACATCATATCCTTCTGAATCTCCAAATTATTGTAAGTGATAACATGGAAAGGATCGGGTACATACTTCTTGAGCATCGAGACGTGAAATATATTATGAACTTTGGATAATTATGGAGATAAAGCAATCCGATAAGCTACTTCACCAGCTCTTTCGAGAATTTCAAATGGACCAATAAATCTTCGAGTAAGTTTTCTCTTAATACCAAATCTTCGAATACCTCGGCTTGGAGAAACTTTAAGAAATACACGATCTCCTACCAGAAACTCCAAGTCGCGCCTTCAATTATCAGCATAAGATTTTTACCTATCTTGTGCCATCTACAATCTTTCGTGCTTACATTTCTATGAAGAATCCTTGATAATGTCGGGGCCTAGAATTTACTTTTCCCTTATTTCATTCCAACATATTGGTGATCTACAACTTTTTCCATATAAAGCTTCAAAAGGTGCCATCTGTATGCTGGCCTGATAACTGTTGTTATATACAAATTCTACCAGAGGCAAGTGATCATGCCAACTCCCTCCAAAGTCAATAGCACAAGCCCTGAGCATATCTTCTACCACTTGATTTGTTCTTTCTGTCTGACCATCCATTTATGGATGGAATGCCGTGCTAAAATTCAATCTAATCCCCAGTGCATGTTGTAGACCCCTCCAAAATTGCGATGTGAATCTATGATCTCTATCAGATATGATAGTGACAGGGACACCATGTAGCTTGACAATTTCCTTCATGTATAATTCTGCTAGAATATCCACAGACCATCGACTTTTGATTGGTATGAAATGTGTGGATTTTTTCAATCGGTCTATGATTACCCAGATACCGTCGTGTCCACCCCTGGTCTTAGGTAATCCCATAATGAAATCCATTCCTATACTCTCCCATTGCCAGGCTGGAATATCTAAGGGATGTAATTTACCTGCGGGTCTAAAATATTCCGCCTTTACTTGTTGACAAGTGAGATAGCGAGACACGAAATCAGCTATTTCCCTCTTCATATTGGGCCACCAAAAATTTCTTTTGAGATCTTGATACATTTTTGTACCACCTCGATGAATGGTGTACTTGGATTTATGTGCTTCTTCTAGGATCAGTTTCTTCGTATCCTCATGATCTGGTACACACACTCGGCCCTTAAATAGCAATCTTCCGTCATTGAAAATAGAAAAATCCGGCCTTTGTTCTATGTTGGCTTTAATCTCCAGTAATACGGGATCATCATTTTATAGCTTGACCAGATCTTATATCAATGTAGGTTAAGCTTGAATAGTAGCTATGAAACAATCTTCTTCCTTCATGTTAATATCTAAGTTCAACTGAGCAAATTGAGGAATAAGATTAGTCATACTAATCATAAGACTTGATAGCTTTCCCATTGGTTTTCTACTGAGTGCATCTGCTATAGCATTAGCCTTGCCAGGATGATATTGAATAGCAAAATCGAAGTCTTTGAGATATTCTAACCATCTCCTCTGCCTCATATTTAGTTCCTTTTGAGAGAATAAGTATTTCAAGCTTTTGTGGCCCGAGTAGACCGTGAATTTTTCTCCATAGAGATAATGACGCCAAATTTTTAAGGTGAAAATAACAGCTGCTAGTTCTAAGTCATGCACGGGATAATTTTCCTCATGACATTTTAATTGTCTTGAAGAATAACAGATTACCTTTCCATTTTGCATAAGGACACACCCTAAGCCAATGCCAGACGCATCCGTATATACTTCGAATCCACCGCCTTCCACCAGTAGTGATAGAAGAGGAGCTGTAGTAAGATGATTCTTAAGAGTTTGAAAACTCTTCTCACATTCCTCTGACCAGACAAAATGATTTTCTTTTCTTGTGAGTCTGGTTAAAGGAACAACAATTTTTGAGAAGTCCTTAATGAACCTTCTATAATAACCAACTAGACCCAGAAAGCTCCTTATTTCTGATACAGGCGTTGGCCGACTCCAGTTTCTGACAACTTCTACCTTAGAAAGATCCACAGCGATACCTTCTTTTGAAATAATGTGGCCTAGGAATGAAACTTCCTTGAGCCAGAACTCATAATTGTTAAGCTTGGCATAGAGTTTATGTTCTCTAAGTGTTTGCAAAGCTATCCTCAGATGTCCTTCATGTTCCTCTTTTATCTTAGAATATACCAGGATGTCATCGATGAAGACGACGATGAACTGGTCCAGATATGGCTGGAAAACTTTGTTCATAAGTTGCATAAATGCTGCTGGGGTATTTGTTAATCCGAACGACATCACCACGAATTCATAGTGGCCATAACGACTTCAAAAAGCTGATTTATAAATGTCTTCTTCTTTAATTCTAAGCTGATGATAACCTGATCTGAGGTCAATCTTGGAGAAATACTCTGCTCCTGAAAGCTGATCGAAGAGCTCATCAATACGCGGTAATGTATACTTATTTTTGATTGTGAGTTGATTCAGTCGTCGGTAGTCTATGCATAGACTGAGAGAGCCATCCTTCTTCTTGAAAAATAGAACTGGCGCACCCTAGGAGGGATATGCTAGGTCTGATGAAACCCTTATCTAATAGTTCCTGCAACTGCCTCTTTAGTTCCTTATGTTCCGTGGGGGACATCCTGTAAGGGGCTATAGAAACAGGTGCTGCTCCTGGAATGAGTTTAATAGTGAAGTTTACTTCCCTCTCGGGTGGTAAGCTGGGTAATTCGGGTAGAAACACATCTGGGAACTCATTTAAAATAGGAATGCCCGCTAGGATGATTTCTTTGGACTCGGTAACAATGACAGAAGCAAGAAAAGCTTCACATCCTTGCGAGATAAGTTTGCAAGCGTGAAGAGAGGATATGATAGTGGGATGTTTCCTATACTTGATGCCAAGGAAAGAAAATCTTGGAAGACCAGGTTTTCGAAAGGATATAATCCTATTTCCATAGTTAATATCAACATCATGATCTATAAGCCAATCTACCCCTAAGATGGCATCATAACCTTTCATGTCAAGGCATACTAAGTTTGCGGGGAGATTGTGACCTTCTAGTATTACCTCACTATCAGGATAATACTTGATAAGCTTTGTTCCAGAGCCTAAGGGTGTGATAATAGCAAGATCTGAAGGTATGGGAACTGATGCAATTGGTATTATTTTTGCAAAAGTAGTGGAGATAAAAGAATGAGAGGCACCAGTATCAAATAGCACAAATGCAGGATGGGAACAAATTTGAAGGGTACCTTCCATAAGCCCACCATCATTGGGCACTTCTTCTTCTTCTTCTAGAACAGCATTGAGGGGAGCCTGCCTCCTACGTCCACCACCAGACGATTGATCCTTCATAAGGGGGCAATCTGGCATACGATGCTCCCTGCTTCCACAACGTAGACAAGCACCAAGACGCTTCCAACATTCTTCAGCCGAATGGCCGAACTTCTCACAAAATGTGCAAGCCGCCGTGACTTGCTCCTTCTCCTCCTTGACTTTCTTATTCTTCTGGGAACTTCCACCATTCCCGCTCCTAGATCTTTCGTTATTATCATGGCTTTTATGAGGTTCTGTGATGCTGAATTTCACCTTCTTATAACGCCGATCAGATCGTTAGCTAGACTCTTCTCCCTTTCCTTTCAATTTCTCGACCTTCTCTAAGGTCCTCTCACATAAATATGCCTGTTGAACCATCTCCGCATAGGTACGGATGTTTTGGGTCCCGAGCTGCTGAATGAAATCGGGTCGTAACCCGTCCATAAACCGATTAGCCTTCAATAAATCGGTACTGATTAAATGCGGTGCATAGGGTGCTAGCCTGGAGAATTGAAGTTCATACTCCGCGACTGTCATCATTCCCTGATGAAGAGAGGCAAACTCCATAGCCTTTCTTTCTTTAACATGCTCAGAAAAGTACTTAGCACGGAATAGAGTGAGAAAACCGTCCCAGGTATGAGGTGCATCTGCCGGAGGTGTAGGTACTGATTCCACCATGTGTGTGCATCTTTATTGAGTTGAAATGTTATAAGACACACTTTTTCTTGGTCCGTGCATCAGATAACATCGAAGATACGATTCATCTCATCTCTCCAGTTTTCTGCCTCATATGGGTTGGAAGAACCGTAGAAACGCGGAGGGTTTAAGCTCTGAAAATTGCGATGCAAGTCACCAACCCTCTCCCTTGCGCCAGCCTGGGCTATAGTTTGTAATGCCTGAGTAAGGTCGGCAACCGTTTGTTGCATGCCACCCCAATCTACGCGATTAGCCATTGTAATAATGAGGTACATGAGAGAAATAACAATTTGTTAATTCTCATAGAATTAGAAAGAGATAAATCTCAAAACTAATTAACTATCTTATCCCGAGCTCTACCCAATTCTCGCATGGGTGAGAAATTTCTTCCTTAGTTCATAGGTATGGGTCCTTAAGCCTTGGACTTATCTATGGCGTGACTCTTTTCCGTAAGTCCAGAGACTTAGGCTCTGATACCAACTTAACTGTCACGCCCCGAGCCTTTATTACAGCGGAAGACCAACTCGGGGAATCGTGAACAGCCGGCATGGTAAGCCTCTTGCGAGCAAGAACGATCAGAGCGTAAGACAATCACACGTAAAAATGCAATTGCACAATAATTACTCAAACTCCAACTTTTAGTTCATTAATAATCAAAATATTATAATACAATAACTTTCCAAACTTCATTAATCCATCAGACTCAAGGAAAAAAGAAATTACAAAGAATCGATCTAAACAATAGTGACTTTCCTAAGTCTTCACTCTTATTTTGATAAGACTTTCATTCACTCTCGGACCCGCTACTTGTATTACTCGAATCCGAATTTGAATCACTTCCATCTCCTGAAAAGATTGAAAAATAGGTAATGAGCACACTTGCCCAGTAGGTATCTTCGCATCAACATGAAGGCACTATTAAAGTGATTAGCAATTTAGCTCTAAAGAATAAGGTAAAATCATGCGAATGCGATAAATCATATGTAAATAACCAAGGTAACAAGACGATCATGTAAGATAGAATGAACAAGTATGAATTAGCAAGAATATAACAAGAATATGATATGGCCTTTCATGAACAAGAATGCACTAGAAAGTCATGTAACAATCAAGAATGTACTCTTCACTTAGTAGCAAGCACTTCATGAATTTCTGTGGAATATCATGTAACAAGCTAGAAAGTCATGTACGTGTATATACCATGTCGTGGATTTTTATTTCACGAGCCGTGGATCTTTACTTATTTATAAAGAAAGTACTCTCAGCGTAATGCGACGCCAGTAGCATTATACCCCATGATTTACAATAGTATGTTTCCCACAATCTGTGGAGGGGACTAGCGTAGAGCCCTTGAACACAATCAGTGCTCGATCGCATCTTCAAGTATAAATCAAGCTACTTCCACGTTTCAAGTAATAAATATGGCCAGTAATATAACAAGTTCAATAAGTTTCAATGAATGAACGTTTCAATTTAAGAATGCGAGGGGTCAAGAATGACTTAAAACAAGGTTATGCTCATGGAAACAATTCGACAGCATAACAGTATGTTCCTTATCTTCCATAATTTAAAATTAAGTATTTTGAACAATATGACAAGTCCTAGACCATCAATAATCCATCTAGGAACTTTAAAATATCAACCCTTAGGTCAAACCTCGGGTTAAAGTACTCAAGAATTGTGACCGTCAATTAATGGGCCGTTACATGAACATGACGGTCTATTATTGGGCCGTTAGATCGGGTTGAATCCAGAAAGAATAAATTGGACTCAGTATATGTGACGGCTGTATACTGGACCATTAGATGGGCCTGACGGTCGAGTAATAGGCCGTTACATAGTAAAACTCTAAAAATATCGATAGTGCTTTCTAAACAATTGAGCTTTAATGGTACAACCAACTCGGCGTCCTAGTGAGAATCCCAGGCTCATGGAGAATTACGGAAGCCTTGAAACAAGATTTCCTAGTCCATTGGAAGGAATATCTAATAGAGAGGTCCTCAAGTCTAAGAATATGTTCCTATGTGCAAAGTGTGAACTAATGGTCATATACCGGAATATATGCCATGTACTTAGAAAAATTGACTCTATAGACTGAAGGAATGTGTAACAATGTGAAACCATGATAAAACACTGTCAATATATCATTTAAAATCATGTTTTTTTAACACAAAACTATAGAGTTTTAGCAAATGAAATTAACATGTACTTAAAATAACTCAAAGTGCTTTAGACATGCATGAATCAATTTATAAACTCAAAGTTCATGAAGATAGGTCAAAAACTTAGATAACTAGGCTTATTTATAAGCTACTTTGACTGTTCTCAATTATGTCCCAAATAGACAGAACACATCACTCTGGCGATCTAAGACAAGGGCGTCATATGGCTGTGAAGATTTATCGTGGAGCCGTCAGAGTGTTGTAACGCTCTGATCTTGGGCCGTCAAAGATTACAGAGAAATCTAAGCACAACAGGCGGTGTGACGGCTCATCGTAAGACCGTCAGAGTCATGTGACGGTCTAACTATAATCCGTCAGAGCACTGCTGATAGTAAGTAAAAGATCTATGGTTTAAAACCTTTTATGCAAGAAGAATCAAATAAACAACTACTCTAGTCATGACAGAACGAAGAATAGGCCATCTAGATGCATAGGTCGTAGTGGATGAACAAGAGAGTATCTTTTATCTTTAAGTTAGGCTAAGGACATGCATGTATGCATAGACCTACTAAAACATGAAATTCATGGTCTATAATGAATAGAATCAAGTAAAACAAGAGGGCTTTTATCCCTAACGTGATATTCTCTCCGTTCATGAGATAACCTACCTCTTTCCTGGGCTTTCAACTTCCAATTCGGGACTACAAGAGACGCCCTAGTTCTTCCCTTCCTGTGAGTTTTCAGCAACTTCACATTGCTTTAACTCCTCAATCTCTTGACCTAAGGACGTGAAATTTGGAGGGTAAGAATATAAAACTAAGGGGAACAGAAAGTTCTAAAGACACTTAGGCTAATTACCTCAATTTGGTGTTCTAATCTCCTGATCTTCAGTGGACTTTCGCTCAGATTCCTGGGTAGCTATAGTCAAACCAGCAACTTTGGAAGCTTCAAACTCCTTGTGTAGTTGATCTCCTAGCACAAAATTTTGAGGAAGATTAGCCCTATGTATAAGGAATAAAAAGTTCTAAAGAACTTACCCGAAATACTATCTCTTTACATTAGTTCCAAGCGAGCCAATGTAGGCGTCGCGCAGGTCAAAACTAGGGTCTATTTATAGGTTCTAACTAGGGTTTTGTGGATTAGATCGATTCTAGAGTCCTTGTTAAAGCTTAGATCGACTTCAGAGAGTCCTTAACATGTTTACTAGTCCTCCCATTTCGATCCCTAAGAGATAGAGTAGCAAAAATCTAATCTTTTTGCTTTTTCTTCCATTCACGGAACTAACAGAGCATGACGGTCGACTCTTGGCGCGTAACATGCCTGTGGCGGTCGCACGATAGACCACTACAGCTATTGTGCGTAGAATTCAACTTAATTCAAACTCTTTTATTTGTTTTATCCACATAAATATCTAAAAAAGGATATTTATCCTTAAAATTCGTGAATAGGCTAAATAACCTTCTAGAATATGGGCCAAACTTAATGGACTTGGTCCTTAAACCTTATAGGTTTTATTTATCAAAGCTGCATTAATTATTCAACATACTTGGACCTTATAATCAATTTAAGCTTTATAATTCCTAATAAATTCAAAAAATTCTTAAAATAACCCAGAAATTATTTATATAAATCTTGGGACACTACACACTATTTATAGAGCCCTAAAAGTCCAATCACAAAATTAGATTTTCCAGTGGATATTAATCCGAGTTTTCAGAACAAAAATCGTGGATAATACTCTTATCTCCCACCCAAATTGAACGGAACCTCATTTGGTTGAGAAACTACGGAGAAAATGGTGGAGGAAGGTGAAGGATTAACCACGGGTAGAGAGAGAAAATCTCAAATAATCCACAGGTTTTGAGCATGTACACGGTCGCGTGATAGACCGCCCAGACCATTACACGGTCAAATGCTAGACCGTTCAATGATGTCGATGATAAATAAATAAAAATATGAAATTATCTAATTAACCACCGAACTGACCGGCTGTCACGGCGTTGGACTCTTGAGGATAAAACGGTCTACTGCTAGACCACTCAATGATTAGAACGGTCCAATGCTAGGCCGTTTACACAAGTCGGTGATAAATCCAAAAAAATAGGATAAACATATAATTATCTGAAAAACCAACGAGCTTAGGACTCTGGGATCTGGATGGTCTAAAGACTGGCCGTTCAAAGTCTGTAAACGGTTGAACGAAGACCGTGCAAAGGCTTGTCGGTGAAAATTCAAAAAATCAAATAAATACCCAATAAATAATTAAACGGTTCACGTCAGACTGCGTACATCTTGGACGTTTGAAATCGATAAAATGGGATAAATAAGCCCATTTAACCCAAAACCAAGCGAAATCGAGGCCCATTAAGCCCGAATCCGAGAGCAAACCTTGCCAGGGAGGGCGATACCCATAAAACAAGTCCAAAAGCGTGCCTGAAAATAGCCCAATGAGTAATGGACAACTCGAGACATCAACAAATGATGGGAAGAGGAATGACTCAACACATAGGTAAAAAATGGGTGTCAATAGATGCCCGTCCTTAACGTCCTCTTTGTAGGGGAGCGAGATGAGGTTAAGCGAAAGCGAAATGGAACATGGAGATGAAGTAGAAATGAAGCAGAGTGGACTAAAAAGCGGGCGTTAAGGTAAAAGACACCCGTTTCATTGCCAACGAGCGATAGGAATCTTTCAAAAAACTCCGAACCAAACACAAGGAACAATCGAACCAAAATGACACCAGTCTGGAGAAATTAACTAAACGAAAGAAAAAGACACGATCAACCTCACGGGGGACACAATCCCTCGGACCAATGAGGAGACCGTAATAAGCAGCAAAAAGTAAAGAAACGGACTAAAACTCTAGACGGGGACCTTCAGTCAATCAAACCAAGCGATTAGACTAGAGAAAACCTTCCAACTCTGAATGGAATATTTCCTCTTACTTGAAACCATGAACGCACAATCGTCCATCACAAATGAGACACTTTCAGACACACCATGGGTCATGAATGCTCAAAAGATGCGTATGATGCATGTGTTGGGACTCCTTTGGGTTGATGAGTAGTTCGTGCACTGCTTTGTGATGAAATGGTTTGATGATTGACAATAGTTGTTTTGATGACTAGCAATAGTGGTGTGTGACTTAGTTGACTTTATTTCTATATACGATGGTGTAAGTATTTTGATGCATTCATATGTCAGATAATCATATCAATGGTGTGTGCATCTTAGTCTGTGCATTGAATAGAGTCAGTGCAACACATGGTTAATTTTGCATTGAGTCTGTGCAATCCTCGCTGATGCACACGACTAAGTCGGTGCAATTCTTCTCGATGCACGCCACCGAGTCGGTGCAACCTCTGCACCAAGCCCTTAGAGTTGGTGCAATATGTCTTAGGTAACTCGGTGCATAGAAGTTCATGCATTCACCTTTTACACATTAAGTCTGTGCAAGTCAAGCATTCTGTGTGAATAAGTCCGTTCAAGCTCAGGCACGGGGCATGCTAAGTCTGTACAACGTCTTCTGTGGCAAGTCATCAAGTCAGTGCTATACTTGCTCATTGCACACACTCAGTCGATGTATCCATAGGCCTTATGTTGAAACCATGTCTGTGCATCTGCTTTTGAAGAGATGATTGAGTCTGTGCATGTGTATGTAAACACCACAATTGAGTCCGTGCATCAAAATCTCTACTCTGTGCAATCTCCTTTTTATATCGTATAATTGTCTAAATATGACATTATATCTGATGCCTTGACAGGTGCCTTTTCGTAAAGACTAAGAAGGGCACGTGATCCAAGATTGAAGAAAGTGTCAGGATCGTGACACGTGGAAAGTAGCTATGCTGTGATGCCGCCACGAGACGAAGGTGTTTGGGCGGGAATCGTGGTGACCACACGCCCTATCCTTCTACTGCTCTATAAATAGGAAGCTTCTTCCTCAGGAGAAGGGTGATAGTGAACATACTTCGAAAGAGGAGAAGCAGAGAGAGCCTGCACGATCCAGAGAGAAGAGAAAAAGAAGAAAGAGAGAAGAAGAGAAGGAGAGAGCTGAAAGAGAGATGTCTGAGAGAATATTGTGAGTGTTTGTTCCTCTGTCTCTCGGTTCAGAACCGGAGCTGAAATTGCTCAGTGTTGAGCTACATTCCCCTAGTGGGTTTTTTGTTTCTTCGTTTGTTTTATTTCTCATTTCTGAAACTGTGTTTTCAAGCTGTGTGTCAGCGGAGCAAGCTGTGAAGCTCAGCGATTTGCAGAGGTGGATTCCTCTGGTCGGGTAAAGCTGTTAGTCCCCAGCGGTTTGTAGAGGAGGATTCCTCTGGACGGCATAAGCTGTAACGCCCAGCAGTGTGTAGGGTTTTGACCTCAAAGCTGTGGATCAGCGAAGCTGTGCATCAGCAGTAGAAGCCACATTTTGGTTTGGAGTGTGGGGTGGATGTAGATCTCGGGTTTGAGATCGAACCACCTTAAAAATCTCTGTCTACTGTGCGATTGCTGTGTGGTTTGTGTGCATCCTATTTATTTCTTCGATCCTTAGTAGATGAATGCTTAGGACCATCTTTATCTAGATCTGTTAGGTTGTCTTCCATTGGTAGTGTTGTTTATCCTTCTGTCGTCCAACAGCAGCTTGTTTCAATTCTACACTTGGAGCTGTTGTTGTTGGTTTTAATTGGGTGTCTGATCTATTCACCCCCCCTCTAGATCGGTTATAGCATCCTATCAGTTGGTATCATAGCATACCATTTGTCCTAACACTTGGTATCAGAGCCTAACTCTTCTTCAGGGATCAACGTCCTGTAGAGAAATGGCCATGGATGCAAGAGGGATGACGGCTGAAGAACATTCCACCACGAAGCCCCCATACTTTGACGGGTCGAACTACGCATACTGGAAGAACTGTATGCAAGTTTTTCTGAGGGTGAAATACTATGAAATTTGGAAGGTGGTCAGTAAAGGACCATTCGAGCTACATCCTAATGAGGATATATGGACGAGAGAGGAGATCAGGAAATCTACTCTCAACTGGAGCACCATCAATGCCATACAGTGTGCTCTACATCCCACTGAATTTGCAAGAGTCTCTTCGTGTGCCACAGCGAAAGAGATGTGGGATAAGCTGGAGGTTATCTACAAGGGAACCTCTCAGGTGAGGGAGACCAAGGCTAATTTACTAGTTTCAGATTATGAAGCCTTCAGGATGAAGCCCAGCGAGACCATCACTGAGATGTACGCGCATCTTACCCTCTTAGCTAATGGTCTTAGAAATCTGGGGAAAAACTATTCTGATTATGAAATTGTGAGAAAGATACTGCGATCCGTGACTCTAGTATGACATACAAAAGTGACAGTTATTGAGGAGTCGAGGGATCTCCAGAACACCAAAGTGGACAAGCTGATAGGTTAATTGATGACTTATGAAATGAATCTGCCAAAGATAAAGGAGCTCGAGAAAAAGAAGCAGCCTATCGCTCTGAAGGCAAGCGCCAGTCGTTCCAGTCGATCCAGCCACAATGGATCATCTAGTGATCAGAGTCTCTCTGGATTGGAAATTGAAGGAGATCAGATAGCAATGCTGACCAGAGAGTTCAGAAGATTTCTCAGGAAGGAAGGAAGAAATTTCAGCCGAAGATAATATGGCGGGAGGAGATATAACATGTACAAATCTAATTCTGCCAAGAAAATTGACACTAATGTCTGTTACCATTGCAGGAAGGCCGGTCATATGAAGGCCGATTGTCCAGAGCTCCAGAAGCTGAAAGAGAAAGCCAGGAAGAAAGCTCCCAAAGGAAGAGCAATGGTGAGCACATGGAGCGACGAGGACGAGGGGACCTTGAGCAGCACATCAGAAAGTGAATACGAAGAAAAGCCCATCTGTCTGATGGCCAGAATTGATGAAATTGAAGTGGAAGACTCCGACGAGGTATCATCTCCTTTTGAGCATTACACTATTTCAGATTGGGAAGATGCTTACGAAGATTTGCTAGATAAGGTAGATGATATCATAAAAGAGAACATGCATTTGAAGAAGAAAGTAAATTCTCTTATGAATGACAAAACTATGTCTGATAAACTTGCCTGCTTGTAATCTGAAAATGACATGTTAAAAAATTCATGTGCTGAAGTTGATAATGTTAAGCATACATTGATAGATTCTAGAAGAGAAAATGATAATCTGAAAAATGTGATTGACGAATTAAAATTGAAATTGCAAAATTAAGAAAATGAAATGAAAATTGTTAATGAGAAATATGAAGTTGTACTAGGTGTTAACCATGAACTAAAAAATTCAATTGATCACCTAGAAAAAGAGAATGAAGATAAAAAGAAAATTATCAAAAACATGACCCAAGGATCTGATAATTTGAATGCACTCTTAGGGTCAAAAGTAAATTTCAGAAGAGAAGGTCTCGGGTATAACCCCACAGCTAAAGGGAGTTTTGCTTTGAAAACAATTTCATTTGTTGCTGAGAAGGAAAAGGGGTCCCTCATCAAGATGAGAAATGTAAAGTCTGCTGTTAAAGTTGTTGATTCCAAACTGCCCAGTGCTAAGGACAAGGCCAAGCAGAAAATGGGTGAGTCTAGCCATGATAGTACACAATGTCCTACTTCTCAGGGTAGAGTTCAGATTAGGGGTCAACCTTCACGCACACCAAAACCCCATTCTAGGGTTAACAAGTCACCGCCAGTAGTTCAGAGGAAGACTCAACCCTCACCCATGAAGAAGTCAAGTGAGTCAAGGGTGCAAGGTAGAAACACTTCTGCCATGAAGTCAATCGAGCCATTTCCACTAGCCCAGAGTCCAGACCTACCATGATGTGGAGCCACAACAATTCTATAAGTCTGGATGGAATAGAGCTCAAGGGAGGTCTAGATATCAGTCATGTACCACACAGACATACAGACCTCAGGCTAGAAACAGGGTTGGGCAGTCTAGAATATGGGCTTCTAGGAAACAAACCACCTACAGTCAGCCAAGGACCAACGGTGGCCACTATTTCCTGAATGCTCATTGGCCTAGGAACTGGCACAAAAATAATCAAATTGCAAGGAACAATGACGGCAAGACAAATAACAAGTCAAGAAAAATTCAGCCTGCCAATGCTGAGAAGAAGAGAAACAATAGAAAAAATGTCAAAAAATCCACCAATCAACCAGCTCTCAAACAAGCGTGGATCCGAAAAATCTTGTTGTCATGTATGAATTGTTCTATTTCTACTTTGGAGCCCAAACAGTTTTGGGTTCCAAAATTTTCTCCGTGACTATGATTGCAGGTATGCCTGGCAGCCAAGCACAACATGTGGTACTTGGATAGTGGCTGCTCCAGGCATATGACAGGGGACAAGGACAAATTTTGCTTGCTGACAGAGAAGAATGGAGGCCTTGTCACCTTCGGAGGAAACACTAAGGGTAAAATTATCGGATCAGGTAAAGTAGGTAAGTGCACTACCTGTTGCATTGATGAAGTCTTGCTGGTGGATGGATTAGCATATAATCTTCTAAGTATCAGCCAGCTTTGTGATAAAGGGCACAAGGTAGTATTTGATGCACTTAGCTGTAAAATTTTTGAACCTGATTCTGATGTGGTTAAATTCTCTGGAAAAAGAATGAATAGTATTTACATGGTAAATCTCGATGATATTGCACACTCTAACCTATGCCTCACTGCTAATATAGAGGACTTAGCTTTTCTGTGGCATCGTAGGTTAGGCCATGCTAGCTACATTATCTGGCACAAATTGAATAAACATAGCATGGTAAGAGGACTCCCTGAAATATCTTTTAAAAAGAAAAATAGGGTGTATGATGCGTGTACACAGTCCAAGTAGACCAGAAAGTCATTTAAATCAAGAACTAAAAACATGTCTCTCAAACCTTATGAGCTGATACATATGGATATATTTGGACGCACACGATCAGTCAGCTTGTCAGGTAGGAGATATGGATATGTCCTAGTTGATGACTTCTCTAGGTATACTTGGGTCTTTTTCATCACTCACAAGAATGATGCTTTTACTGAATTTCAGGAGTTCTATTTAAATATCAAACAGAAAAATGAAAATTTGATTAAAAATATTTTGTCTGATCATGGAGGTGAGTTTGAAAACTCACAATTTGAAAACTTTTGCAGGCACAATGGGATTACTCATCGGTTCTCCTCCCCAAGAACACCTGAGCAGAATGGAACAGTAGAGAGGAGGAACCGGACACTTGTGGAGATGGCCCGTACACTACTTGTTGAAGGTGACTTACCAAGAAAATTTTGGGCAGAGGTAGTTAATACTGCATGCCATGTAATCAACAGAGCCATGGTAAGGCATTTCACTTAGAAAACTCCTTATGAGATTTTAAAAGGTAAGAAGCCTTCAATTGCTTATTTCAAGGTCTTTGGGTGTAAATGCTTCATTCATGTTAATGATAAAAGAGATCTTGATAAATTTGAACCTAAAAGTGATCCAGGAATCTTCCTTGGATATTCTGAAAACTCTAGAGCAAATAGAGTGTACAACCTTAATTATAAAACTGTTGAGGAATCTCCACATATTATCTTTGATGAGTCCCTAAATAACTGTGAGGTTGGTCAATACAGGAAAGAAGATGACGGAGAAATTATCAAGAAAGAAAAACCTGAAGATCAATCAGACCAAGAAGAAGAAGCTGAAGAAGGCAATGCAAAGGAGCCTGTTGTTCAGGGGGAGGTAAATGAAGGTTAAGGTAACCAAGTTATAAATGTCAGATTTTTAAGAGATCATCCTATTGAAAATATCATTGGTGACTTGCATGAACCCCCTAGGACTAGAGGTTTTGTCACGCCCCGAGCGCAGAAGGAACTCAGAGACGCGTGATGAGTTTATATCGATCATGTCAATCAGAGCGTTAGTGTATTCAACACAAAAACAGTGTGCGCAAAAGTAAAGATAACCCAATCCTTTATTCAATCACAACCTCAAAAGTACTTCTATTACAATCCACTTAATGAAAGTGATAAAACTCAATAAAGGGAAAAGTACAACGATTGACTCAAAAATATAGAAAGATAAGACTAGTAGACGCTTGGATAGACGGAGAGCTCTAATCTCTTCACTCTTGACCTTCCCCATCCGATTGAGTCTCGTCATCGGACTTACCTGAAAAATAGGGGAAAACACGGGATGAGCGAACGCTCAGTAGGAATTATATCTCAAGAGCTAGCTTGCTTTAAGTAAATTACATGTTACATGAATGCAATAAAGCTATGCATGTTTGCGTAAAACGACAAGAGAGAGAGAGTATAACAAGAGATAGTTGAGTGAACTAGCATGTCTTTCAAGAACTTATATCAATAAATGTCCAGATATTCAAGCAAGTATATTCATCATGTCATGTCGGAAATTTGCTATCACGTTTCAAGCAAGTATATAAATACCCTTTCCGGGTCACGCAAGTCATGTCATGTCAAGTCGAGTATGAGATTGTGGAATGTCTAATCAAGCTAGTCATGCACTTCGGTATAATGCCATACCGTGATCATTACAACTCCCATGGGCAGAAGTACTTTTGGGTGCTCCTCCCAGGACCAGATCGGGCCCTATATGCGCAGGCATTGATCGTGTATTTTTTGACATCCACTATAGTTATAGCCAATATAGAGTTTCAATGGATTAAGCTGGTAGGGACTTTAAGGTAGATCTTGTGGAATAGAATTTCAAGGATTGAACATAATGTGTAAGGACAACAATAATGGTACAATCACGATTAACGATAAAACTAGGTGGAATCGGCTCCCTAATTGGGTGCCATGACAATAAGAATAAGCGCTCATATAGCGATGGTCGCTCGTTCTTGTACATGATAAGGTAGATAGAATTAGTGTACACAAGTACGGCACACTATTCTTAAAGGATATGAATGGTATGGATTACCCAACCCATTATTTCAAGAATATTCTCATGACATACAAACAGCATGTCGTGAGGGCCGGTATACCATGTTTCTTTAGAGTGATATGGCAATTAAGAAGTGTCATGGGTTTTAAGGGTACAACCAGCTCGGCTGCTTTGAGGGAATTCAAAGCTAGCGGAGTCTTACGGAGGTCTCTATGATAAAGTCACCAGTCTGAAGGAACGGAATATCCCGCGGAGGGTTCATCTATCACCGAGAAATAGGGGGTAATCGAGAAAACACCGTGAAACATGGGACTATACTCACGGAATGGAACATAGTGCCAACACGCACAACCCACTGTCCAGGGTTACTGAAAAACACGAAAATAGAACTATCAGTAAATTGACGTCTGAGATGTGGGTCTTCATTTCATGAATTGACGCCCTTGTCAGGGTCGTCAGTTTATCAACTGATGGTTGTTCACTCAGTCATTACATATAGATTAATATCGTTAAACATTTCATATTTGCATTTATTATCAAAATGACGCCTCTCATGAAGGCTTTAATTCTGTAAATAGCGCCCTAGTCAGGGGCGTCATATATAAAATAAAAGGGTAGTATGCACGTCGTCAATTATTTTGTCTAGGAATTTTATTCCCATTTTCACTATTTATCACAATTTGACGCCTATGTATAGGGGCGTCCATTCAAAATAACGACCTAGTTAGGGTCGCTAATTCTTTGTCATATGATTTGCATCGAGTAGGTACAATCACAGACACAAGGTTTATAAAATATGTCTGATCAGGAATCATTTGACATGAACAGATAGAGAAAAATATCAGGAATTTATTAGTATGATCATGCATCATTTTTCATGTAGGGATTCATAGTTATTAAATTTTGATCATGCATAATTATTAATTGACTGTTCAATTGACGACTATTGATAAGGCGTCAAATTAAAATAACGCCTTAATCGGGGGCGTCATTTCAAAAAATACAGAAATCATCATAAAACTGATAAACCTCTATCAAAAATGAAACCGGTAATTCTTACAGACCTATATTGATGGGGACATCGCTTACCACTTCCCATTTCTCCAAGGGTTCCGATGCTCGCCATTGTGTTCATCTTGATTTTCTGAGTCTAGCTATGTAATTTTCATATCTTTCTTTGAGTCTTAACCATGTAATTTTCCTTTTATTGAGTCAAGTACCTAAGTTAGTGAGTCATCTATCTAAGTCTAAGTATCATTAGGTGGCCTAGTGGGTTAACGGGCCCACTTCAATGGGCTTGGCCCATGAGCGCCCCCTTCCCCCCTTGGTCATTTGTCAATAGTCCAAAAGGTAAGGACTTTTTGTAAATTGAGGGTTCCCTATAAATAGGACCCCAATCCCTCCATGGAGAACTAATGAATGAATGATATTGAGTTGAGTTTCCATAAAACTTGTGAGTTTCCCCTCTCTCTCTCTATCTCTCTCTCTCTAAAGGGGGCGACCCCCTCTCTCTCTTCTCCCCTCTCTCTCTCCCTTGGGCGCCCTTGCCCCTTCACCTTCCCCTGCCACCTCATCACCATCTCCTCCACTCTCCATTTGCCACATCACCAAGGCCCTTCACCTCCCAAGAAGCATTGAATTCCCCCCATCAATTCCCTCCCCTTCCTAGGTGACCCTTGCCATTCCCCATACACCCCTTCCTTTCCCCAAGGGAGAATCCCTTCTCCCAAGCACCCCTTCCCCTCCCCAAGGCAACCCTTTCCATTCCCTAGACCACCATTAACCCCTCCATTAACTTACCACTCAAATCAAAGGAGAATCCCACCCCACTCCTCCAAGCCATTTGCGCCCCCACCTCCCCATCCACTCCCCCCACCAGGTCAGCCCCCTCTCTCCCACCCTGATACCACCCACCACCACCATCGACCCTCCACTCCCCTAGCTCCAGCCCTCCGTCAGCAGTCTCACCCCCTCCCAAAACCATTAGACCCTCCACCCAAAACCCCCTCCACTCACCCCACTCTATATTTTCTAGATAGGAACTACAGATCCACAGATCTGCCCGCCTGTTGCAGCACCAACCACGCTCACATCCTGGCGTCCCTGGGAGTGTACTATACATCACCGGAAAGGTATTCCAGACGGCTTCGCAGGCGAGGTGGTCCCGCTCCATTCCAAATTCGGGTCTGACCGGGAGAACCTTTCTCCCACGACTGCGCAGACCTGATCCAGACTGCTGCCAGTGGAAACTTTCAGAAGCTCCTGCGGCCACAACTTGGCTCCCCTTGGTGCGCCACTTAGCCGGGACGATCCTCCACCGGTCCCCTATCCAACCCAGCCAGCGGGGCATCATTTGGAGTTCGGAACTATTTGTACCAATTTTTCTACCACCGGGACGCCGTTCAGGTCAGTCAGGGTCTGCCCCGATACCTCCCCACTTCTCGGGCTGCTACTCTCGACCCCGATCTCTTCCGGTGCCTTTCTTTCATTCTGATTGAAGAGGATGTGGCCACGCTCGCAACTGTTCTGGTCCCGCTCCAATTTGATCACGGGAGCGATCGTGGTGCCATCGCCAATCTAGTGTCACAACCAGAACTCAGTCCGAAGCAGAGCAGAGCAGCGCCGGTCCAGCGACTTTCCCGGCCAGCGACGATGACATCTGGTGCCATAAAAATTCAGGCTTCATCCTGCGTCATTCCCCGACATTAGGCGCTGGTCTCGTCCACTTTCAACTCCAGGAGCGATCGCAACCGTGCCGACAGTGAGTACCTATCAGCAGGAAAATCTGGTTGGCAGAACCCCGAAGAGGCGTATCGGCTCCGATTCTAACCCTCTTTCCTTCCTGCCTGGCCGACTTACCGCCCCTCCCTGTGTGGAGGTAGTGTTTGTGTGTAAACCCATTTCCCCACCCCGAGATCCACCCTCCTGCGTGAGGTGTAGTGCATGTACTATTTAGCAGGACTCAAGCTACATTGACGCAGTGTGCGGGGAGCCCACACTTCCCCGCTCGCCCATCGTCTCCGAACGGGGTTGGTTTCTTCAAACAAACCAGGTAAGCTCTATACCTTGCTCTCCTATCAATATTTGTTCATATAATATCCGTGGAAATGCTCCGCTGACGGTGAGAGAGCGCCCGACCCTAAAGCTCCCCCGTTTATGAGTGGTCATCGTGGGTTTGTGAGAGAGCGACCCGGTGCCCTTTTCGGCACTTAGCCAGCCCCTTGATTGTGGGCACCATACCCTCGGGAGGGTGACCATAGCTTTGCTGGTCCTCTACCAGCAAGGGCCTTGTTCCACTACCTCCACTCGGCATCGTCGAGTCACCCGGGAATCGTGTGCGCAACGGTGGTTTGGCAACTTGCGTACTTCTCTACTCTTGTGCGTTGTGCTTGCTTGGTAAGTCCAAGGACCCTCGGTCTAGTTGCTGCATTCACAAAGTCTATGTCACATCATATATGCATATTTATAACTTACTAATTATAGAGTTTTGTTAAGTCTTTAGAAAACCTACCTTGGTTGGGTGGTTTGGTTGACAGACGCTGAAGAACGGTGAAGAAAATAACTGTGAACGATACTCTGTTTCAAACAGGGTTTCCGGAAGCAACGCTTTAGCCAAAGCAATAGCAGCACCCCTCGGAAGATGTAGTAGGATGATGAGGGTGATAATAGCTTCAGCAATGCAATGGGAACAAGGAAGAAGGAGATGATTCTTCGACGTTCCCGGCAGGAAGATGATGGTAAGAGCAACAATTGCAGCAGCTCCTTTGGTCCAGATTAGAACAGTAGGAGCCTCCCACGAACAACCAAAACCTTCAGAAGAAGAAGCAGAAGACAGCTTCCTCCCTTCAAGGTATTGACAGCAAGAGGAAGATGCTGATGAAGAACTGCTATGCAGCAGCACAATAGGAGCAGCAGAACGAAGAGGAACTTCAAGGCAGGAGCAGCAGCAGTAGCAGGATGTCTTTGGCAATTAGTATTAACGTGAGTTCGATGGAAAGGGGATGGGTATTTATAGGAGAAGAATCCTAATAGGTTCTAAGAATTTTATTAGGATTAGAACTTCCTTCTTAGAATCTAATTAGCATTTAACTATTCCACGTATTGATCCTTTCCTTAATCTAAACTTACCCAGTTATCATCCCAGTTCGAACCGAACACAAACGGGTCCTTTTTGACGCCTTAGGTTGGGGCGTTTATTTGAAATTGACGCTTGTACAAACAGTCTTCAATTCTTTATTTGACGCCTGTCATAGAGGCATCAATTCTCTAATTCGTGTCTTCACGCCAGTCTTCAATTAATTATTACCTTGATCAGAGGCGTTATTTTGTTTTAAGTATTTGTATAAGCTAGGACTCTTATCATTAGTGGATTTATCATCTTATCCCTTTTTCATTTACCAGGGTTGCTACACCCTCCCCCACTTAGAAGAATTTGGTCCCCAAATTCAATTGCATGTTTTATGTGGAGAGTGTAGAGTACATACCCTTTTAAAACAAGTCTAGAAATTATTTCCTCATAGACTCCTCGGTCTCCTATGTGGCTTCGTGTTCTGAGCTTTTACTCCATTGCACCTTGACCATGGGAATAACTTTGTTCTTTAATGTACGTACCTCACGATCGAGGATCTTTATGGGCTTTTGTTCATAAGTGAGATCCTTTTGAATCATCAGGTCACCATGATCAATGATATGTGACAGATCGTGCACATACTTCTTCAACATAGATATGTGGAATACATTATGAACTTCAGACAATTGGTGGTAAGGCGACGCGGTAAGCAACCTCGCCAACTCTTTCTAGTATCTCAAAAGGTCCGATAAATCTCGGCGTAAGCTTGCCCTTAACACCAAATCTCTTTATTCCATGTCCAGGTGATATCTTGAGAAATATGTGATCTCCGACTTGAAATTCGAGATCTCTTCTTCTTGTGTCAGCATAAGCCTTCTGTCTAGCCTGAGCAACTTGAAGTCTTTCTCTAATCAACTGAATCTTTTCAGTGGTATCCCTTACCATATCTGGACCTAATAGTTGTTTCTCGCCAACTTCGTTCCAACACAAGGGTGATCGACAACTCCTTCCGTATAAGGGTTCAAAAGGTGGCATTTGTATACTTCTCTGGTAGCTATTATTGTATGTAAATTCAACCAAAGGCAAGTGATCATGCCAGCCTCCACCAAAATCAATGATGCAAGTCCTGAGCATATCTTCTACTACCTGATTTGTTCTTTCGGTCTGACCATCCGTCTGAGGATGAAAAGCAGTACTAAAATTGAGCCTAGTCCCCAACGAATGCTGTAGACCCTTCCAAAAATGAGAAGTAAACCATGTAATCTTGATTGGCATGACTGAGACAGGAATTCCATGTAATCTGACTATCTCCTTGATGTATAATGCAGCAAGAACATCAACTGACCATCGACTCTTGATTGGCAAGAAGTGTGCCGATTTGGTCAATCGGTCGATGATAACGCATATTCCATCATGTCCTCCTTTTGATTTGGACAGACCCATAATAAAGTCCATACCGATATCCTCCCACTTCCATTTGGGAATATCTAGAGGATGTAGCTTACCGACAGGCTTTTGGTGTTCTGCCTTGACTTGTTGACACGTGAGACAGCGAGACACAAAGTCCGCTACTTCTTTTTTCATATTAGACCACCAGAAAGTCCTTTTCAAATATTAGTACATTTTGGTAGACCCTGGATGAATCGTGTACCTTGATCTGTGAGCTTCATCTAAGATTTTCTTCTTTAGTTCTGGACAATCCGGTATACATGTTCTATTCCTGAACATCAATCTTCCATCTGATGCTAACTTGAACTCTGATTGTTCTTCAATTTTGTCCTTGATTTCCACTAATAATGGATCCTTATCTTGTAGTCCTTGTATTTCTGAGAGTAGATCTGGCAGTATGCTTATATGGGATAGTGTAACACACTTGTTCTCCTTGTCCAGGCTTATATCAAGTTTAAAGAATTGTTCTAGCAACTTCCACTCCTGAATCATACAATTTGCTAAAATCGCTCTTGGCTTTCGACTGAGGGCATCAGCTACAGGATTACCCTTTCCAGGATGATATTGTATTATGAAGTCGAAATCCTTGAGATATTCTAGCCAACGTCTTTGCCTCATATTTAATTCCTTCTGAGAGAAGAGATACTTGAGACTCTTATGGTCAGAATATACTGTAAACTGCACTCCGTATAGGTAATGCCTCCATATTTTCAATGCAAATATTATCGCGGCCAACTCCAAGTCATGAACTGGGTAGTTCTCTTCATGCTTCTTTAATTGACGAGAAGAGTAAGCTATAACTCTTCCTTGTTGCATTAAAACACATCCGAGGCCAATGCCAGATGCATCAGTGTATAACTCGAAGTTCTCTCCTTCGACTGGTAGAGCTAAGACCGGGGCTGTAGTTAGGTGATCCTTGAGAGCTTGGAAGCTTCTTTCACATTCCTCACTCCATTCGTAACGGATCTCCTTGCGAGTTAGCCTAGTGAGTGGTACGGCGATCTTGGAGAAACCCTTGATGAATCGCCGGTAGTAGCCCGCAAGACCCAAGAAACTACAGATCTCGCTAGCATTGGTCGGTCTTTCCCAATCCTTTATAACTTCAACCTTCGATGGATCTACGGATAAACCATCTTTTGATATAACATGCCCCAAGAAAGATACTTCTTCTAACCAGAATTCACATTTACTGAGCTTTGCATATAAATGATTTATCCTCAATATCTGTAATGCAATCCTCAAATGATCCTCATGCTCTTCCTTGGTCTTTGAATAGATCAGTATGTCATCAATGAAAACCACTATGAATTGACGTAGATGAGGCCTGAATATACTATTCATCAACTGCATAAAGGCAGCAGGGGCATTTGTTAGTCCAAAAGGCATAACAATAAATTCATAGTGCCCATACCTACTTCTGAATGCAGTCTTATAAATGTCCTCATCCTTGATCCTTAGTTGGTGATATCCCGACCTGAGATCAATCTTCAAAAAATACTTGGATCCAGATATTTGATCAAATAACTCATCGATTCTCGGCAGTGGATACTTGTTCTTGATAGTGAGATGATTCAACTGTCGATAGTCGATGCATAACCTCATGGATCCATCTTTCTTCTTTACAAACAGCACCGGTGCTCCCCACAGGGAAGTGCTTGGTCTAATAAATCCCTTCTTTAGAAGTTCCATCAATTGTTCCTTTAACTCCTTAAGTTCGGCGGGAGACATCCTATAAGGTGCCCTAGAAACTGGGCCAGCACCAGGGATCAAGTCGATGGTGAAGGCCACTTCTCTTTGTGGGGGTAATCCAGGCAAATCTTCCGGAAACACTTCCGGAAATTCTTACACAACTGGAATGTCTTCTAGCTTAGTCTCCTTAGTCTCCTTAATGGTGACAAACGCAAGGAAAGATACACATCCTTTCCTTATTAGCTTGCTAGCTCGGAGAGCTGAAATAAGAGGTGACTTGCTCCGACTCTTAGGGCTAGTATAGACCAGTTCCGGAAAGTCTTTGAAAGTAACTTTGCTGTTACGGCAATCCACAGTTGCCTGATACTTAGATAACCAATTTGCTCCCAATATGACATCATATTCCTTTAGGTCTAAACATATGAGGTCGATAGGAAGATTTCTTCCTTATACCATTACTTCACAGTTTTGATAATGGTGAGTAAGGTCAACTTCGCTTCCGAGAGGAGTTGAAAGAACTAATTTCATCCATTCCGATTCCATGGGTAATGGATTAGCAAACTTCTTAGAAATAAAAGAATGCGAGCCACCAGTATCAAATAAGACATATGCAGACTTGGAACAAACTTTCAATGTACCTTCCACTAGACCACCTTCATCTTGTTCCGCCTCCTTTATAGCCTGAAGACGTGCATTCTTTGTCACCGGGCGCTTTCCGTCACCAGCTTGATCATTGAGTAGGGGACAGTCGGGAATCCGATGATCACGGCTCCCACAACGGAGACACGCTCCAAGTTTTCTCCAGCATTCATCGGCCTTGTGTCCGGCCTTATCACAATGCTTACATACCACCTTAGAAGGTGTAATGGTGATGGAGAAAGGTTTGGTCTTCTTGAACTTTTGCTCTTGGGAGGGAGTGCCTCCATTACTCGGTCTCTTCTTGAAATTGGGTTTGAAAGTACCCGAGCTAGTAACATGCTCTTTCTTGTCTCTCCCACGGATCCTATCAGATAGCTCCATGGCATCTTCTAGTAACTGAGCTCGGCGTACCATCTCCGAATAGACCTATATGTCCATCGGCGCCAGCTGTGTGATATATTGGGGTCTGAGCCCATTTAGGAATCTCCTAGCTTTCATCTTCTCGGCACTAATTAGATGTTTAGCATATCGAGATAACCTGGAAAATTGTGCCTCATACTCAGCCACAGACAAAGATCGTTGTTTAAGTGCGGCGAACTCGGCGGCCTTCTTCTCCTGGACTCGGTCCGAAAAATATTTATTGTTGAAATGTTCAACAAACTCCTCCCAAGTAACTTGTCCTTGATCTAATGTGGCTTCTACCGACTCCCACCAACAGCGGGCGTCCCTTTCATATTGAAATGTTGCTAACAAGACCTTCTCTTGGTCCGAACATTGCATGACTCTAAAAACACGTTCCGTCTCTCGGATCCAGTGCTCGGCATCATCCGGATCAGTGGATCCCATGAACTTAGGAGGGTTCATGTTCTTGAAGCTTTGGTGGAGATTTCCTGCTCCACGATGTGCACCTCCTTGTGCCACTAGTTGAAGTGCCTGGGTCATGCCTTGCAGAGTGCGTTGCATGTTGCGCCACTGGGCACGTTCGGCAGCCATTGTCCTACAATTACAATACTATATTAATATGTGATGATGTTCGAAGGTTTTGATTCTAAGTTAACTTAACCCTTGGTTCTAACCAATCTCACCGGTTAAAGGTTTAAACCTATCCTTGGACTTGGGTTTCCTATGAATTGAATATCCTAGGCTCTGATACCATAAAAATTGTCCCGCCCCGAGCGCGGAAGGAACTCAGAGACGCGTGACGAGTTTATATCGATCATGTCAATCAGAGCGTTAGTGTATTCAACACAAAGACAGAGTGCGCAAAAGTAAAGATAACCCAATCCTTTATTCAATCACAACCTCAAAAGTACTTCTATTACAATCCACTTAATGAAAGTGCTAAGACTCAATAAAGGGAAAAGTACAACGATTGACTCCAAAATATAGAAAGATAAGACTAGTAGATGTTTGGATAGATGGAGAGCTCTAATCTCTTCACTCTTGACCTTCCCCATACGATTGAGTCTCGTCATCGGACTTACTTGAAAAATAGGGGAAAACACTGGATGAGCGAACGCTCAGTAGGAATTGTATCTCAAGAGCTAGCTTGCTTTAAGTAAATTACATGTTACATGAATGCAATAAAGCTATGCATGTTTGTGTAAAACGACAAGAGAGAGAGAGAGAGAGTATAACAAGAGATAGTTGAGTGAACTAGCATGTCTTTCAAGAATTTATATCAATAAATGTCAAGATATTCAAGCAAGTATATTCATCATGTCATGTCGGAAATTGGCTATCACGTTTCAAGCAAGTATATAAATACCCTTTTCGGGTCACGCAAGTCATGTTATGTCAAGTCGAGTATGAGATTGTAGAATGTCTAATCAAGCTAGTCATGCACTTCGGTACAATGCCATACCGTGATCATTACAACTCCCATGGGCACAAGTACTTTTGGGTGCTCCTCCCAAGACCAGATCGGGCCCTATATGCGCAGGCATTGATCGTGTATTTTTTGACATCCACTATAGTTATAGCCAATATAGAGTTTTAATGGAATAAGCTGGTAGGGACTTTAAGGTAGATCTTGTGGAATAGAATTTCAAGGATTGAACATAATGTGTAAGGACAATAATAACGGTACAATCACGATTAACGATAAAACTAGGTGGAATCGGCTCCCTAATTGGGTGCCATGACAATAAGAATAAGCGCTCATATAGCGATGGTCGCTCGTTCTTGTACATGATAAGGTAGACAGAATTAGTGTACAGAAGTACGGCACACTATCCTTAAAGGATATGAATGGTATGGATTACCCATCCCATTATTTCAAGAATATTCTCATGACATACAAACAGCATGTCGTGAGGGCCGGTATACCACGTTTCTTTAGAGTGACATGGCAATTAAGAAGTATCACGGGTTTTAAGGGTACAACCAGCTCGGCTGCTTTGAGGGAATCCAAAGCTAGCGGAGTCTTACGGAGGTCTCTATGATAAAGTCACCAGTCCGAAGGAACGGAATGTCCCGCGGAGGGTTCATCTATCACCGAGAAATAGGGGGTAATCGAGAAAACACCGTGAAACATGGGACTATACTCACGGAATGGAACATAGTGCCAACACACATAACCCACTGTCAAGGGTTACTGAAAAACACGAAAATAGAACTATTAGTAAATTGACGTCTGAGATGTGGGTCTTCATTTCATGAATTGACGCCCTTGTCAGGGTAGTCAGTTTATCAAATGACGGCTGTTCACTCAGTCATTACATATAGATTAATATCGTTAAACATTTCATATTTGCATTTATTATCAAAATGACGCCTCTCATGAAGGCTTTAACTCTGTAAATAGTGCCTTAGTCAGGGGCGTCATATATAAAATAAAAGGGTAGTATGCACGTCGTCAATTATTTTGTCCAAGAATTTTATTCCCATTTTCACTATTTATCACAATTTGACGCCTATGTATGGGGGCGTCCATTCAAAATAACGACCTAGTCAAGGTCGCTAATTCTTTGTCATATGATCTGCACCGGGCAGGTACAATCACAGACACAAGGTTTATAAAATATGTCTGATCAGGAATCATTTGACATGAACAGATAGAGAAAAATATCAGGAATTTATTAGTATGATCATGCATCATTTTTCATGTAGGGATTCATAGTTATTAAAGTTTGATCATGCATAATTATTAATTGACTGTTCAGTTGATGACTATTGATAAGGCGCCAAATTAAAATAACGCCTTAATCGGGGGCGTCATTTCAAGAAATACAGAAATCATCATAAAACTGATAAACCTCTATCAAAAATGAAATCGGTAATTCTTACAGACCTATATGCATGTTTATAACTTACTAATTGCAGAGTTTTACTAAGTCTTGAGAAAACCTACCTTGGTTGGGTGGTTTGGTTGACAGACGTTGAAAAACGGTGAAGAAAATAACTGTGAACGATACTCTGTTTCAAACAGAGTTTCCAGAAGCAACTCTTTAGCCAAAGCAATAGCAGCACCCCTCGAAAGATGCAGTAGGATGATGAGGGTGATAATAGCTTCAGCAACGCAGTGGGAACAAGGAAGAAGGAGATGATTCTTCGACGTTCCCGGCAGGAAGATGATGGTAAGAGCAACAATTGCAGCAGCTCCTTTGGTCCAGATTAGAACAGCAGGAGCCTCCCACGAACAACCAAAACCTTTAGAAGAAGAAGCAGAAGACAGCTTCCTCCCTTCAAGGTATTGACAGCAAGAGGAAGATGCTGATGAAGAACTGCTATGCAGCAGCACAACAGGAGCAGCAGAACGAAGAGGAACTTCAAGGCAGAAGAGCAGCAGCAGTAGCAGGACGTCTTTGGCAATTAGTATTAACGTGAGTTCGATGGAAAGGGGATGGGTATTTATAGGAGAAGAATCCTAATAGGTTCTAAGAATTTTATTAGGATTAGAACTTCCTTCTTAGAATCCAATTAGCATTTAACTATTCCACGTATTGATCCTTTCCTTAATCTAAACTTACCCAGTTATCATCCCAGTTCGAACCGAACACAAACGGGTCCTTTTTGACGCCTTAGGTTGGGGCGTTTATTTGAAATTGACGCCTGTACAAACATTCTTCAATTCTTTATTTGACGCCTGTCATAGAGGCGTCAATTCTCTAATTCGCGTCTTCACGCCAGTCTTCAATTAATTAGCGCCTTGATCAGAGGCGTTATTTTGTTTTAAGTATTTATATAAGCTAGGACTCTTATCATTAGTGGATTTATCATCTTATATCTTTTTCATTTACCAGGGTTGCTACAGGTTTCATTAGAGCTCAAAATGAATTAAATGCATATGCATTGGTTTCTCATGTTGAACCCAAAACCATTGAAAGTGCTCTCAAAGATGTGCATTGGATCAATGCCATGCACGAAGAGCTTAATCAGTTTGATAGGAACAAGGTGTGGCATATGGTCCCACCTCCTGATCATGGGACTGTCATTGGAACAAAATGGGTTTTTAGGAATAAAACTGATGAGCTAGGTAATGTAGTTAAAAATAAAGCTAGACTTATTGCTCAGGGGTACAATCAAGAATTCAGAATTGACTTTGAAGAGTCATTTGCCCCTGTAGCCAGGTTAGAAGCAATTAGAATACTTTTGGCCTATGCATGCTCATTAGGAATAACTCTCCAGCAGATGGATGTTAAATCTGCTTTTCTCAATGGGGAAATAAAAGAAGATGTCTTTGTGAGACAACCTCCTGGCTTTGAATGCTTATATTTTCCTAATCATGTTTATAAGTTAAATAAAGCTCTTTATGGCTTGAAGTAAGCCCCTAGAGCTTGGTATGATAGACTCAGCAAATTCCTTACCGAGAAGAAGTTCACAAGAGGTGAGGTTGACAAAACGTTGTTCACCAAGGTAAGTCATCCAGACATTCTCCTTGTTCATATTTATGTGGATGACATTGTGTTCGGGTCAACTAACCCCAAATTGTGTAAGGAATTTTCCGAACTAATGACACAAGAATTTGAGATGAGCTCAATGGGTGAGCTAAAATTTTTTCTTGGACTACAGGTGACTCAAACAAAAGATGGAACATTTATCACCCAGTCTAAGTACATAAGGGATCTGCTGAAGAAGTTCAAATTTAAAAACCTCAAGGAAATTGCAGCACCAATGGGTACTTGCACAAGTCTTGATGAAGACTCCAAAGGTAATACAGTGGACCAAAAGCTATATCGAGGTATGATCGGATCCCTTTTATATCTTACTGCATCTAGGCCTGATATACAGTTTGTAGTGTGTTTATGTGCCAGATTTCAGGATAGTCCTAAGGAGTCTCACCTTAGAGCAGTGAAAAGGATCTTTAGGTATTTATCAGGCACTCAAGAACTTGGACTTTGGTACCCTGCTAGGTGTGAGCTAGATCTTCTGGCATACACTGATGCAGATTATGCTGGGTGTCGGATAGATAGGAAAAGTACTAGTGGGCATTGCCAATTCCTAGGTGGCTGCCTAGTATCCTGGGCTTATAAGAAGCAACACACAGTTGCATTGTCCACTGCAGAGACAGAATATGTTGCTGCAGAAAATTGTGCAGCTCAGGTACTATGGATCAAGCACCAGCTTTTAGATTATCAGATAAAATTGGGATGCATTCCAATTTTATGTGATAATACTAGTGCTATTTGCCTAACTAAAAATCATGTTCATCACTCTAGGACTAAGCACATTGAAATAAAACATCACTTTCTTAGAGATGATGTAAGTAAAAATAAAATTGAATTAATATTTGTTGAAACTGAAAAACAGACTGCTGACATATTTACTAAACCCCTTGGAAATGAAAGATTTAAATATCTAAGATGAGAATTGGGGCTATGTAAATTTCTGCAAGAAAATGATGAATAAAATTCATTCTTGAGCTGTGTGTTGATATGTTCTGAGGTGATTGTGTCAGCCTGTTCCTTAAAAAGTTGAATAAAGAAGATTTTTGAGTAATCGGTTGTTTGATGTCTTGCACTGACTTTTTTTGATGGTTGTGTATGAGTTGCATAGAGTCTTGATGCACGTATTGCACCTAGCCTATGCAATGTGTAAGCACTCTGGTCATTGCATACTTTGCATGAAGCATAAGTCATTGTATGTCTTTAGGTCGGTGCATATTGCATTCTAGTCACATGGAGGTCAGTGCATGTCCATACCGCACATACATTTAAGTCCGTGCATTGTCTACATTTCGCAAGCTAATGTCGATGCATGTCTTGCATATTGTTGATGCGTAATGTATGGTTGTAGCATGATAGTCAGTGCAAAGTTTGCCTATTGCATATCTAAGTTAATGCATCTTGATGTCCGGGGGAGGATAGCAATATCAGAACTGAGTTCAACTCCTTCTACTTTCTCCTCTGTCTCAGAAGTCCTACCATGTGGCATCTTTTATGTCCTTGGTACAAATTGATTTTGCCAGGAACTACTTCCTTTTAAAATTCTTGAGTTGATTCTGCACTTCTATGTCCACTCCTTTTACTAAGAATGGACAACAGTCTAGTAATTGGTTCATTGTTGTAAGCTGCAATTATTACAACTCTTCTGCTCTAAGAATCACATGCGCTCATTGAATGAACTGAAGGTTTAACTTTAATAGGCTGTATAGTTCAAAAGACTGTCTTCATAAAATAAGGTGATAGAAAATATTTATAGCTTTTAACCTCTATCTCATGGCTATAATAAAACAGGTCTTCACAGTATCTGAACATGATAGATTTAGTGAAGTCTAAGGTTTGAAAACTAAAGTCTATATTGTTCTTAAACAAGGCACTCCTAAAAGTTATAAGGGCAGCAAAAATAAGATCATTAAAGAAAACGAAATGAACAAAGTGACAGAGCAATGACTGAGTTACACTGAGAAACTGAGGTCTCCATCAAAGAAATGGAGAGTACCTTAAGTCATGAAGTGACTCAGGTTAACTCTGTTCTTGTGGTCAAATTTATAGGAGAGGTTTCACTGAGTAACTAGGGGTACTGGCCTCTGATCAAGGTGTACTCTTAATGTCAAAAGTGCAAACCATCCATGTAGATTTTGATTAGAGACAGATATAGTAGTTTATGCTTAGTAACTGGACGTATTAGCCTCTAATCAAGGTATACACCTAATGTCAACGGCATAAATGACACGAGTCTATTCAATAAGTTTAAAATTTTGAAACTCATGAAAAAAAATTGCTGTAACCCTTGGAAAAATAAAAGTCATTGCATGTCAATTGTTTAACCTCAATACAAATTCAAGTTACTCTCCTTGCTATTCACTCTCTCTGAAATAAGTAGGGTGTTGTCTCGACCTAGACTTTTATGGTTATGTGACTCAGGTTCATTGCTATAAATGGAGGATATAACCCTATTTTAGAAAGTCAGTGAATTCACTTTAACTTCTATAACTGTTAAACCTGACTTTAATTAAGAAAGCCCATTGCTCGATTCATATAACTTAAGGGTTGCCCCATAATTTGCTCACATTCTGAACTATTACATAGAATGTTGTTCCTTATTTGCTGATGGCAAAGGGGGAGAAAATGTTTTGCATTCAGATACTCAAAGGGAAAGTCTATGATCAAGGGGTAAGAAAGTCTATGATCAAGGGGTAGGAGTCAGATATTCAAGGGGAAAATTCAAAGGACTCACTCAGGGAGTAAGTCTGTGCATAACTTGTGTAGTTGCATGCATGCCACTTGATTGTCATTCATGTCTCATCAAAATACATCATCTCATTGTATTCATTCTATGTGTTGCCATCATCAAAAAGGGGGAGATTGTTGGGACTCCTCTGGGTTGATGAGCAGTTCGTGCACTGCTTTGTGATGAAATGGTTTGATGATTGACAATAGTTGTTTTGATGACTAGCAACAGTGGTGTGTGGCTTAGTTGACTTTATTTATATATACGATGGTGTAAGTATTTTGATGCATTCATATGTCAGATAATCATATCAATGGTGTGTGCATCTTAGTCTGTGCATTGAACAGAGTCGGTGCAACACATGGTTAATTTTGCATTGAGTCTGTGCAATCCTCGCTGATGCACATGACTAAGTCGGTGCAATTCTTCTCGAAGCACGCCACCGAGTCGGTGCAACCTCTGCACCAGGCACTTAGAGTCGGTGCAATATGTCTTAGGTAACTCGGTGCATAGAAGTTCATGCATTTGCCTTTTACACATTAAGTCTGTGTAAGTCAAGCATTCTGTGTGAATAAGTTCGTGCAAGCTTAGGCACGGTGCATGCTAAGTCTGTACAACGTCTTCTGTGGCAAGTCATCAGGTCAGTGCTATACTTGCTCATTGCACACACTCAGTCGATGTATCCGTAGGCCTTATGTCGAAACCATGTCTGTGCATCTGCTTTTGAAGAGATGATTGAGGCTGTGCATGTGTATGTAAACACCACAATTGAGTCCGTGCATCAAAATCTCTACTCTGTGCAATCTCCTTTTTATATCGTATAATTGTTTGAATATGACATTATATATGATGCCTTGACAGGCGCCTTTTCGTAAAGACTAAGAAGGGCACGTGATCCAAGATTGAAGAAAGTGCCAGGATCGTGACACGTGGAAAGCAGCTATGCTGTGATGCCGCCACGAGATGAAGGTGTTTGGGTGGGAATCATGGTGACCGCACGCCCTATCCTTCTACTGCTCTATAAATAGGAAGCTTCTTCCTCAGGAGAAGGGTGATCGTGAACATACTTCGAAAGAGCAGAAGCAGAGAGAGCCTGCACGATCTAGAGAGAAGAGAAAAAGAAGAAAGAGAGAAGAAGAGAAGGAGAGAGCTAAAAGAGAGATGTCTGAGAGAATATTGTGAGTGTTGTTCCTCAGTCTCGCGGTTCAGAACTAGAGCTGAAATTGCTCAGTGTTGAGCTACATTCCCCTAGTGGGTTTTTTGCTTCTTCGTTTGTTTTATTTTTCATTTCTGAAACTGCGATTTCAAGCTGTGTGTCAGCGGTGCAAGCTGTGAAGCTCAGCAGTTTGCAGAGGTGGATTCCTCTGGTCGGGTAAAGCTGTAAGTCCCCAGTGGTTTGCAGAGGAGGATTCCTCTGGACGGCATAAGCTGTAACGCCCAGCAGTGTCTATGGTTTTGACCTCAAAGTTGTGGATCAGTGAAGCTGTGCATCAGCAGTAGAAGCCACATTCCGGTTTGGAGTGTGGGGTGGACGTAGATCTCGGGTTTGAGATCGAACCACCTTAAAAATCTCTGTCTATTGTGCGATTGCTGTGTGGTTTGTGTGCATCCTGTTTATTTCTTCGATTTTTAGTAGATGAATGCTTAGGACCATCTTGATCTAGATCTATTAGGTCGGCTTCCATTGATAGTGTTGTTTAGCCTTCTGTCGTCCAACATCAACTTGTTTTAATTTCGCACTTGGAGCTATTGTTGTTGGTTTTAATTGGGTGTCTGATCTATTAACCCCCCCTCTAGATAGGTTATAGCATCCTATCAGTTGGTATCAGAGCATATCATTTGTCCTAACAGCATGCTGGGCTAAAATAAAAGAAATCATTAAAACAAATACAAAGAAAGTCACAAAATAGAAAATACTCGAGAATAATATTGCTAGACAGGGAGAACCAGGGTCAGGACACTCTCCGCAACCACGGTGTGCGAGATAGAACCATCATCCCCTAATTCTCCCAACCTAACGGCATGTCCGATGATTAAACACATGAACCTCGATCATCATTATTTTTTTTATAGGGGAACATCAGATCTTGGAACATGTGGATAACCAACTGGTTCTCAAGATAATATAGCATAATACCATATAGTAATGTAATAATGGATACAAGGATAGAAGGCCATACCTGACTTACCTGTGCAGGCGAAACGGCAAGTTGAAGTGATGCTGCAAAGAATTCATGGACAGGGTTTTGCAATATTACATCATGAAATAATCATTCAAGCAAAAAAGAAATCAGCCGCTTAATCGCACAATGCAGCAAAGTGGGGCTCGCAAAGCAATTTCATTATTCAGCATATGAACGGTCTAACCATAGACCGCGCCAGAAAGACAATGGTCCAGTTTGGGCCGCTCAAGAATTACCATTTTGAACGTGATCGTGAAAATACACGGCCCATCACGAGGCCGTTCAATTAACTGGACGGCCCTACCTTGGCCGTTCATAGAAGCACATCGTTAGAGGTTAAACGGTCACATCTGGACCGTCCAAACATCACACGGTCTATCGATCGACCGTGCAATCACTAGCGGTTTCAAAAAATAAAACCCTTCCTCTTCCTCCTCCCTCCACATCGCAACCGACGCCACCCATGAACGCGTCTAAACGGTCCACTATTATCCGCCCAAAGGATAGAACGGTTCCACTGTGACCGTGGGTTAAGTAGAAAAGTCTCTCCACGACCGTTCAAACACCAGTATCCGAAGCGCGTAGAAAGTTTCTGGACGGTCTCAATGAGACCGTCCATTAATTTGAGCGGTCTATCGATAGACCGCGTACACGCACGTCCTGAGAGTTCGAACGGGACTCTCTTGGAGAGTCCCAACCCGAGGATAGGCGTTCTAAACCAACCCAAACTCAATCCTAACCCGATCTAGGCCTATCCTACCTTACTTCTAGTGGGTTTAGGCCTCTAATCAAGCCCTATAAGTAAGAGGGGATTCTAAATTCATCCTTCACACATCAACCCTCTATCAAGCCTTGAAATCTTTCTCCATCTTCCTCCAATCATCTTGAAGAGGGCCTTAGAAGGGAGCTCCATGGGAGAGGTGGCTTACCAAGGTCCAAAGCCGGCAAGAAAAGAGCACGGCGTGCTACAATGGCTGACCACCATCCCAGGTTGTTGTGCCCCTGTGGTCATTTGAGTCATTCGACATCATCCTGTGGTCATTTGAGTTATTTGATATTTTTGGTTTTGATAATGGCTGAACACTATAAGTCATTGATGTTTACCAAATCTCATATGACTGACATATGTGATGTTTGTTCATGACAGATATGCCAAAGAATGGACAAGAAATTGAGTGACGATGACAAGAATGAAAGCTTATTGATCGTGTCCAAGCAAGGATGCAAATCACTTCTACAAGCAAACGTCGACACTTCACATTCGGCACTTCACATAGCCAAGGTCGATGTACAATGAAGCATAGCCAAGAGAACCCAAGGTCAAAGATTCAGTTGACACCTTCAAGAATGTCAAGGTTGATGCCACAGATGAGAACGAGCTGCTAAAGAAGTTAAGCGATTGAGCTAACAAGTTAACGGACTGAACCGGGAAACTCGGGGGTCTGCCTAGCTGGCGGTCGACCGCCCCTGCCAGCAGCTCACAGCTTGCAACTCTCTCAGTGGCGGTCGACCGCCAGCTCAGTAACGGTCGACTAGAAATTCCAGAACCAAAATTGCTACAGGTTTTCTAGGTAGTGGTCGACCGCCACCTACCTCCGGTCGACCGCCAGCCCCGAGCCAACAAATGTTGACTTTGTTTTCCACTTCGAGAAGAGCCCCTTTCCTTGTATTTTTTTTACTCCAAAGTCACCCAATCCCCCATGGATTGTGGATCTGGTCTGGAGGATGTCGAAGGTGTAAGGTTTCGCACAGCACCTACGGGCGACGCAGCGGATAACAAAAATTTCATTTGCCCGATCCGGGTGTTATGGAAAGCTTAATCTGTGCTCTAATCGGTGTTTCAAATACCCTAATTACGGGTTGCGTGTTTCACCTTGCGCGGAACAACGCTGTCCGCTAAGCCCGATGCAGAGAAACCGAGCCGCACAGCTGTACGGCCTCTAGAGCAGATCCACACGGACCCTTGCGCAGCGACGGTACCTCCCCGGCACGACTATCCCCGACTCTATCACCTTCTAGAGAGAGAGAGAGAGTAAGAGGGAGAAAGGGGGAGACTAATCCTCTCCCTTAAGCTTAATGCTTGGTTAGCTTAAGGGAAGGAAAGAAGAAGCTCGAATGAGCTTCACGTAGGATCTATATATAGAGTTTAGGCTTTTTAGAAAAGGATTCCAAAAGACCGAAACTGTATATATGTCCTATCTATTATTATACATATGTATTAAGCTCCATTTACACTCCTTTTCAAAAGGAATTAAAAGGAATTAATACATACACTTGTATAACAATAATCCGTCACCCAAGAATCCATTGTGTGTGATCCTCTAGGCCCATAGTCACTCTAGTTTAAGGCCCATTAACTTCTAATTCCTAATTAGAAGTAAATTAAACATATTCTTCGCTTCTACAAGAGCCGAATAATAGTTTAATTTATTCCGAACCTTTCGATCACGTTGGGTCAAGCAAATCCGCGTGATCCTAGAGGACGCCGGGTTTAAACCAGCCTGTCTGGTACTTGTAAGTCCATAGTTACCGCATCGATATAATCCCTCGCTCATTCTATGAGTCTGGTACGATCGAGGGTATGGTTTCTGTCAAACCCCATGATCGTGCCATTTGACTATGACCCCCTTAAAGTGTATGACGTCCGTTCTAAACGAACTCACACGACCCTAGCCAGGGATTTAACGGAGCGTCAATGTCATGACCCATTAACTGTCTGATATATACCTGACAGTGAGCGATCCCATCTTGACCATTGATGATCTTCACACGTATCCTGGAGTGGTTAATGACTCGGCAACTCATGACTTATGGTTAAAGTCACTTAGCTAAGTAATTAAATCATTCCAGTCCTCGTGTAAGATCCGATCAATGTCTCATGTCAAAGGACCAACGATGCTACTGCGACTGTTGGATCTTCAGTTGACATTAGGTATAATCAACCATCTGAAGATCCAATAGCGGATCAGTTCAGTGCACATCCTCCAAGGACATACACCTACACATATGTGTTGGTGCCCCGCACCAATGACCATGAGACTAGTCATTGACACATCATGTGTACTGGTTTAATAGGTAATCAAAGTCCTCGAGTGATTAACCTCCAACCAGGAACAGTTTAAGGTATGTGTTCATGTAAAGTAAGTCTCATGTTCGAGATCCCATCTCGAGCTGACTTTACAACCACATATCATAGAGACAACGTAAAGTAACACAATCGCATATTTACACTCAAACACCACTTTATTAATGAACAAGATCGTACAACAATTGGGCCTACCTGACCCGAAATTGGCCTGTAGCACACCAACACTAACAATCTCCCACTTGAACTACAGCCAATTGCCCACAACTTTGAGGCCCATCTTATCCCGATGACGTTCAAATACAGTATGTGTCAAAGGCTTAGTCAGTGAATCTGCTATGTTGTCTTCTGACGGTACACTTTCTACCATCACATCTCCACGATCAACAATCTCCCGAATAAGGTGAAAGCGCCTGAGAATATGCTTTGACCTTTGGTGAGATCTCGGTTCCTTCGCCTGGGCGATGGCCCCATTATTATCACAAAACAATGGGATGGGAGCTGATATCTCGGGAACTACGCCAAGTTCCAAGATGAATTTCTTCATCTAGATGGCTTCCTAAGCAGCTTCAGCTGCAGCAATATATTCTGCCTCCGTCGTCGAATCTGCAGTCGTATCTTGCTTGGAGCTTCTCCAACTGACTGCCCCTCCATTTAACATGAATACAAATCTAGACATGGATTTGCAGTCATCTGGATCTGACTGGAAACTAGAATTTGTGTAAGCTCTAAGCTGTAGGTCCTCTCCTCCATAAAGCAGAAAAAGATCCTTAGCCCTTCGCAGGTACTTCAGGATACCCTTTACTGTCTTCCAGTGCTCTTCGCCTGGATTTGCCTGATATCTACTGACAATGCTTAAAGCATTGGCAACATCAGGTCGTGTACATAGCATTGCATACATGATTGACCCTATCGTCGAAGCATAGGGTACCTTATTCATGTGTGCCACCTCCTCAGAAGTTTTAGGACTCATCCCCTTGGATAGGCAAATTCCATGTCTCATGAGAATGAGACCTCTCTTGGAATTTTCCATCCTAAACCTTTTGAGGATAGTGTCTATGTACATAGATTGGGATAATCCTAGCATCCTTTTAGATCTATCTCGATAGATCCTTATGCCCAGCACATTGGATGCTTCTCCCAAATCCTTCATGGAGAAGGTCTTGGACAACCAAGACTTAGTTGATGTCAACATCTCTACATCATTCCCAACGAGTAAGATGTCATCAACATAAAGGACCAAGAAGGTCACAGAGCTCCCACTGACCTTCTTGTAAACACAGGGTTCATCTTCATTCTGAATGAAGTTAAAAGATTTGACAGCCTCGTCAAATCTTAAGTTCCAGCTTCTAGATGCCTGCTTTAATCTATAAATGGATCTTTAAGTTTGCATACCTTCTTAGGATGTAGCTTGGAGGTGAATCCCTCAGGCTGTACCATGTACACCTCTTCTGACAGGTTTCCATTAAGAAAAGCTGTCTTCACATCCATTTGCCAGATCTCATAATCCAGGTATGCAGCAATGGCAAGGAGGATTCTGATTGACTTAACCATGGCTACCGGCGAAAACGTCTCGTCATAGTCAATGTCTTGCCTTTGACGATATCCTTTCGCCACTAGTCTAGCCTTGTATGTGTCAACCTGTCCATCTGCACCGATTTTCCTTTTGAAAATCTATTTGCAGTCGATAGGGACCTTCCCTTCGGGTACATCAACTAAGTTCCAAACTTTGTTGGTGTACATGGACTGGATCTCTGAATCCATTTCCTCTTGCCATTTCTCGGAGTCTACACTACGGATCGCCTCCTGGTACGACTGAGGATCATCATCATCATCGATACATACCTTAGAGGACCCCTCTGAGACATGTCCAACATATCTCTCAGGTTCTCTCGGTAGTCTACCAGATCTCCGTAGTGTCAGTGTTTCACCTTGAATAGGATCAACCGATACAGTCTCATCTAATGAGTGTGTGTCTATGGGTTGTGGTTCTTGGACCTCGTCTAATTCTATCAGGCTCCCACTAGTTTTCTGGAGTAGATATTCTCTTTCCAGAAATACAGCTCTCTTGGCCACTAAGACCCTTTGCTCAGAAGGGTGATAGAAATAACATCCAAACGTCTCCTTTGGATATTCCACAAACCTACACTTATCGGTTCTCAACTCAAGCTTATCACTCTCGTTCTTCTTTACATGAGCAGGACACCCCCAAATTTTAATGTGATTAAAATTTGGTTTCCTGCCCTTCCATATCTCATATGGTATAAAAGGAACTGATTTACTTGAGATCCTATTCAATATTTAAGTCACAGTCTCTAACGCATAGCCCCAGAGAGACAAGGGTAGTCCTGACATAGACATCATGGATCGGACAATGTCTAACAAGGTCCTGTTTCTCCTCTCGGATACACCATTATGATGTGGTGTATACGGTGGAGTCCACTGAGAAACTATTCCATGGTCTTTAAGATAAGAAGTGAATTCATGGCTTAAGTATTCACCTCCTCGATCCGATCGAAGAGCCTTAATACTTTTGCCAGTCTGTTTCTCTACTTCATTCTTATATTCCTTAAACTTCTCGAAGGCTTGTGACTTATGTCTCATTAAATACACATAGCCATATCTAGAGAAGTCATCAATAAAAGAAATGAAATAGAGGTAACCCCCTTTTGCTTCTATGGACATGGGTCCACACACATCCGAGTGTATGAGCTCGAGAAGGTCAACAACCCTCTCACCATGTCCACCAAAGGGAGCCTTGGTCATTTTTCCCATGAGACATGACTCACAGGTATCAAATGGCTTATATTCGAACGAATTCAAATACCCATTTGAGTGTAAGTGAGAGACTCTTTTCTCACCTACATGACCAAGTCTGCAATGCCATAGATATGCAGAATTCACTTCATCAACATTGGAAATTTGCATAACATTAGAACGTGTATCTAATATATAAACACCATTGACTAATGAATCATTGGCTATAATCAAACCATTATTCATTATAGAGCACCCAATGCTATTAAAAGCCAATGTGTATCCAATGTTATACAAGCCAGAGATTGAAATAATGTTCTTAATAATATTAGGAACATAATAACAGTCATTCAGCTCCAGAATGACTCTTGAAGGTAAACTGAGGCGTGGAGTCCCGACAGCTTTGGTAGCAACTAAAGCTCCATTGCCTATCCTCAGTTCAATCTCCTTTTTGCCCAATCGCCTTCTATTTGCCAGCACCTGCACAGAATTACAGATATGAGATGCACATCCAGTATCCAATACCCATGATGTGGATTCCATATATGACAAATTAAGGTCTATGAAAAAAATACCTTCATTTAGAATTGCATTACAATTCCTTTTCCAATGCCCAGTTTCCCCGCATCGACAACATTTGTCTTCCTTTTCATTCTTCTTTCCCTTTCCTTTGTCAACTTTGGCGAGTTGCTTACCCGTGGCCTTTTTCTTTCCCTTCCCTTTGTTACTCGTGGTGGATATTTGAGAGGCCTTCCTTTTCTTGTTGGCCCGGCCAATAACCATTACAGACGAAGATGGTTTATCTTTCTGCATGGTTCCTTCAGCACTCTTTAACATATTGAGCAGCTCTGGGAGGGTTGCTTCAATCCTGTTCATGTTAAAGTTCATGATGAAGAAAGAAAAGGAATCGGGCAATGATTGGAGTATAAGATCAATGCATAGTTCAAGATCAACTTGAACCCCAATGCATTGAGTCTTTCAATCCACTCCATCATTTTCAGTACATGGGCCTGTACTGATGAACCCTCAGACATCCGTGTCCTGAAAAGCCTTTTTGAGATGTCATACCTCTCAATCCTACCCTGCTCCCCAAAGAGCTGGCGTAGATTGAGAAGTATACTTCTACAATCAGTCTTTTCAAATTGCCTCTGTAGCTCGGGAGCCATAGAGGCCAACATGTAACATTGGGCAAGGGAGGAGTCCTCAGACCACTTGGCATAAGCCAGTAACTCGCCCTCGTCGGCATCAGGAGCTGGCTCAGAATGAACCGTGTCCAACACGTACGTAATCTTTTCGACGGTAAGGACTATGCATAGATTACGCAGCCAATCCGAGTAGTTCGGTCCAGTTAAGCGGTTTGCATCCAAGATGCCGCGGAGGGGGTTGGACGACGACATTGTAATCTGGATAAGAAATAAAAGATAACTTAGCATGTGTTCAAATTCTAACTTAGATGTGGTTTTCTATCTTAGTTAGTCCCACTATTTTTCGATCGAACTATATAACCCTCAGTATATAGAACGGGAGATCAACGAGATCAACCTCGTGGGTCGGAATCCCAACGAGATTGATGTACGACCTTGTGGAAAGCACAACAAGCCATACACCATCTCAAGGGCAGTCAACAAGCACTTACATCTAATGCAATATTTGATATTCGGCCCCCGAGAAATCATCCCCTTGTGGAAAGCACAATAAAGGATATTCTCGGTTAGATCTAACCATCATTACAACATAGCAATGAGTTCATGACCCGACCCTTGTGGAAAGCACAACAAAGCCGAGTTCAATTCCTCACCCCATTGAGGCCGAGCCTTAGAGTTTAATCCCGTCCCCAAACTCATGGACCTTGTGGAAAGCACAACAAATCCATGAAATGAAGACGTTCATTCACTCTATAATGATGGAGGGCCACGACGACTCCTAGAGCCACGCTTACCAGAACTAAAATTTAAACGCGAGGGAATTTAATTTTATCTTGATCTCACCCTAGGTGGTAATATAAATATATCCAATATATTTACCGTACCTAGTAGTTTGCACAAAATAAATGCATCCAATGCAAAAATAAACGCAAGTGATCATGGACTTTAACCCTAATGTAATTAAGACATCCGGCCCGCTTCCGAAGCAGCTGGATCATCCTCGTCGGGTGTGCTCCACGCTTTCAAACTCCGACGTCGCATCAATTACAACTTTTACACGGCACGCAGGCCGGAAAAATTAAATTACATGTGACTCAAATTCTAGCAGCCCTTAGGGCGAGTACAACAACGGAGGAAGATAGAAGTACATTGAAATTTTAACAGAGAGAGAAAGGAGGTTCGTAGACCCCAATTAATTACATTAATCCAAGTCCATGATCACTTGTCAACACATTCAAATAAAATCAATCAAGGGTTTTTTTTGAAAATAATCCTTATTTTTTGAATTTAAAAATGGGATGTGCAAACAAAAATAGGCTAGCTTTGTTTAATTTTAAAAATCAAAGCATGATTAACTAAAATTAAACACACAAGCAGGCCAATACAAGGTAAATAAAGTAAAGCACGTAAAGAACCATCATTTTCTATAGGGGCATCTAATTGAGATAATTAATTAAATTTAAATTTAATTATCCAATAATCAAATTTAAATTCAAAATTTAAACATGTCAATAATTTAAATTTAAATTCAAACTAATTATCCAATAATTTTTGTTTGAAAATAAATTTAAAATAATGCAATAATCCTTAATTAGTAATTTTCTAAAATTCAAAATTTGAATTTAACAATTATCTAATAATTAAAATTCAAATATTTGAATTTTCTACATTTATCTTCAATAAAATTTAAAATTTGAATTTTCTAATTATCTAATAATTAAAAATTCAAAAACTTAAATTTTACTGAAGTAACTTCAATTATTATCATTTTATCTCAAGGTAAATAGTAATTATCTCACCTCGGTAAATTTAATACGGTTAAATAAAATTTAACATTTGACATTTACCATCGAGATAACACAATTAACCTACTCGATAAAATTATATTCAATTTACTGTGCATTTCCATATATATATATCCTATATATATATATATATTTATTTGAGCACAATAAATTAAAAAGGGTAAAAGCGCAAATTTTTTTTTTATTTCAAAAAAAATTCCGTCAAACTCCTGTGCACGGGGCCGCCCACGCGGGGCGCGCGTGGCGGGCCCGCGCGCCCTCCACGCGGCGCCGCCCGCTCGCGGGCGCCGCCCGCCATGCGGCGCCCGCCCTCGCAGGTCAGCACCCGCGGGCGCTGACCCCGGGTGCCGCATGCGCCGCCCACGCGGCGCACGCGGCGGGCGCTCTGCGCCATGGGCGCACCGCGCCCAGGGCGCAGTGTGCCCAAATCGGCTCAACAATTTTTTTTTATTTTTTTATAAAAAAAATTTGCTCTAGGGATGCCCAGCATCCTGGAAGAACGGGGATGTCCAACATCCCCTTCTAGCATTAACAATTGAAGCATTTAATCCCCTTTCAAATATGATTCTAAACGGCAATAAAAACACCGACCAGAGCGCGAACCTGGCTCTGATACCACTATAAGGTTTCGCACAGCACCTACGGGCGACGTAGCGGATAACAAAAATTTCATTTGCCCGATCCGGGTGTTATGGAAAGCTTAATCTGTGCTCTAATCGGTGTTTCAAATACCCTAATTACGGATTGCGTGTTTCACCTTGCGCGGAACAACGCTGTCCGCTAAGCCCGATACAGAGAAACCGAGCCGCACAGCTGTACGGCCTCTAGAGCAGATCCACACGGACCCTTGCGCAGCGACGGTACCTCCCCGGCACGACTATCCCCGACTCTATCACCTTCTAGAGAGAGAGAGCAAGAGGGAGAAAGGGGGAGACTAATCCTCTCCCTTAAGCTTAATACTTGGTTAGCTTAAGGGAAGGAAAGAAGAAGCTCAAATGAGCTTCACGTAGGATCTATATATAGAGTTTAGGCTTTTTAGAAAAGGATTCCAAAAGACCGAAACTGTATACATGTCCTATCTATTATTATACATATGTATTAAGCTCCATTTACACTCCTTTCCAAAAGGAATTAAAAGGAATTAATACATACACTTGTATAACAATAATCCGTCACCCAAGAATCTATTGTGTGTGATCCTCTAGGCCCATAGTCACTCTAGTTTAAGGCGTATTAACTTCTAATTCCCAATTAGAAGTAAATTAAACATATTCTTCGCTTCTACAAGAGCCGAATAATAGTTTAATTTATTCCAAACCTTTCGATCACGTTGGGTCAAGTAAATCCGCGTGATCCTAGAGGACGCCGGGTTTAAACCAGCCTGTCTGGTACCTGTAAGTCCATAGTTACCACATCGATATAATCCCTCGCTCATTCTATGAGTCTGGTACGATCGAGGGTATGGTTTCTGTCAAACCCCATGATCGTGCCATTTGACTATGACCCCCTTAAAGTGTATGACGTCCGTTCTAAACGAACTCACACGACCCTAGCCAGGGATTTAACGGAGCGTCAATGTCATGACCCATTAATTGTCTGATATATAACCGACAGTGAGCGATCCCATCTTTACCATTGATGATCTTCACATGTATCCTGGAGTGGTTAATGACTCGGCAACTCATGACTTATGGTTAAAGTCACTTAGTTAAGTAATTAAATCATTCCAGTCCTCATGTAAGATCCGATCAATGTCTCAGGTCAAAGGACCAACGATGCTACTGTGACTGTTGGATCTTCAGTTGACATTAGGTATAATCAACCATCTGAAGATCCAATAGCGGATCAGTTCAGTGCACATCCTCCAAGGACATACACCTACACATATGTGTTGGTGCCCCGCACCAATGACCATGAGATTGGTCATTGATACATCATGTGTACTGGTTTAATAGGTAATCAAAGTCCCCGAGTGATTACCCTCCAACCAGGAACAGTTTAAGGTATGTGTTCATGTAAAGTAAGTCTCATGTTCGAGATCTCATCTCGAGCTGGCTTTACAATCACATATCCTAGGGACAACGTAAAGTAACACAATCGCATATTTACGCTCAAACACAACTTTATTAATGAACAAGATCGTACAACAATTGGGCCTACCCGACCCGAAATTGGCCTGTAGCACACCAACACTAACACAAGGACCATTCAAATGGTATAAAGCAAACACATGAGGGGTTAGAAACCCTAATGCTTCAATTGGAACAAGAGAGATCAAGGGAGACTAGAGGAGGTGATTCACGGGTACTGTAGCACCTCCGTGAATAGTGCTTCGGGCTGGAGTTCTTTATCCATCCAAGGTGATACAAGCTTATTTTTGAAGCCATCAACCTCCAAGAAGGTGTAGAAGAAATCAAGGTTCAAGGCTGCATCCATTATCTCTCACATCAACTCAAAGGAGATTCAAAGAAGGAGATTCAAGGAAGATCGATTTTCAAAGAAGAAGGAACCCTTGTTGCTAAATCAAGAGGAGTCTTTGCAAGAGAGAAGAAGCCCTTGTTGCTGATCAACATCGAATCTCAGACACGATCTTTTCTCCTTGAGCATATTCTATATCTTGTTTGAGTGTTTTCATGTTTGTTCTCTTTCCATTTCATTCAAACATTTGAAACTGAAGATTGTCCCTACCGATGGTTAGTAGGAAGGCAATCGGAAGTTGTTCGATCTATAGTGTTGATGTCCCTACCTATGGTTAGTAGGAAGGTAATCGGAAGTTGTCCGATCTGCGGTGTTGACGTCCCTACCGGGGGTTAGTAGGAAGGCAATCGGAGGTCTTTCCGATCTGCGGTTCAATGCGTGGCACTAGTGGAGCCTCACCGGATTTGGTGAGGGGTGGACGTAGGATTGGGGATTCAGTCCAAACCACCTTAAAATCTCATGTGTTGTGATTTTCTTGTGCGATTGCTTTGTGATAGATGCATGCTTAGGTTCAATATCTATATTGCTTATTCATCTTGTTAAGCCAATCATTGTGTCCTTCGCTAAGTTAGTTATATTCCGCTGTGATTCTCTTTATCTAGCTTTAAAGAGGGGTGTTCTATGAAAAAAGGGGCATATCTATTCACCCCTCCCCTCTAGATCCGCTATCCACTACTCAACAAGTGGTATCAGAGCCTAATCTCTCATTATGGGGTCCAACGACCTTGAGGGAAATGGTGGATTAGCGTCCAAGGGTTTTTTACCTGAAAGATATTCTGTGAATAGGCCTCCTTACTTTACTAGAACTCATTATCCTTATTGGAAACATCGCATGCAGGTGTTCATTCGCGCCCAAGACAACGAACTTTGGCGAGTGATCAGCAAAGGTCCGTATGAGCTTACGGATAATGAGGATTTGTGGACCAAAGAATAAATAAGACAATCATGCAGTGCTCACTCCATCTAGTAGAATTATCAAGAGAGGCTACCTGCTTAACGACAAAATAAATGTGGGACAAGTTAGAGGTAATTTACGAAGGAACCTCTCAAGTACGAGAAACAAAAGCTAACATTTTAGTTTCTGAATATGAAATGTTCCGCATAAAGCCTGATGAGTCAATTCAAAATATGTATGCTCGGTTAACTGTGCTTACTAATAGTCTGACTGATTTGGGAAAGAAATACTCAGAACAGGAAATTGTGATAAAAATTCTCAGATCATTGACTCCCGCATGGCACACAAAGGCTACCGTGGTTGAAGAATCGAGAGATCTCGCAACTACCAAGGTAGATGAACTCATTGGGTCATTGATGACCTATGAGATCAACCTTAAGAATAAAGAGGCTGAGGTGCCTAAGAAAAAGCCCCTAGCTCTTTAAGCAGGACCCAGCGGTCAAGGCACTTCTGATGAAGGTGAGGATTCGGCAAGTGAGCGAGATGAGGATGATGTAGCCATGCTCACACATAAGTTTAGAACATTTCTGAGAAAGGAAGGTAAGAGCTTCATGAGAGGAAGGTCAAAGGTAAGAAATGGTTTCAAATCTAATTCTGAAAACTTTAAGAAATATGACAAAATCATTTGTTATTCTTGCAACAAACCAGGGCATTTCAAGACTGATTGTCCTAACATATTCAAAAAGACTGACAAATGGACGGACAAGAAGAAGAACAAGGCCATGGTCTCCACCTGGAGTGACGAGGAAGAAAGTGATGGTGGAACTAGCTCCTCGGACAAGGAAAAAGAAGATCTTTGTCTCATGGCCAGAGGTGATGAAGAAACTGAATAGTGTCTTGCAGCCATGCATAACAGGTGGTACCTTGATAGCGGCTTTTCAAGACACATGACTGGAGACAAAAGAAACTTTTGTCTCTTGGAGGAAAAGGAAGGAGGATACGTCACATTTGGAGGGAACAACAAAGAAAAAAATCATTGGAACATGTAATGTAGGTAAGAAAAAAATATGGATATGTCTTGGTGGATGATTACTCTAGGTTCACATGGGTTTTCTTTCTCACACATAAAAATGATGTTTTTAATGAGTTTCAGGCACTCTATATGAAGATAAAGCAATACGGTGAGTTTAAGATTTCTAACATTCAATCTGATCATGGTGGTGAATTTGAAAATGCTGACTTCTATAATCTTTGCAGGGCTGAAGGCATTTCACACCGATTTTCTTCACCAAGAACCCCGGAGCAAAATGGTGTAGTTGAAAGAAGGAATCGAACACTCATAGAGATGGCAAGAACAATGCTTGCCGAACGGCAACTCCCAATGAAATTTTGGGCTAAAGCGGTAAACTCGGCATGTTACATTATCAACCGCTCCATGGTAAGACCACACACCAAAAAGACTCCTTATGAGTTGCTGAAAGGTAAAAAACCTTCTCTCACACACATGAAAGTATTTAGATCTAAATGCTTCATCCACAATAATGATAAAAGAGACTTAGATAAATTCGAGCCCAAGAGCGATGAAGGTATATTCCTTGGATATTCTGATAGATCTAGGGCTTATAGAATTTATAATGTCAAGAGTCAAACTGTGGAAGAATCACCCCATGTTTCCTTTGATGAATATCAAGATGATTCTAACAATGATAACTCTTGCAGGAAAAATGATGAAGATGGGGAATTCCTAAGCATGAAGGAATAGAATGATCCTCCACAAGAAGAAACAAGAGAAGATGGTGACCTAGCTGAATCAAGTAATGCAAGGGATCAAGCTCCAGGAGAAGATAATGATTCTACAAACATTAGAATTCTTAAGGATCATACTTTAAAAAATGTCATTGGAAGCTTGAATGACCCACCTAGAACAAGGTCACATTTTAGAATTGTGGAAGAATTAGACCAACTTGCTCTTGTCTTTCAGATTGAACCCAAGAATGTTGATGAGGCATTAAAGGATGAAAACTGGATAAATTCAATGCAAGATGAGTTAAACCAATTTGAGAGAAATAAAGTTTGGCATCTTGTTCCTAGACCTTCATCACAATCTGTCATGGGCACTAAATAGGTCTTTAGGAATAAACTCAGTGAGGATGGTAAGATAATAAGATACAAGACTAGATTGGTGGCTCAAGGGTATAATCAAGAGTTTGGGGTAGACTTTGATGAATCTTATGCCCCAATTGCTAGACTCGAAGCCATCAGAATTTTACTTGCCTTTGCATGCTCCCTTAAAATAAAGCTATATCAAATGGATGTAAAAAGTACTTTCTTGAATGGCTTGATCAAAGAAGAAGTCTATGTTGAGCAGCCCCCTGGCTTTGAGAACACTAACCATGCAGATTTTGTATACAAGCTAGACAGGGCACTTTATGGACTGAAACAAGCACCAAGAGCTTGGTATGAGAGACTAAGCTCATTCCTCATTGAGAAAGGGTACACGCGAGGTAAGGTAGATCAAACACTTTTCACCAAGAAGCAAGGTAAGAACATGTTGATTGTTCAAATTTATGTTGATGATATTGTGTTGGGTTCTACTAAATCTGAAATGTGTGAGGAATTTGCTAACCTCGTGACTAGTGAATTTGAGATGAGCCTAATGGGAGAACTCTAATTCTTTCTTGATTTGTAGGTCAACCAAGGAGAAGATGGGTGCTTCATAAGTCAAGTCAAATATATCAAGGAGCTGCTGAAAAGATTTGACATGACAAACAGCAAAATAATTGCAACTCCTATGAGCACCACAACATCACTAGATTCGGATGAAAATGATAAATTAGTGGATGCAAAGATCTATAGAGGTATGATCGGCTCTTTACTTTACTTAACTGCATCCCGATCAGATATCCAGTTTAGTGTATGCCTTTGTGCTAGATTTCAAGCTAGTCCTAGAGAACCCCACTTGACTGCCGTCAAACGTATCCTTAGATATCTTGCCGGCACTCAAGATTTGGGATTGTGGTATCCGTCATCATGTGATTTATCTCTTATACCTTATTCTGATGCGGATTACGTTAGATGCAAGCTAGATCGCAAGAGTACTAGTGGCTACTGCCAGTTTCTAGGAGGGTATTTAGTTTCTTGGGCTTCCAAGAAATAACACTCGGTTGCCCTCTCAACTGCAAAAGCAGAATATGTTGCTACGGGGAGCTGTGGCACCCAAGTGTTGTGGATTAAACATCAACTCCAAGACTATTTAGTGGATCTTGGTTGTGTCCCGATTCTGTGTGATAACACCAGTGCTATCAACCTTGTAAAAAATCCAGTCCAGCACTTTAGGACCAAACATATTGAGATTAGACATCACTTCATTAGAGATGAGGTCTTTAACAAAAATTTTGAACTGCATTTTGTTGATACACTAAATCAAATTGCTGACATCTTCACCAAGCCCTTGTGTAATGACAGGTTACAACACTCAGAAGGGAGCTTGGTCTTTGCCGATCTCAAGCCAATAAAACTTGATATGAAGCTCTTGTTCAATTTAGTGTGTGTTTTTGCAGATTGGTGTTCCATGCATTGTTTATATGTAAATATGTCATTTTACATATGGTGTGGCATTACATGTAGTCATGATGCATAATAACGAATTGAATTCATGTTCACGATGCATTGCATGATTTGTGTAGCATCATTCTTGCATGGCCATGGTATATTAAATGTTGATGTATTGAAAGACAGGCTATGCTTATCTAGAAGCACTCAATATGCATGAGGTTTCACCTCCACCAAGTACCATGCGTCACTGTCGCATATAGGCCATATAGTAAGGGGGAGTTGTCTATTTACAGCATTCATGCATATATTTCATCTTCATTCTGTTAACTTTAATAAGTGTACAATCATGTGTTGGGTCATGCATTTCATTTTTGCCGACTTCATGTTCGATCAGGTCAACCCATGCATGGTTCTAGTCAACCTCTCCTTGACAATTATCTTTTCACTTGCAAACATAACTCCTTGAGTGCATTCATTGCATATCATTAGGGGGAGTCTTGCTGCCTTAATCTCTTGCAATCTGAACTTCACTGGCCTCCAGTTTGAAAATGAGATCATGAGCCTGACAGAACTACAGAGTAAGAGCTTTCTATTATATGAACTGATGATTGTCCATCTAATGAAAATGGTTCAGATTTAATGATTTCTTGAAGTTCTGATATATCTTTCGAAATCATCTATGTTCTGTGGTTTTAATAGATCTTAACTAGAGATTGCATGTTGTGCATTGAATGACTCTCCTGAAATCAAAAAATTTAAAATTCATGACCATCTTGGTGATACACTCAGGCTTAGTATTGTTCTTAAACATCTTGATGAGCTGAAATTCTTGAAAATCAATTTGACAGAGTAATGATATTGTTGCACGGAGAAACATGTCATGTCATCAAATCAAGTGACAAATGATATGTCATGATGTGTCCCTATTATCTCTGTCTTAATTATATTTGGACTCTAGGCAGAGCACTGGCATAATTGCTGAGAAATATATCTTATCATCAAAGAAATACGATTAGATATGTCATGACGTGACTTTTCTATCTCTGTTCAGTCTGAAGCATAACCGTCAGTCTTGCCAAATACCTAGGGACACTGGCGTCTAAACAACGTGTATTCTTACGGTTAGGAGACATGTACTAGACTTGATTGCTCGTAAAATATGAGTCATGTGCCTTCAAATTCAAAAGATATTGAAAATCAAATTTGTTGCACTCATAAAATCTATGCTTTACTCATGCTTGTTTAGCCTCCATACTAGTTTTTGTGTTATTCCCTTTGTAGTTATTGAATATGGATATATAAGACAAGGGAAGGTTAAACACTACCATGATATACATTTTTGGTTCATTTCTATTAAAACTTAGATGTAGCTGCTTTTCGAACTCCATTGTTAATCTCGGATTTCATTAGCTTTGAACCATATATATTGCTCACGGCATGTTTCAGGTTTGCATATAATGGCTTGCTCTTTACTTCCATTCAGCTCTGGTCTCTCAGACTTTTGTAGCCTTCTCTACTTTATCCCGCCCTTTTTGCTGTTGTCAAAGGGGGAGAATTCTTTGTGTGAGTCCTTTGTACGAGTTGTGCGCTGTCGATCTACAAGGGTTATCATAGGGGGAGAAACCTTTGTGAGCTTTGTGTTTGAGTGTTGATGGGGGTTTGCATAATTGCATATCATTCATATGCTTTGATCGTTCATGCATACATATCTGCACTCATTCATATGCTTTGTGTTCATATCTGCATTCACATGCTTTAATTATCATGGATCTTGAGCTGCACATGTCGCATATGTTATACATTTTACCATTTTCGATATTGCTGCCACATAATGACTCACATTGTTGCCATCATCAAAAAGGGGGAGAATGTTGTGCCCCTGTAGTCATTTGAGTCATTCGACATCATCCTATGGTCATTTGAGTTATTTGATATTCTTGGTTTTGATAATGGCTGAACACTATAAGTCATTGATGTTTGCCAAATCACATATGACTGACATACGTGATGTTTGTTCATGACAGATATGCCAATGAATGGACAAGAAATTGAGTGACGATGGAAAGAATGAAAGCTCATTGATCGCGCCCAAGCAAGGATGCAAATCTCTTCTACAAGCAAACGTCGACACTTCACATTCGGCACTTCACATAGCCAAGGTCGATGTACAATGAAGCATAGCTAAGAGAACCCAAGATCAAAGATTTAGTTGACACCTTCAAGACTGTCAAGGTTGATGCCACAGATGAGAACTGACTGCTAAAGAAGTTAAGCGATTGAGCTAACGGGTTAACGGACCGAACCGGGAAACCCGGGGGTCTGCCCAGCTGGCGGTCGACCGCAGCCCAGGGGCGATCGACCGCCCCTACCAACAGCTCACAGCCTGTAGCTCTCTCAGTGGTGGTCGACTGCCAGCTCAGTAGCGGTCGACCAGAAATTCCAGAACCAAAATTGCTATAGGTTTTCTCAGTTGTGGTCGACCACCACCTACCTCCGGTCAACCGCCAACCCCGAGTCAAGAAATGTTGACTTTGTTTTCCACTTCGAGAAGAGCCCCTTTCATTGTATTTGTTTAACCCCAAAGTCACCCAATCCCCCATAGATTGTGGATCTGGTCTGGAGGATGTCCAAGGACCATTCAAATGGTATAAAACAAACACATGAGGGGTTAGAAACCCTAATTCTTCAATTGGAACAAGAGAGATCAAGGGAGGCTAGAGGAGGTGATTCACAGGTACTGTAGCACCTCCGTGAACAGTGCTTCATGCTGGAGTTCTTCATCCACCTAAGGTGATTCAAGCTTGTTTTTGAAGCCATCAACCTCCAAGAAGGTGTAGAAGCAATCAAGGTTCAAGGCTGCATCCATTATCTCTCACATCAACTCAAAGGAGATTCAAAGAAGGAGATTCAAGGAAGATCGATTTGCAAAGAAGAAGGAATCCTTGTTGCTAAATCAAGAGGAGTCTTTGCAAGAGAGAAGAAGCCCTTATTGCTGATCAACATCGAATCTCAGATAAGATCTTTTCTCCTTGATCATATTCTATATCTTGTTTGAGTGTTTTCATGTTTGTTCTCTTTCCATTTCATTCAAATATTTGAAACTGAAGATCGTCCCTACCGGTGGTTAGTAGGAAGGTAATCGGAAGTTGTCTGATCTGTAGTGTTGACGTCTCTACCGGTGGTTAGTAGGAAGGCAATCGGAGGTCTTTCCGATCTGCGGTTCAGTGCGTGGCACTAGTGGAGCCTCACCGGATTTGGTGAGAGTTGGACGTAGGACTGGGGATTCAGTCCGAACCACCTTAAAATCTCGTGTGTTGTGGTTTGCTTGTGCGATTGCTTTGTGATAGATGCATGCTTAGGTTCAATATCTATATTGCTTATTCATCTTGTTAAGCCAATTATTGTGTCCTTTGCTAAGCTAGTTATATTCCGCTGTGATTCTCTTTATCTAGCTTTAAAGAGGGGTGTTCTACGAAAAAAGGGACAGATCTATTCACCCCTCCCCTCTAGATCCGCTATCCACTACTCAACACGGGACATTTGAGCTCCAGCCCCATGAGAGAGGTAAGTTAATGTTGTTCAATTCAATTTCATTCATTTTCATATCCTTTCCTTCAAAAGCTCATATGTCCTTCCTCTCTTTTCTCCTCTTCTTTTCTTTATTTCAGCTTCTCCCCGGCCTGAGATGATACTCCACCTTGAAATGGATGGCTCCTATGATTCGTGAGCTACCCATATCTGTGACATCCATCCTTAGGTCATAGCACCTTCACCCTCTCCTAGTGTTAGCCAAGAACTACCCCAAACTTTCGTTAGATTGGCATAGCATTTCAGCCTTGGTAGAGATATGGCACCCCAGACCCACACTTTCATGTTCCCATCTTTTGAAGCCACCATCATTCTAGAGGAGGTAGAGACCTATTTGTCTTTCCCTAGGTCCAAGGTGGGCGAGGAGGATTTAGTCTGTCACACTGTTGCCCCTATGGATCCTGCCCTTATCTTAGGAGAGTTCATACCTAGCAGTAAGGACATACGCACCATAGTGGGCCCACACCAGATCCATCTACTTCCTCTTAGCCAGTGGGTGATAGCACATTGTAAGGTGGTTGGTACGAGGCCATAGCTAAGGCCGCTTCCATTTGCTTGTGCGGGGACATACTCTTCCCCTATGTCGATCATGTCTTAGATATTCCAATTCTAAGCACCATTAGTGGTCTATGGCTGGGTCTTTCCATTTCCCAGGCCGTCCTTGCCTACCTATATGAGGGTCTTAGCTCAGCTGCTCTAGGGGGTCCACAGTTTGGCTCTATGATTCTCCTAGAGTGCTGGATGGGAGTTAGGATGAAGTTCACACCTAGAGAAGATATCACCTCGGTTAGCACGATCTTCGGGAGCCATCCATTGTTCTTCATTGGTGGTCCTTTCAGGTTTTCTCAGGAGGTGGAGTGTAGGACAGTAGTAAGAAGATGAGGGATGAGTGGCACCTCTACATCAACACCTTGCCCCTTGACCGGTTCGTGATGCGCCCTCCCTTTCTCTACGGCACTACTCTCAGGCTTCGTAGGAGGCCTGGCTTGGACTTGAGGCTAGTGGGTGACACTACTTTGGTGATGTACAGCCCGCATCGGTGTTTTCTGTAGATCGGACTATCCCGGACTACACTTCCAGCGCTACCCATCTTCCTACACTATAGGCGAGGAGGTTTGGGTCAGAGGAGGATGAGCAGGCGATTAGGAGTGCCCTGATTATGTGGGAGGTTAGTAGGGTGCTCACCCTACCGGCGGAGGTGACAGAGCACTAGGAGGCGTATCAGGCATATGTGAGAGAGCTGAGAGAGATTCGGCCTCGTGGGGATGCCCGTTTGAGGATTGAGTGATTTTCTTGTTTTCATGATGTTGATATAGAGACTTATGCCTAGAAATATTTGCATTTGAATGAATAAAATGGATGATTGGATTGATCTGAGCATGGCCTTTCTTGCATGTGATTGAACGAGTTTGAGATAGGATCTCTTGATGAAAACGCCCACAACGAGACCGCTCAGTTAGATACACGGTTACAGTCTAATCGTGCCCTAGAGGTGAACGGCCAGAATTGGGCTATGTACCAGATCAACGACAGAGTTAAGAATAGGGACCTTTGGAGATGGGAACGGCCTATTGGTAGACCCTAGATAGAGTAAAACTGTCAATAGTGCACAGTTCTATTTTGTAAACGGTCTAGTAAAGACCGTTGAATCTTGAAGGTTCTAGAAATTGGAACGGTCTGAATAAAGCCGTGTTAAGTATGGAACGCTCTGATCTTGGCCGTTGGAAGGGATAAAATGGTCGCCAGAGGACCGTTCGGTGATAGAAATGCTGAATCATGTCTTCAACCTACCCTTGCACACACATAAACAAGGAAACATATTAAATCTATTTTAGGCTTAACCCATTGCCTGTAGCAAGTTAGGAAATGACCAGTTCTTGATTTTTGGTCAAGGGGGTAAGCCTTATTAAACTGGTAAATAACACAAAGGAGCTATGAATGCAATGCATGCCATGAATGCAAATCATAATGATGAAAATCTTTTTGTAGTTTTGAGGATATTTGATTTTTTTTGGATTTTTGAAATATTTGATTTTTTTGGACTTTGGAATATTTGATTTTTTTAGATTTTGGAATATTGGATTTTTGGATTTTGGAATATTTGATTTTTTGATTTTGGAATATTTGATTTTAAAATAATTGATTTTGAAATATTTTATTTTTTTGAATTTTAAAATATTTGATTTTTTATTTTGAAATATTTGATTTTTTTGGGTTTTGAAATATTTGATTTTTTTTTGGATTTTGAAATGTTTGATTTTTTTGGGTTTTAAAATATTTGATTTTTTGGATTTTGAAATATTTGATTTTTTTTTTTAAATTTTGGAGCCAGCTCAGACCCGGCGACAAGATATCCTTACACCTCATTAGGGGTTTCCCGAGCTCAACGTGCGTTATGGGTGACCGCCCATGGCCGGGGTCCAATTCTACTTAACGGTGCCTCCTCCGAGGCCACACCCGAGGTATGATCAATCCTTGGAAAATAAAAGAGAGAACTTGATGGGAAGCCGGTAATAGGTATAGAGGTTTTTAGGGCTTGAGTTCTTCTCACGACAGCCCCTTTTTCAAAGAATTTTAGTCTGTTGCGCCGAGGCTTTGTGTCCGTCATCGAACCTTCATCCGCTCTAGACACGCATACGACCGGGCTCATGACGTCCCGCGGGGAAACTGTACTGCCACTCTTGCCATGCCTAGTTTCATTCTTTTGGAAGCATTTAGACTTTTGAGCTTCGAGCTTTTGAATGAGCTTTTAGCTTTTGCCTTTGATTTTGCCCCTTTTCTTTCATTTCTTTTTCTTTCTTTTGCTTTTGTGAATGCGGAGTCAGGTCATAGCGGACTGCCCCTATTTGAGACATCTCTTTTTATGGGTGTGTCTAGATCAGTTCTCGCCCCCTTATTCACCACTTGCCCCTACCTTCAGCCGAATGAGGAGAAAGAATAAGGATTTTCACTTCCCCCTAAGCATGGCCAAGGGAGAAACGGTGTTGTGCAAAAAAGGAAAACTGAACCACGGGGGTCGTGTAGTGTGTGAATATTGAATCAGGGACCTCCCTTCATGATCAAGTAAAGGAACACCCCGTCACCGGGCCGTTGTTGCCTTGACTCTATGGATAAAAGTGTTTTAAATACAACCCATTCCACGGATTAGGTAATTCTTTGCCCTCTGCATTAACAAGACGATAGGCGTTCCTAGGATAGATTTCTTTAACTACAAAAGGCCCTTCCCAATTGGGTTGCAGCTTAGACCTAGAACCTGCTGATCTAATAAATTTGCGTTTCAAAACCATGTTACCCACTTGAAATTTTTTTCCGATAACCTTCTTTTGAAAATGTCGCGAGACACGTTTTTGATAAACAGAGATGTGATTGGCCGCATTAAGCCTCTTCTCATCCAAGAGTTCCTGCTGGACTAGCAACGCCTCTCGACGTTCGTCGAGATTAAGTTCTTTGTCGAGCTGCACTCTTAGGGAAGGGATCAAAATCTCATACGGGAGTACCGCCTCCATCCCATAAGTGAGAGCAAAAGGAGTTTGCACCGTGGGAGTACAGACGGAGGTGCGATAAGTCCATAGAGCTTCTATCAATTTATCGGTCCAATCAGCAATTTTTTGTGACTCACATGTTTTCTTAATGATTTTAAGAAGGGTTTTGTTCGTGGCCTCGGCCTGGCCGTTGCCCTGGGGGTAGTATGGTGATGAATGATGCAATGAAATATTAAATTTCTTACAGAGGTCTTGGAGTTCTTGAGATACAAATTGAGGCCCGTTGTCAGTGACAATATCACTTGGCACTCCAAACTGTGAAATGATATTCTTGAGGATGAAGCGGCATACTATGGTAGCTTTGATTTCTGCATAGGCTTCAGCTTCCGCCCACTTGGTGAAGTACTTCGTAGCAGTTAAGATGAAAGATTTCTGTTTAACCCTGTGAGTTCGGATCACCTAGTGGGCCTACAACTTCAAAAGCCCACATAGAGAATGGCTAAGGAGCAGAAAGAGGATGGAGAGAGGAAGCATGAGCATGGATTTTGTCGACATGGAGTTGGCATTGAAGACACCTACGGACATAGGTGGAACAATCTTCTTCTAGGGTTGGCCAGTAATAACCCTACCTAAGAATCTTCTTCGCCAAAGCCTAACCGTTAACGGACCCTCCACACTCACTTGCGTGAGCTACTTCAACAACCTTCCAAGCCTCATCGTCATCTAAACATCTCATAAGAACTCCGTTGAGAGCCCGCCTATACAACTCTTCTGCAACAATGGTGTATCTGGAGGCGACTCTTCTGATGGCCTTGCGCTGCTCGGCATTGGCCATTTCTGGGAACGATCCATCCTTACAATACTGCTCTATTTCATGGTATCACAGCAATTCCTCCTCTTCTATGATTTCCTCAAGCTCAGCCAAAGAAACTTCCTTCAAATTCTCCCTTTCAACTTTCTTATCTACAGATTTCCTAAGGTGGTCAAACCAGGGATCCTAAAGGAAAGGAGCGTCTAACCGCTGGACCACAATGGTCTCAGTGGAACGACTGAGAATGAAGGCAAGGGAGGAAGCAAGAGATGCTAATGCATCCGCGAGGATGTTCTAAGAATGAGGAGTGTGCATGTAGATGAGCTTACGGAACTGCCTAACCAAGAGCGTGACCAGATCTTGATAGAGTTTGAGCTTAGGGTCACGGGTGCGGTAAGTCGAAAGAACTTGACGCAGCACCAATTGAGAATCTCCTATGATGTTTAGGTATCGCGCGCCCATGATGTAGGCATGCTTCAGTCTGGCAAGGAGAGCCTCATACTCGACTATGTTATTTGTGGCAGGGAAGGAGAGCTGGTAAGCGATGGGGATGGTTACTCCTTCCGGAGTGAGAAGAACGGAGCCGATTCCATGGCCTTGAGAATTGAGAGCACCGTCGAAGTGCAAGGACTAGAAGGGGAGATGAGTAAGCACAGCCAGGTGCTCATCAGGAAACTCGTCCTGGAATGAATCAGTGCGAGGGATAGGAGAGTGAGCAAGATGTTCAGCAATCGCATATCCCTTGATCGCTTTCTGAATGATGAAGGTGATATCAAATTGAGAAAGAAAGCTCTGCCAGTGAGCTAATCCGCTAGAAAGGATGGGTTTTTCTAAAAGGTAACGGATTGGGTCCATTCTAGAGATCAACTTAACCTCATGGGACAGGAAGTAGTGCTTGAGCTTCTGAGCTACCCATACTAGCGCTGCGCAGGTCTTCTCCATGGCAGTATACTTAGATTCAGCAGGATTAAACAATCTAGAGAGAGTATGCTACCCTTTCTCTTCCTTCGTCGTCCACTTGAGCCAGGACAGCTCCTAGGGAGTCATCAATAATAGAAATGTATAGTATCAGGGGTTTCCTAGGGATAGGTGATTGTAGGACCGGGGGATTTGATAGATAAACCTTAAGATCCTCGTAGGCCTTCTGACATTGTTCGTTCCATTTAAATTTGGCCCCCGCCTTCAACAGTTCATAGAATGGGCGGCATCTTTACGAATGTTGAGATATGAACCTTCGAATAAATTGCAAACGCCCAATCAGACCTCTAAGTTCAGTGATGTTCTTAGGCGGTGGCATTTCCATAACGGCCTTCGCTTTATTCGGATCGATCTGAATCCCCCGCTTGCTAACTATGAACCCTAGTAATTTCCCTGATGCAACTCCAAACACACATTTCTTTGGATTCATCTTTAACTTATACTCCCTAGCCCTTTGCAACACCTTAGCTAAAATGGCGGTATGATCTTCCTTGGACCTCGATTTCACTAGAATATCATCCACGTAAGCTTCCATATACACATGCGTCATGTTGTGGAAGATAGTCATCATTGCCCGTTGGTACGTGGCACCTACATTCTTCAATCCGAATGGCATAACGACGTAGCAGTATGTGCGCCAGGGCGTGGAGAACGAGGTTTTCTCTTGGTCCTCGGGAGCAAGACAGATTTGATTATAGCCTGAATAGCCATTCATAAACGAGAGGGCTTCATACCCAGCCGTGTTGTCCACCAACACGTCAATGTGAGGAAGCAAAAAATCATCTTTCGGACCTGCCTTATTTAAGTCCCTGAAATCAATACAAATCCAAATCTTTCCATCATTTTTCATCACCAGAACTATATTTGCCACCCATTGTGAATATAACACGACTCTAATAAACTTGGCCTTGTGTAATTTATCAACTTCTTCCTTTATCCTCAAGGCCATTTGAGGGTGTAATCTTCTTGATTTCTGTTTAACGAGTGTTGCCCCTGGTTTAAGGATAAGTCTGTGTTTAACCAGAGCGGGGTCAAGACCCGGCATGTCCTCATACGACCAGGCAAAAGAATCACCATATTCCTTTAAAACCTTGATTAGCTCCTCTTCAACTTGAGGAGGGAGATTAGCAGAAATAATTATGGGCCTAGGGTCCTCTTCAGTTCCAAGATTAATTTCTTTTGTGGGTTCATCCACTACCGATGACGGTTCGTCAAACCTCTTTAAACCCTGTGCGTACAGATCGGCAGCGTCATCCACATCTGTCACGCCCCGAGCCTTTATTACAGCGGAAGACTAACTCAGGGAGCGCGAACAGCTGGCATGGTAAGCCTCTTGCAAGCAAGAATGATTAGAGCGCAAGACAATCACACACATAAATGCAATTGCACAATATTTAATCAAACTCCAATTTTATTTCATAATGATTAATAGTCAAATTCAATTATTTTTCCATCATCTTTCACTCTACTAGACTCAAGAAATACGAAATTACATTGACTCGATCTAAACAATGTAGACTCCCTAAGTCTTCGCTCATTCTTTATTCACTCTCGGATCCGCTACTTGAACCTTCCAAATCCAAACCCGACTCACTTCCGCTTCCTGAAAAAGATTGGAAATAGGTAATGAGCACACTTGCCCAGTAGGTATTTTCGCATCAACATGAAGGCACTATTAAAGTAATTAACATTTTTGTTCTAAAGAATAAGGTAAAATCATGCAATGCGATGATCACGTGATTAAACCAAAGTAATCCGATAATCATGTAAGATAGAATGAGAGCAAGTATGAACTAGCAAGAATGTGACAAGAACATGATATTGGCCTTTCATGAACAAGAATGTATCGAGAATGTACTAGCAAGTCACATATTCATCACTCCAGTATCTTTTGCTTATGAGCAAGTACTTCGTGAATTTCTGTGGAATATCAAGCAAGAAAGTCATGTCGTGTAGTAGATTTTCATTTATTTATAGAGAAAGTACTCCCAGCGCAATGCGACGCCAGTAGCATCATACCCCATGGTTTAGAAAATAGTATGTTTCCGACAATCAGCCGAGGGGACTAACACAGAGCCCTTGAACATAATCAGTGTTCGATCGTATCTTCAAGTATAAATCAAATTACTTCCACGCATGTAACAATAAAGTATGGCCAAGAATGTAATAAGTTCAATAATTTCAAGATAATAATAATCAATGAATGAACGCTTCAATTTGAATATGAGGAATCAAAAATGACATTAAACAATGTTATGCTCATAAAATAAATCGGTAGCATAACGGTATATTTCTTAACTTTCATTCATTATATTAAGTCTATTAAGCAATATGATAAGTTCTAGATTATCAAGGGTCATCTAGAAATCTTGAAATATCAACCCTTGGGTCAAACCTCAGGTTAAGTACTCAAGTAGTGTGACGGTCATGTACTGGGCCGTTACGTGATGTCACGGTCTAGTTCTGGGCCGTTACATTAGTCTGAATCTAGAACTAATAAAATAGACTCAGTGAAGTGTGACGGTCGTATAGTGGGCCGTTAGGTGCTCCTGACGGTCCAGTATAGGTCCGTTACATACTTAGAACCAGAAAACATCGATAGTGTAATCTAATCAAATGGGTTTTAATGGTACAACCAACTCGGCGTCCTAGTGGGAATCCCAGGCTCGCGGAGAATTACGGAGGCCTTGAAACAAGATTTCCTAGTCCATTGGAAGGAATATCCAATAGAGAGGTCCTCATGTCCAAGAATAATATTCCTATAGTGCAAAGTGAACTAATGGACAACATACCGGAGTATGTGCCATGTACTTAAAGAAAATGACTCTATAGATAGAGGAAGAATATGTAACAACGTGAAAGCAAGATAAACTCCGTCAATACAACATTGGAAAATCATGTTTTTAATTACAAAACTATAACGTTTTGGCACATAAAATTAACATAACTTAAAATAGTTCAAGATGCCTAGATCATGCAGATTTCAATATGAATTAGTAAGAAAACTTAAAATCATAATAACAGGTCAAATCTTAGCTAACTAGGCTTAATTATAGGTTAATTTAACTGGTTACTATTCTATCATGGGTTGACAGAACACAGAGTCTAACAGTCTAACAGGAGAGCGTCACAGTGCTTGTGACGGTCTATCGAGGGGCCGTTACAGTAATGTAACGCTCCTGTCCATGTGCGTTAGAGACCACAGTGAAATAAAAACATAACAAAGTGTGTAACGGTCGGTCGTAAGGCCGTTATATCATGTGACGGTCCTACCCTGATCCGTTAGAGCCTCTGCTGACAGTAATAAATAACAATGACCTAAGTTTCAACTTGCATAATGTCTGAAAATCATACATATAACTTCTAACATGATAGAATGAAGGCTAAACGAATATCATGCATGGGTTCTGTGTGAATTTCACAAGGAAGCTTCTTTTTAATTTAGTTAGGGCTAAGAATATAGATATATGCATGTCTCTACTAAAACATGAAATTCATGAGCTAACATGCATGTAATCAAGCAAAATCATAGGGCTTTTATCCCTAACATGTTGTTTTTGCCGTTCATGAGATAACCTACCTCTTCTAAGACTTTTAAACTTCGAATTTGATGCTAGGTGCTACCCTTTGATCCTTGCTCTTCTTGTGGTAAATCAGCAACTTGGGAAGCTTCAATCTCCTTGGTTGCTTGGTCTCCTAGTACGAAATTTGGAGGACTATTAGTCTAAAGTATACTAAACAAAAGCTTCTAAAGAACTTACCCAAAATTATGACTCCTTACCTTGATTCTTCACGAGCCAAAACTAAGGGTCGGTCAGTTCAGAACTAGGTTCTATTTATAGGGTTTTGGCTAGGGTTTGAAGATTAGATCATTTCTAGAGTCCTTGTTAAAGCTTAGATCAACTTCTAAGAGTCCTTAACACCTCTATTAGTCTTCCTATCTCGATCCCTAAGAGATAAGTTAGCAAAAAACTAATATTTTGGCTTGTTTTTCACTTCACGGAACTGCAGGATGTAACGGTCGTCCATAGGTGCGTCACATGGCTGTGGCGGTCACCCGATAGACCGTTACACTCAACGTGTATAGAGTTCAATATTAATCAAACTCTTTTGGTTAATTATCCATACAATTATTTTATAAAAATAGTGTTTATCCTTAAAATATGTGAATAAGCTAAGTACCCTTCTAGAACATGGGCCAAACTTAATGGGCTTGGTCCTTAAACCTTTTGGATAATAATTAGATAGACTATGTTAATTATTTCAATCCAATTGGGCTTTATAAGGTCTTATTAATTCATTAATCCCTTTAAATATATTTAGGTCTTTATAAATTCTAGAAAATTATTTTGTAATTCAAAAGTTATTTATATAAATTCTGGGACACTACACCCTCCCCCACTTAGAAGAATTTGGTCCCCAAATTCAATACATTGATTGTGAAGAGTGTACTTACAGTTAAATAGTTCTGGAAATCTTTTCCGCATGGCTGCCTCGGTTTCCCATGTTGCTTCATATGGCCATATTTTCTTCCATTGAATCTTGACCATAGGAATAACTTTATTTCTTAATTGACACACTTCTTGTTCTAGAATCTTTATTGGCGTTTGCTCGAACGTCATATCCTTCTGAATTTCCAGATTGTCATAAGTGATAATATGGTCAGGATCATATACATACTTTCTTCAGGATAGAGACGCGAAATACATCATGGACTCCTGCTAGTTGTTGAGGTAAAGCCAATCTATAAGCCACTTCACCGACTCTTTCAAGAATTTCAAATGGGCCAATAAATCTAGGAGTTAGCTTTCCTTTAATGCTAAATCTTCGAATACCATGACCTGGAGAAACCTTTAAATATACATGATCTCCTACCTGAAACTCCAAGTCACCTCTTCGATTGTCGGCATAAGACTTTTACCTATCTTGCGCCATTTTCATTCTTTCCTGAATGAGCTTGATCTTCTCTGTAGAGTCCCTAATAAGATCGGGGCCTAGAAATTGCTTTTCCCCTATTTCATTCCAACATATTGGTGATCTACAGCTTTTTCCATATAGAGCTTCAAAAGGTGCCATTTGTATGCTTGCTTGATAACTGTTGTTATATGCAAATTCTACCAGAGACAAGTGATCATGCCAACTTCTTTCAAAATCAATGACACAAGCCCTGAGCATGTCTTCTACCACCTGATTTGTTCTTTCTGTTTGACCATCAGTTTGTGGATGAAACGATGTGCTGAAATTCAATCTAGTCCCTAGTGAATGTTGTAGGCCCTTCCAGAATTGTGATGTGAATCGAGGATCTCTATCGGATATAATAGAGATAGGGACACCATGTAGTTTAACAATTTCCCTTATGTATAATGCTGCTAGAATATCCACAGACCATCGACTCTTGATTGGTATGAAATGCGCGGATTTTGTCAATCGGTCTATGTCCCAGGGGGCCCTTGTGAAATCCGTCGCAAATGTGTTTTGTGACGGATTTTGAGACGGATTTCTGACGGAGTAGGTCCGTCACAATTTCTCGGTCATAAATTTCACACAGTTCTAAAAATCCGTCACAAATTCCGTCCCAAATTTGGGACGGAATAGTTTCCGTTGCAAATTCCGTCCTAAATTCCATATTTGAGATGGAATTTTAGACGGAAAATATTCCATCCCAAATTTGAGACGGAAATTCCGTCTCAAATTTCCGTCGTAAAATTCTATCCCAAATCGTGCTTTTTCTTGTAGTTGAGTCCTTCTCATTTATGATTTCATATACACCTAATCCGTCATTGCTCCATGCCCCGCCTGCTTCCTCATCATCCTCTAGGACGATTGCGGTCTCCACAAACTCAGGACATTTGAGGAGGGTATGACATCTTTGGGCTAGATCCTGAAGAAACCTATCTGGAACGGACTTGGAATGACGCATCACAGGGTGCGCCGTAGACGTGGATGGGCTGACAACACTAGTGCTAGACTCTACCCCAACTGACTCTACCAACCTAGGGGACTCTGCACACTGTACATCTAACCTAGAAGACAAGAAATTTATAGGGAAAGAAGTAGGGGCCTCATGCCCCTGGCAGGAAGTCAGACAGAACATAGCATAATCCTCCATTGAAACCTTCGTTTTGAAATTGGCATTTTTTTTGGAGATCGGAGAAATCATGCAGCAAGTGGGGTCAGAGGAGGAAAGAGGAGGGGGAAGTTTCATGGGAAACAGAGATGGGAAGAGAACGTCGAAGAATGGGTCAGAAGAAGAAAACCACATTTCGTGAAGTTTGGCAGTGGGGGAGGGAGGAGTAAACAGAGTTGAGAAATCAATCTGTGGGCAGCGCCCACATGCACATGGCACAAACAGAATCTCAAATGGCCTTTCCGTATAGAACGGATTGACCAGGATTGGCGGTGAACGGGGAATAAACCCCAACTGTTGAGACAGGGAAGCAAAACGGGAAGGAGGCCAAGAAAACGTAACGATGGAGCTCCCCTCTCCCCGCGGCCTCCGGTAAACTGGCTCAACCGGAGAGTGCTTCACCAGCTGCATCTCCATCTTCTTCAAACAAACTTCTTTTTCATGAAATAACCTTTCAAAACAGCTACAGAAATCTTCCATATCACCCACTAGCCCCTCCAGTGGCTGCGGTGGGTCAGCAACAGCACAAGTGGCATCTCGGTTCTCATCAACACAGGACGGCGGCCTCTTCAGAGTGCCAGGTTGCAACGGGCCTTTTACGAAATGTGGACGGTAGTCCCACGTCAGTGGCCCGGAGTCTCCTAGTATTGACAATGCTAACTCTCGATAGCCAAGGCCTCTTCGGCTCATCTTTCTGCCCCTGGGGACAGGATTAGTCTGCCCCTGCAATTGTGTGCCGAGGCCCATGCCCGGCTGATAGCCTAGTTTCAATATCATGTGCCATCCCTTTGAATCTCTAATCTTGGACTTGATTTTGACGTCTACTGGTGTAGTGGCTGGCTTGCGTGATGCACATGCCAATGGAAAGTTCAAGTCCATCACAGACAAAACTGGCTTGTTACTTGGCCATAGTGTAGGCAGAATCTTATCAGCAATAGCATCCATGGTCTGGACTGTGGATACACTTTTTACCTTGACTACCCACCCCTGAAATGGGAATTTGAGGCACTAGTGGGTGGTCGAGGGTACTGCATTCAAACTGTCTATCCATGGACGACCCAAAATAGCCTTGAACATCGGGTCTATGTCCAACACATAGAATTCAGTGTCCATTTTCAAAGGCCCTAGCTCGGCATGAATTGTCACGACCCCATGGCAAGCTCTCTGGGAGTTATCATATGCTGCAATAGTTGTGGGCGTCGGCCTTAGCATGTCTTCAGATATGTTGCAGGCACGCAACGTGCTCAAGGGACAAACATTAATAGAAGCTCCCGTGTCCACTAGAGCTGAATCAACGGCCACTTTGTTCAATGAAATTGTAATACATAGTGGCATCTGACGTGCCTCTGGGGATGCTAATTCCGACTCAGAAAATGAAATAGATGGCCCCTTTGTGATAGTGGCCAACACCGATGGCAAACTGTCTACCGCCACATCCTCGCTAACCTTAACTTTTGGTAGAAAAGCCCTTAGGGCATCTTGGTGTAGCGTGGACCTCTTGATTAACTCCAAGACTGATATTTTGGCTGGCATTCTGTCCAAGTGCTGTAATAAATCATATTTTGTGCCAGGCAAGGGGTCGGTTTCATCTGCTTCAACTGCTGAGGAAGGAATTGGGGGGTTGGGTGCAGGTGCACCAGTAGAGGGGTTACTTCTGTGGAATAAATGCCCGCTCCGAAGGGCGCAGTTTCTTGCCCGGCACGGCATCAGATGGACTCTTGATCAGCCCGGTAGGGTGAGTGGAAGGGATAGAAATGGGGGTGAGGATGGCAGAGGTTGGCCTGACGGGCCCTGCCGGAGTGGTGATTGGCGAAGGGTTAAATGGAGGGGTGATGATGGAGGGTAAGGTGGGTGATGGTGCAAGGATTGGCGGAATGGTGGGTAATGCGATGGGTGCAATAGGTGACCTGGAGGGAATAGAAAGTGGAGCGGTGGTCAAGGTGGTGGGCCAGAGAATAGAGGGAACAGAAGATGCGGGGGAGTTTGTGTATGCATGGTGGAAGGCCAAGAGATGAGCGAGAGTGTCATCGTCATAAGACCACCCAGCATTAGGGGCTGGGCGGTGAACAACATTTACTTGAGCCGGTGTCGGCGGCTACTGTTGAGGAGCGAGTTGGTGGTCTGGCATGGGATTTTGGTGAATCCCGAGTACAGGGGGTTGCTGCTGCTGCTGAGGTTGAGGTTGGGGTTGCTAAAACTACTGTTGCTGTGGCGCCGCCTGTTGCGGCCTCGCCTGTCTTCTCTTCCCTTTAATGTCCTCTATCAACTTATGCATCTGGGCCCAGTCAATCCTTTGCCCCTCATGTAAATCATACACTAAATCTCGGAACTGAAAGCATCTGTCTATAGTGTGCCCGTACTGCCGATGATATATGCAATATCTTGATTGATCGGCAGTCGGGTTCCAGTTCTGACGTTCTGGCGGGAGCTGTATGTCACCAGTGTACATCAGGGCTGAAAATATGTCCGGCAAAGTTTCAGGGAGTGGAGGATAATGGGCTCTTTTCGGACCCGGTCGAACAGGCCCATAACCAGCAGGAGAAGGGAGATTATGGTATTGGGGTGGCTGCTGAGGCTGTTGTGGTGGTGTTGGTGGTTGTTGTGGCTGTTGGGGAGCTTGGAAAGGGGTCGGGGAGCTTGCGGAGTGGAGAACTGGGGGTTGCGTGGAGGTTGTTAGAAACTGGGTGGAGCGGACTGGTTTGGGAACTGAACAGCCTACACCTGCTCATTAGTCTGAACTCCCTCAATAACAGGGCCCTGGGATTTTCTTATGGTTTTGGATTTCTGGGCCTCAAATAGGGAATGAATGGGGGAGTCTTTGAACTGGGTTTGTATGAACTGGGCTCGACTGTACAACTGGTGCATATTAGATATATCGTTCATTGCCAGAATATTCTGGAACGTAGGTGTTGCAATTGAAATCAACAATTGTACTTTTTCTTCTTCCGGGATCTGCCCGGGCACACGTGAGGCCATCTGCCTCCATCTATCTGCATAAGTGGAAAAATCTTCATTTGGCTTCATCTTTTCTGCTACCAAGTCGGTGAAGGAATACTCCGGGCCCACCCGGTCTTGGAACCTTGTTATGAACTTCTCCTTGACCACCTTGAAACTTTCCGCCTCCTCCAAAGGCAAAGTATAAAACCATTCTAGCGCCACCCCATCCAACGACTGGCGAAAGAGATACGCCATGAGGCGCTCATCATGCTGGAACTGCGCCGATTTATATAGAAACTCCCTTATGTGAATGAACGGGCTGCCATTCCCGTCGTACTTACGGTATGTAGGGAGCTCCGACTGGGCTGGGAAGCGAATGTCCCAGAAATTAGGAATGGGGACATCGGCGAGAGACTGCGGGTCAACTCGCTTATGGAGGAGGTCAATTTACTGCAACATGGTAGCCCATTTATCGAGGAGTTCCCATTCCCGGGAAGGAGGAGACACAGTAGGAAGAACAGAACTAGTATACGGAGCTGATGGATAAACTGATGAAGGGAAAAGCCCATAAGATGGATAATGGGCCGAGGAAGGGCCCATATCCGCGTGAGCAAGCTGGGCATTCCCTGCCTGAAGATGAATGAAATCAGCCGGGGCCACAAGGGCCAGCGGCACTGGTGAGATAGTGGTGTATGGATCTGAATAAGAACTTAAGGGGATCTGGGTCTTCCCCTTGTCAAGAGGTTGTTGGGCCGAGGTGGAGGCTTGGCACATCTCCATGCTAGGAAATCAGAGGGTCCAGGGATGAATAGGAGTGAGATCGATGGGCGCAGCAGAGACAGTCCCTGACCCAATAATAGGAGATGAAGTGGCGACAGCAGACACGCCATGAGAAGGAACTGAGGATGGGGCATCCGGCCCCTGTAGAGCTTGTCAAATAAGGTGAAGCTGAGTGGGGTCTAATGGGCCATCATGCGGAGAATTTGATTGGCCGAATTCTGGGAAGAGGAGTCAGAAAGGGAGGGTCGAGCACCCTCAACAAGAACGGTTGGGAGAGGAGGGGCGGTCCCCTCTCTCCCCTGCACATGGGAAACCCTAGGGGGGTCCTCCAGAAGTCCCTGAGGGAGAGAGTCCTCATGGGAGTGAGAGAAATTGTAAGAAGACATGGTGGGTGATGAATCGAACAAAGGATTGAAATAGGAATAAAACTGAGAGCTGCCCCTAGGAGAAGATCCTGAGGGGGTGAAGCAACTCCACATGCAACACCAACCGACACCAAAGAACAAACCTAAATGACCTTCTAAACAACCAAACAATCCATCAAATGCACACGGAAAGAGAGGAGAGAAGAGGCAATCAAATGACCAACCAAGTTTAAATGATGCACGGAAGATTTTAAAAATTTCCCTTTTAGAACCTTAGTGGATTAATTAAAATGAGAATTCTCACGAACACAAAGGTGCCTAACAAGGGTGGAATGGGAGACTTGGTTGACTCTAAAGGAAACTCTCTCTCACGGATGCAACCCTAGACTGGTGTGGTAAGGTACAACCTGCCCGGCATCCGTGTGGGAATCCACGACTCACGGGGGCTTACGGAGGTCCTTGGTAAGGTCACCTAGTCGGCTCCAAGGAGTATGGAGACGAGAGGATCCCCTACCAAGGTACGAATGCAACTAGTATGGAATGTATGAATGAATCCTATGTGCACCGGGGTGCATGCAAAATCTAGCCTAAATCTCGCAAACAATGATCAATCAAGTATGATAAGTATGACAATGATTATGCAAAATCAAATGACTGCCAGAGGAGATCAAAACAGCACCCAAACAAGTATGAAATAATGTGAAATAATAACCGAGATGGTAATCACGGGTGCACTGTAGCACAAAAACACGGTCTAATGGGAGACCGCTCAGGGAGGTAGATGCAGTGACAGGGAGTAGTAAAATTAACGAAAACACAGAGAGCTAAAAAGAATGGACTAAAACTGTGGAGACAGAAACGTACTTGACCGGACGGTCTGTCGACCGACCGTGCCACCTGCAGAACGACCCTAAGAAGACCGTGAAGAATCAGTAAACCCATAAGTGTATGAAAGACGGTAACATACCTGAGCCAGCAGGCAAGCACGGTCTATTGGGAGACCGTGGAGGCAAATGCACGGGTCGACAAGGACCGCTGAAGCTAACAGGCTCACACAGAAGCAAACACCCGTGAGATGGAAATGAACGGCCTATAAGATGACTGTGGAAGAACAGGAATGGCCAGAAGCAGACCGTGCAGGCAATGACAGCGTGACAGGAAGGAAAGGGAGCGCACCTGAGACTAGGTCAGAACGGTCTATCTTCTGACCGCGGGGAGACGTGAGCGGCCCTGGCAGAACTGCGTACACCTCTGAGGACAGAAACCCAGATGGACAAAATAGCAACCTGAAATCACTTAACAAAAACCTAACCAAGCATAGAAAAATGCAAATCAATAGAACAATAGCACGATGGGCACTGGTCGTCCCACCGTGATGGCCAAAAAATGGGCTGTTGACATGTTTTCCCACCGTTCTCCTTCTTACCTTGCCTTTTCTAAATCAGAAATGTAAAGACAAGCCAAACGAAGGAAAGAAAGAAAGGGTGGTGAAGTGTGTGTGATCGTGATCGCCACCAAGACATGGGTACCGGGTGGTAAGACGTACCTTGGAAAGAGGGAGAAAGCACTCGCCCAAAAATACAGCGCTGTAGTGGTACACGGTCCTGAATGAACCACCTAATGTATGGAACGGCCACTCGATAGACTGCTCACGGCGCTGAAGAAGGAAGCGGGACACATACGGGTCTGGCAACAGAACGGTTCAAAGACAGCCGCTCACAGGGTCTGAACGGCTCATGAAGGACCGCTCTGATCTGCACACGGACGGAAGAAGACCGTTCAGCTACGCTAGACTCCAAGTTGTAGGACTTGATCTTCCACCCTTTCCGGCCGGCCAGAGGGGATGGGCCTCGTGCTGTGTTGATGCTGACCTGCAAAACAATGTAGAAGACACGAAAATAACACCCAAATTAGCCATAAGATGTGTAGCAACTATAAAGTAGAATGGAATATAAATGCAATGACATGGAAGGGGCGATACCTGGGAGGTTTTTAAACCCCTATAGAGCGTGGAAAAGATAGGAAGGGTGTAGAATGACGTGAAATAATGCAAAAAATGTGGGTGACGAGATGATGACAGGAGCATGCAATGGATGAACCAACGACTAAAAGACTAGACTAAAACAAAAAATGACGACTACTCCCTTGAATCGAAGGTTTGAAAGGATGTAGAAAGCCTCCCTCCCTGGCTACAGCTCACTCATAAATCTGGCAGAGCTTCGCCGTCGACGTTGGATCTCTCTCTTTTTCAAGCTTGGACTAGGGACACTATTTATAGAGCCATAAAAGTCCAATCTCAAAATTGGATTTTCTAGTGGATATTAATCTGAGTTTTCAAAACAAAAATCGTGGATAAAACTCTTATCTCCCACCCAAATCAAACGGCACCTCATTTGGTTGAAAAACTACGGAGAAAATGGTGGAGGAAGGTGGAGGATTAACCACGGGTAGAGAGAGAAAATCTTAAACAATCCACAGGTTTTGAGCATGTACACGGTCGCGCGATAGACTGCCCAGACCATTACACGGTCAAATACTAGACCGTTCAATGCCGTCGGTGATAAATAAATAAAAATGTAAAATTATCCAATTATCCACCGAACTGACCGGCTGTCACGGCATTGGATTCTTGAGGATAAAACGGTCTACTGCTAGACCACTCAGTGATTAGAACGGTCCAATGCTAGGCCGTTTACACATGTCGGTGATAAATCCAAAAAAATAGGATAAATAGATAATTATCTGAAAAACCAACGAGCTTAGGACTCTGGGATCTGGACGGTCTAAAGACTGGCCGTTCAAAGTCTATAAACTGTTGAACGAAGACCGTGCAAATGCTTGTTGGTGAAAATTTAGAAAATCAAATAAATACCCAATAAATAATTAAATGGTTCACGTCAGACCGCATACATCTTGGACGTTTGAAATTGATAAAATGGGATTAATGAGCCCATTTAACCCAAAACCAAGCGAAATCGAGGCCCATTAAGCCCGAATCCGAGAGCAAACCTTGCTAGGGAGGGAGATACCCATAAAAAAAGTTTAAAAGCGTGCCTAAAAATAGCCTAATGAGTAATGGACAACTTGAGGCATCAACAAATGATGGTAAGAGGAATGACTCAACTCATAGGCAAAAACGGGTGTCAACAGCGCGTACTGGGACAATCTTGCAAATTATGCTTCGTACTCCGCCACCGACAAACTCCTTTATTTTAAGGAAGCAAATTCGGTAGCTTTCCTCTCTTGAACTCGGTCGGAGAAGTACTTCTTGAAGTGTTCCACAAACTCTTCTCACAACACATGGTCGTGTGGTAGAGTTGCTTCGACCGACTCCCACCAAGTACGGGCATCCTTTTCTAGCTGAAAGGTAGCGAGTAGGATCTTTTCCTCATCAGCACATTGCATGACTCAGAAAATCCTCTTGATTTCCTTTACCCTGTGTTTGGCCTCATCCGGGTCCGTGGACCCAGCGAACTTGGGAGGGTTCATACTTTTAAAATTTCGATGTAAGTCTCCCGCTCCTCTGTTAGCTCCTCCTTGAGCCACCTATTGCAATGCTTGGGTCAGTCCTTGGACCGTCCTTTGCATCTTGCGCCATTGAGCTCTCTCGACAGCCATTGGGAAAATTAAGTCTGCAATCACAGGTACAAAACTTAAGTATTTGTTCTATTTTCTTGATTTACCCTACTTTAAAGCTTAGCCCATGGCTTTACCCAATCTCACTGGGAAGGTTTAAGACTCTATCTAAAATTCTAGATCATCTAGAACCCATATTAAGGAAAACCTAGGGTTTATGAAACCAAGGCTCTGATACCACAAAGACTGTCACGCCCCGACGTGAAATATCGAGACGCGACGAGTCGTAAACATTCGTGTCGATCAAGAGCATGTATAATAGGGTCCAACCATAATGGGACACAAGAAGAAAAGGATACTTTTATTTCATCGAAATAAAGTTTTACAACATTTATAAGCCTTAAGAGGCATAATACAACTTCCAAGTACATAATTCTAGCAATTGTACTACTCATAAACCTAGGTAACTAAGATAAACTTGATCCCTTGTTTCACTCTTGCCTGTCTCCATGTGTTTGGGGTTCATCGTCGGAACTACCTGTAATGTTAACCGAAAACATAGGGTGAGCGAAATGCTCAGTAGGATTTATATCTCTATACTAGTCAACTTAAAGTAATTAACATTTTTTGATAAAGTTATTATGCTATGCCGAGAAACGTAAATAAAACATGGAACATGAATAGGAGAGAAAATAAAGAATGGAATCGCAAGTAGAAAACATATCAAGAGTAAAGTTCATGTAGAGGACGATCATGTAGAAAGTATTACTATGGAATTGGCAATTTCATGCAAGTATGTACATGTCAAGTATTTCACGTAATTCAAGTACTTCAAGTAATTCACAAACTGTGAAATGTCATAAATCAATCTAGCAAGTCAAACATTTCGGTGCAATGCCACACCATGTCATTCAACTCCTATGGGCATAAGTACTTTCGGGCGCTCTCCCCAGGACTAAATCGGGCCCCATTAATGCCAAGCATTGGGGTTATGGATCATAGATCCCAAGTATATTTAGACATCCATATAATATGTATGGCCAAAGAATTTCAAGGTAAATGTTACTAAATAAAGTACAGATCTAGCAAAATTTATCATTCGAGATATGAATAGTACAAGAATTACAAGTAGTTGAAAGAGAAGTTTGAAAAGGATTTAAGACATCATGTTTAATGACATTAAGTCGATAAAATATTGGATTGTCAGACAAGGCATAATTAGCCCTTGCGAAAAATCTAGTAAAATGGTTTTAGATCAAGTTTTTCACAGTCGGGTGTTTAGCTAGAAGACGGAGGAATTACAGCCAGGTAAGAGGTGGGATAGTGGGAGGCTCCCCTCGCATTCGTGAGGTCCTAATTAAGAAATCACTAATCCACTTAAAGCGTTTACCCGTGGACCACTTTATTTAGACACAATTTTTCCTTGGGAATCTTGCTAATTACACGACTTGTTGAAAATGAGGAACAATTCTAGCGAAAATTCTATCCCATTTTTTGTAGTCGGAGCTTAACTAGAAAACCAAAAAATCACAGCCAGGTAAGAGGTGGGACAGTGGGAGGCTCCCCTCGCATTCACGAGGACCTAATTAAGTAACCACTTATCCACTTAAAGCATTTGCCCGTGGACACCTTTCCTTAGACACCGTTCTTCTTTGGAAATCTAGCGAATTACGTGACTTGTCGAAAACACGGTAACACGATAACATGGAAATCGTTAAACTCGTATTGATCATGATCATGCAACTAAGTCCATGTAAATTTAACAGATAATATCTATTCTATTTAACATGCCAGAAAGATAATATAGTCATGGAGATCAAAGATATCATGAAGGTAACAAGAACTAGGACGGAAATATAAGCTCATGGAATAGAATTATTATCTTCCAAATCCTTAACTTAATCGTGTGTGAATTTGAATGATATGCAACTTAACATGACATATTTAACATGCTAGATGAGATATTGGTTCGATTAGAACCTGAAGACATCACGATTGGGACGGAGATCGCGCATCCGGAACACGGTCTTAGAAAGACACCGTGATACGAGATGGATCTTCCGGCGGTTAAAAATCTCGGTTAGAATCTTATGTCCAATTGTATGGACATCACTCTTAATACTCAATAAAAATTGGGAAAATGATATAGAATCAAAATAGACATGCATCTATATCTAATTCATGCATCAATTTGAGTTTAGCTTGAGAGAATACCTACCTAGTGGAAGATCGAAGAGGAAGAACAACAAGAACGAAGAATACTTCGAACACTCCTCCAAACTTCAAGATTTCCTCCTCTCTACAACCAGCACTTCCCTAATGGATTTGTGCTTTGAGTAGGGAAGATCCTAGCCCTATTTATAGGCCAAGTCTCATAATTATTTTATTACTAATTTAATTATATCTTCCACCTAATTTCCTATGTCACCCACCCACGTTATTATTACACAAACTTATGTTGGCAATAATTTTCAACATGTGGATGTTGAATTAAATCTCCCTTTATGACATAATCAATTATCTCATTTATTCAATGATGTTTTATTGCTAATTTAACTCTAAGTCAATTTTCACCCACTTTTCCTATTTCACTAACTCATGTTACTATTATACCAACTTATGTTGACATTAATTTCTAACATGTAAATATTGAAATAAATCCCCCTTTATGATATAATATACGACCTCATTTATTCAATTAGGTAAGAAATTACATCACCCACTAATTAGGATTTAATTAAAACTAATAATTTTCTCTTAAATCGGATGCTACATTACTGCTACAGTACCGGCGTCTTCGCCTTCTCAGAATCGTGCCGTGAATCTCGCCGTTCGTGTTAACATATGGGATAGGATTCGCGTTTATATATTCTACACTTTAAAAACAAAGAAAAATATTTATCATTTATTTTATTTTCATCTTTCATTATTTTTTTTCGCATATAAATGCATATATAAAATTTCGAGTTGCTACACCAACACGTCTATATGAGGCAGCGGAAAATCATCCTTGGGACATGCCTTGTTTAGATCCCTGAAATCGATACAAATTCGAACTTTCCCATCCCTCTTGATAGCAGGGACTATATTTGCAACCCACTGAGGATATTAAACGACCCGAATAAATCTGGCCTTATGCAATTTATCGACCTCTTATTTCATCCTCAAGGCCATGTGGGGGTGGAATCTTCTTAATTTTTATTTCACGGGGTTCGCCCCTGGCTTAAGCACAAGCCGATGTTCCACTAAGGCGGGGTCGAGACCCGACATATCCTTATATGACCTTAATCAACCCCTTTTCAACCTTAAGAAGGAGATTAGCAGAAATAATAATGGGCCTGGGATCCTCATTAGTTCCTAGACTAATTTCTTTTGTAGGTTCATCCACTATCGTCGACGGCTCATCAAACGTCTTTAAACCTTGGGCGTACAGATCGGCAGTGTCATCTTCATCGCTGTCCTCATAATCGGCCGAATCCTTTTCATCCACGATTTCATAAACATCTAGACTGTCTCGCTCCACACCCCCTCTTGCTCCTCATCTTCTTCTAGGACAATCGATGTTTCAACAAACTCCGAACATTTGTGGAGGGCATGACAATGCTGAGCCAAGTCCTGGAGGATCCTATAAGGAACAGACTTGGAATGACGCGTCACTGGGCATGCCTCAGGCATGGAGGAAGGGTTGGAGACATTAAAACAAGACCCTACTTCGATAGACCCTACTTCTCTAGCAGACTCGACACACCCTAATCCTAGCCTAGGAGACACGGGACCAAGGAGACCTAATGGAAGGGAATCAGGGACCTCGTGCCCCTGGGAGGAGGATGTATCAAGCAAAGCATAATCTTCGACTGAAATCTCCGTTTCAAAATTTGCATTTATTTTTTGGAGATTAGTGGAGATGACACAACAAGAGGAAGGAGAGGGGGGAGAAGGAAGTGCAAGAGGATAGATGGAAGGACAGAAGATATCTAAGAGAGGATCGGAGGAGGAGAATAAAAGATTTGAAAAATCAATTGGTGGGTAGCGCCGACAATCACAGGTCTTAACAACTAGGAAATCTCTTGGAATTTCAAGTAACAAGGGATCAATCAAAATGGGAGGTGAATGGGGTATAAAGTCCAGCTTTTGAAAAAATGATATCAGACGGGAATGAGACCAAGTGAAGGCGATGGATGAGCTCCCCTCTTCCTGCGGACAGTGAGCTGACTTTCTGCATGAATTCTTCACAATTCGCACCTCCGGATGGCTTGGACAATTTTCTTCATGAAACATTCTTGAAAAGGCTTTAGAAAAATCTTCCATGTCATCCACAGGCCCTCTGGGTAATAATGGTGGGCCAGAAACTGTGCATGTAGTATCTTCTTTGTCATCGTGACTTGGTGGGGCCTTTAAGGTGCCAGGTTGTAACGGGCCCCTCATGAAATGTTAATAGTAATTCCCAGTCAGTGGCAGAAAGTCTTTGAGAATAGACAATGGCGACTCTTGGTAGTCCAAGCCCCTCCGGTTCACTTTCTTGCACCTCGGGACCGGCTTTGTGCGCCCCTGCAACTGCGCGTCGAGACCCTTTCCCGGATGGTACCCCAGCTTCAATATCATGCTCCAGCCCTTGGGATACCGCATCTTGGGCTTCTCTTTGACGCTTACCTACGTGACGGCCGGCTTGCGTTGTGTGTAGGCCCATGGAAAGTTGAGGTCGAGTATGGAAATGACAGGCCTATTACTAGGCCAGAGTGTCGATAGAATCTTCTGTGAGATAGCCTAAATCGAATGGACCATGGAGATACTTTTAACCTTCACCACCCTTCCTTGGAATAGAAATTTGAGGCATTGGTGGGCGGTAGACGGCACAACATAAGGTTGTCGATCCACGGGCGACCTAGGATGGCCTTGAACATTGGGTCAATATCCAGCACATAAAATTCAACGGGCATTGTCAACGGCCAAAGTTCGGCTTGAACGGTGATCACCCTATGGCACAGCCTCCTTGAGTTATCATAGGCCACAATAGTGGTAGGAGTGGGCCTTAACAGATCTTTTGAAATATTGCAGGCTCGCAGGGTGCTTAGTGGACAGACATTAATAGAGGCCCCGATGTCAACCAAAGCTGCATCAATACTCACCTTATTCAGGGTAATGGAGATGTAGAGCGGCATTTGGCGAGCCTCAGGAGGTGCTAACTCGGTCTCAGAAAAAGTAATAGCCGGCCCTTTAGAAACTGTAGTCAGAGCAGATGGTAAACTATCAACTGCCATGTCCTCATTTACCAGAACCTTTTGGAGAAAGTCCCATAAAGCATCTTGATGGAGCTTGGACCACTTGATTAATTCTAGAACTGAGATCTTCCCGGGCATCTGGTCCAAGTGGTGTAGCAAATCATACTGGGTACCCGGCAATGGATCCACCTCCTCTTGATTAGCAGCCTGCTGTGGAAATTGTGAATTGGGTGTGGATGCACCGGTTATAGGGTAATTTCGATGGAACAAACGCCCGCTCTGAAGGGCAAGGTTCTGGGCTGGCACGGCATCAGATGGGCTCATGGATGGCGGCTTAATAGGCCCAATGGGTTGAACAAAGGGTGTAAAAATCGGGGTTGTGAGTGAAATAGGGGTGACAAAGGCAGGAGCGGGCTTGACGGGCCCTGCCGGGAGAATGATGGGTGAAGGGTTAGGCGAAGGGGTAATAATGGTGGGCGTGACAGGTGTTGGTGCAATAACTAGTGAAACGATGGGGAATGCGGGAGGTAGAATGAGAGGTTTCAAAGGGACAGCGGGCGTGGTGGATATTGCGGTGGTGGGTTGAAGGGTTGGCCAAAGAATAACAGAGGCTGGAGGTGATAATGAAGAAGAGAGGGTGTTACGGTAGGTGTGGTGGAGGTCCATGACCCTTTGGACGGATGACTCATCATCATAAGACCATCCGGCATTGGGGGCCGAGCGATGAACAATGTTCACTTGGGCCGGTGCCGGCGGCTAAGGTTGCGGACCGGTCGGATGGTTCATCATTAGATTTTGTTGGACCCCTAGATCCTGCGCGGGCTACTGCTGCTGAGGTGGCTGTTGTGGCTACTGCGGTTGCTGTCTTGGCGCCTGCCTTCTCTTTTCTTTGATCTTGGTGATGACTTTGTGCATTTCGGCCCAATCGATATGCTGCCCTTCGTGCAAATCATAGATAAAATCCCTGAACTAGAAACAAGTCTCTATTGTGTGCCCGAGTTGGTGATGGAATGTGCAGTATCCAGACTGGTCAACAGCCGGGTTCCAATTAGGCCGTTCCGGAGGAAGCTGTAAAGCGCCAATGGACATGAGGGTTGAGAAAATGTCCGGGAGGGTTTCAGGTAAAGGAGGATATTGAGCCCTCTTCAGACCTGGGCGTTTAGGTGAATAGCCGTTGGGGGGTGGAACATTATGGTATTGTGGTGGTTGTTGTGGCTGTTGGTGGATGGGAAAAGACGGTTGGACGGTTTACTGTGTGGTGGGCTGAGGATTGCGGGGAGGTTGTTAGAAGCTAGGTGGAGCGGATTAGTTAGAGAACGGGAAGCTAATGGCTTGCACTTGTTCATTAACTTGGACTCCTTCGGTAACCGGCCCCTGAGGCTTTGTATTATATTTGGGCTTTTGGGCTTCGAACATGGCGTGGATGGGAGAGTCCTTGAACTGGGTTTGGATGAACCTGGCCCGGCTATATAGTTGGTGCATGTTGGCAATATCGTTCATGGCTAAAATGTTGAGGAAGGTAGGAGTGGCGTTGGAAATGAGCAGCCTAACTTTCTCTTCCTCCGAAATGTGACAGGGAACGTAGGCAGCCATCTGCCTCCACCTGTCAGCATAGGTAGCAAAATCTTCATCGGCCTTCATCTTCTCAGCCACGAGGTCGGTGAAAGAATACTCCTGGGCAACCCGGTCTTGGAATCTTTGAATGAACTTTTCTTTGACTATCTTGTAGCTTTCGACATCTTCTAATGGAAGAGCATAGAACCACTCAAGTGCGACCCCATCCAACGAGCGATGGAATAGATATGCCATAAAGCAGTCATCATATTGGTATCGGGCCGACTCGTACATGAAATCTCTCACATGGATGTAGGGATTACCATTCCCATCACACTTGTAGTATGTGGGGATCTTGAATTAATGAGGGAACCGAATGTTGTGAAAGCTGGGGACCGGAACATCGGCCAAGGATTGTGGGCTGACCCGCTTTTGAAGAAAGTCAAGTTGTTGCTGCATGGTAGCCAACTTTTCGAGAAGCTCTTGCTCTCGGGATGGAGGAGGTGGAACAAAAGGAACGGGCCCAATGCCAGGAGACAACAGGTAGACAGATGGAGGGTGAGACCCATAAGAAGGATATTGGGCCGAAGAATGGCCCACATTGGAGTAGGGGAGATGGGCTGCCCCTGGCTGAGGGTGAGAGAAATCGACTGGGCCCACAAGGGCTTGAGGCACTGAAGAGGTGGACTTATAAAGGTCGGCCTGAGGAGAAGGAGGAAGGGGAGCCTTCCCTTTGTCAAGAGGCACGTGGGCCGAACCCACTGACTAGCCTGCTTCAAGATTAGAAAATCGATGAACCTTGGGCTGAACAGGAGTGAGATCTATCGCGGGCGGCGTTGTCGTGGGCCCATTAGCCGGAGGTTGGTGGGCAGATGCGGAAGACATGCCCTGAGGAATAGTTGGTGAAGGGATACCGGGCCCCTACAAGGTCCGATAGAGAGCCTAGAGCTAGGCCGGAACTAGCTGGGCCATCATGCATAGGACCTGGTCTGCAGAATTCTCAAAGGGAGGGTTAGATGAGGAGGGGTGACCGTCCTGAATAGCAGCAGAAGGCGGAGGAGGGGCGAACCCTTCTCCAGTCGTGAAAATAATGACCCTAGCAGTGTCCTCCAGGAGTCCCTGAGGAAGAGAATCCTCGTGGGAGTGGGAGAAATCGAAGGACGACATGGCGGAGTTGAACAAGGGATTGTTGTAGGAGGTAAGAAAAGAAGAACTCCTAGGGGATGATCCTACAATCTTGAAGCAACTCCACATGCAACGATGCACCTAAGTAGAGAACCCAACAAACAACCAAGATGCAATGACTAAGATGGATCAAAGCAACCAACCAAAAAACATAAACGAGCAAAACCAAGTTGAAATGATGCACAAAATCTTTTACTTGTTTCCCCTTTTAAGAACTTTAATGATTTTTATTAAGCAAATGTTCTCTCCAATAAAATGGGATTCCTAACAGGGAATGGATCGTGGGAACTCGGTTAACTCTATTGTAGACACGCTAAATTTGACATTAGCAATAATGAATCTCATGTTACCATGTAATTCCCCAAGTGGATTCCATCTTAGGGTTGAATAGGATGAATATTTCTATTTTCTGGATGATTTGTTGGAATGGCGCCCTTTGTGGCGAACGCTATTTGTTATTGGCGCCTTCACATACGAACGCTCATTCTTGGGACATTTATCTATTTATGGACAATCTTTAATAAATAGCGGCTTTCGAGACAGGCGCTAATTATTTTTAAGTTGGAAAATTGCTATATTTTGATTAAAAAATTAGCGATCTACGTGAGTGACGCTATTTAATTAAACGCCTGCTATGGTGGATGCCATTTGTTTTGGAAAGTTTGATATTACTAAATTTTCCCCAAGAATTTGCGTTCTCCTATGTGGACGCTAATCCAATTAGCGCCCACTTATAAGGGCGCCATTTCTCATTCCATTTCTCTCGACCGAGGATTTCCTTCCCCGGATTGGCTACTGCCTTCTTTGATCGATTGCCATTCTCTGACATTCCTTGCATCTTTCTATTTTTCCCTAAGAGGAAACTCCTACCATTTCTCATTCTGTCCTTTTGTTTCAGAAGGAAACGTTGCCTTGGCGTCATTTTCATTCCCTATAAATGCCATCTCCTTTTGAGCGCTCGCGAGAGGGAGACAAGAGAGAAAGAAGTGAGTAGGGGAAAAAGGGGAGAGGAATATACGGAGATACGAGAGGATAAATTAGAGAAATAGTAGAAGGAGAGCTGACAACCCACGTTGGTTGTGATTTCCTCCACTTCTCCTTGCTGGAAGCTTTCTTCCCCTCTCTCTGCAGCACAGTCCGGTGGAGGGAGATCACCCTCATTTCTCTCCTCTGTCACTCACTTTGAGATTTTAATCTTTGCATGGTCACATCATTTTTATCATCCATAATCATCACTGCACATTACATCTGGTCACGTTAGATCACCTAGGCTTCACTTTTTCATTGCATGCATTCCCCATCCCTTAACATTTAGGGGGTTTAAAAACCACCACCCAGGTGTGATCCGGCCCATGATTGCGCGTTTTTATTTCTTGTTTGAACATATACTATAGTGTTCACTCAACTAATCCGGTGTTCCGTTTACTTGTTCTCTCTTTGCATTCTGGGTAATCAAAGTGGAAGGAGCCCTCTTGGTCGGCCGGCCGGTTCGAGAGGAAGTCAAGGACCCACGTTTCTCCCATTCATAGGTACCATGATCTTTGTTTTTTATTTTCTTGTTCTTATTTATTTGGGGAGCCTCCCTCCTCTGGGGATCACGATCCATTAGAGCACCACGTGCTCCCTTTCCTCTTCGAGCACCACGTGCTCATCTTAGTCACATCTTTAGTGTTACACTTAACACACACACTTTTTTTCATTAACCCAATCGTCTCCAAGTGACGGCGTTCACAGATTGGCGATCACGGTGGGACACTTGGTGTTCCTTATTTTGAATACCCTCCCATTAGAACCCACGTGTGCCGCTCCTCATTTGCCCCACGTGGCAGTTTTTATAATTCTGTTTGTGCACCACGTGCATCTCATCTTGGTTATCAGATCTATGGAAATTTTCACTTGATTGATTGTCTGGTTAATTGACGTTCCGCATTGAGGACACTCATTCATTTCAGCGTCTCCTTCAGTATGCGCTATTTCATTTATCATTCATCAGTATTAAGAATTTGTGTTATTTGCGTCTTCTTAGGAGGGCGTTAATTCTTTTGATATTATGATATTTTCCGTTAACTATTGAATGAGCGCCTGTCGGGACAAGCGCTATTTTATTTGGCGTTCCTCCCCTTGGACGGCATTTCCCTGTTCATCCGTCACTCACTGTGGCACCTCCAGTTCACTATCTGGTCACTTTTGATACTCGTGATTGGCTGTTGGGATCTTGTCTGCTTTTCCTGCTCTCCCTTTTATTATTATGTCTGACATCTGTTGGTGCTTCATCACTGTTTACTGTTATCATCTTATCGCATTGATGTTTGTTGATTTGAGCTGTTGAGGCCCTTGCTACGGCCGTTACCATTGTCTTACTGTTACTTCCATCATATTTACTACCATTGACTTACTGTTGCTTGATTATCGCCATATTAGCACTGCTGATTGTGACCCATTGTGCTATACTGTTGCATTGTTGCATACGGCCGAGGGACCTCCTCCCTCCACCTTTTTAGGATCCACACCCTTCTTGGACTTATGGGCGCCCTCCATTGAGTATTCCGTCTCTTTGGACTGGCACCTATTTGTGTAAGACCTCCGTAAGCCCTCGCACCCGTGGATTCCCTCACGAAAGCTAGGCAGGTTGTACCTTGGAGCACCCCGATGATTAGTTGCCCTGTTTACGGTTGTGAGAGTGGAATTTAGATTCCCGGTGGAAAACTCAAATTGGAACATAGCTCTTCATAGTGTGAAACCCCATACACAATTGAAAATATCTTTAATTGGACAAAACCTTTAAAAGTTGGACGATTAATGCATCACAACCTCTTTGCTGCATGATTTAGATCTAAACGTTTGGTTGTGTCGATTTTGGGTGTTCATATTGTTTGGTTTTTTTTATTGTGGTCTTTGACAAATTCTTTAAATTAAAACCTCTTTCCCGTAGTCATTTTAGATATGATGCACAGGTCAGGTAGAACCCTAGAGATGGCCAGCTTGGAGCAGTTCAAGATGAGGAGGCCAGTCAGTATGAGCAGACCATGGACCTCTCCCAGCAGCAGTACCAGGCCGAGGGGAGTTATGTCCCTACTTATTATCCACCCTCTCCCCGTCAGCAGGTCCAGTACCAAGCGGACCATGCTCACACCCACTATTTCACTCCCCAACCTCAGAACCCTCAAGTCTATGTGGTCGACACCAACAAGGTGGGAGACCCTTCTTCGTCCCAAGTCCAACCCCAATCTACTTCTAGGGGAGCCGCATCCTCTCTTAATGTCAATGATTTGATTAATGCTCTCTTACAACTGGATGAGGCACAACGCCAAAAGATCCAGGCTACATTGAAGGAAAAGTTTGTCCCTTCTTCCTCCTCGAACCCCCTTCAGGCCGCAGGTGGCCACCAAGTCAATTCTCCAAAGGACCAGGCGGTCCATCAAGCAAACTAGGCTATCATTTTCTTCCCGTCCTGCAACTCCCACCCCTGTACCGGCAGCTTATTCTTTTGGAAAACCCCAAAATCCACCAGCTTAGTCATTTCTGAGAAAGCCTTTGCCAAATCAGTTCACCTCCAATCCGGCCGCAGTCGAGTCCAACACGGACGTCTTGCTGAAGAATATAGCAAATATGGAAGAACAGATTAAGAAGATGTCCATTCCTAAAGATGCTCCGAAAATTACTGTTCCAACCTTGCCAATATTTCATTTGCCACCGTCAGAAATGCCGACCTTCTGCCGATACAATGGAACGGGGAACCCATTCATTCATTTAAAGGACTTTTTATATGAAACTTCCTTCTGGCAAAACAATAAAGCATCATTGGCCTATTTGTTCAGGAGATCTTTGGATGGCCCGGCTCTTGAATGCTTCTATTCTTTGGAGCCAACCGAGGCCGGCGATTTTGACATTGTCAAGAGAAGATTTTTGCAGAAGTACAGGGACCGTGTGGGCCCTTCTTTGTCTGTTACTGATCTGGTTGTTGAGAAGATGAAGCCGGAAGAAGATTTTGTTCAATTTGATGATAGATGGAGGTCGATGGCTGAGAAGTTGAGGGACACGCTCTCGGAGACGGAACAGGTTAAGATGATAGTCTCAAATGCTACTCCTCAGTTCCGTCACATTCTGGTAATGAACAAGTTAAACACAATGAAGGAATTATATGAGGGGGTGAGATATATTCAAACACATCAGATGAAAGACTCGCCTATTCTCTCTATGTTTGACCAGAAGCCGAGAGCGCCCCGGAAGGGCAATTTGGTGAATAGCGGAGGTCCCACTACTGAGGGTGTCATTGTAAATGAGCAGGTCAGTGCGGTCGGCCATCCCATGCAACCCCACAACCTCACAAACCAAAGGCCACCACAACAGTTCCAACAACCCCCTTTTGCTAACCCAGCACCGCACCAACAGCCCTTCTGGCCCCAACCTCCTCCGCAAAACCCGAATCCTCTGGCTCCCCAGCAATACCATAATGTGCCCCCACCAGCCAATTATGACCCGCAACAACCTAGAAGACTGGTAGGCCCGAAAAGAGCCCAGTATCCTCCCTTGCCCGAAAGCCTCCCTGACATTTTCAACGCCCTCATGGCCGCCAACCTGCTCGTTCTACCAAGAGAAAGGGCGACTTGGGCGCCGAATGCCGACACCTCTCGGTATTGTGTCTATCACCGACAGCCGGGGCATAACATAGATTATTACTTCCAGTTTAAAGATTACATTTATGACTTGAATGATCAAGGAGGCATCGACTGGGATGAAATGAGGAAAGCCGTCAGTGCCATGAAGGCAAGGAGGCCACCACGTCAGTAGCAACCAGCTCAGCAAGGTCAGCAACAGCCGGTACAGCAGGTTCCGTAGCAGCAGGCGCAAGCAGCACAGCCGGAGATGGGCATCGTCCAGAACCCAATGCCGGAGCACCAGAACCAACAGGTCAACCCTGTCACCACTTTCCATGAAGTGGAGAGAGGTCAGGGTTGGTACCTAGAGAGCACCTCCGTCTCCTCTATTAATCACCAAGATTCCAATTGTAGTGTCCCAAAATTTATATAAATAATTTCTATAGAATTTTCCTTGAATTTATTAAGAAATTATAAAGGCCAAAATAGATTAATAAATGAATTGAAGCCCAATAGGTTTAAGGACCAAGCCCATTAAGTTCGACCCATATTCTAGAAAGTTATTTAGCCTATTCACGGATTTTAAGGATAAATACCATTTTTATAAATAATTATATGAATAAAAAAACAAAAGAGTTGAATTTTATTGAATTCTGCACACATGGGATGTAGCGGTCTATCGTGCGACCGCCACAGTCAGGTAACGCACCTACCTTCGACCGTTACGCTCTGTAAGTTCCGTGAAGTGAAGAACAAGCAAAAAGATTAGATTTTTACTAGTCTATCACTTTGGGATCGAGATGGGAGGACTAGTAAATGTGTTAAGGACTCTCAGAAGTCGATCTAAGCTTTAATAAGGACTCTAGAATTGATCTAATCCTCAAACCCTAGTCAAAACCCTATAAATAGACCCTAGTTTTGACCTGCGCCACCCCTACATTGGCTTGCGTGCAATCATGGTAAGGAGTCATAATTTTAGGTAAGTTCTTTAGACGTTTTCGTTTATAATACTTTAGACTAATAGCTCTCAAAATTTCATGCTTGGAGATCAAGTACACCAGGAGTTAGAAGCTTCCAAAGTTGCTGGTTCGACCATAGCAACCCGGGAATCTGAGCAAAGGTCCACTGAAGATCAGGGAATTAGATCATCAAACCGAGGTATTTAGGGTTTGATCTTTAGAACTTTGTGCACCCCTTAGTTTCATCTTCTTACCCTCAAAATTTCACGTCCTTAGGTCAAGAGGTTGAGGAGTTAGAGCGACGAGAAGTTGCTGAGAAACCACAGGAAGAGAAGAACTAGGGCGTGACTTGCAGTCCCAAATTCGAAGTTTAAAGCCCAGAAAAGAGGTAGGTCATCTCATGAATGGCAAGAACATCATGTTAGGGATAAAAGCCCTCTGATTTTGATTGATTTCATGCATTCTAGACCATGAATTCATGTTTTAGTTTAACCTACGCATACATACATGTCTTCAGCCTTAATCAAAGATAAAATATATTATCTTGTTCAATTCACTGCAACCTATGCATCTAGATAGCCTCTATATTTCATTTCTCATGACTGGAATATTCTAAGTATTTTGATTTCCAGCCATGACATATTTTCAGTCATTTACCTTCTATATCCTGTCAGCAGAAGCTCTGACGGATTAAGGTAAGACCGTCACATGATTGTAACGGCCTTACAATCAGCCGTTACACCCTCTGTTATGTTTAAATTTCTCTGTTGTCTCTGACGGACCAAAGTCAGTGCGTCACAATACTATAACGGTCCCACGATAAACCGTCACAGATGTATAACGCGTCTGTCTTAGACCGTCAGAGTGATGTTTTCTGTCAACCCAAGATAGGACTAAGGACAGTCAAACTTACTTATAAATAAGCCTAGTTATCTATGTTTTGACTTGTTTTCATGACCCTGAGTTTATTAATTGATTCTTGATAGGAAATTGCATGATTAAAGCATCTTGAGTTATTTTAAGATTGTGCTAATTTCATTACCTAAACTCTATAGTTTTGAATTTAAACTATGATTTTCAGTATTGTATTGATGAAGCTTTATCATGGTTCCACATAGTTACACATTGTTTTCTCTTTTATAGAGTCATTTCTTTAAGTACATGGCATATATTCCGATATATGACCATTAGTTCACACTTTGCACTATAGGGACATATTCTTGAACTTGAGGACCTCTCTATTGGATATTCCTTCCAATGGACTAGGAAATCTGATTTCAAGGCCTCCGTAATTCTCCGTGAGCCTGGGATTCTCACTATGACGTCGAGTTGGTTGTACCATAAAAGCCCAATTGTTAGAAAGCACTATCAAAGTTTCTGGTTCTAGATATGTAACGGATCCATATTAGACCGTCATGCTCATATAACGGCCTAATATATGACCGTCACATTTACTGAGTCCATTTTATTTATTTCTGGATTCAGCCATTCTAACGGATCAATGATAGACCATCACGATCATGTAACGGCCATTGATTGACCGTCACAGTTCTTGAGTGTTTTAAACCGAGGTTTGATCCAAGGGTTGATATTCCAAAGTTCCTAGGTAGACTATTGATGGTCTAGGACTTATCATATTGTTCAAGATACTTAATTTAATTTATGAAAAAGTAAGGAATGTACCGTTATGCTGCCGAATTATTTTCATAAGCATAACCTTGTTTTAAGTCATTCTTGACCTCGCATTTCTTAATTGAAGTGTTCATTCATTGAACTATTGTTATCATGAACTTATTTAAACTTGCTATATTATTGGCCATACTTTATTGCTTGAAACGTAGAAGTAGCTTGATTTATACTTGAAGATGCGATCGAGCACTGATTGTGTTCAAGGGCTCTATGCTAGTCCCCTCGGCTGATTGTCGGAAACATACTATTATAAACCATGGGGTATCATGCTACTGGCGTCGCATTACGTTGGGAGTACTTTCTCTATAAATAAGTGAAGATCCACGGGCATCATGAAAATACTTATATATGACTTTCTTGCTTGTTACATGATATTCCACAGAAATTCACCAAATACTTGCTCATAAGCAAAATATGTTTGGGTGATGACTATATGGTATTACTAGTACATTCTCGTTACATTCTTGTTCATGAAAGGCTATATCATGTTCTTGTTACATTCTTGATAGTTCATACTTGCTCATTCTATCTTACATGATCATCGTGTTACTTTGGTTTAATCGCATGATTGATCGCATTCGCATGATTTTACCTTATTTCTTTAGAGCTAAAATACTAATTACTTAGATATTGCTAATCATGTTGATGCGAAGATAATTACTGGGCAAGTGTGCTCATTACCTATTTCTAATCTTTTCAGGAGATGGAAGTGAGTCGGGATCGGATTCGGAACGTTCAAATAGCGGGTCCGAGAGTGAATGAAGAATGAGTGAAGACTTAGGAAGTCTACATTGTTTAGATTGAGTCTATGTAATTTTCTTATTTCTTGAGTCTAGTATGATGAAGAAAGTTGAAACAGTGATTGTATTTGAACATTTGATTTGATTATTAATGAAATAAGTTGAAGATTACGTAAATATTGTGCAATTACATTTATGTGTGTGATTATCTTGCGCTCTGATCGTTCTTGCTTACAAGAGGCTTACCATGCCGACTGTTCACGTTTGTCACGCCCCGAACCGATAGCAGCGGGAAGCGATGCTCGGAACGTGGCAATTAACAGTCATGATAACAAGAGCGGAAGTAAAACCACGATTAAACACAAGTAGGCCACAGACACACATTGGAAATACGAGCTCTTATTAATATTAAAAATATCACTTAACAATATTAGATTCAAATTAAAGGAGGAAATAACAAGGGAGAAGAAAAAGAAATAACCAAACTCACGACACTAGCTAGACTCAAGAAGGTAAAAAGACAGACTCCGATCTCTAGGTTCCAGGTTCACTCGATCACATCGATCCGATTCCAATTTGCAACGTGCCGTTTATCGCATTACCTGAAATGGATTGGAAGTAGGGGTGAGCAAGAAGCTCAGTAGGAATTATACTCTATCGTCAGGCATAGTTTAAATGATTAACCAATTAATGAATATGCATGATTAACGCGAGAAAATAAGCAGAACTAAATAATCACTAAGATAGAAAGAGTAACGATAATTAAATGGAAGAAATAGTTACATGTCGAGATATCAAGCAAGATTAACAAGATTTTCTAGTGAATGGCCATTTACAAGTCAATTTCGAGTCATGTCAAGCAAGCAAGCAAGTACTTCACGCTTTAAGCATGAATAATAAGTTTCACGAGAATGTGGAATGTCGTAAACACAACACGCTAGATAGTACCGGTGCCAAATGCCACACCTAGTCATTCACCTCCCCAGGGGATCAAGTACTTTTCGGGTGCTCCTCCCAGGACCAGACTCGGCCCTTCATTTGTTTGCCTTGGCAATGATTTTTATTTGGATCACAGATCCCACGAATCTAGACATCCACAATATTTAATGGGCAAGAGTTCCAAGGTCAAGTTCATGTAGTCAAGGTAAAGGACGTAAGAATAATGATTCTTAAGAGTCCAAACAATAAGCTCATTGATGATCAATAGACCTAACAATAGGTCAAGCCACGAAATACCATAGCCTAGATAGGCTAGAGTAGCTCACATAATTTGAAATCATGAAATAATCACTTTCCTGAAAATTGTAATATACATGGTCAGTAATGGGCCGCTCAATAGTTATACGGTCCATTAAGGGCCGTCTGTCATATGTATGGGCCATACGGGGCCGTATTAAAAGTATGCGGTCCAAGAGAATCCGCATACGGTTTGAACGGTCATAATCCAGCCGCACCACCCGGGCTTGGCTAGAAGGCTAAGGAATCACCGTATTAAACTCCGGGCTGCCAAAGACAGGGTAAAGCTAAGCCAGGGCCTAGTCTACTGTCTATTGGTAAGTCTAGGGCTTAATGGTTGGGTCGAAGATTGATCAAGATTAATCGACCAACACTTAATGGCATAAGCCAGGTATATGCGGTTATCATTGGGCCGCCTATAAGGATATGCGGTCCACTACTGGCCGCACATGCCTCTCTTAGCCCAATTCGATCCAAGACTTATAACCAGCGGTTCAGTCACGTAAATCGGAGTTTCTGGTGGTTCATTAGGTTCTTAGCAGGGATATACAGAGATCCCAAGACGATGTTAAGTCCGCCGGATAGAGTGTCCGGGGGTAAGTTCAAGGCTAGCACACTAATAGGGCTAATGACTTATTGAAAGTCGGTAAATTGGTCAAACCATTCTACTGGGGTAGAATGGCTGTCATGCAACCTAATATTCATTTTAGTCCTAATTTCCATGTCAATTTATCAAGGATCATGATTTACATTAATTTAATTGCCAAAAAGATGAATCAAGATGATAATGATAATGAACAAGATCATGTGGGAATAAATAGCATGCAATTTACAGAAATTTACTTGCATAATTTACCACTTATCATATGGGTTTCTAATTTACTAATTATCAATTAAGTTACTAATATGAATCATGTAAAGATCACACTAAGTCATTTCTGCTTAGATGTGCGGTCCTTACAGGACCTTACATCTACTGGACTGAAGGGTTGAACGGTTCAGTGAGAGCCGCACATCTAGATATGTGGTCCTCTGGGAGCCGCACATCCATATATATGGTCCTCTGGGAGCCGCACATCCTGTCAGGTTGTGTGGTTCCCTGAGAGCCGCACATCTAGATATGTGGTCCGCTGCGAGCCGCACATCCATATATGTGGTCCTCTGGGAACCGCACATCCTGTCAGGGTTGTGTGGTTCTCTGAGAGCCGCACATCTAGATATGTGGTTAGGTGAGGACCGCCCATCCTAGGATGTGTGGTCCTTTAGGAGCCGTCCATCCAGGATGTGTGGTCCTTCAGGAACCGCCCATCCAGGATGTGTGGTCTATCGTAAGACCGTCCAAGTCTGGTAAAATCCGATCGAACCAACCCTAATCCGCCCTCGGCGAGGTTTTTAGGGTCACAATAAAACACGAAATTCGAAGGGTATACAACATGGAATTTGGAGCTTTTACTACCAATAGAAAGAGCATGAAAAACTCTACGAGATGCATGAATCAATTTCATGTTTACAGCCTGAAATCATAACTTAATCGAAAAAGGAACAAAGTTAACCCTATTTTAACATGGTTCTACTAAACCTCAAAATATTCGCAGGATATTACACAATATTTAGGGCTTCATATACCAAAAGAAAGAGGACTGGATGCTGAACATTTTGATATATTACTTGAGGTTTGAGCCCGATAGAACCTACCTCAATCAGGGAAGAAAGGAAGAAAAAGGAAGAAGACGCGCTAGGTACCCCCCGTCAGAGATCATTGGAATTCGCCCTCGTCCAAGGTTCTCTTCGGCCGAAGCAGCTTCCAAATGAAACTAGGGTTCCTAAGGAGCATTTTTATAGGTCGCACACCTTCTAGGGTGTTCTATGCAGGGAGAATTCGACCATGCAAGTCGAGTCAATGTGAACGCCGCCGTAATTGTTGGCGCGCCAAAACTCCACCGATTGCTACACTTAGGGTTAGGGTTTCGGGAGATTAGCAGACAGGAAATGATCCTCTCATCCTAGCCTTTCATTTGCCACCGATTTGGGCTCATTTGATTGAGTATTGGGCTCGAATTTGGCGTTTCAAGGTAGGGTTAACTAAATGTTTAATTTGGGCTTAAACCACTAATTCGGCCTACTTACAGATTTTATTTGGGTTGGCCACAGAAGTCAAGTTTGTTAAACGTGTTAATCTCTACAAGAATATAATTTTTATGGATTTTTATAAAATATTCGAAATATAACTTATTCTATTTATTAAGGAATTATTCTATTAATTGCTAATTAATTTCTCAAAAAAAAAATCGGGGTATTACATCCTCCCTCACTTTAAGGAATTTGGTCCCCAAATTCATCAGGTATTATCAATTATTTGAATATTTGAACTAAGATGATCTTATTTTTCAAAATAACATGTTAATCATACAACTAATGATGAAAGAATTTAGCTATAGCTAGGGATAAAAGAGAACAATACCATATATAATTCTTCATTCGATAGAAGTTGGTTCCGATTCTTCTTATATTTTTGCTTGTGGAAGTAACTTAGGACAGCTAGCCATTTTATGATCCTGATTTTCGCAACGCAGACATGCTCCGCTCATTCGCCAGCACTCCTTTACGAGATGACCAAGTTTGTGACAGTACAAACATTTCATTTGCGTAGTATTGCTCTTCTTCTTCTTATTACTTCGGGTTTCTTTACGACAGACTCGCCAGCCTCTAGCGGAACCGAATCCTAGCTTACCCATGGAACCACTCGCTTTCATTTTAAGAATGGCTTAGAGAGCTACAAAATAATTATATGGTTAACTTTTTCATTACCCTTACGCGTAACACAACGCAATCTTGTATATATTTTATTACTTAACCCAAGATACTACCCAATCTCACCAGGTGACAAGGGATGACATGGGTCTTAAGACTTAGGGTAACCTATACTCTTGGACAAAATCCAAGGACTCAGACAACCTGGCTCTGATACCACCTCTGTCACGTCCCGAACCGATAGCAGCGGGAAGCGATGCTCGGAACGTGGCAGTTAACAGTCATGATAACAAGAGCGGAAGTAAAACCACGATTAAACACAAGTAGGCCACAGACACACATTGAAAATCGAGCTCTTATTAATATTAAAAATATCACTTAACAATATTAGATTCAAATTAAATGAGGAAATAACAAGGTAGAAGAAAAAGAAATAACCAGATTCACGACACTAGCTAGACTAAAGAAGGTAAAAAGACAGACTTCGATCTCTAGGTTCCTGACGCGGGACGACTACGAGACTCGGCTAGACAGACGACGCGACCAGCAACACACTAAGACGTGGCACCGAACGAGCTCCAGAAGAGGTGAACTAGCCCCAAACAAGAAGCACTACTCACAGTCGGCCCCATCGAGGGAAACGTGACGATCGTGCACGGTTGAGAAACCGGCTTTGAGACTGGGGTAGTCAACTCACTCTCGTGTTCGGAATGAGTCACGGGACGGGTTCTCATTCTCACACTCACAGCGGTGACAAAAATATAACTAGTTAGGAAAGTAAATACACACATGCAGCGGCAGTGGAACAGTCTTCGCCACGTCGTGAGCGTGGAGGTACACCCGCCGCCCAATAGTTTAGTTTGCGTCCCGGCTGTGAACCGTCACTCCCGGTACAAACTAACTTAATTACAGCAGTAAAAGGACTAAGGCCCACTCCACGCAGGGAGGTAAAAGGCCACAACAGCGATCCGGGAGCGCCGTTTCAGGGGTTGGCGGGCTGCAATTTGGGGTTTCCGGACAGCGCGGTGGTGGCGCTCAACGTGGGGCCCACAAGGCTCCAAGTGGGCCCGGCTACTGGGCAGCGGCTTCCTGGCGTCTTCTGGTGGTGGCGATCGGAGGGGTCACTGCTGGGGTGCCCCGGGTCGGTCCCCGGGAGCGGTGGTCGCCGACGGTGGCCCGGGGGATTTATTGGGAATTAGTCCCCCAAGGCTATCTCGCAGCCCCTTTCTGGCCAGACCGGCGCGCCTCCACGAAAACGGCCGCCAAGAGCAGATCGGAGATCGGATCGAAGCGTGGTTAGCGCCGATGGAAAGAAGACTCAGAGCTCTTCAACATATATGAAAATCAACCCCATCCAACGGTCGGATTAAAAATAAAAATGACTGTTTAACCGCTCATTTTTTTGGTTCGGACAGACCGATCTCAGGGACAGAAGCAAAGCCTCCTGTTCTTGAGCTTTGGCCGGGGATCAAACGACGGATATAGGACCTGGGATTTTTATGGTGGGTAGAGGGGAGGGTTAGGAAAACGTACATAGGTCTTTTGCTTGATTTGGACTCCATTTGATGGGTGGGAAAAATCAAATGCCAGCATCTACCCCACGGGCTAAACCTAGGGCAGACAGACAGGGGTCTGAATAGCAAGCTTGGAAAGGGGGCAAACGGGCTCTGATCTTCATGAAATTTTAACTGGAACTAGGGGAGACATGGGGAGACCTACCCTTCAAAAATAAGCTCGATCCAACGGTTGGATCAAGAGAGCTCACTTCGTCTTCAAGCTTCTAGTTTGCAGGTCGCAGCCCAGGGCAGCAGCTAGGAGGAGGGGCTGTGGCGGCCTGCTGGTAGCTCCGGTGGCAGCGGCGGCAGCGATGGACGATCCCAGCAGATAGTAGAAGAGAAAAATAAGGGATTTGGGGGGAGATATCAGATCTAAGACTCAGATCTAGAGGGGTTAGAAGAAGAATTGGTGAAGAACACCAAGAACAAGAGAAGAGAGAGGGGGGTGTGCACACCAAGCATAATTCTCTTGAATTTTTCATTAGTTCCACACAAAATACAACAAGAGACTATAAATATGAAAACCCTAGATCTAGACCAAAAGACAAGGGGGACAAGCATGGGAGACAAGGGGGACAAACATGGGGGACAAGGGGGACAAGCATGGGGGACAAGGAGGGGAATCTTGAATTTCCTCTACCTTTGTCTCCTTGGTCCAATCCAATGGTCCAAGTCCAAGGTGGACTATGGGCCAGCCCTCATGGTCCCTAGCAGCCACGTGGCCCAATGGGAGAGAGGGTGGGGTCCCTCCGGGCCCAAGTGGTTACTTTACAAACAAACCCACTAACTTAGCCTAATTAAACACACCAAATGTAAAAGTACAAATACAAATACAATACTCTCAAAATAAATATAAAAATGTCAAGACTCTGCTGGAAGCTCCATGCTGTCACCCAACCATAACGATGTCGATGTCGATCGAGTCGTGCTGCGGGTCCGGTACCGACGGCTCACCGAGTCGGGCCGTACTCGTGCTCTGGTGTCCTCACCAGTTCCAGGTTCACTCGATCACATCGATCAGATTCCCATTTGCAACGTTCCGTTTACCGCATTACCTGAAATAGATTGGAAGTAGGGGTGAGCAAGAAGCTCAGTAGGAATTATACTCTATCGTCAGGCATAGTTTAAATGATTAACCAATTAATGAATATACATGATTAACGCGAGAAAATAAGCAGAACTAAATAATCACTAAGATAGAAAGAGTAACGATAATTAAATGGAAGAAATAGTTGCATGTCGAGATATCAAGCAAGATTAACAAGATTTTCTAGTGAATGGCCATTTACAAGTCAATTTCGAGTCATGTCAAGCAAGCAAGCAAGTACTTCACGCTTTAAGCATGAATAATAAGTTTCACGAGAATGTGGAATGTCGTAAACTCAACACGCTTGGAGAGGGGGATTTCTGTAGCCCACCCAAAAGAGCAGCCAAACAAGACTCAACAGGGTCCAACGAGGCAAGCTCACCCGAGTGATAGCCCACGGGGCCCACTCAGGGAAGAAAAGCCCAATAAACAGACACTCGAGGAACCAACCCTCCCCTGCGGCCCCTAGGCTCGGAGGGCCCGAGTGATGGTCAGGTCACAAGGAAGGTCTGGCCTAGGCTGTTTTTCCGCTCGGGAGAGACAGGCGCCAGCCGACCTATCTGACCCCCCCTTTTTGACCGAGCTATCCTCCTCGCCCGGACAGGGCTGGCATTTCAGGAGCTCGGACTGGACGCTAGCCATTCGCACTGCCTTTAAGAGTCCCCAACGGGCAGGGGATTCAACCAGCCACCGGGTTTCAAGGCAATAACGCCCCCACGATAAAGGCCATGAAAGCCCACGTTGAGGACGCAACTCCCGCCGGAGACCCCCCAGCTTGCAGGACTCCTGAAGGCGACGCACTATTTAAACCAGGGATGCCCTCCGGTGGAAGGTAAGAGAAAAAGGAAGGTAAAACTCCTGAGCAATCCGCTTCACCCCCCCCCCTTTGGTGGAGAGGAGTCTCGCGCACCAGCTTTCCTCCTCCCTTCATTGCTTCCACCACAGCTCTACTGACTTAGCCATCGGAGGGTTTCGCCCCAGGGAAATCCCCTGGGCCCTCTGACGCGTTTCCCTGTCTTACAGTTCATCTCCTGGTGATCCACGGCCCGCTCAGGATGCAGCGCGAGATTTCGCCTCTTCATCTGGCGCCGTCTGTGGGAACCGCACGAAGAGCCAAGATGGTGAGAAGAAGCTCAGGGAGGAGATCCGCCATCGAGAAGGGTAAGGCCGTGGTGACGGCGGGAGAAGACCCCTCTAGGGCCTCACAGAGCCCTTCCTCCAACACCAGCGTCCCCACCAACGGGCCGCCGCCCCTTCCGACGGCAGCAGGGGTAGCCCCCAACGGCGGCGTCGAGATCTTCCAGGCCCTCAGTAAGAAGCTTGACGTTCTCGTGGAGCTCATGAGGGCCCAGGCGGCGAGGGATGCCAGGTCTCGCGCCCCGTCCGGGAGCCCCCCCCCCCGTCGAAGTGCGTCCCAGCACACCGCTGGAGGCCGCTTCACCCTCCGCGGTCAGCAGCTCATCTGCAACCACGCGGGAGGACCCTCGCAAGCTCCACCCCCGGAGCAAGAGGCTTCCTCCACGCCCAGGAAATGGAAACAGGGGACGAGGCCTCCACGCCCGAGCGCCGGCGGTCCTGAGGATCGCCACGACGCTCCCCCCAGCCCCGCGGCGCGACCGCAACCGGAACTATCCCTTCGGCTGAGGGATTTCGAAAGACGCTTCGCAGAGCAAGAGCGCGCCCTCCGCGCCCTGCAGAAGACCTCCCTCCCGGAGGAGGAGGAGAGATCCCCTTTCTCCGAGCACATCTTGAAGGCAGAGGTATCTCCTAGGACCTCCATCCCTACCTTCAAACTCTATGATGGACAGGGCGACCCAGCCGACCACTACGACAGCTTCGACGCCCTGGTGACTCTGCATGGAACACCGGATCCCATTAAATGCCGAGCCTTTGCGGCCACCCTGGTCCAAGGCGCTCAGGCGTGGTTCCGGGCCCTCGCCCCTGGGTCCATCCGGGACTTCAGGCAATTCGGGCGAGTCTTCAAGGAGAGCTTCACCGGAAGCGCCCCCCCGAGGTCAGTAGCGGGACTCCTGGCCCTCAAACAGGCACAAGGGGAAAGGCTCCGGGCTTATGTCCACCGATTTAAATCGAAAGCCCTCAGAATTCCCCGCCTGGATGTGGCCTCAGCCACGACCGCTCTGACCAGGGGCACCCGGGACGAAAATCTCCGCCGCGAACTGGTCCTCCACCCTCCCTCGACCCTTGCCGAGCTAGTGACCCTGGCTCTGCGCCATGCCGAGTGCGAAGAGGTGCTCAGCGCCTGCCGAGACACAACCGGCTCGGGTCGGGAGGGGGACAAGAAGCGGGCCCCCGAGTCAAACCCTGGCTCGGGCAAGAAGCGTGATCGAGAAGGAGAGGGCAAACGGAGGTACGAGCGGTACACCCTGTTGACCACGCCAGTCTACGAGATCTATGAAGACATCAAAGACTCGGGACTCCTCCGCCCGATCCGAACCCCCCTTTGCGGGTTTAACGGCCTGGCCACCTACCCCGAGGGAGCCCTAAGCCTGCCGGTCACCATCGGCACCCCACCCAAAACCGTTACGGTCATGGTGGACTTCATAGTGATCAAGGGTATGACAGCGTACAACGTCATTTTTGGCCGGAAAATTCTCAGCCGAATGAAGGCCGTACCATCTACCTATCACCAAAAAATGAAGTTTCCCACCAAAAATGGGTTGGGGGAAGCCAGAGGTAACCAGGCCACAGCTAGAAGGCGCTACAACATCTCGGTGGAAGCCTCAAGGCCGGACGGAGGGGATAAGGGCCCCAAGGGAATCGAAGGGAAGACCGTAACCGCCGAGCCCGGTGGCGAGTTGCTAACGGTGTTCCTAAACGATGACCCAGCCCTCGGAGTAAGGATCGGAGCCGACCTACCACCCAAGGAACAGTAGCAATACAAGAAATTTCTTTCTGAGTACGCTCAGGTCTTCGCTTGGGCCGATGATCAACTCCCTGGCATACCAGGGGAGACCGTGACGCACAAGCTCAGCCTTGACCCCACCGTCAGGCCCGTACAGCAACGGAGAAGGAAGCATGCGCCCGAGAAACAGGCGGTCATCAAGGCGCAGGTCACCAAGGGACAATAGACAGGCCTCTTCAGGCCAGTCCTGTACCCTACGTGGCTAGCCAATGTCGTCCTGGTGCCAAAAACCACAGGCAAGTGGCTAATGCGTGTGGACTTCACCGATCTGAATAAGGCTACCCCCAAGGACTGCTATCCGCTATCGAGCATCGACCAATTGGTTGATTCAACCTCGGGCAATGAGATACTCAGTTTTCTGGATGCCTATTCAGGTTATCACCAGATCAGAATGAATCCAGAAGACGTCGAGAAGATAGCCTTCATCACTGACTGCGGCGTGTACTGCTACACCCGGATGCCCTTCGGGTTAAAGAACGCCGGAGCCACGTATCAGCGGCTGGCAAACCATGTGTTCGAGGGACAGCTAGGTCAGAACGTCGAGGCTTACATCGATGACATGCTCGTCAAGACTCCCAAGGCCCAAGACCACTTTGCCGACCTTGCTGAAACCTTCGCAAAGCACTTTAAGAGTCCCCAACGGGCAGGGGATTCAACCAGCCACCGGGTTTCAAGGCAATAACGCCCCCACGATAAAGGCCATGAAAGCCCACGTTGAGGACGTAACTCCCGCCGGAGACCCCCCAGCTTGCAGGACTCCTGAAGGCGACGCACTATTTAAACCAGGGATGCCCTCCGGTGGAAGGTAAGAGAAAAAGGAAGGTAAAACTCCTGAGCAATCCGCTTCACCCCCCCCCCCTTTGGTGGAGAGGAGTCTCGCGCACCAGCTTTCCTCCTCCCTTCATTGCTTCCACCACAGCTCTACTGACTTAGCCATCGGAGGGTTTCACCCCAGGGAAATCCCCTGGGCCCTCTGACGCATTTCCCTATCTTACAGTTCATCTCCTGGTGATCCACGGCCCGCTCAGGACGCAGCGCGAGATTTCGCCTCTTCAACGCTAGATAGTACCGATGCCAAATACCACACCTAGTCATTCACCTACCCAGGGGATCAAGTACTTTTCGGGTGCTCCTCCCAGGACCAGACCGGGCCCTTCATTTGTTTGCCTTGGCATTGATTTTTATTTGGATCACAGATCCCACGAATCTAGACATCCAAAATATTTAATGGCCAAGAGTTCTAAGGTCAAGTTCATGTAGTCAAGGTAAAGGACGTAAGAATAATGATTCTTAAGAGTCCAACCAATAAGCTCATTGATGATCAATAGACCTAACAATAGGTCAAGCCACGAAATACCATAGCCTAGATAGGCTAGAGTAGCTCACATAATTTGAAATCATGAAATAATCACTTTCCTGAAAATTGTAATATACACGGTCAGTAATGGGCCGCTCAATAGTTATACGGTCCATTAAGGGCCGCCTGTCATATGTACGGGCCATACGGGGCCGTATTAAAGATATGCGGTCCAAGAGAATCCGCATATGGTTTGAACGGTCATAATCCAGCCGCACCACCCGGGCTTGGCTAGAAGGCTAAGGAATCACCCTATTAGACTCCGGGCTGCCAAAGACAGGGTAAAGCTAAGCCAGGGCCTAGTCTACTGTCTATTGGTAAGTCTAGGGCTTAATGGTTGGGTCGAAGATTGATCAAGGTTAATCGACCAACACTTAATGGCATAAGCCAGGTATATGCGGTTGTCATTGGGCCGCCTATAAGGATATGCGGTCCACTACTGGCCGCACATGCCTCTCTTAGCCCAATTCGATCCAAGACTTATAACCAGCGGTTCAGTCACGTAAATCGGAGTTTCTGGTGGTTCATTAGGCTCTTAGTAGCGATATACAGAGATCCCAAGACGATGTTAAGTCCTCCGGATAGAGTGTCCGGGGGTAAGTTCAAGGCTAGCACACTAATAGGGCTAATGACTTATTGAAAGTCGGTAAATTGGTCAAACCATTCTACTGGGGTAGAATGGCTGTCATGCAACCTAATATTCATTTTAGTCCTAATTTCCATGTCAATTTATCAAGGATCATGATTTACATTAATTTAATTGCCAAAAAGATGAATTAAGATGATAATGATAATGAACAAGATCATGTGGGAATAAATAGCATGCATTTTACAGAAATTTACTTGCATAATTTACCACTTATCATATGGGTTTCTAATTTACTAATTATCAATTAAGTTACTAATATGAATCATGTAAAGCTCACACTAAGTCATTTCTGCATAGATGTGTGGTCCTTACAGGACCTTACATCTACTGGACTGTAGGGTTGAACGGTTCAGTGAGAGCCGCACATCCAGATATGTGGTCCTCTGGGAGCCGCACATCCAGATAAATGGTCCTCTGGGTGCCGCACATCCTGTCAGGTTGTGTGGTTCCCTGAGAGCCGCACATCCAGATATGTGGTCCTCTGCGGGCCGCACATCCATATATGTGGTCCTCTGGGAGCCGCACATCCTGTCAGGGTTGTGTGGTTCTCTGAGAGCCGCACATCTAGATATGTGGTTAGGTGAGGACCGCCCATCCCAGGATGTGTGGTCCTTCAGGAGCCGTCCATCCAGGATGTGTGGTCCTTTAGGAACCGCCCATCCAGGATGTGTGGTCTATCGTAAGACCGTCTAAGTCTGGTAAAATTCAATCGAACCAACCCTAACCCGCCCTCGGCGAGGTTTTTAGGGTCACAATAAAACACGAAATTCGAAGGGTATACACCATGGAATTTGGGGCTTTTACTACTAATAGAAAGAGCATGAAAAACTCTACGAGATGCATGAATCACTTTCATGTTTGCAGCTTGAAATCACAACTTAATCGAAAAAGGAACAAAGTTAACCCTAATTTAACATGCTTCTACTAAACCTCAAAATATTCGCAGGATATTACACAATATTTAGGGCTTCATATACCAAAAGAAAGAGGACTGGATGCTGAACATTTTGATATATTACTTGAGGTTTGAGCCTGGGAGAACCTACCTCAATCAGGGAAGAAAGGAAGAAAAAGGAAGAAGACGCGCTAGGTACCCCCCGTCAGAGATCACTGAATTCACCCTTGTCCAAGGTTCTCGTCGGCCGCAGCAGCTTCCAAATGAAACTAGGGTTCCTAAGGAGCATTTTTATAGGTCGCACACCTTCTAGGGTGTTCTATGCAGGGAGAATTCGACCACGTAAGTCGAGTCAATGTGAACGCCGCTGTAATTGTTGACGCGCCAAAACTCCCCCAATTACATCACTTAGGGTTAGGGTTTCGGGAGATTAGCAGAGGGGAAATGATCCTCTCATCCTAGCCTTTCATTTGCCAACGATTTGGGCTCATTTGATTGAGTATTGGGCTCGAATTTGGCATTTTAAGGTATGGTTAACTGAGTGTTTAATTTGGGCTTAAACCACTAATTCGGCCTACTTACAGATTTTATTTGGGTTGGCCACAGAAGTCAAGTTTGTTAAACGTGTTATCCTCTACAAGAATATAATTTTTATGGATTTTTATAAAATAGTCGAAATATAACTTATTCTATTTATTAAGGAATTATTCTATTAATTGCTAATTAATTTCCCAAAAAAAAAATCGGGGTATTACAATGTTCCTCGAGCTAGTCTTCCGTTGTAATAAAGGCTCGGGGCATGACAGTTAAGTTGGTATCAGAGCCTAAGTCTCAGGACTTAGGAAAAGAGTTATGTCATAGGATAAGTCTAAGGTTTAAGGACCCCCTACCTATGAACTAAGGAAGAAATTTTCATACCCATGTGAGAATTGGGTAGAGCCCGAGATAAGATAGTTAATTAGCTTTAAGATTAGTTTTCTTCCAATTCCACGAGAAATAACAAGTTGTTATATTTCTCTCAGGTACCTTATTTTACAAATGGCTCATCGCGTAGATTGGAATGGCATGCAACAAACAATTGCCGGCCTTACTCAGGCATTGCAAACTATGGCCCTGGCAGGCGCAGGGGCAAGGGTTGGCGACTTACATCGCAATTTCTGGAGCTTAAACCCTCCGCGGTTCTACGGTTCTTCTAATCGGGATGAGGCAGAAAACTGGATAGATGAGATGAATCGCATCTTCGATGTTATTCCATGCACAGACCAAGAAAAAATGCATCTCGCAACCTTCCAACTCAATAAAGATGCACGCACATGGTGGAAGTCAGTACCTACACCTCTGGCTAATGCACCTCATACATGGGACCGTTTTCTCACTATGTTCCATGCTAAGTACTTTTCTGAGCATGTGAAAGAAAGAAAGGCTATGGAGTTCGCCTCTCTTTAACAAGGAATGATGACAGTTGCGGAATATGAACTTCAATTCTCCAGGCTAGTACCCTATGCACCGCATTTAATCAGTACCGATCTATTGAAGGCTAATCGGTTTATGGACGGGTTACGACCCGGTTTCATTCAGCAGCTCGGGACCCAAAACATCCGTACTTATGCGGAAATGGTACAACTGGCATATTTATGCGAAAGGATCTTAGAGAAGGTCGAGAAGTTGAAAGGAAAAGGAGAAGAGTCTAGCCGACGATCTGATCGGCGTTATAAGAAAGAAAAATTCAGCATCACAGAACCTCACAAAAGCCGTGATAGTAAGAAGAGATCCAGGAGCAGGAATGGTGGAAGTTCCCAGAAAAACAAGAAGATTAAGGAGGAGAAGGAGCAAGTCGCCACAGCTTGCACATTTTGTGAGAAGTTCGGCCATTCGGGGGAAGAATGTTGAAAGCGCCTTGGTGCTTGTCTACGTTGTGGAACCAGAGAGCATCGTATGCCAGATTGCCCCCTTATGAAGGATCAACCGTCTGGTGGAGGATGCGGGAGGCATGCTCGCCTCAACATTGTTCTAGAGGAAGAAGAAGAACCCAAGGATGGTGGACTCATGGAAGGTACCCTTCAAATTTATTCCCGTCTTGCATTTGTGCTATTTGATACTGGTGCCTCTCATTCTTTTATCTCCACTACTTTTACAAAAATATTACCAATTACATCAGTTCCTCTACCTTCAGATCTTGTTATTACCACACCCTTAGGATCTGGAACTAAGCTTATCGAATATTATCCTAATAGTGAGGTGATAGTAGAAGGTCACAATCTCCCCGCAAACTTAGTATGTCTTGACATGAAAGGTTATGATGCCATTTTAGGGGTAGATTGGCTTATAGATCATGATGCTGATATTAACTGCCGAAAAGGTTTATATCCTTTCGAAAACCCGGTCTTCCAGGATTTTCTTTCTTTGGCATCAAGTATAGGAAACATTCCACTATCATATCCTCTCTTCACGCTAGCAAACTTATCTCGTAAGGATGTGAAGCTTTTATTGCTTCTGTCTTTGTTACCGAATCAAAGGAAATCATCCTAGCAAACATTCCTATTGTAAATGAGTTCCCAGATGTGTTTTCACCCGAATTATCCAATTTATCACCCGAGAGGGAAGTAAACTTCACTATTGAACTCATTCCAGGAGCAGCACATGTTTCTATAGCCCCTTATAGGATGTCCCCCACGGAACTTAAGGAACTAAAGAGACAGTTATAGGAACTACTAGACAAAGGTTTCATCAGACCTAGCACATCTCCCTGGGGTGCGCCAATTCTATTTGTCAAGAAGAAGGATGGCTCTCTCAGGTTATGCATCGACTACCGGCGACTGAATCAACTCATAGTCAAAAACAAGTATTTGTTGCCGCGTATTGTTGAGCTCTTCGATCAGCTTTCGGGAGCAGAATATTTCTCCAAGATAGACCTCAGATCATGTTATCATCAACTTAGAATTAAAGAAGAAGACATTTATAAATCAGCTTTTCGAAGTCGTTATGGCCACTATGAATTTGTGGTAATGTCGTTCGGGTTAACAAATGGCCCAACAGCATTTATGCAACTTATGAACAATGTTTTCCAGCCATATATGGACCAGTTCATTGTCGTCTTCATTGATGACATCCTGATATATTCTAAGACAAAAGAGGAACATGAAGAACAGCTGAGAATAGCTTTGCAAATACTTAGAGAACATAAACTCTATGCCAAGCTTAACAAGTCTGAATTCTGGCTCAAGGAAGTTTCATTCCTAGGCCACATTAGATCCTAATACCCTCAGCCATTAGTTAAATCTTCATTAGTCAAGCCTCTATTTAATTAGTTAGTCAGCTCTTAATTAGTTAGTCACCTCAACCAGAGTTTAATACCCTCATACCTGAGTTAAACATCTATTGTCATTAGTTAAACCTTTAGTTACACTAGTTAATCGCGTAATTAACAATCGGGCGTCAATCTAATAGGCACCCAAGGCAGGGGCGCCTATTACTGATAGGTGTCTGGACCCTGGGCGCCATTTCTTGAAAGGTGGCAGCCCCCTGGGCGCCAATTTCAAGAAGATGGCAAGGGTATGGGCGCCTATTAAACCTGGCCCTGTGAACCCTTTAGAACGTGGCTTACCCGTGGGTGCCTCTTACAAGAAGATGGCAGCCCCCTGGGCACCATTTTCAAGAAGATGGCAGCCCCCTGGGTGCCAATTTTAAGAAGGTGGCAGTGACCCAGGCGCCAATTAAATAGACCCTAAGTTTTGGTTTTTCTGAGACCGTAAACCCCTGAATGACATGCCCTAGTTTCAGGATGCCATTCACTGATAAATGACAGCCTGAAAGGCGTCATTTAAACCACTTATAGGGTCCTTTAAACCTTGTATAGTTCAGAAGAAGGGCACACCATTGTGAGGGTGTCATTTCTGAACATGTCAGGTAGCCTACAAGGCACCGATCTCACCCAGTTTTTTCGTGTATCAAGCGTTGTTGGTTTTACTCCTAGTTCATCCCTACATATCAATTTGCCCTTGGATTCCATTCCATAAATCCGCCTTATATATCATACTGGTCAAACCTTGAAATTCCATATTAGCTATAAATGAGAGTGGATGTCGAAAAATAAGACCAATGCTGTGCATATAGGGCCCGGTCTGGTCTTGGGAGGAGCACCCGAAGGTACTTTTGCCCATGGGAGTTTATTGACCATGGTGTTTGACATTGCACCAGAGTACTTGCTTGCTAGACTTTAGACACTCCACTCATTCACATGATATTACTTGATTGATTGACTTGAGGCCCGCAGAAGGGTAAAAGTATTTGCTTGAATGAAATTAATAAATAGCCAATTCCAGTTATACATGTTTAAAATTACATTGCTTATTATTACTTACTTGATATGAGTTCTTACCTTCTTGGAAAACTGTTATTAATTCCAGTTATTGCTTGCTAGATATCTCTTGCTACTGCTGTATTGAAGTTGGAATCTATCTACTCTCACTTGTTACGCCTTTACTACTCTTGTCGATTTTACAATCCTTGATATCTACTTGTCTACATGCATAGTTTTACCTATATTAATTGAACTTATAAACCACTTAAAGCATGTTAAATCTTGAGATGTAAATTCTTCTGAGCGATTCGCTCATCCAGTTGTTTTAACATTTTCAGGTGATTTGGATGACAACCAACACTCGGAGGGGAATGAGACTGAGTGATGAGTGTTAGCACTGAGTTGTCATATTGTCATGTTAATTGTGTTATTGTAATCCCACTTATGTCAATTGTATCTAGTTACGTCAGATGTCAATTGTATTAGTTCACTATGTCAGTTGTATTAGTCCAATTGATTAGAACTGTAATAAGGGCTTGAAGCCTAGTAGTCGGACCCCGAGAAATGTATGTAATTGTCATTTTAGTTAGTTGTAATAATCAATAGCTCGAACTATTTATGTTAGTTTCAATTCTAAGCTTAGTGAATTACTTAGTCATTTGCGCACTCTTAAATTGTCTAAGGAAGATCTCCATCAAATAGTTAGCTCGCTTTGGTTCTACATAAAGAACTGCCGCATCGCGGGTAAGCTTCCGCACTCAGGATGTGACAAATATAATTATGGCCTTTCATGAAAAACAATGTAACAAGAATGTACTTTCCATAACCTTGAAGGCTATGCACTAGAAAGTCATGTAACAAGCAAGAATGTACTCTTCACTCAGTAACAAGTACTTCGTGAATTCATGTAGATCACTCACGTGGATATTTCACTTATTTATAAAGAAAGTACTCCCAGCGCAATGGGATGCCAGTAGTATCATACCCCATGGTTTATATAGTATGTTTCCGACAATCAGTTGAGGGGACTAGCATAGAGCCCTTGAACATAATCAGTGCTCGAACTACATCTTCACGTATAAATCAAGCTACTTCCATGTTTATAACAATAATATGGCCAAGAATGTACACTTTCAACTATTGTTCCATGATAAGGTAACCAAAAATAAGCATGCTTCTATTGAGAATAAGAGATTTCAATAAATACATTTAATAACTAGGTTATGCCATGGAAATAAATCGGCATCATAACAGTACATTCTTTAACTCTCTAAATAACTTAGGTATCTTTTGAATAATATGACAGGTTATAGATAATCAATTGGACCATCTAGGAACTTAGGAAAATCAACCCTTGAGTCAAACCCCGGGTTAATCAAACTCATGAAATTAGCGGTCGTTTACTGGACCGTTTCTTGTTCATAGCAGACTAGTACAGGACCGTTTATGATAAAACCGTTCGATATTTGAAACAGAACCTCTGAAACTTTAGCAGTCTAGTAGAGAATCGTTTAGGATCCGTTAGCGGTCTAATGAATGGCTGCTAGCAGACTCTGGCGGTCAACTAGAGGGCCGCTAATGTCCAGACTATAAAACATCGGTATAAGTGATTTCTAGACAATTGGGCTTTTAATGGTACAACCAACTCGGCGTCCTAGAGGGAATCCCAGGCTCACGGAGAATTACGGAGGCCTTGAAACAAGATTTCCTAGTCCATTGGAAGGAATATCCAAAGGAGAGGTCATCAAGTCAAAGATTGTGTTCCTAATGTGCAAGGTGTAACTAATGACAACATATCGGGATATGTGCCATGTACTTATGAAAATGACTCTTATATGAGAAAGAGAATCATGTAAAACCATGTTAAAACAGTGATCATGAATCATCTATTCCTTTGAACATACGTTTATTACAAGAATATATAATTTTTTTGGTCATAAATTAACATAAGTTAAAATAATATCAAATGTGCATAAAAACATGAAATCCCTTATGCTAAACAATGAAATCAACTAAGCATATAAAATCAGTACTTAAATCAGGCTTAAAACTTAGTTAACTAGGCTTATTATATATTAACTATGGTTAATTCTGTAATATGGTTCGGGTTACCAATATTACAAAATCAGAAATAGAAAACGGTCAAATGTAGGACCGTTAATCGTTGGCTAGTGGTCTATCGTACGACCGCTAAATTTCCCTAGCGGTCGAGAGGAAGACCGTTTCTTACTGTGTAAATCCATGTTTAAAAGAGAATTAGACTCAATACTAAATTAATGCATATCATGCATGAAAATCAACATATTTCAACTACCATAACCATGATAGAACAATTATAGGCCAACAATATGCATAGGTTCATGTGGTTAATAAGAAAAGTTCATTTTTTTTCCTTCATTAGGGCTAGTTCATGCATGAAGACTAAACTAGATGCATAGTCCCAAGTAAGACATGAAATTCTCAAGATATAGTGCATGAAAATGAATGAAATAAGAGGGCTTTTATTTCTGACATAAAATTTGAGCCATTCATGAGATAACCTACCTTTAACAGTGCTCCTAGACTTCAAATTTCTGATTGGAATCAAGCCCTAGTTCCTGCACGTTCTGTGCAAAACCAGCAACTTCACGTCCCTCTATCTCCTGATTCTCTTGACCTATGGACGTGAAATTTTGAGGGTACATAGAAGATATGAAGGGGAACATAAAGTTCTAAAGACACTTTTGTTAAATACCTTGTTTAGGGCTCCAAATTCCTTGATCTTCTTGGGTCGGATGCACTAATTCCTGAGTTCTTAAGGTAGAATCAGCAACTTTAGAAGACTCTAACTTCCTGTAGGCTTGATCTCCTATCACGAAAATTGGAGAGTAGTTAGTTCTAACTAAAATAAACATATTCCTAGAAGAAACATATCACTAATTTGTCCTCCTTACCTAAGTTTCACCCGTGCCAAAAGTAAGGGTCGCGTATGTCAAATCTGAGATCTATTTATAGGATCTAGCTAGGGTTTGAGGATTAGAACGATTCTAGAGTCACAATTAGACTTTCAATTCGATCTACAATCCTTTTAGACTTATCTAATTAGCTTATAGAGTTGATCCAAGATGATTTGGACGTTAAAAATCTATCATTTTCACGTTTTCTTTCTCTCACAGAACTGACAGATCCTAGCGGTCGAATGCTAGACTGCTACCCATCTCTTAGCGGTCTCGCAATAGACCGCTAGCAATTGTGGGCTCCGAATTTGAATTGGTTCAAACTCTTTTTGGTATTATCCCACTTATTATCCATTTATAAATATCTAAAAGAGTAATTATCCTTAAATTCCGTGATTATACCCATTCCTAGCTTCTAGAACATGGGCCAAGGTCCAAAATAATCTTTTTGGGCCTATTGGGTTTATTATATGGGCCTAATCCTCTTGGATTAATGTTGGGCCTAATTAATTAGATTTAATTCACCATAATGCATTTAATAGCTCATTAAATGTTTAACAATTATTATAATTATATTTTTAACTTCAAAAATCCTTAGAAAATTCTCGGGCATTACATGTTATACTTGCAGTTGTTCTTCGCTACCATCTATCTATTCCTTCTTATTAGCAATTATTGCATGTTTATATAGTTATTTTTGTTTCTTTGTTATCACATTGTCATACATGATGAAATGATTAATCACTTAAATTATGCCTGGTGATAGAGATATAAAATCTAACTGAGCTCTCGCTCACCCAGTTTTCCAATCCTTTTCAGGTAGCACGGATGAGGAGTTGCAAACCGATGGGGATGGGAACAAGTAAACGTGGAGCGAGCCTTCTAGTGATCTTATGAGTCTTTGGTCTGGTTAATGTCGAGTCATGTTGACTCATGATCTATGTAATTTTCTTTTCTTCTAAGTCATTGTAATAGTTAGAAAAGTTCACACGATGTCGTTGTAATAAGTACATTCTTTATTATCAATAAAGTTTAGTTGGTGAATAAAATTATTATTTGGTCTCTTGTGGCAATGAATACTCTGGTTGACATGAATGATATAACTGCTGCGTTCCGACTTTCCGTGTCGGGGCGTGACACAATGTTAATGCAACTCCCGCTATCTATGATAACCTTGCAGGCCTTTCCTCCCAGCCTACAAAATGTATGGAAGATGGTGGTACGACGCTAATCGTCGTTCACCTGAGGCTGGGTTAGGATGCACCTGACTACACCCAACTGTACATCACCCTGATACTAGATACCTGGGACATCAACTGGCTCTCCCACCATTAGTTCATCAAAGAACTCCTCCGCTAAGTCTTGATCAGCCTCGTAACTTATCAACACAAGCTCAGGTGTAGGGTCGCTGACCGAGGGATCAGAAATAACAAGCGACTCCCGAGTGGGACACTTGGCCAAATAATGGCCAACTCCACTACACCTATAGCAACTGCCAAGCGTCCCAGTCCCCGGTGATTTTCCACTGGCCATCGGCCCCTTACCCTTGTCCATAATACGGACCGAGGGTGTAGGAAGTAGGGGTCGAGTCGGCACGGTGGGCTGGAGAGTCTAGGGGCAAAGATGGGTGCCTGCTAGTGTATTAGAGGATCCCTCGAAGGGAGGGAGAGCTTAGGAGCAGTGAGGTCTTGGCGAGGGGGTTCCTGTGGGCGGGCCACAGGCCACTAGGAGTAGGAACTGGGCGTGGTCCGAGGATCAGACACATGCGGATAGGTGACCCCCTGGCGCGGAATAGGAGTAAACTCTGCCTCAAACTGCTCAACTTCGAGGGCAACTTGGTATGCATCTTTCAACTTGGCCACATTGCGGCGGAAAAGCTCATACTGAAGGTGTGGCCGCAGACCACGTCGAAAATGGGAAACAGTCACGGAGATTTCCTCCGTGACGTCACATCGCAGAAAGTATTCATCAAACTCGGCGATGTAATCAGAGGCGGATCGATCCCCTTGGGTGAGATTCTACCATTTGTCTATGAGACGCTAGCGGTAAGTGGCAGGAAGGTACTTCTTCCTAAGTTTGGTCCTCATCTCATCCCACGTCTCAACCTGGGGCTCCTGACGATGAAACAACAGGCTCTCCACATTCCTCCAATAAGTTTGCACCAGCCCTAGAAGTTTCATTTTGGCGAACTTGACTCTCCGGTGGTCCGTCATCTCAAACCACTCGAAGTACGGGTCCATACCAGCCTCCCAATTGAGATAGACCTTCGGGTCCAAGGACCCGTCAAAAGTGGGAGGGTATGCTCGCACCTTCCTGAGGACCCGCTCGTCCTCATCATCCCTCTGTGGTCGGTGACCACGAAGGCGCCGGCCATTACCCCCATAATCATTGTCAGACCCGTGGTCCTCAAAGTCGGGGGGACAGTGCTGTTGTTCCTCAGCCCTAAGTGGGGCGGGCTGGGCAGCAGGCGCTTGAGGGACCTGAACAACTCCGGGAAGTTCCCGGTGGGGGGCTCTCTCCACACTCTCTAACCTTCCAACCAGACCTTGGACAGATAGGTCAAAAGCCTCGGCACTCCAAGCGATCGGTATTCTCCCTATTAGTTTGATCGGACCTATCCATGCACTCCATGAGTAGAGCCACTACGTCATCCAGAGATCGGCCTCCCTAGGTGGCACCTCGGGGTTCACCCATAGTGTCAGGGCGATGGTACTGGGTACCTCCACAAGTGGGCTTGCAAGGGGAGGGTACCTAAAGGGAACTAAGGGGTGACTCACTGCGACCTATATAGAAGGACCAATGCAAAATGAAGGATGACCTAGACTCCAATATCTGGTATGAAATGGAGGTTTGATCCGAAGATCGCACTCACGCAAGTGTGCCCCTTTCCCAATAGGCAAACCTATCGTTCCGGGAACACCTTTGGATATACCAGATGAAATGGAGCACCCTGGGATCGAGTACCCTAGACTCAACCTGCTCTGATACCAATTTGATGCGGGACGATAATGAGACTCGACACCAATTAGATGCAAACCTTGGGCTCTATAAGACAACACGACTAAAAAGATGATGCGACCAGCAGCGACACTAACGACTCGGCACCTAGTCGGGTTCCTGAAAAGGAGAACGTGCCCCAAACAGAAGTACTCGCTCACGATCGTCCCCAACAAGGGAAACGTGAGGATCTGCACGGTTGAGAAACCGGCTTTGAGTCTTGGGTGTTCAGCTCACTCTCGTGCTCGGACTGAGTCACGGGATGGGTCTCGCACTCACTCTCACAGCGGTGATTAAAAAATGAACTAGCTAGGAAAATAACCTAATCACATGCAGTGGCATATAGAACTCATACTAAACAAGCAAATAAGACAAGGGGGAGGCGAATGTACCTCCACGCTCAGGGCGTGGGGAAGACGTCCTGGCCAAGACTCGTGACTCCCGGTACAGCAGTAAAAGTTTAATTACAGCAGTGATTTTTATTGCCCACTCCATGCAGGGAGGTAAAGGGCTACACAATGACTCCGGGAGCACCGATCTTGGGTTGGCGGGCAGCAAGGTGGCGGTTCTGGGTGGCAGCAGGTAGCAGCTCTGGTTCGGCGAATTGCTGGCCGGCAAGACAGCGAACAAGGACGTCCAAAGGGACGTCGACCTCTGGGGAGCTTCTGAAAGAGGCGGTTCACCGGGACGATGGCAGAGGGTCCCTGGTCGACCCCAGGGAGTGGCGGTCACTGTAAGTACTCCGGCGTATTTTCCTGGGATTTATGTAGCAACCCCCATTTACTGGCCTGGCTCAGAGAGGGAATGCGCGCCTCCACAAAAATAGTCGCCACGCCCAGATCCGATGTCAGATCGAGATGAAATTAGTGCCGTTGCGAAGAGCACTCAGAGATCTTTAACATACGGGAATTTCATATCCATCTAACAGATAGATCGAAAATGAAAACTCCTGCAACACACTAACTGCTGCTGGCTCGGAATACAGATCTGATAGGGCAGATCAGGTTCTGCCTGATCTTGGTGTTTGACTGAACTAGACATGCAGGATTTAGGACTTGGGGATTTTTTTGGAGAGAGGGGGGGGAAGTGATGATCATGCACATAATTTTTTTGTAATTTTATGACAATGTTTTGGGGGTGGGAAAAATCGGCAACCAGGTGACTATCTCGTAGATCTGCACACAGACAAACTGTGAGAGGTGGAAACAAATGACTAGGAGGGGACTCAAATGGACTCTGATCAGTGTGAAATTTAAACTGGGAATGAAGAAGAATTGGCGGAAGTCGCCCTCAAAAGATGAAGATGATCTGACGGTCGGATCTTCGATACCAACCTTTTTATTGAGCTTCTGTCCAAGAATCCCAAAATTCAGGATAGCAGGGTGGAAGCCCGGTTGTGGTGTCTTAATGGCGGCATGAACGGAGGCGGCGGCGGTAGTGATCGATTATAGCAGACAGAGGAAGAGAGGGAGAGGGAGATCACTCATAAATATGAGGGTTTCAGCCCTAGATCTGATGCAGCATGGAGGAAGAAGAAGAAGAGCTAGCAAGAACAAGAGAGAGAGAGGGGGGTGCACCCATGGCCTTTCCAATATAATTCTTCATTAAAATTTATCAAAATGAAACAAGAGATATCTTATACTAAACCCTAGACCTAGACAAATGTCCTAAGATGCCCTTGGTCAAGGGGGTATAATGGGGAAAAGGGAGACAAGGTGGGATTAAAATAACCCCATAAGAGGACAAGAGAGGGGGCGCCCCTCTCTCCAAGTCAACAAAAATGGCTTGATTATTTTATCCCTCTTGGACCATATTAATCCCCCCTTGGACCATAATAAATCGAAATACAAATACTTGGTCAATATTCTCCCATTGATCCAATATTAAAACCCAAAATAATATAAACTAAATACAACCCAAATACATACCAAATACACACCAAATACAACCAAATACAAATATGTATAAAATATGTACTAAAATATCAAAGCTCAGGTGGGGTCTCCAGACTGTCTCCTAGCCACAAAGATGTCGGCGTCGACCAAGTCGTGCTGCGTGTCCGGTACCGACGGCTCACTGAGTCGAGCCATACTCTGGCTCTGGTGTCCTCACCATCAATGCTAGACCTTGCATCACTCTCTTCCGACGATGCTGGATATAAGTTCAGCGCAATCGTCTTCTTCTTCTTGTTCTCATCCTCGGTCGTCTTGATGTTTATCTTGTATGTCATCAGCGACCCAATTAGCTCATCCACGGTGAGAGTGGTAAGATCCTTGGAATCCTCAATGACGGTCGCCTTTGTGTGCCATTGAGGTGAGAGGGAACGTAGCACTTTCCTTACTAACTCTTGGTTGGTGTAGTTCTTTCCCAACCCTTTCAGTCCATTTGTAATCTCGCTCAGCCTTGCAAACATATCTGAAATCGTCTCTTCAGGCTTCATGGTGAACAATTCGTAGTCGCGAATCAACAAGTTAGCCTTTGTTTCTTTGACCTCCGACGTGCCTTCGTATATCAACCGAAGCATTTCCCACATTTCCTGCACAGATGAACACATAGAAACACATGAGTATTCGTTAGGCTGTATTGCGCATTGAATAATATTCATGGCCTTATAGTTAGCACAAGACTTCATAATGTGTTCATCTTCCCATTCATCCTCATCCTCAGGTAATACATAAGGACCTTTGGACACAACTTTCCACACCTCAAATTCCTGTGCCCTTAGGAACACAATCATCCTATTCTTCCAATACGTATAATTTGACCCATCAAAGAAAGGTGGTCGATGTATTGAATGTCCCTCGGGGACCATTCCCTTGTTAGCCATAGCAACATATCTTTTTTCTACAACCGTGAGGTTGTCCTAAAAATCAAAGACCTTGCTCTGATACCAGATTGTTGACCCTAGATACACGCGAGGATAAGAAGGGGGGTTGAATTGTCCCCACCAAGCGCAAAGGTAGTTTTTAAAATTTTACGCCGCATAATAGAAACAACTACCAACATAAAATATAATGAGATGATGTTTAAATACTACACGAATCAGTTCTCTCGAACTCTCTGCTCTCACACGAATAGAATGAACAATATGATCAAGCAAACCATAAACACACAGAGCGAGACATATTTTTTAGGTGGTTCGGGACCACGACGGGCTCCCTACGTCCACCCCTCACCGAATCAGTGATGATCCACTCGCTTCGAACTGAAGCGCACGGAGCTTACGCTCCAAACACATGGAGACGTCATCTCCTACACGATCCAACAATGGATCTACACACACACACACGCTACTACAAATGCAGCACTCTTCACACACACAATCGTGCGCAGACGGTTCACCACACACAGATTCAGAGTTCAGAAATCAAGAAAATTTTTGATACATGCCCATACTCAGAATAAACTAAGGAAGAATCGTCAATATAAACTAAAGAAGGTTGGAGAAATGTATCCTTGGTATATGAATGGCCTGGAGATAATCTTCCTTGAAGCTTCCAAGGTGAGGGGGTCGAACATCAATAGATACGAAGCCGCACGAACTTGTCGCTGCAGATTCAGCTTCTTTGACATAAGAAATCTTGATGGAATGGATGTAGCCTTGATCTCTTCACTTCAGAACGTCCCTGCAAGAGAGAAAACTCATGAAACACTTCAAGAAACGTTCTCCCTCTCCCACCTGTGGCCAACCCTTCTTTTTTCTTCTTAGTAAAACTGAAATTCGCAAGACATTGATAAGGGCACAACAAGATGTATAAAAGACCATAAAGCCCATGCCAAAACCTTGTAAAACAAGTCCTAGTATGTGTATGATAACCCTAAGGGCAAAGGGGTCAAAAATAGAACATGAATGGATCAGGTTAGATGGGTTTCGAAACAAGATTTCGGGCACATGCACCGTAGTCTGTCAACCAAAGCTGGGAGGCGGTTGACCGAACTGTGACCCTTTTCTGACCGGCCAATTTTGGCTATTTCGGTCGACCGAAGAGTCGCGACCAGTCGGCCGATCTGAGAACTTTTTCTTTCTGGCCAGCTCTGGCTATCTTGGTCCACCGAAGACACCTTGTTGGTCGACCGAAATTACTATACAACACATAAATGAAGGGAAATGATGCGGGACGGGACGCGACTCGACGCCAATTGATATGCAACCTTGGACTCTAGGCAAACTCGCGATCGTCCCTAGCCAGGGAAGTGTGCGGATGTGCACGGTTGAGAAATCGGCAATGAGCTAGGGTGGTCAACTCTCACTTTCATGCCCGGATCGGGCCACGGGACGGGCTCGCTCTCTCTCGCAGCGGTGATTGAAATTTGAGCGAGCTAAGTTATCCTAACACTCTAGCAGCGGCATATAGAATTATATATGAAATAAGCAAAAATTCTGAGTGAGGAGCAGAAACGATACTTCCATGCTCCGGGCGTGGGGAAGATGATCCCAGCCAAGATCCGTGACTCACAATACAGTAAATAAAGTTAATTACAGCAATGATTTTCTTGCCCACTCCACGCAGGGAGGTAAAGGGCTACATAAAAATGCCGGGAGCACCGAATTTGGGTTGACGGGCAACAAGGCGGTGGGTTCCGGGCGGCGGCGGGCAGCGGCTCTGGTTCTGCGAGTTACTGGCCAGCATGACAGCGAACAATGGCCTCCAAAAGGACGGCGACCTCCGGTAAGGTTCTGACAGCGGCGGTTCACCGAGATGAAGGCAGAGGGTCCCTGATCGACCCCTGGGAGTGGCGGTCGCTGAAGCTACCCCGACGTATTTTTTCTGGAATTATCCTGTGACCCCTTTTTACAGGCCTACCTCGGAGCAGAAATGCGCGCTCCCACGAGAACGGCTGGTATGCCCAGATCCGGTGTCGGATCGAGACGCGGTTAGCATCGTTGGAAAGAGGACTCAAAAGTAAACGACATATGTTGATTTCAGGTCCATCCAGTAAAAGGATTGAAAATTAAAATGACTTTGACATAGACTTTTTTCTGGCTTGGAATCCAGATCCAATAGAACAAGAGGGGAGCTGTCTGAAGACGGTTTTTGACTGAGGGGTTGGCGGTGGATTTAGGGATTGTGGAATTTATGGGTGGAAGAGGACTATGTGGGGGACGTACACAATTATTTTGGGAATTTTCAGAGGTGCTTTGAGGGGCGGGAAAAAATAGAAGAACTGGACTCTATCCTGCAGATCTGCAACCAGGCAGATTGCAAGGGGTAGGAAGAACGACCTGGGAGGAGGGGCAAATGGATCGGAATGGAACAAAATTTATATTGGTTGAAAGCTAACAGGAAGGGGAACAACCTCCCAAAATCTCAGCTCGATCAGAGCTATGGGCTTGGAGCACCAACCTGTTCTTTAGGCTGCTGTTCTAGATTTCGTGGTTTAGGACAGCAGGGTGGAGGGTGGCTTATGGCGGCTCGTTGGCGGCTCCGATGGCGGCGGCGGCGGCGGTGGCGGAGCTTCACACTCCAGGGAAGAGGTAGAAATTAGATTCACTCTAATATTTAGGGCTTCACACTCTGAATCAAGAAGGAAGAAGATGAAGAACAAGAGGAAGGGAGAGAGAGGGAGGTGCGCCCCTTGGCAATTCACAATATTTCAGTCAATTTTTGTCATTAATTCCATGAAATGTGGAAATACAAACTTATATAGAAATAGATAAAAGACCTAAACTATCCTCAGATCTAGGGTTAGGGAGAGGTAATTAGGGGATAGAAATATTTAATTCATTCCCCCATGTGGTCAAAGAAAATAAAAAAAGGACAAATGGGGGATTATTTAAATCCCCTGTAAGGACAAGGGAGGGGGTGCCCCCCTCCTTGGAGTCAACAAGAGGGGCTTGGCCAAGAGTCCAATTTGGACCATAGACCAACCCCATATGGGCCCTAGAGAGTCTAGGTGGCCCAATGGGAGAGAGGGTGGGGGTCCCGTCAGGCCTACGCGACCTTTTTGGAAAGAAACTAATTGACTTAGTCCAAGTAACCCATTGGCTTATACTTGCCATACAATTGCAACCCAATTAACCCAAGGACAAAAATGCAAACAAATGGATACAAATGTAAAAATAAAATGTTAGTGCCCGGTGTTGATTCCCATCAGGAAATCTGTCAGACTTCAAGCTTAATAGTCCCAAGTGTAAGATTCATGATGCACATTCATGAAAACCCATGAACAAGGTGCATGAAAACATTTTGAAAGCTTAATTATCCTTATCTAAAGATCAAGATCATATAGCTATGAATTTGTGCAATAAGAGTGAGCTGCATGAAACCAAATTCCACATGAATGATATAAAAGATTTGAACACATTGTTACCTTTAAAAATCCATGCATAGAATGCATTGGGTTGATGCTAAGAAAGCATGGGGCCGACTCCATCCTTTGATGGGTCGACTCTATGAAAAGGCATGAAGTCCCATGCAAGAGTTCAACATGAGAAACCATGAATGAGGTGCATTAAGAAAAACTGTGTGAAATGCACATGGTGAGGTCGACGCAATGCTCGGGTGAGGTCGACGCTATGTGAAATGAAAAAGGCATGAAATGGCTTGGTTTTTCAAAGACAGATCGACTCCATTGAGATGGGGTCGACACACCCATAACAACTGTCACGCCCCGAGATATATGTACAGCGGAAGATATTCAGGAACGTGGACAGTCGGCAATACGCCTCAAACTAGCAATATATTTAGAACACAATCATTCACACATAAGAAGAGTGAACAAAATGTGATGTACTCAAAATTCACTTTTATTGAATAATAATCAAAGGTTTGTTGTGCCCCTGTGGTTATTTGAGTTTCATATGGTCACTTGGGTCATTCGACATCATTCTATGGTCATATATGTTCTGTGATATTCTTGGTTTTGATAATGGCTAAACACTATTCATCATTGTTGCTTTTCACTCTTATATGACTGACATATGTTCTGTTGTGTTTATGACAGATATGCACATGAAAGCTCAATGTTGCACCCTCGCACGCGGATCGACCTGCGCGGTCAGGTCGCGGGGGTCAAGGGGGCAGCGCCCCTTGCGGGGGTTTCCGGGGGCGGAGCCCCCGGAACAAAATTTAGAAATGCTCAAAGCATATTCTATGTTGATTTCAATCCCAAAATACATGAAATTGATGAGGACATGAATATCTTGACTTATGAACATGTTTCATTGGTCTAACACTTCATTTTTGCAGGTATAGGTATTTCCGGTCGACCTACACACCTTGGCCGGTCGACCAGAATTGCCAGAGCCTAAGAATTTCACGTTTTACAGATTTTGGTCGACCGCCCCTGCCTTTCCGGTCGACCGGTTCTTCCAGAAACGAAACACTCCAGGAATTACAGATTTCGGTCGACCGCCCCTACTTTTCCGGTCGACCGGTTTTCCCAGAACTGAAATGTTGACATTGTTACAGGTTTCGATCGACCGCCCCCAGGCGTCCGGTCGACCGGTTTTGCCAGAGCCGAAACGTTCTGGCTGCATCAGGTTCCGGTCGACCGGCCCATGAATTCCGATCGACCGCCAGCCCCGAGCCTTCATTTTTGACTTTGTTTCCAACTTCGAAAAGGGCCATTCAACCTTGATTTCTTTAATCCAAATGTCACCTAATCACCTACAAATTGTGGATCTGGTCTGAGGCTTGTCTATAGACCATTCAAGGTCTATAAAACCAACACATGAGGGGATGAAAACCCTAATGCTTCAAGCCTTAAAGGGAGCCCATTTTTGAGCTACTGTAGCACCTCCGTGAACAGTGTTTCGGGAGGAAGTTCTTCATCCATCCAAGGTGATTCAAGCTCAGATCTGAAGCCAAGCAACCTCCTACAAAGCAAGAAGCAATCAAGGGCAAGAAGGGTGATCAAAGAAAGCTAGAAGGAGTATACTTCAAGAAGGAAATCAAGATACTCCGGGAAGAAGCTCTTCATCAAATCTTCATCCATCCTCTTCATCATCTCAAGGGGATCCATTGAAGCTCACTCTCAAAGGAGATCATCTTCATCCATTCAAGTTCTTTCAACCTCATTCAAGTTCAAAGAGAAGATCAAGAGAGAAAAATTGAAGGAAGAGGTACTGTTCACGTGAACAGTACTCCGTGAAGAACATTCATCCAATCAAGGGTGAATCAAGAAGATTGAGTTGAAGCCAAGAGGATCCTTGTTGCTGATCAACATTTCATACAAGGGCCAATTCATTTCTACTCATAACTCAATTTCTTGTCTTAGTTCATTCACATTTGTTTTCCTTTCAATATTGATTAAACATTGAAGTTGTGATTCGTCCTTACCGTTGGTTAGTAGGAAGGCAATCGGAGGTGTTTCCGATCTGCGGTGTTGACGTCCCTACCGTTGGTTAGTAGGAAGGCAATCGGTGGTTTCCGATTTGCGGGTTGGTGCGCTGCACAAGTGAAGCCTCACCGGGTTTTGGTGAGGGGTGGACGTAGGGCTGAGGATTCAGTCCGAACCACCTTAAAAATCCTGTCTAGTGTGGTTTGCTTGTGTGATTGATTCGTTCTAGATGCATGCTTAGGATCGAATTATTATATATCTTGCTTATCTTGCTAAGTGAATCATAGCATTCTTGGAAGCTAGTTTCTATTCCGCTGCAATTCATTTTAACTAGCTGTTTAGAGGGCCGCATTGCGAAAAGTGGGGCTGATCTATTCACCCCTCCCCTCTAGATCCGCTGTCCACTACACAACAAGGTTTACAATCTGACTCTTGACTACTTTACATAACCACTCACTAGACTCAATAAAAGAAAAATTACATAATCATGATCAACTTCACAGCTTATGGCAGTGAAGGAACGTAATAATAATATGACTCATGACCCTTAATTATCTAGGGCTTCTCTTGACCATCAATCGCTCTCGGACCCATCACTTGAGTAGTCCAAATGCCCGCTAGAGTTTCCTGAAAAAGTTAAAAAAGTAGGGAATGAGCACACTTGTCCAGTAGGTATCTTTGTATCAACATGAAGGCATGATTTAAGTATTTATCATTTTAGCTCTAGAAGGTAAGATAATGGAAAGTGCGATAAATCATGCGAATAAAACCAAAATAACAACACAAGTAACAAGGCATAAACCATATAGATATGAATGTTCATGTAGAATGAGAGTATCATCAAGTAAGAATATAATGTGGCCTTTCATTAACTAGAATATACGAGAATGTATTTTTCATAACCATAAAGGCTATGCACTAGAAAGTCATGTAACAAGAATCTATAATTTCATGATGAGCCTCGTGGTTTTCACTTGTTTATAAAAAAGTACTCCCAGTGCAATACGACGGCAATGTTCATCATACCCCATGATTTACAGCATGTTTTCGGCTATCTGCCGAGGGGGCTAGCGTGGAGCCCTTGGACACAGTCTGTTCCCGCTCTTGCATCTTCACCTTATAAATCAAGTTACTTCCACGAGTAATATAAAGTTTTGACCAAGAATGAAAAGTTCAAACAATATGTTCATGATAGCAACATCAAGGTAAGAATGCACCAAATATGAATTATGAGAGTTCAAGGATGAATTAATGACAAGGTTATGCTACAGGAGGAATCCGGCAGCATAACGGTACATTCATTACTTTCCATAATTTATCAATAGCTTATTGAATAATGTTTTAGGTTTCAAATAATCCATAGACTATCTAGGAACAGAATATAATCAACCCTTGGTTCAAACCTCGAGTTGAACAGCATGAAGGTAGAACGCGGTCAGTATGGGACCGTTTCTTGAAGTAGCGATCATGCAAGGACCATTTTTAAGTAGAGTCGACGACAGAGAGGGAAAGGGTCGACGAAGGGATCAAACAGGGAGAATGCGATTACGATCCGACCGCTATCAAGAAGTAGCGGTCGCTGTAAGGCCACGTCTAGGCCAGTTTACAGAAAACGTGAAATTCATTATGTGCTTTCTAGACCAATGGGTTTTAAGGTACAACCAGCTCGACGTCCTAGTGGAATCCCAGGCTCGCGGAGGCTTACGGAGGCCTTGAAACTTGATCACCTAGTCCGACAGAAGGAATATTCGACGGAGAGGATCACAAGTCCAAGAGGTGTGCCTATCAGGTGCATGTGTAACTAATAGCAACGTACCGGAATATGCGCTATATGTGACTTATTAAATAGAAATAAGGTGAGAAAGGAATGTGGGAAATCATAGCTCAAATGGAATCAAATCATGGAATTACTTCAAGTACATAACTATAGTGTTTTGGCATCAAATTAACATAAGATTAAAAATAGTTTCTAAAACATGCAAGTCGTGAAATCTTCCATGATTGATGAATAATATAACCAATATCATGAATATAAGTCATAACTAGGAATAGGACCTAATTACCTAATCTTAACATATAATTATAAGGCTTGATCTGCAACCTATTTGGAGTTAACAGAAAGCAGAAAACATAAAGAAGAAAGTGATCTAGCAAGAACCGTTTATTGGTAATAGCAGTCGGTCTGGAACCATCTCTTGATAGTAGCGGTTCTTGAGGAACCGCCTTCTGCCTGCAAAAGGCAGAAGCTAATTAATGCTTGCTAGGCCTATCCTAGGGCAAATAATGCATGAAAACTCTAAGGAATAGAAGGATAACATGTAAGAACATGTTTAGAATGAAAAAGATGCATGGAAAGACATGAATCATGCTAAAATTCTTATATTTAGTTACAAGGTGCAAGGTTAAAAGCATGCAAGTGCAGTCATGAGAAATCCTCAAATACTCAACGTAGAGAGCATGAAATTACACAAGGTCAGAGGGCTTTTATTTCTAACATGTTGTTTAAGTGATCATGAGATAACCTACCTTTAATTTTTTCCCTAGACTTCAAATTTCTGACTGGAAGACGGTGCTGGATCTTACGCGTCTTGGGTGAAAACATAAACTTCTCGTCCTTTTATCTCCTTAACCTCCTGACCTAAATTCACGAAAGTTGGAGGAAAGTTAGAAGACATGAGGGGGAACAAATAACTCTAAAGACCAAACTTTAAATTACCTCGGTTAGGGTTCATAAATCTTTGATCTTTCTCAGAGAAACTCACTTGTTCCTGTACGGTTTACAGAGAACCAGCGACTTCTGAGGCTTCTAACTTTTCAGGGGCTTGATCTCCTAACATGAAATTTTGAGAGGAGTTAGATAATACTAAAGGGAATGAATAGTTCTAAAAGACTAACATGAAATAACACCACCTTACCATCGCACCACGCGAGCTAAAATGAGGGTTCACACAGGTTGAACTTGAGACCTATTTATAGAGAAAGGACTAGGGTTGAATGATTAGATCAAATAGGAGTCCTATAGGGCATCCCTTCAATCCCCCAAGAGTCCTAGCCAGGTTTACATGTTAGAACACTTCGATCCTAGGTGATTGGGATGGGAAAATCACATTTTTCCACATTTCTACACCACCCGTTCACGGAAGAAGAACGCGGTGTTGATCGGACCGCTTCTATCAGAACGCGGTCGCGCGATAGATTGTGTTTTGGTGGATTTCCTAAAAAGTTCAGACTTTCCATTTATCTCCTATTTATCCCCTTAATTAGCCTATTTATCTATTTTAAATCCGAGAATAGCCCTAATTATGTCTCTAGAAGTGGGCTTGGGCCTACAAGCCTTAGAATTGGGTTTATGGGCCTGCTTTAAGTGGGCTTGTTGGCCCAGACTACAAGTAAGCAAGAAGGGGGGGTTGAAATCTTTACCCTCAATTAAAATGGACAATTGGAACTATTAAATTGTGTTCAATTAAACTCCCGAATAAACCAAACTAATGAAGCGAAGGTTCACTCATGCTCACCGTTCATGAATTCGCACTCGAGAAGATATCCAACAATCACAACAAGATCAATCAACCACAGAGTGCATAGGAACTTTTGAAGGTGGTTCGGCGAGACCTATACGTCTGCCTACGTCTACCCCTCACCAACTTGGTGAGGCTTCACACACTACTAAAAAGTAGTAACGGAGATAAAAATCTCCAAAAACCAACGGAGACGATGTCTCCTGACCACACACACGCTACAAGATGTAGCCAATGTCCACACGTTGCACAAATCGCAGCACAACACCACAAACCGTTGCACTTTCACAGCGAACATACAAACCATACTGATTCGGCAAGAATATTTAAAGGATATATAGATCTGACCGTCCAAAAATTAACTCAAATAAACCCCAACTAGAAAAGACTCAAGACAGGGGTAGAAATTCTTCTCGTCATGAAGATGAACTCGTTGCACAGCATATCTTTTTGTTTCAGAGAGATGAAACTCAGATCCAGCACTATGCTCTCGAAATCGCAATCCTCCGAACTCGATGACGACGCTACGGCTTCAATAGATGATGTAGATCATTGTTCCGTTCTTGGATCCTTGATCTACAGGGTTCAAATAAGGTGAGGAAAGGGAAAGAGATCATTCCACGTTCCTCTTCTCCTCCTTCTTCTTCCTGCACAAGAGAAACAAAGAACCCTTAGATGAAAACCCCCAAATTCGCAACATGGGTATATATATCAAATAGAGGGGCCAAAAGACATGAAAACCCCTTCTAGAATGGTTTAAAAAACTCCCTATATAGTTAGGATGGAAGTGGGGGAAAATAGGTAAAGTTTCAAGGTGATAAAGATAGGTTTTAATGACATTCGAAAATCCTGACCGGAAAGGGTCAACCCTGGGGGTCGACCCCTGCATGTTTCTACACACAAAACAGCCTAGACAGAAGTTTGGCTAAGGGGGGTCGACCCCTGGGGTCGACTCCTCTACTTGGGGTTATGAAAAATGCAGTTTAAGCCCCTTTAAGCTAAGGAAACTCAATGGAATAAATGTGACCGGTGTTTGTTTGATTCCGGAGGATTCATTCTAAAGATTTAAACCTATAAAACATAAATACATTAAGTTGGTATGAGCATTAACATTAAATAACCTTCTACTTTGGAACTAGCAAAAGCCAACAGCTTTTAAAGGCAATCAAAAGTTTATGATTGAAATCAAACTTACGTATGCACAAGTGTTCACTAGAAAATTTGGAATTCAAGCAACTCAACTTATATACAGTTACGTAGGAGTAAGATTCAAAACTCTATTCTCCATATGTACAGTTGTTCAAATGATGTAGTTCAAAAGATGCAGATGATGAAAGCTATATATGCCAAATATCCACAATATGACTCTCATCTTCCAAATTCTAATTGTATGCATTATGCACATGATCTCTCAAAATGAGAAAACACAAGCTCACTATATCAAACTATACATTACCATGCAATTGAAGCTTGAGCGCTATCATCCACATCCACATGCCATTAACTCAAGGATGAAGATTTGAGTTCAAGAACATACAAGACTCGCACAATACAAATCCATCAATATGGTATTACTCACATACCATGCAAGTCGACTCGTGTTGCTACTCACAAACCAAAGATGAATGAAATTAACGCCAAGTCACACATGTTTTAGAATCATCAAAACCATATGCCCAAAATCAATTAGGGAGTCCAACAGGGTTTAACCCTTTGGTCGATACAGGGCCTTCAAATTAATTTAATTAACCCATAATTCATTTAATAACCCATTAAGCCTTTTGAATGATAAATAATTTTATTTAATTCCTATAAAATCCTAAAAATTTCAAGGGTGTTACACCCTCCCCCACTTAAAAAGAATTTGATCCCCAAATTCATTGCATGGGTTTTATGGAGAGTATACTTACAATCAAATAGTTCCGAGAATCTCTTACGCATAGTTTCTTCTGTTTCCCATGTCGCCTCTTGATCAGTATTCTTATTCCATCGGACTTTTACCGTGGGAATGGTTTTATTCCGAAGTTGACGCCCTTCTCAATCAATTATTCTGATTGGCTTTTGCTCATACGTTATATCTTTTTGAATCACCAGGTCGTCATGACTTATAACATGGAATGGGTCATAGATATACCTTTTGAGCATCGAGACATGAAATACATCATGGAGTACTCCTGCTAATTGAGGGGGCAAGGCTATCCGATATGCAACCTCGCTAACCCTTTCAATAATTTCAAAAGGGCCAATGAATCTTGGAGTGAGCTTACCTTTTATGTCGAATCTTCGAATGTCTCGACCTGGAGAAACCTTGAGAAATACATGATCTCCCACTTGAAATTCCAGGTCGCGCCTTCTATTGTCGGCATATGATGTTTGTCTGTCTTGAGCCATCTGGAGTCTCTGTCTAATAAGCTTTACCTTCTCAGTAGTATCCCTGATGATTTCAGGGCCTAAAAGTTATCTTTCCCCAACTTCATTCCAGCATATAGGTGAGCGGCAACTTCTTCCATATAATGTCTCGAATGGTACCATTTGTATGCTAGCTTGATAGTTATTGTTGTTGGCAAATTCCACTTGAGGTAAGTGATCGTGCCAACTCTCACCAAAATAAATAGTACAAGCCCTGAGCATATCTTCTACCACTTGATTTGTTATTTCGGTTTGACCATCGTATTTTGGATGGAAAGCAGTGCTAAAGTTGAGTCGGGTCCCCAAAGAATGTTGTAGACCCTTCTAGAATTGCGATGTGAAACGAGAGTCTCAATCTGAAATAATAGTGACAGGGACACCGTGCAATTTAACAATTTCCTTCATGTATAGAGCTGCTATTATATCCATGGATCATCGACTTTTGATTGGTAGAAAATGTACAGATTTAGTCAATCGATCTAAGATCACCCATGTACCATCATGTCCACCTCTTGTTTTAGGCAAACACATGATGAAATCCATCCCTATACTCTCCCATTTCCACTCAAAAATTTCCAAGGGATGTAATTTACTAGCGGGCTTTAGATGTTCCGCCTTAACTTGCTGACAAGTGAGGCAGCGTGATACAAAGTCCGCTATCTCTCTCTTCATGTTGGGCCACCAAAAATTCCTCTTTAAATCTTGGTACATCTTGGTAGCACCAGGGTGAATAGCATATTTTCTTTTATGAGATTCTTCCATGATCAGTTTTTTAGTGTCGGCATGGTCCGGCACACAGATCCGATCTTTGAATAATAGCCTTCCATCTATTGAGATAAAAAATTCCAGACGTTGATCAACAATGGTTTTAATCTCCATTAGTGTAGGGTCATTATCTTGCAACTTGACTAGGTCTTCGATAAATGTGGGCTGCGACCGGATATTAGCAATAATACACCCTTCTTCTTGATCAATATCTAGGTTCAAATGTGAAAAATCTTCTACAAGATAGGTCATACCTTTCCTGAGGCTTGCTAGAGTTGTTTGTGGTCTTCTACTAGGAGCATCTGCTACGGCATTTGCTTTACCAGGATGGTATTGAATAGAGAAGTCGAAGTCCTTCAAATACTCTTGCCATCTTCTTTGCCTCATATTCAAATCCTTCAGGGTGAAGATATACTTCAGACTTTTGTGGTCTAAAAATATGGTGAACTTTTCCCCATAGAGGTAATGTCGCCAGATCATTAAGGTGAAGATAACCGCAGCCAATTCTAGATCATGCACGGGGTAATTCTTCGGATGACGCTTCAATTGCCTAGAGGCATAACAAATCACCTTACCGTGTTGCATAAGGACACAACCAAGGCCAATGCTAGATGCATCCGTATAGACTTCAAAGCCACCACCTTCAACAAGTAGTGCTAATACAGGGGTGGTAGTGAGATGTTCTTTGGGAGTTAGGAAACTTTCCTCACAGTCCTTCGACCATACAAAGGGATTCTCCTTTCTTGTAAGCCTAGTCAAGGGGACAGCGATCCTTGAGAAATCCTTGATGAATCGTAGATAATAGCCAGTCAGACTGATAAAACTCTTGACTTCAGATACGGTCGTTGGTCGGCTTCAGTTCTTGACAGCTTCTACTTTAGAAGGATCCACAACGATATCATCCTTTGAAATAATATGACCAAGGAAAGAGACCTCCTTTAGCCAGAACTCGCACTTGCTAAGCTTCACAGAAAGTTGGTGTTCTCTTAGGGCCTCTTTGATAAATGAATAAGGGAGGAATAAGGGGCCTTAACCCAAAGAATAAGAAAAAATACAGTTTGGTAAGGTAGGTAGATTTTCTCACCTCTAACCCGGGTTTTCCTGGAATAACTAGTTCTAGCTAAAAGGTAGAATTAGTTGTTCTACCTTAACCCGGATACATATCAAAGTGAAAAAGTGAAAAAGTAGGAATAATTTATCTAGGTTTAAGTTAACCCGGTTTTCCCTATTCTGTTACCAAAGAGGCCCTTAATGTTTTCAAAGCTATCCTTAAGTGCTCTTCCTTTGTCTTAGAATATATAAAAATATCATCGATGAATACAACCACAAATCGGTCGAGATAGGGCCTAAAAACATTATTAATCAGGTGCATAAATACTGTAGGGGCATTTGTTAACCCGAACGGCATCACCATGAACTCATAATGTCCATATCTGCTCCGAAAAGTAGTCTTGTAAATGTCTTCATCATTGATCTTGGGTTGATGGTAACCAGACCTGAGGTCGATCTTAGAGAAATATTTCGCTCCAGAGATCTGGTCGAATAGTTCATCGATACGTGGCAGTGGATATTTGTTTATGATGGTGAGTTGATTTAACTATCAGTATTTAATACATAATCTGAGAGATCCGTCCTTCTTACTTGTGAACAAGATCGACGCACCCAAGGGGATGTGCTGGGTCGAATGAAGCCCTTGTCTAATAACTCCTGAAGTTATTTCTTCAATTCCTTGAGTTCTATGGGGGACATCCTGTAGGGAGCTATTGAAACAGGTGCTGCTCCAAGAATGAGTTCAATAGACAAGTTTACTTCCCTTTCGGTCGGTAAATCAAGTAATTCGGATGGAAAGACATCGGGGAACTCTTTTACTATGGGAATTTCCCCTAAGATGATTTCCTTGAACTCGGTAATGATCACGGAAGCAAGGAAAGATTCACAACCTTGTGAAATAAGTTTGTAGGCATGAAGCGAAGAAATGAGAATATGATGCTTCCTATATTTGATGCCAAGGAAAGAAAATCGTGGAAGATCTAGTTTATGAATAGAAATTCTCCTATTGCGACAATTGATATCGGCATAGTGATCAACAAGCCAATCTATGCCTAAGATGGCATCGTAGCCTTTCATATCAAGGCATACGAGTTTTGCAGAAAGATTATGGCCTTCTATAGTCACCTCACTCTTTGGGTAGTGGGTTGTAAGTTTAGTCCCGAGACCTAAGGGTGTTGTGATAGCTAGGTCCAAAGGTAGAAGAACCTGAGAACCGCAGGGGGGGGTTCATACTCTGGAAGTCACGATGTAAATCCTCGACGCCAGCCCGCGCGTCGGCTTGAGCAACGGTTTGAAGGGCTTGGGTAAGACCCATAGCCATTTGTTGCATAGCTTCCCAGTTAGCGCGATTTGGGGCCATTGTGAGAATGAAGTGCCTGAGAAGATAAACAATTTGTTATTTTTCTATGGAATTTAAGGGAGTTAACCTATAGATAATTTCTAAATAAACTATCTCATCTCGGGGTCTACTCACTTCTCACATGGGTTCAGAAATTTCTTCCTAGTTCATAGGAGTGGGTCCTAAAATCTTGGACTTACCATATGACATGACATTTTCCTAGGACTTACTTATGCCTATGCTCTGATACCAACTTAACTGTCACACCCCGAGATATATGTACAATGGAAGATATTAGGGAACGTTGACAGTCGGCAATACGCCTCAAGCTAGCAATATAATCAATGCGCAGTCATTCATACATAAGAAGAGTGAACAAAATGTGATGTACTAAAAATTCACTTTTATTGAATAATAATCAGAGATTTACAATCTGACTCTTGACTCCTTTACATAAACACTCACTAGACTCAATAAAAGAAAAATTACATAATCATGATCAACTTCACCGCCTATGACAGTGAAGGAACTTAATAATAATATGACTCATGACCCTTAATTATCTAGGGCTTCTCTTGACCATCAATCGCTCTCGGACCCATCACTTGAGTAGTCCGAATCCCCACTAGAGTTCCCTGAAAAGGTTGAAAAAGTAGGGAATGAGCACACTTGTCCAGTAGGTATCTTCGTATCAACAAGAAGGCATGATTTAAGTATTTATCATTTTAGCTCTAGAAGGTAAGATAAAGGAAAGTGCGATAAATCATACGAATAAAATCAAAGTAACAACACAAGTAACAAGGCATAAACCATAGAGATATGAATGTTCATGTAGAATGAGAGCATGATCAAGTAAGAATATAATGTGGCCGTTCATTAATGAGAATGTACTAGAATGTAACGAGAATGTATTTTTCATAACCACAAAGGCTATACACTAGAAAGTCATGTAACAAGAATGTATAATTTCATGATGAGCCTCGTGGTTTTCACCTGTTTATAAAAAAAGTACTATCGGCGCAATGCGACGCCAGTGATCATCATACCCCATGGTTTACAACATGTTTTCGGCTATTTGCCGAGAGGGCTAACGTGGATGTCACACCCCAAGCCTTTATTACAGCGGAAGACTAACTCGGGAGCGCGAACAGCCGGCATGGTAAGTCTCTTGCAAGCAAGAACGATCAGAGCGCAAGACAATCACACAAAATGAATGCAATTGCACAATATTTACTAAAAATCCAACTTCATTCCATTATCAATCAAATATTCAAAATACAATAACTTTTCCACCATCTTTCACTCTACTAGACTCAAGAAATAGAAAATTACATTGACTCCATCTAAACAATATAGACTTCCTAAGTCTTCGCTCATCTTTATTCACTCTCGGATCCGCTACTTGAACATTCTGAATCCGAACCTGAATCACTTCCATCTCCTGAAAAGATTGGAAATAGGTAATGAGCACACTTGCCCAGTAGGTATCTTCGCATCAACATGAAAGCACTATTCAAGTAATTAATAATTTAGCTCTAAAGAAGTAAGGCAAAATCATGTGAATGCGAATATCATGCGATTAAACCAAAGTAACACGATAATCATGTAAGATAGAGCGAACAAGAATGAACAAGGATGAATGTAACATGAACATGATATTTGGCCTTTCATGAACAAGAATGTAACGAGAATGCACTTTCATTTCCACTTTCATAACCATAAAGGTTACACACGATAATGTCAATCACGTAGCAATTCACTAGATTTTCACGAGTGCTCATGGATTTCACTTTTTTATAAAGAAAGTACTCCCATCGCAATGCGACGCCAGTAGCATCATACCCCATGGTTTATAAAATAGTATGTTTCCGGCAATCAACCGTGGGGACTAGCATAGAGCCCTTGGACACAATCAGCGCCCGAACTGCATCTTCACGTATAAATCAAGCTACTTCCATGAGTGTAACAATAAAGTATGGCCAAGAATGTAATAAGATCAAGAACTCATGATAACAACAATCAATGAATGAATGCTTCAATTTAGAGTATGAGAGATTAAGAAAAAAAGATTTAAACAATGTCATGCTCACGGAAACAAATTGACAGCATAATGGTACATTCTTTTCTCTTTCCAATCATTATATTAAGTTTCTTGATCAATATTATAAGTTCTAGACTATCATTAGTCCATCTAGAACCTTTGGAATATCAACCCTTGGGTCAAACCTTGGGTTAAATACTTAAGCAATGTGACGGTCGTTTACTGGGCCGTTACAGAATGTAACGCTCCAGTAGTGGGCCGTTACAATGATCTGAATTCAGAACGATCAAATAGACTCAGAGAAGTGTGACGGTCATTCATTGGGCCGTTACGTTGTGTGAGGGTCCATGATTATGCCGTTACAGTAGTCTGAGACCAGAATCAAGCAATCGAACTCAGATGAATGTGATGGTCTTATATTGGACCGTTACATTGCCTGACGGTCCAATATAGAGCCGTTACACTACTGATAACCAGAAAGCATCGATAGTGTACTCTAATCAATGGGCTTTAAGGGTACAACCAACTCGGCGTCCTAGTGGGAATCCCAGGCTCGCGGAGAATTACAGAGGCCTTGAAACAAGATTTCCTAGTCCATTAGAAGGAATATCCAATAGAGAGGTCCTCAAGTCCAAGAATAATGTTCCTATAGTGCAAAGTGAACTAATGGACAACATATCAGAATATGTGCCATGTACTTATAGAAACGACTCTATTGATAAAGAGTGAAGGTGTAATGATGTGAAACCATGATAAAACTCCATTAATACAATTTTGGAAAATCATGCTTTAAATACAAACTATAGAATTTTTGGTACATGAAACTAGCATAATTTAAAATAACATGCAATACCTATCATGAATAATTAGATAACTGAAGAGTCACATAACATGTTAAAACTTAGCTATCTAGGTTTAATTATAAGTAAACTTAATTGGTTACTATTCTGTCATGAGCTGACAGAACACAACGTCTAACGGTCTAACATGGGTGCGTCACAGTGTCTATGACGGTCTATCGAGGGGCCGTTACAGTATGTAACGCTCCTATCCAGGTGCGTTAGAGACAAAAGTGAAATAAAAATATAACAGAGTATGTGACGGTCTATCGTAAGGCCGTTATATCACTGTGACGGTCCTACTATGATCCGTTAGAGAATCTGCTAACAGAAAATAATATGAAATATAAGAGATCAACTCACATCATGTCTGTAAATCAAACATCATGTAGTTTGAGACATGTTAATGAAGTGTAAGCCAATTACATGCATAGGTCTCAGTGAAATAGATAGATAATATCCTTTAATTTTCTACTTAGGGCTAAGAGATGTATGTATGCATAGAACTATTAAAACATGAAATTCATGATCTATCATGCACGTAATTCAATCAAATTAGAGGGCTTTTAATCCTATCAATATGTTTTTGCCGTTCATGAGATGACCTATCTCTTAACTTGGCTTTAAACTTCCAATTTAGGGTTTGAAACACGTGCCCTAGCTCTCCTCTTCCTGTGACTTTTCAGCAACTTCCTTGGGCTCTAACTCCACGACTTCTTGACCTAAAGACGTGAAATTTGGAGAGGAGTTAGTCTAAAGTATTTTAAACAAATTCCTCTAAAGAACTTACCTGAGATTATGACTCCTTACCTTGATTCCACGTGAGTAAAAGTAAGGGTCGCGTAGTTCAGAACTAGGTCCTATTTATAGAGTTCTAGCTAGGGTTTGAGGATTAGATCGATTCTAGAGTCCTTAATCTGCCAGAATCTAATCCCTAAGAGTCCTTAGTAGTGTTATGAACTCTCCCAAGTCGATCCCTAGTGGATAAGATCTCAAGGTTCTGATCTTTCTACTCGTTCTTTCCTTCACGGAACTAACAGAGTGTAACGGTTGTAGACCCCTGCGTTACAAGCATGTGACGGTCTCACGATAGACCGTTACATTCAATGTTCCCAGAGTTCAACATTAATCAAACTCTTTTGCTAATTATCCTATATAATTATTTATATAATTTGTATCTATCCTTATTCTGCTAAAACCTGACTTCTAAGAGTCCCTAGTGATTTTACATGTCGTTCTAATTAGGTCTCTTATGGATAGGATAATCAAGTTCTAATCTTTTTATACATTCTCTTACTTACGGAACTTGTAGGCTGTGACGGTCTAGGGTATATGCGTCATAAGGCTGTGGCGGTTTCCTGATAGACCGTTAAGTTCGACGCATTCATAATTTTAATTTTAATTAAACTCTTTTATTTATTTTTCATCTAGTTATCCTATTAAGTGGTGTTTATCCTTTTAAATCCGTGAATAGGCTTAATAACCTTCTAGAATATGGGCCAAATTAAATAGGCCTGGTCTTTAAACCTTTTTTGATTTGTTTAGTAGATTAGGTTAATTGATTAACACCATTGGGCCTTTTAATGGCTAATAAACTCAATAATCCTTTTATAAATTTATTTAGCCCTTATAAATTATAATTAAATTATAAAATAATCTAGAAATAACTTATATAAATTCTGGGGCACTACACCCTCCCCCACTTAGAAGAATTTGGTCCCCAAATTCAATACATGGATTGTGGAGAGTGTACTTACAGTTAAATAATTCTGGAAATCTTTTTCTCATGGCTGCTTCGGTTTCCCATGTCGCTTCATATGGCCATGTTTTCTTCCATTGAATTTTGACCATCGGGATAACCTTATTTTTTAGTTGACGCACTTCTCGTTCCAGAATCTTTATCGGTGTTTGTTCGTATGTTAAGTCCTTCTGAATCTCCAGATTGTCATAAGTGATAATGTGGTCAGGATCATATACATACTTCTTTAGCATGGAGATGTGAAATACGTCATGAACTCCTGCTAATTGTGGGGGTAAAGTCAGCTTGTAAGCTACTTCACCGACCCTTTCAAGAATTTCAAACGAGCCAATGAATCTTGGAGTTAGCTTTCCTTTAATGCCAAATCTTCGAATACCACGACCTAGAGAAACCTTCAAATATATATGATCTCCTACCTGAAACTCCAAGTCACGTCTTCGATTGTCGGCATAAGATTTTTACCTATCTTGCGCCATCTTCATTCTTTCCTGAATGAGTTTTATTTTCTCTGTAGAATCTCTGATAATATCGGGGCCTAAGAATTGTCTTTCCCCCATTTCACTCCAACATATTGGTGATCGACAACTTTTTCCATATAAGGCTTCAAAAGGTGCCATTTGTATGCTTGCCTGATAGCTATTGTTATAAGCAAACTCTACTAGAGGTAAGTGATCATGCCAACTACCTCCAAAGTCAATAGCACAAGCCCTGAGCATATCCTCTACTACCTGATTCGTTCTTTCCGTCTGACCATCAGTTTGTGGATGAAAGGCTGTGCTAAAATTCAACCTAGTCCCTAGTGAATGTTGTAGGCCCTTCCAGAATTGTGATGTAAATCGGGGATCTCTATCTGATACAATAGTGACAGGGACACCATGTAACTTGATGATTTCTTTTATGTATAATGCTGCCATGATATCCATAGACCATCGACTCTTTATTGGTATAAAATGTGCAGATTTAGTCAATCGATCTATGATTACCCATATGCCATCATGTCCACCTCTTGTCTTAGGTAACCCCATAATGAAATCCATCCCTATACTCTCCCACTTCCATTCGAGAATATGTAAGGGATGCAATTTACGTGCGGGTCTAAAATGTTCTACTTTTACTTGTTGACAAGTGAGGCAACGGGACACGAAATCAGCTATTTCTCTCTTCATATTGGGCCACCAGAAATTTCTTTTGAGATCTTGATACATCTTTGTTCCTCCTGGATGAATTGTGTATTTGGAATTATGCACTTTATCTAGGATCAGTTTCTTCGTAGCCTCATGATCTGGTACACATATTCGGCCCTTAAATAATAATCTTCCGTCATTGGAAATAGAAAAATCCGATCTTTGTTCTATATTGGCTTTAATTTCTAGTAAAACCGGATCATCATCTTGTAACTTGACCAAATCCTCTATCAATGTAGGTTGAGCTCGGATATTAGCTAGGAAACAGTCTTCTTCCTTTATGTCAACATCTAAGTTCAACTGAGCAAATTGAGGAATAAGGTTAGTTACGCTTATCATAAGACTTGATAGCATACCTATTGGTTTTCTACTGAGTGCATCTGCTACAACATTAGCCTTGCTAGGATGATATTGAATAGTAAAATCAAAGTCTTTGAGATATTCTAACCACCTCCTCTGCCTCATGTTAAGCTCCTTTTGAGAGAATAAATATTTCAGGCTTTTGTGGTCCGAGTATACTGTGAAGTTTTCTCCATAAAGATAATGACGCCAAATTTTTAAGGCAAAAATAACTACTGCTAATTCTAAATCATGTACAGGATAATTTTCCTCGTGTCGTTTCAGTTGCCTTAAAGAATAACAGATCACCTTTCCATTCTGCATGAGGACACATCCTAAGCCAATGCCAGACGCATCCGTATACACATCGAATCCACCACCCTCCATTGGTAATGATAAAACAGGGGCTGTTGTAAGATGATTCTTAAGAGTTTGGAAATTCTTCTCACATTCCTCTGACCAGACAAAAGGATTTTCTTTTCTGGTGAGTCTAGTTAATGGAACTGCTATCTTTGAGAAGTCCTTAATGAATCTTCTATAATAACCAGCTAGACCGAGAAAGCTCCTTACTTCAGACACAGTCGTAGGCCGACTCCAATTCTTGACAGCTTCTACCATAGAAGGATCCACAGCAATACCTTCTTTTGAAATAATGTGGCCTAGGAATGAGACTTCCTCGAGCCAGAATTCACACTTATTGAGTTTGGCATAAAGCTTGTGTTCTCTAAGTGTTTGCAAAGCTATCCTTAGATGTTCTTCATGTTCTTCTCTTGTCTTGGAGTATATCAGGATATCATCGATGAAGACGACAATGAATTGATCCAGGTATGGCTGGAAGACACTGTTCATAAGTTGCATAAATGCTGCTGGGGCATTAGTTAACCCAAATGGCATTACCACGAATTCATAGTGGCCATAACGACTTCGAAAAGCCGATTTATAAATGTCTTCTTCTTTAATTCTCAGCTGATGATAACCTGATCTAAGATCAATCTTAGAGAAATATTCTGCTCCCGAAAGCTGATCGAAGAGCTCATCAATACGTGGCAATGGATACTTATTTTTGATTGTAAGCTGATTTAGTCGCTAGTAATCGATGCATAGTCTGAGAGAACCATCCTTCGTTTTGACAAATAGAACCGGCGCACCCCAAGGGGATGTGCTAGGTCTAATGAAGCCTTTATCCAGCAGTTCCTGCAACTGCTTCTTTAGTTCTTTAAGTTCTGTGGGGGACATCCTGTAAGGGGCTATAGAAACAGGTGCTGCTCCTGGGATGAGTTCAATAATGAAGTTCACTTCCCTCTCGGGAGGTAAACTAGGTAGTTCAGATGGAAACACGTCTGGGAACTCATTTATAATAGGGATGTCTGCTATGATAATCTCCTTGGACTCTGTAATAATGACGGAAGCAAGAAAAGCTTTACATCCTCGCAAGATAAGCTTGCAAGCGTGAAGTGAGGATATGATAGTGGGGTGTTTCTTGTATTTGATGCCAAGAAAAGAGAATCTTGGAAGACCGGGTTTTCGAAAAGATATAATCGTATTTCGGCAATTGATATAAGCATCGTGGTCTACAAGCCAATCTACCCCTAAAATGGCATCATAACCTTTCATGTCAAGGCATACTAAGTTTGCGGGGAGATTGTGACCTTCTACTATAACTTCGCTATCAAGATAATAGTTGGTAAGCTTAGTTCCAGATCCTAAGGGTGTGGAAATAACAAGATCTGAAGTAAGGGAACTGATGCGATTGGTAATGTCTTAGCAAAAGTAGTGGAGATAAAAGAATGAGAGGCACCAGTATCAAATAGCACAAATGCAGGACGAGAACAAATTTGAAGAGTACCTTCCATAAGCCCATCCTCCTTGGGCGCTTCGTCTTCATCTAGAACGGCATTGAGGCGAGCCTGCCTCCTGCGTCCATTACCAGATGACTGGTCCTTCATAAGGGGGCAATCCGGCATGCGATGCTCCCTGCTTCCACAACGTAAATAAGCGCCAAGGCACTTCCAACACTCCTCAGTCGAATGGCCGAATTTCTCACAAAATGTGCAAGCTGTGGCGACCTGCTCCTTCTCTTTCTTAACTTTCTTTTGCTTGTGCGAGCTTCCACCGTTCCCACTCCTAGATCTTTTCTTACTATCACGGCTTTTGTAGGGTTCCGTGATACTAAATTTCTCTTTCTTATAACGCCGATCGGAACGTCGGCTTGATTCTTCTCCTTTTCCTTTTAACTTCTCTACCTTCTCTAAGGTCCTTTCACATAAATATGCCCGCTGAACCATCTCCGCATATGTACGGATGTTTTGGGTCCCGAGCTGTTGAATAAAGCCGAGTCGTAACCCGTCCATAAATCGATTCACCTTCAATACGTCGGTGCTGATAAGATGTGGTGCGTAAGGTGCTAGTCTTGAAAATTGTAGTTCATATTCGGCAACCGTCATCATTCCTTGCCGAAGAGCGGCGAACTCCATAGCCTTTCGTTCCTTTACGTGCTCAGAAAAGTACTTGGCACAGAATAGGGTAAGAAAACCGTCCCATGTATGAGGTGCATTGGCCGGAGGTGCCGGAACTGACTTCCACCATGTGCGAGCATCTTTGTTTAGTTGAAAGGTTGCGAGACGCACCTTCTCCTGATCGGTGCATTGGATGACATCAAATATACGATTCATTTCATCTATCCAGTTCTCCGCCTCGTCGGGATTAGACGAACCATAGAATCGCGGAGGATTTAAACTCCAGAAATTGCGATGTAGGTCACCAGGCCTTGCCCCTGCGCCACCTTGCGCTATAGTTTGTAATGCTTGGGTAAGGCCGGCAACTGTTTGTTGCATATCATCCCAATCTACACGATGAGCCATTTGTAAGATAAGGTACCTGAGAGAAAATAACAACTTGTTATTTCTCATGAAATTGGAATGAACAAAAATAAATCTTAAAGCTAATTAATTGTCTTATCCTGGGCTCTACCCACTTCTCGCATGGGTATGGAAACTTCTTCCTTAGTTCATAGGTAGGGGCCCTTAAACCTTGGACTTAACCTATGACATGATTCCTTCTTCCTAAGTCCTGAGACTTATGCTCTGATACCAACTTAACTGTCACGCCCCGAGCCTTTATTACAGCGGAAGACTAACTCGGGAGCGCGAACAGCCGGCATGGTAAGCCTCTTGCAAGAAAGAACGATCAGAGCGCAAGGCAATCACACAAAATGAATGCAATTGCACAATATTTACTAAAAATCCAACTTCATTCCATTATCAATCAAATATTCAAAATATAATAACTTTTCCACCATCTTTCACTCTACTAGACTCAAGAAATAGGAAATTATATTGACTCCATCTAAACAATATAGACTTCCTAAGTCTTCACTCATCTTTATTCACTCTCGGATCCGCTACTTGAACATTCTGAATCCGAACCCAAATCACTTCCATCTCCTGAAAAGATTGGAAATAGGTAATGAGCACACTTGCCCAGTAGGTATCTTCGCATCAACATGAAGGCACTATTAAAGTAATTAATAATTTAGCTCTAAAGAAGTAAGACAAAATCATGCGAATGCGAATATCATGCGATTAAACCAAAGTAACATGATAATCATGTAAGATAGAGCGAACAAGAATGAACAAGGATGAATGTAACAAGAACATGATATTTGGCCTTTCATGAACAAGAATGTAACGAGAATGCACTTTCACTTCCACTTTCATAACCATAAAGATTACGCACGAGAATGTCAATCACGTAGCAATTCATTAGATTTTCACGAGTGCTCATGGATTTCACTTATTTATAATGAAAGTACTCCCAGCGCAATGCGATGCCAGTAGCATCATACCCCATGGTTTATAAAATAGTATGTTTCCGGCAATTAGCCGTGGGGACTAGCATAGAGCCCTTGGACACAATCAGCGCCTGAACTGCATCTTCACGTATAAATCAAGCTACTTTCATGAGTGTAACAATAAAGTATGGCCAAGAATGTAATAAGATCAAGAACTCATGATAACAACAATCAATGAATGAATGCTTCAATTTAGAGTATGAGAGATCAAGAAAAAAAGATTTAAACAATGTCATGCTCACGGAAACAAATCGACAGCATAACGGTACATTCTTTTCTCTTTCCAATCATTATATTAAGTTTCTTGATCAATATTATAAGTTCTAGACTATCATTAGTCCATCTAGAACCTTTGGAATATCAACCCTTGGGTCAAACCTTGGGTTAAATACTTAAGCAATGTGACGGTCGTTTACTGGGCCGTTACATAATGTAACGCTCCAGTAGTGGGCCGTTACAATGATCTGAATTCAGAACGATCAAATAGACTCAGAGAAGTGTGACGGTCATTCATTGGGCTGTTACGTTGTGTGAGGGTCCATGATTAGGCCGTTACAGTAGTCTGAGACCAGAATCAAGCAATCGAACTCAGATGAATGTGACGGTCTTATATTGGACCGTTACATTGCCTGACGGTCCAACATAGAGCCGTTACACTACTGATAACCAGAAAGCATCGATAGTGTACTCTAATCAATGGGCTTTAAAGGTACAACCAACTCGGCGTCCTAGTGGGAATCCCAGGCTCGCGGAGAATTAGGGAGGCCTTGAAACAAGATTTCCTAATCCATTGGAAGGAATATCCAATAGAGAGGTCCTCAAGTCCAAGAATAATATTCCTATAGTGCAAAGTGAACTAATGGACAACATACCGAAATATGTGTCATGTACTTATAGAAACGACTCTATTGATAAAGAGTCAATGTGTAATGATGTGAAACCATGATAAAACTCCATTAAAACAATTTTGGAAAAATCATGCTTTAAATACAAACTATAGAATTTTTGGTACATGAAACTAGCATAACTTAAAAGAACATGCAATACCTATCATGAACAATTAGATAACTGAAGAGTCACATAATAGGTTAAAACTTAACTATCTAGGTTTAATTATAAGTAAACTTAACTGGTTACTATTCTGTCATGAGCTGACAGAACACAGCGTCCAACGGTCTAACATGGGTGCGTCACAGTGTCTGTGACGGTCTATCGAGGGGCCGTTACAGTATGTAACGCTCCTGTCCAGGTGCGTTAGAGATAACAGTGAAATAAAAATATAACAGAGTGTGTGACGGTCTATCGTAAGGCCGTTATATCTCTGTGACGGTCCTATTATGATCCGTTAGAGAATCTGCTAACAGAAAATAGTATGAAATCCAAGAGATCAGCTCACATCATGTCTGTAAATCAAACATCAAGTAGTTTGAGACATGTTAATGAAGTGTAAGCCAACTACATGCATAGGTCTCAGTGAAATAGATAGATAATATCCTTTAATTTTCTACTTAGGGCTAAGAGATGTATGCATGCATAGAACTATTAAAACATGAAATTCATGATCTATCATGCACGGAATTCAATCAAATCAGAGGGCTTTTAGTCCTATCAAGATATTTTTACCGTTCATGAGATGACCTACCTCTTAACTTGGCTTTAAACTTCCAATTTAAGGTTTGAAACACGTGCCCTAGCTCTCCTCTTCCTGTGACTTTTCAACAACTTCCTTGGGCTCTAACTCCACGACTTCTTGACCTAAAGACTTGAAATTTGGAGAGGAGTTAGTCTAAAGTATTGTAAACAAATTCCTCTAAAGAACTTACCTGAGATTATGACTCCTTACCTTGATTCCACGCGAGTAAAAGTAAGGGTCGCGCAGTTCAGAACTAGGTTCTATTTATAGAGTTCTAGCTAGGGTTTGAGGATTAGATCGATTCTAGAGTCCTTAATCTGCTAGAATCTAATCTCTAAGAGTCCTTAGTAGTGTTATGAACTCTCCCAAGTCGATCCCTAGTGGATAAGATCTCAAGGTTCTGATCTTTCTACTCGTTCTTTCCTTCATGGAACTAACAGAGTGTAACGGTTGTAGACCCCTGCGTTACAAGCATGTGACGGTTTGACGATAGACCGTTACATTCAATGTTCCCAAAGTTTAACATTAATCAAACTCTTTTGCTAATTATCCTATATAATTATTTATATAATTTGTATCTATCCTTATTCTGGTAAAACCTGACTTCTAAGAGTCCCTAGTGATTTTACATGTTGTTCTAATTAGGTCTCTTATGGATAGGATCATCAAGTTCTAATCTTTTTATACATTCTCTTACTTATAGAACTTGCAGGCTGTGACGGTCTAGGGTATACGCGTCACAAGGCTGTGGCGGTCTCCTGATAGACCGTTAAATTCGATGCATTCAGAATTTTAATTTTAATAAAACTCTTTTATTTATTTTTCATCCTTGTTATCCTATTAAGTGGTTAAAAAAATCCTTTAAAATCCGTGAATAGGCTTAATAACCTTCTAGAATTGGGCCAAATTAAATGGGCCTAGTCTTTAAGCCTTTTTGATTTGTTTAGTATATTAAGTTAATTGATTAACACCATTGGGCCTTTTAATGGCTAATAAACTCAATAATCCTTTTATAAATTTATTTAGCCCTTATAAATTACAATTAAATTATAAAATAATCTAGAAATAACTTATATAAATTCTGGGGCACTACAGTGGAGCCCTTGGACACTATCCGTGCCTGCTCTTGCATCTTCACGTTATAAATCAAGCTACTTCCACAAGTAATATAAAGTTTCGGCCAATAATGAAAAGTTCAAACAATATGTTCATGATAGCAACATCAAGGTAAGAATGTACCAAATATGAATAATGAGAGTTCAAGGATGAATTAATGACAAGGTCATGCTATGGGAGGAATCCGGCAGCATAATGGTACATTCATTATTTTCCATAATGTATCATTAGCTTATAGAATAATATTTTGGGTTCTAGATAATCCGGTAGCATAACGGTCATGCAAGGACCGTTTTTAAGTAGAGTCGACGATAGAGAGGGAAAGGGTCAACATAGGGATCAAACTGGGAGAACACGGTTACGATCCGATCGCTATCAAGAAGTAGCGGTCGCTACAAGGCTGCCTCTAGGCTAGTTTACAGAAAATGCGAAATTAATTAAGTGCTTTCTATACCAATGGGGTTTTAAGGTACAATTAACCAGCTCGGCGTCCTAGTGGGAATCCCAGGCTCACGGAGGCTTACGGAGGTCTTGAAACATGACCACCTAGTCCGACAGAAGGAATATCTGATGAAGAGGATCACAAGTCCAAGAGGTGTGCCTATACATTGCATGTGTAACTAATATCAACATACCGGAATACGCGCTATATGTGACTTATAAAATGGAAATAAGGTGAGAAAGGAATGTGTCAAATCATAGCTCAAGTGGAATCAAATCATGGAAATTGCTTTAAGTATAAAACTATAGTTTTTTGGCATGAAATTAACATAAGATTAAAAATAGTTTCTAAAACATGCAGGTCATGAAATATACCATGATTGATGAACAATATAACCAATATCATGAATATAAGTCATAACTGGGGATAGGACCTGATTACCTAATCTTAACATATAATTATAAGGCTTGATATGCAACCTGTTTAGAGTTAATAGAAAGTAGAAAACAGAAACAAGGAAGTGGTCTAGCAAGAACTGTTTATTGGTAATAGTGGTCGGTCTGGAACCGCCTCTTGACAGTAGCGGTTCTTGAGGAACCGCCTTCTACCTGCAATAGGCAGAAGCTAATTAATGCTTGCTAGGCCTATCCTAGGGCAAATAATGCATGAAAACTATAAGGAATAGAAGGATAACATGTAAGAACATGTTTAGAGTGAAAAAGATGCATGGAAAGACATGAATCATGCTAAAATTCTTATCTTTAGTTACAAGGTGCAGGGTTAAAAGTATGCAAGCGCAGTCATGGGAAAACCTCAAATACTCAACGTAGAGAGCATGAAATTGCACAAGGTCATAGGGATTTTATTCCTAACACGTTGTTTGAGCCATCATAAGATAACCTACCTTTAATTTGTTCCCTGGAATTTGAATTTCTGAATGGAAGCCGGTGCTGGTTCCTACGCGTCCTGCGTGGAAATATCAACTTCTCGCACTTTTATCTCCTTAACCTCTTGACCTAAATTCACGAAAGTTGGAGGGAAGTTAGAAGACATGAATGTGAACAAATAACTCTAAAGATCAAACTTGAAATTACCTCGTTTAGGGTTCCTAAATCTTTGGTATTTCTTGAAGAAACTCACTCGTTCCTGTGCGGTTTGCAAAGAACCTGTGACTTCTGAGGCTTCTAACTTCTCATGGGCTTGATCTCCTAACATAAAATTTGGAGAGGAGTTAGACAATACTAAAGGGAATAAATAGTTCTAAAGGACTAACATGAAATAACACCACCTTACCATCGCACCACGCGAGCCAAAACGAGGGTTCGCGCAGGTTAAACTTGAGACCTATTTATAGAGAAAGGACTAGAGTTGAAAGATTAGATCAAATAGGAGTCCTATAGGGCATCCTTTCAATCCCCCAAGAGTCCTAGCCCAGTTTACATGCCAGAACACTTTGATCCTAGGTGATTGGGATGGGAAGATTCCCATTTTTCCACGTTTCTACACCACCCGTTCACGGAAGAAGAACGCGGTGTTGATCGGACCGCTTCTATCAGAACGCGGTCGCGCGATAGACCGTGTTTTGGTGGATTTTCTAAAAAATTTATATTTTCCATTTATCTCCTATTTATCCCGTTAATTAGCCTATTTATCTATTTTAAATTCTGGAATAGCCCTAATTACGTCTCTAGAAGTGGGCTTGGGCCAACAAGCCTTAGAATTGGGTTTATGGGCCTGCTTTAAGTGGGCTTAACCCTTTGGTAGATATCGGGCCTTCAAATTAATTTAATTAACCCATAATTTATTTAATAACCCATTAAGCCTTTTGAATGATAAATAATTTTATTTAATTCCTAAAAAATCCTAGAAATTTCCAAGGTGTTACAACAACAACAACATGAGGGTGTCGACTCTACGAGTTGACCCTTATAACCAATTAACCCTTCAACTAACAAATAACGACCTTACCAGTGATTCTTGAGAGAAGCAAAATGATTTACCACTTGTTCTTGATCCTTGATTGCATGATAGCACTTTGACATGATAAACATCAAAGATTCAAGAGTCTTGTTCCTACGATGCAAGATGAATAATGAATGAACACCTTGGTTAGCAAGTTTCTTCATTGACCAGCTCAATAACACAAGCACACAAGATTTGTGACCATTGAAACTTAACTACCAAAATCAACTAGGAGATCCAACACCTTAAGTACAAAACTATAGGGTTTTTGGGGTGAAATTACCATATGATGAAAATAACCTTTTAAACCATGATGGGGCATAAAACATAAACGTTTTTTTAAAACATGATATGGCAAAGCGTAAACATGACAAAATAAAATGAAAGATAGCATAGATAATTATACACAACAGGAGATCATAAGGCTTGATCTGGTTGCTATTTCGGGTGAACATAACATAGATCGCGGTTCTTCTACTGTCGCTATCTGGAGGTCGTGGTTGATTGAAGACCGCTACTATGGTCATAGTTTCTGCTAGATAGCTATTCATCTGTCCTCAAACAGAGGCAAATCCCTTGCAGGGCCCTTTTTATGGCAAATAAAGATGCAAATGCTAGGAAACTAAAAGAGAAAACATGGTAGCACGTAAATAATGCATGAAAAGGCATGAAAGCATCTAAAGTTATTATCTTTTTCATTAAGGTTGCATGGATAGCATGAACTAGAAACCTAAAGCGCGATCAAGGAAAAATGAGAAATAGTACGTGCATGAGGCATGAAAACAAGAAGGAATAGAGGGCTTTTGTTCCTAACATCATGTTTAAGACGATCATGAGATAACCTACCTCTTGGGTTGATCATAAACCTCAAATTACTCGTCAGAAGGGAGCCCTCATTCCTGCACGTCCTGCGTGGAACCAGCTTCTTCTGCACACTCTAACTCCTTGGTTGCTTGTTCTCCTAACACAAAAATTGGAGGGATGTTAGAAGATACTGAGGGGAATAAAAAGTTCTAAAGGAAGAACTTAAGAAGATGATACTATAGCTTCGTTCCGCGTGATCCAAACGTAGGGTTCGCGTCGGATGGACCTGGGGCCTATTTATAGGGAACGACCTAAGGTTATGTTTTTAGTTCGAATTAGAATCCTTATTTGGTGTCAAGTCGATCCCTAAGAGTCCTAGATAAGTTTTCCCCTTTGAGATCACATCGAGTAATGGCTTAATCATGGATAAAAAATTTAGTTTTCTGTGTTTATCCACTTTCTGTTTTCAGAATCATATCGCGGTCAAGGATCGACCGCTACCTTCAGAACGCGATCACGCGATAAACCGCGACCTGCCCGGCTTTCCCAAAATTTGAGTTTTATCTCAACTCCACTTCTAATTTCCTCTATTTCCCTATTTTAATTAGGGAACTTATCCCTATTATGCCTCTACGGTTTGGGCTTGGGCCAAAAGGTGCAAGTTTTGGTTTTAAGGCCCTTATTAAGTGGGCTTAACCACTTAGTTAATAATTGGGCCTTTTTATCAAAGGCTGTAACTTTTTAACCCATTATTTAACCCATTTAGGTCTTTAAGCTCATAAAAATGCTTAAATAAATCTATTTAAATTCCTAAAAATTTCAGTAATTTGCTAGGGGTGCTACACCCCCCACTTAAAAAAAGGGTTTTTTGCATGGAAACCATTGTTAAAAGTGAATTTTCAAAAAAAACATTCCTAAAAATATATTAGCAGGTATATCACTGTGTAATCTGAATTGTGCAAAAATGACATATTTATTTGCATGCATATCACTTCTTTTTACCAACAACTTGCAAGAAAATCACACTTAAATGGTATTTATGCACTATTTGAATTAACTCAGTGATATACCTACTAATGTATTTTTAGGAATAATTTTTTTACAACTTCACGTTTAACAACGGTTTTCATGCAAAAAGCCCCCAAAAAAAATGGTCCCCAAATTCATTGCATGAGATTGTGGAGGTGCGTTTTACTTATATTTAAACAACTCTGGGAATTTTCTACACATTACTTCTTCCATTTCCCATGTAACTTCTTGCTCCAGGCATTTATTCCACTGGACCTTCACTATGGAAATGCTCTTATTTCTGAGCCGACGTACCCCACGATCAAGTATTTTATGCGGCTTTTGCTCGTATGTCAGGTCCTTCTATATCACAAGATCGTCTTTACTTATAATATGATATGGGTCATGAACGTATCTTTTTAACATTAAGACGTGGAACATGTCATGTACTCTAGATAATTGAGGTGGCAAAGCTATCCGATAGGCGACTTCGCCAACCCTTTCTAGAATTTTAAAAGGGCCAATAAATCTCAGAGTAAGCTTGCCCTTGATGCCGAATCTTTTGATTCCATGACCTAGAGAAACCTTAAGGAACACATGGTCTACAATTTGAAATTCTAGGTCTCTTCTTCTGATGTCGGCATATGCCTTTTGTCTTGATTGTGCCATCTAGAGCCTTTCTCTGATAAGTTGTACCTTTTCTGTTGTACTCCTAACTAGTTTTGGGCCTAGAAGTTGTTTCTCCCCAACTTCATTCCAACAAATTGGTGAACGACAACTCCTTCCATATAGTGCCTCAAACGATGCCATTTGGATGCTAGCTTGGTAGCTGTTGTTGTAGGCGAAGTCGACTAGAGGCAAATGGTCATGCCAACTTCCACCAAAATCTATAGCACAAGCCCTGAGCATATCTTCCACCACTTGGTTTGTTCTTTCTGTCTAGCCATCAATCTGGGGATGAAATGTTGTGCTGAAATTTAGTATTGTCCTTAAGTAATATTGCCAACCTTTCCAGAAATGTGATGTGAAGCGCGGGTCTCGGTCAGATACTATCATGATAGGGACTCCGTGTAGTCGGACAATCTCCTTGATATATAATGCTGCAAATATATCCACTGTCCATCGACTTTTAATTGGCAAAAAATGTACAGACTTTGTCAGTCGATCAATTATCACCCATATTCCGTCATGTCCACCTCTTATTTTTCGCAAACCCATGATGAAATCCATCCCTATACTTTCCCACTTCCACTCGAAAATTTTCAAGGGATGAAGTTTTCTGGTGGGCTTTTGGTGTGCCGCCTTGACTTGTTGGCAAGTTATGCATCGGAAAACAAAATCCACCATTTCTCTCTTCATGTTGGGCCACCATAAATACCACTTTAGGTCTTGATACATCTTGGTAGCTCTAGGGTGAATCACATATCGCGACATGTGGGCTTCTTCCATAATCAGCCTCTTTGTCTCTACATGATCTGGCACATAGATCCGACCTCAGAATAATAATCTTCCATCAATCGTGACAGAGAAATCTGGCAGTTGATCAATGTTGATTCTGATCTCAACCAGTGTAGGGTCATCTTCTTACAGCTTTACTAGATCTTCTATTAATGTAGGTTGTGACTGGATGTTGGCGATAATACACCTTTCATTTTCCGTGTCTATATCCAGATTCAACTTGGCAAAATCTTCTAAGAGGTTTGTCATACTCATCCTGAGGGTAGATAAGATAGCCATGGGTTTTCTACTAAGTGCATCTGCCACATCATTAGCCTTTCCTGGGTGGTAGTTGTTGACACCCGTTTTATGCCAGCAGGTTGGGTCATTTTCTTATCCTTTTTTAATGATGTCCCAGATTATTCACTATTTATTGGGTAACTTTGAACTGGTTATGGGCTTATTTTATTGGTTTTCTCCCTAGTTGAGCTCAATTTCTCGCACTTGTCACTGTTTGGGCATAATGGGCCTAGATAAGGCTTGGTTTTAGGATGAATATGCTTATTTATCTTATTTTTATTTTTTTCAAATGGCCACCCAGATAGCGGTCAGTTACGAGACCGCTACCTGATGGTGGTGGTCTATCGTGAGACTGCCTTCTGGGGCTGAGAGTCCTGCCCAGACTGGACTGTTCCCTCTTTATCCGTGCTCAAAATAGAGCCCTTAATCTGGAATTTTCTCTGAGCATTTCGGTCCCCAGAGAGTCTTGATTGATCATCGAGATAATTGGTGATATTATCTCTGGGATTTATCAGGTTTCAGGGCTATTTTCTCAGATTTATCCCTCCAACTCGGGCTAGAGTTTTGGGGGTCTATAAATAGAACCCTGAGCTTCATGCTCACGAGGAGGAGATTTTTGGAGCGCGCCATGAAGTGCTGCTGGATTCTACTGCAAGTCTCAACCAGGGAGCATCGTTTTCTTCCCTCCTCAAGTCATTTGGTTCAGGGAGTAGCCAGTTTTCTTTCTATTTTTTATGTTTCCTTTCTAGTGATTTTCTCTCATCTTTGCATCATTATAGCATCTGTTTCTTTACTTTCTCCATGTTCTATTGCATTCATAATACATCCATATACACCCTCCTATTGTTTTCACGCCCCCACAGGGGTTAAAAATCCACCAACCCCCAGGTATTGACCCTTCCTTTTATGCATATCAATCATGGTTGGTTTATAGATATTACACATCCTCGAATCTAACTGGGTTGTTTTCTGTGTCTTCTACACTCTTTTACAATCCTACAGTACTTTTAACGCGAGGCCCATCCCTTTTGGCCAGCCAGAAGGGGTGGAGGATCAAGTTCCCATGTTCTACTTTCTGGGTGTTGATTGCGATCATCAAAGGACCGCCTACTTCTGTTAGCGGTCATCACAGGATCGTCTGCTTCAAGTAGCGGCCCCCAGGAAGACCACAGCATGTTCTGCACCTATGTTCTCTTTCCGCTTGCGAGTGCATCTTCACTCCACACTTTCCAAGGTACGTAGGGCGGTTCTTCTGCGTTATATACCTTGGTGGTGATCATAGATCTTCATGTTTTGGGATTTGTCACATTATTGCTCACTTATTCTCTTTTAGTTGTTCCACGCCTACGATGTGCGTCTTCTCCTTTCTCCTTCACATCCTTTGCTCCACGCTCACAGCGTGCGCTTTAGTTTAGTTGTCTTTACCGTTTGCTACCTGCTTCTGAGGTGATATTACAATATCTCTATTATTGCATCCATTTATTCATTTGAAGGTGATCATCTTATATATCTACACCCTCATTTTGTTTGGCGATCATGGTGGGACAACTAGTGCCAATCGTGTTGAGTATTGTTTGACCTGCTCCTATTTTACTTTCCTTAGTGTTCTTTGTGGTTTTATCGGATTTCCCATTTCATTCTCTGTTATTTTTGTTCCCTGGTTGATAGCGGTCCTCTGAGAACCGTCTCCATCAGATAGCGGTCAGCCGGCGACCACTACTATCTCTCAGGTATGCATCCTGAGGTTTACTACTGTTATTCATTTTTTACTATCTCATATTGGTTCTTCGATGCTATTGCTCTCCTCCGTGATTATTGTTCATATTTACATCATTGATTGCACATTATTTGTAAGTATCTAGGTTAGAAATTGCATGCACTACAGTGCACATAGGGTCATTCATCTCATATCATAGTTGCATTCCTACCTTGGTGAGTGATCCGCTTGGCTTCGTATTCCTCGGAGTCGACTAGGTGATCTCATCCGGGACCTCCGTAAGTCTCCGTGAGCCGTGGAGTCCGACACGGACGCCGAGCCGGTTATACCTTGTCCACCTCATGTCTAGGTTGCATTCGTGTGAGTATTCAAACATAGATGTGAACACCGTCACTTGGAGATGATTGGGTGAATGAAAAAAAGTGTATGTGTTAAGTGTAACACTAAAGATGTGACTAAGATGAGCACGTGGTGCTCGAAGAGGGAAGGGAGCACGTGGTGCTCTAATGGATCGTGATCGCCAGAGGAGGGAGGCTCCCCAAATAAATAAGAACAAGAAAATAAAAAAAAAAGATCACGGTACCTGTGAATGGGAAAAACGTGGGTCTTTAACTTCCTCTCGAACCGGCCGGCTGACCAAGAGGGCTCCTTCCACTTTGATTACCCTGAATGCAAAGAGAGAACAAGTAAATAGAACACCGGATTAGTTGAGTGAACAGTGTAGTTTATGTTCAAACAAGAAATAAAAACGTGCAATCATGGGCCGGAACACACCTGGGTGGTGGTTTTTAAACCCCTTAAGTGTTAAGGGATGGGGAATGCATGCAATGAAAAAGTGAAGCCTAGGTGATCTGACGTGACCAGATGTAATGTGCAGTGATGATTATGGATGATAAAAATGATGTGACCATGCAAAGATTAAAATATCAAAGTGAGTGACAGAGGAGAGAAATGAGGGTGATCTCCCTAAACCGGACTGTGCTGCAGAGAGAGGGGAAGAAAGCTTCCAGCAAGGAGAAGTGGAGGAAATTACAACCAACGTGGGTTGTCAGCTCTCCTTCTACTGTTTCTCTGATTGCTCCTCTCGTATCTCTGTATATTCCTCTCCCCTTTTTCCTCTTCTCCCTTCTTTCTCTTTTGTCTCCCTCTCGCGAGCGCTCAAAAGGAGAGGGCATTTATAGGGAACGAAAATGACACCAAGGCAACGTTTCCTTCTGAAACAAAGGGAGGGAATGGGAAATGGCAGGAGTTTCCTCTTAGGGAGAAATAGAAAGATGCAAGGAATGTCAGAGAATGGCAATCGATCAAAGAAGGCAGCAGCCAATCCGGGGAAGGAAATCCTCGGTCGAGAGAAATGGAATGAGAAATGGCGCCCTTATAAGTGGGCGCTAATTGGAATAGCGTCCACATAGGAGAATGCAAATTCTTAGGGCAAATTTAGTAATATCAAACTTTCCAAAACAAATGGCGTCCACCATAGCAGGCGTTTAATTAAATAGCATCCCTCACGTAGATTGCTAGTTTTTTAATCAAAATATAGCAATTTTCCAACTTAAAAATAATTAGCGCCTGTCTCGGAAGCCGCTATTTATTAAAGATTGTACATAAATAGATAAATGTCCCAAGAATGAGCGTTCGTATGTGAAGGCGCCAACAACAAATAGCGTTCGCCACAAAGGGCGCCATTCCAGCAAATCATCTAGAAAATAGAAATATTCATCCTATTCAACCCTAAGATGGAATCCACTTGGGGCATTACATGGTAACATGAGATTCACTATTGCTAATGTCAAATTTAGCGTGTCTACAGCTGCCCCGCCTTGACGTCTGCTTTGCAAGAGAGTGAGACGGAATGGAGTGTAGTGAAGATGAAGTGGAATGGAGTGGTAGTGGACTGAAAAGCGGGCGTCAAGGTGTGATGTGACACGCTTATGATACTAACTGTTAGGAATCTTTTCGTCGACTCAGAATGAAGCAACCTCGAATGACTTCAAGAAAGCATCAATTGCTCGGATGACATTGAACAAAGGAAAGCGTGCACGTGGTGCACAAAGGACACCATCGGAGAGCGATTACCAGCCAATGTGGATGTACTGCAACCAAGGTGAAATGAGGAAAAACAAAGAAAGTGGGGCAGGGATCCGATCAACGGTGCTTCCAAGGAACCAGCCTCAGTGGCTCCAAGGAGAATGTAGTACTTGATTCGGAGTGGAATATCTCATGTTGATAATCAGAAACTAGTGGATTCCACTTAAGACCTGAATAAGAGAGTATCTCTAGCAATGAAGCTCAAAGTCCTACATGATGCATGCTGGGCTAAAGGAAAAATTAAAATAAACTAAAAGGATAGAAAATAATCAAGGATAATATTGTTAAACCATCCAGACTTAGTCAAGAAAACAGATCTCTAAATTGACACTAAGCCGAAGCTCGTTTATCCACGTATCAACTGAGAAATTGAAACCATCGTCCCGAATCTTGGATGACTCAACGGCCTATCTGTGTGATCAAAACTTCCCTGGGATTATCACTATTTTTGGTAAAGGGGAACTCAAATTCCAGGTTCATTCAAACCACAAGGTCCTTGATATGCTATAATAACTTAGATATCATATCGTAAAAGTGCATACAGTGGAGTGATGTTACCAAGATGTTGCTTGAGCACCTCAAAAAACCTGCAGAATTTATCCTTCCTGCGCTCACGAATAGTCAATGATGCTCACAAATACCAAAACATTCAATCATTTGAATTAATCTCACCACATGAATAAATGGCATCCAAGTAGTTGGCCACCCATTAAAACTAGTGTCCGAGATGACGAGCGTGAATTCTTATAGATCAATATGCCAAATTTAAACAAAATAAGAAATAGCGTTCATAATGGAAGACGCTCATTACTTGCATTTTTGAAAATTCAAATAGGGAAATCATGAAATGGCACCTGCTGGAAAAGCCGCTCATTGAAACTGCATCCAGACACGTGGACGTGAATTCCCTGACTATTTCGTAGCTTAAAAACTTACCCAGAAACAGCCCCCAGAGTCTCCCCAAACTTGCTATTACCTGAGCCTTCCCTATAAGAATACTTTCCCTACTAAGGAAACCCAGATCTCCGTGATTTAAACTACTAGGAACTTCTCCTTTATTCTGCAACGCCCAGGGATTCGTCGAAGCTCCTCATCTTCCCTGCTCACAACAGTCACTTGCAGAACTATGGATCGTTTGCTTCAGCGTCAAGAGAAGAGGCTTAAGATTACTTTGCCCAAAATCACAGATATCATAGGTCATGTCTGTAGAAAGATCATCGTTAACAAGGTTAGTTCAATTTTGCCAAAATTCTTCTCTGCTTACTGCTATGCATACTTGCATTTACTGTTGTTCTTCTTTCTTCCATGCAGTTTTATTCTTACCTCTGCCCATTTGACCGTTCTTCCTTCTCCTATTCTCAGGATTATCCTAACATCCCGGGAGCAAGAATATTTATCAAAAATAAATGGCTCCCGCTTCTCATGTCCAAGATTACTCTAGAAATGCGGTCCTACCTGTCTAGATGGCACCTTCTGGGACTGATCACCAATGCCAAACACTATCAGGATGTTCACCTTGACTGGGCCGTGATTGGCGCCCTTGTGGAGATTTGGCACCCGGACACCCATACATTCATATTCCCTACCTTTGAAGCTACCATGCTGTTGGAGGAGACCGAGATGTTGCTTGGGCTAAAGAAAATGAAACCAGGGGATGAAGAGAAGATGGGGAGCATGGCTCAGCCCGTAGGAGCGATAGAGATTCTCACCGGCCTAATTCCTAGCCCCAATACTGTGAACCAAATCAGAGAGAACAAAGGGCTCAATTTGATGAAGCTGGCAGCATGGGTATACAAACAATTGGGCCAAGCCAAAGAGGAGGACATGAAGAACGTGATGAAAGCATTCATGATTTGCCTAGCAGGGGCCCTATTGTTCCCTACAGCTGAAGATTTCCTAGAGGAGGAGCAGTTGAGTGCTATCAGCTCGATCTGGGAAGGGAAGAGGATTGGTCCCGTAGTCCTGGAATATCTCTATGGTGGGCTTACTTCAGCTGCCTTGGGTCGGCCCTTGCATGGGTCCATGCTTCTTCTTACTTGCTGGGTGGATCTCCACCTTAAATTTGACCCATGCGACGAGTCTCAGTAGTTATCCAGGATCTTCTCTAGGAGCCCACTTTACTACATGACAGGTGCCCTTGGGCTGAGTAACAGGGTGGTCAACAGGGTGCCCAAGTTGAAGAAAAGAGTGGATTGGAGGGAACACTTCAAAACCATGCCACATGAAATGTTCATCTATGCACCGGGCTTCCTCAAGATTTGCGATCTCTGTGCCCGGCTCTCCTCAGGTGTAGAACTTCGACTCATTGGTGCCATAGGTTTCTTTTTATATAATGCTCACAGATGCCTCCCTCAGCTAGGATTGCCTCGGCACCACATGGAAGACCCGTCACACCTTCCACCTATCAAGAAGAGGACTTTACCTAGTCGGGAGGATGAGGAAGAGGTCAACACAATCAAAGCTCTCTAGAGGGTGTGCAAGGTGCACAAATCAATAGAAAGTGTAGAGGAAGAGGTCAGTGAGATGAGAGAGTTCTATGTGAGGGAACTTGGGAAATTGAGGGCCTAAGATGGCTCATGATTGATGATATATCTTCCATTTCAATTCAAAAAAAAATTTCAGTTCTCTTATTTCCTTGAGCCAAATCATGAATGACCGAGAATTCCCAAAATCATGGCTGATCTTCTGCAGTTTTCAAAATTATTGCTCTCGGTAGAATGGCGTCCAATCATCTAACCGCTCTTCAAAAGGGCGTTCATTACGACAACCGCCAATTCTTTGCCATTTTCTTAGTTTTAAAATCGAACTTTCAAAATTAGCGCCCGCATACGAGGGCGCTCATTGGCAAAATATTCTTTCAGAAATGTAATTTCCATAAATAACGCCTCTCAATCCAGGCGTTCATTCTTGAAATTATTTAAGTTTCGAATCATGCCATTTATACAAATAGCGTCCTCGAATAGCGGCGCGACATCTTTTTAATTTCCAGAAAATAAAAATAAGCGTCCTTCCATAAGAACACAAATTCTTTTCGTAACTGAACAGCTTAATGGGCGCCCTTCCCTCTTCTTCTTCTTCCGTCTTCCTTCTTCGCTTCATTCCATCCCTCTTCATTTTCTCTGCAATCTACGAAACCCCCTTTTCTCCCCCTTCTCTCCTCCCCCTCTTCGAGGATGTATACGGGCGGAAGTAGCCCCGGGAAACGCCGTCGCGTGACGGCGCCCGAGGTCGTCGACCTCGGGGATGATGGCGAAACGGCAGCGATGGGAGCGCAGGCGGCGGTGGCCGAGGAAGGGGAGGCCGTGGTGGAAGAGGAAGGGCCCGCGGCGGTGGAGGAGTAGGGCGCTCTGGTGGCGGGAGAAGAAACGGCGGCCGCGGAAGCCCCAGCGCCGGTTGCGGTGATGCTGTCGCCGGTGGTGGAAGAAGAAGGCGAAGGGGAACGGACAACGGTGGTGGTGAGGAAGAAGAAGAAAATGGAGAAGAGGAGGAAGAGGGGACCGTGACGGTCGAGGGTACGGTGGCGACCGCGGCGGAGGCGGCAACGACGGCGGTTGAGGCAGCGGAGACGATGGCGGCAACACCTCGTCAGTGGCAGCAAGCTCCCCGCCGGCCACTGCGGGGAGTAGTGGAGGAAGCGATGCCCCAAAAGGTAAGCCCCCCCCCCCCCCCCTTTTCTCTCAGTTGATTTGATTGTAGAACGGCTAGGGCAAATGATGGGTTCGGGAGGAAGAAGATGACCAAATGGCGTTCATTTACATGGATGCAAAAAACAATAAACGTCCACATAGGTGGACATTAAATCCTTTTTATTTTTGTTTACAAACAAAAACAAAGGGACAACTAGCGACCACAATGGCAGGCACGAAAAAGAGATAGCGGCCAATGGAGTAGACACTAAAAACAAACATTTTTTATTAATTTTATTAGAAAAGATAGGGAGAGGAAATAGCGACCACCAAACTGGGTGCCAAAAGGAAATAGCGGCCACACTAGTGGACGCAGAAAAGAAAATGAACACAAATTTCTTTACTCTAGTAGAAAAGAAAAGGGAAGAAATAGCGGCCGCCATAGTGGGCACTAAAAAGAAATAGCGGCCATACTTGTGGATGGTTAAACACACATTATTATTATTATTATTATTATTATTATTATTATTATTATTATTTTATTTTAAGACATGCTTCTTGTGTTTTACATGGTGTGATGAAGACACGGATCTCCTGGGTCTTGGTCCACGCCGCCTACCAGGGCCTTCCAGACTTTCAGAGGGAGAGATTGAGAGAGATGGGTCTTGGGGCGCTCCTATCGATTGAGCCATTCCGCCTGGACTTGGTACTCATTCAGGCGCTGAGAGAGAGGTGGGATAGGACTAGCAGGGCCTTCCTGATGCCCTGGGGGCATATGGTCCCTACCCTGGAAGACGTAGTTAGGATCACTGTGTTGAGGGTGGACGGGGAGGCAGTGAGCGGGGTGACTTACCCCGACTATAGGGAGCAAGCCCTTCGGCTTCTTGGCTTGTCTACAGTGTCGGAGGGACCCAGGGACTGTAGGATGGTAGATATGGCTGGGTTGATGGTGTCCCTCGGGCTAGGAGGGGGCGCCCGAGGACGGGGGAGTCCCTAGAGGAGTTTGCTGCGAGGATGGCCGAGAGAGCTAGAGCCAACTTTTGTACCGATCCTACCCAGAGAGAGAGAACAGACCTAGACCTCAGGAGCTTGCTGTTTCTGGTGATGGGGAGGCTGCTGCTGGGCACGAAGGGAGATGACATGAACTGTCACGTCTTGAGTGTCCTCGAGGATCTGGAGCAGGTGGAAAGATATGCCTGGGGTGCGGCCCTGCTAGCCCACCTCATTGCGGACCTGTCCACCGGGACAGGTAGTGAGACTACTATCAGTGGTTTCGTACCATTCCTTCATGTATGCAACTTAAATTTATGTTTATATTAAATGCTTCCATTCCTATTATGCCATGTGATATGCTAATGATTTGTGGATGCAGGTTTGGTGGTACTTGTACATCTCGATGGGGAGAGCCGCCGTCTTCCACCCGGAGGCAGTTCCACTAGCTAGGCGTTGGCTCCCGTACGCGACGGGGGCCCCACACGCCTACGAGTTGGTGGCGGTGCGACGTGAGTTGCGCGACTTCCCGACATCGATGGTATGTATGCTTTATGTTTATGCATTTGAGTTAATTACTATTAATGCACTTATAATTATGATAATGATGATGATATGATGATATGATGATATGAAATACCAATGCAGGTGGTGTGAAGGCCCTATGTGGGCATGGCCGACAACGACCAGCCTTGGGTCGTAGCGGGCCGACCTCTGTTCGGACGGGAGCTTTGACTCCACTGCCTGAACAAAATCGAGCCGCTACGGCTCAGGCTGGTGATGAGGACGCTAGGCTTCCACCAAGAGTGGGTGGATATGGAGGAGCCACGCAGGATCAGGTGGAAGACCCGAGGATGAGTCGCGACGACAGACTAGCGGCTCCGCTTCCCCGACTAGTACACCGACTGGCAGAGGGGCGGCATTCCGGTCGTCTCCCAGGCGGAGGACAACGTGGAGTACCTCCAGGTCTATTGGAGGACCTACGGACTCCGGCCTCAGATGAGGCCCCGAGGGGTATGTATGCATGCTTTGGGATATTTAAATGCTTCCATATGATGAATGTGTTACTAACTTGTGGCAAAATGCAGGATGCGAGTGATGAGGTGGCGACTGACATGCAGATGCAGCTACACACCCTGGAGGCCCACCTGGCAGCGACCCAGCACGACCTTCTGGTTCTAGTGAGTAATGCATTCCTAATGCCATGTTATGATTCCTGAAGTTAAGTGTTTATGCCACTGATAGTCTTACAATGTGATGCAGCGTGCCCAGCAGAGGAGAGCAGCAGCGGGGGCAGGAGGGGCTTCGAGCTGGAGTACTCCCGCCCAGAGTGCCCCGGATCAGAGTGCCCGGGTCACAGCACTAGAGGAGCAGTTGGCAGGTGCCATCCGGCGGGCTGAGGAGGCAGAGAGGGAGTTAGAGGCCTCGGTAAGTGAAAAGGTTGAATTTAGATTGATTGTTTATATATATTGCAATTGTCTTATCGATCTGACTTGTTTTCTTTTGTGGTATTGTAGAGGCGAGAGCTCCAGGAGGCGATGACCCGTGCGGCACTAGCAGGGATCGAGCTTACGGTCCGTGACCAGTAGTTTACGGAGGTCGAGGAGGCGCGTCAGCATGCCGTAAGGGAGCTGACCGCAGTGAGGCACCGACCACCGAGGAGCTGGTCGAGGAGAGACGCCGGGCTGCAGCGGAGCTGGAGCGGGTGACAACAGAGGAGCAGCGTAAAGCTGCACGGGAGCTAGGGGAGGAGCGACGTCGGGCTGCAGCAGAGCTGCAGCGGGTGACAGCAGAGTTTCCCGGTGCGGGAGTGGTGCTTGCTGTTTACACCTAAAATGTACAAGAAGAAGCCAAAAGTAAATTCAGGGCTTTGAAGACCATTCAAGGGTACGGCTCCTGTGCCATCCCCGAAGGTTCTGAGAATCATAATCGACGAGGTTCACTACCCCCAAACACTCTGTTCGGTTGAAGCCATCTCTGGCTAGACCGCTACCCAGCATGGCCATCATTCAAATAGTCAGGCTGATAAAATAATGACAAAATTCCAGGCAATCATTTGCCTGCTGAAGAGAAGCCTCAGATAATTCTGATTCTCATGAAAAGGGGTTCACACTGCCTCACATATGGGCATGAACACAAGGTGTTAAGCAAGCCTCAAGAAGAATATACCAAGAAACCCACCAGAGCAATGAAAAGATACCCATTAGATGAGCCTCTTCCGGCGCCGAGTTCTGAACAAATGGGCCAAGCCTAATACGAAGCCAGGCGCGCCGAGATGATGCGTGCTGAGGCGCGTCGGGGAGCTTACGTCGGGAATAGAAGGCCACCCTTCTATAAAGGCTGCTGCCTTCGAACAAGAAAAAGGGAGACAGACAGAGGATAGGAACACACCAGAGCAGAGAAGAGAAGAAGGAGATAAGAGAGAATAGATAGAGGGTGCCACTGAAAAGAAGAGAGCCCGAGAGCCCTCTATAGGATCTGAAGAGAGAAAAGAGTTTTAGAAGCTCGGAGGAGTGAAGGTGGGATCGGTTCCAAGATGCCCTGAGGGGCTATATTCTTCCCCATCCCCATCTTTCATTTGAGTCTAGCTCTCCTTTTCTTTTCATTTTTGTTCTTCCGCTCTGTGCCTGAGCGATGTGTTTTTGATGATCTCGAATGCTGTTATAGCCCGGTCGTAAAGGGGTGTCGTCTGTATTCAGACCTTCGTAGTCTGCTTCTATCTTTATTTTCTGCTATATTGAATGTATGAGTCATTTGCAGTGAAATAAAATATCAAGGGTGAAGTCACCTTCTCCCTCTCTATTCCTTCGGAGCCTAATGTATTTGGTAGCTGCTGTGAATAGATTATGCTTCACTGAGTGCATATCCTTCGGATTGTGGGAGTGATTTACGTCGAATCGTCCCCGCAGTTTTATACCCGCGATAGCAGTGAGAGCCTGAGACAGCCCATCTCATGGCTTATTCCTCGCAAAGGTAGCTGGGAATATGTTCTTATCAAGGTTTGTACGAATCAGCCCATGGCCCGGCTCCCAGTGAGGCCCCCGAGTGAAGACCCCCTTTCTCTCAGAGATATCCTCGTTCCCCCTGGGACCATCTCAAGATCCTTTGAATAAACCCCCCCCACAAACCTTGGGTAAAACATCTCAAGATCCTTTGAATAAACCCCCCTTTTGAAACCTTCAAAGAACCCTCGGCTCCCAACCTTTGAAAACCTTGATCCCAAAGCCCCGGCGCGACCCTCCCTCGGCGCAAGTTTCACGCTGGGTGCTACCCACGTCGGGTTGAGCACTTTCCGATGCACCGAGATCCTTCTTCTCTCTCGTGCCGACCCCCATCCAGGCTGATAGCCTCGTGCCGATGCCATCAACAGTTTTGTGCCTTATGATCCCTATTTTCAAGACCCTATCACTCTGAGGAGAAACAGTAGCCTTCACTCAACCCCCACGGGAGCTAAATCAATGGGGTTAGTCCCCCCTGCACTCTACCACCCCACAAGTCTTGGAGTTCTGCCACTGCATGTTCTCCATTGCCTATCTAGGGGATATTAATAAATCCCACGATAAGTGGACATTGTCTCATAGGATTTAGATTCTTCTGGATCTCGGGCTACGCCCATCTTTCCTTTGGCTTCCATCCCGGCATTCCGTAGGTGGATGACCTATATTTCCCTTTTGACATAGTCCAAAATAAGGGGAGATGCTGCCAAAATTCATCCGGATCCTTACTTTATCTCATCGTGTGATGCTTTCACTGAAATTATGAACCTACCCCCGGCTGTGTGGCAGAGATCTGAGGCAGACCATCTCATGATCCTTTGCCCACCGTACGAAGGGAATATAACCATTACAGTCATATGGTCTCCCTAGACCTTCCATGGATGAGTCTACCCTCAACTTCCATTTTACCCAAATATCACCATGGACAAACCCATGAAATTCTCACTGAACATAAGAGGGTCCCCCTCCTCAATCTCACAAAGCCTTCGAAGCCTTGAAGCCTGAAGATACCACTCTTCTCGGCGCCAAATAGCCTCCCGGCGCAGCCCTCTCCCGGCGCGGGTTCCGCACTGGATGACGGGTGCACCGAGACGCTGGTCGCTCCTACCACTTGCCACGTCGATGCCCCCTTTAGTGCTCACAGTCGCGCCGGTTTGCCTTCGCGCCAGGACCCCAGCCGCGCTGGTTCATCTTAATACTAGTCACCACTCAAACATCTAACGTCTCAGCAACTCTACTAAGCCTAGATCCAGTCTAATACTGATGTACCAATCCTGTTAATCTTCATGCTAACCTTTATCGCATTATGGGGAATCATGGTTCTTCATCCAAGCCTAAGGGAGCTAAATTAACGGGGTTTTACCCTACATTATACCATTTGACCGCCATGTTTTCTTTTAACCCTGTTGGCCCTTGGAGTCCTGCCACTGCATGTCCTCCAATGGTCTTTAAAGGGAATATCAACAAGTACCATGATGGTGGACATTGTCTTGTCATATTGTGATCCTTTTGGATCCCGGGCTACGCCCATCTTTCCTTTGGATTCCATCCTGGCATTCTGTGGGTGGATGACCTATGTCCCCACTTGGCATGAATCAAGATGAGGGGACATGCTGCCGGATTTACGCCATACATTATTATCACGTCTCGCGCTGCATAGTTATTTATGCATTTTTTGCATCCTGCTAGCGAAGTTAGCATCACAGTTTTATCTTGTTTTGCCCTCAAGGCATCTTTTCTTGGCAATTAATCAAGGGTTGTCTTCTTTCTTAGAGGACATAATTAACGTCATAACCTTTATGGTATGACGGACTCCGGGTCCCGACACGAATATCACAATCGACTGACCGAGTCAGGTCGAGCGCATAATAAACTGTCACGCCAGTGACTGGCACGCCTAATTAATGAACCAAATAAACAAGCAAATACAAATATAAAAAAGGATAAAAATCCATCCCCACAAGTCTGGCACGCCCAGTGGGACTCTAGTCTCCCTTCATCTCCTTGCCAAGAGAGAATGCCTTTGGGGGCTTTCCCCAAGAATACTGACTGTTTCTCTATTTGTCTCAGGTGAACAATGACGTCATCTGGACTCACCGGTGTTGGCTTCGGCCCCGCGATCGTCGCTGGTCACGCTGAACACGGGTACCTGGCGGTGCCCACGATTTTCGGCTCCTTCTCACCAGCCATAGGCTTCCCCAACTTCTTGGAGTTGGCCTTTGCTGACATGCTGCAGACGGAGTCCTCGGAGCCCACAGAGAAGAAGATTGCTGAGAAGGTCGAGGCCCTAGAGGCTCGACGCTGTACAAGCTCGCCTACGAGCCCGACTCAAGTCGCTAGCTGCATGGTGCATCATATTGCTCACGGGGCCCGCCCCGTCCCTGCCATGAATTTTAGGAGGCGCTGACATCGGAACCCCCGAAGGAAGGTTGCTGCTGCTATGACCGGACGCCTCTCCACGTCCAGCAAGTCCATGCTGGTAGGGGGGCTCCACGTCTTTCTGGATGGACGCCCAGCTCGAGTGAGCCCAGATCGGGTGATCCCCACAGTACCAGTCTACAACTCTTATCAAGCTCTGTCTGGAAGAAGAGTCGAGGAGGAAGAAGCCAGCCGCCATGGCCAGAGAAGGTTGCCCCCTAGGCCAAGAAGATTCAAATAGGTTTGGATCCCCAAAAAGGTCCAGCCTGTCTACCAAGATGCTCCAGTCCAATACCACTCTAGATTTGACGGAGCAGACAAAACCAAGAAGAGGGGCCTTGCCCCGAAGAAGGAAGTGTGGACCCTCCACACCGTGGAAGCTTTAGGGCCTGCGCCCGACAGGCCAACATCCCCACTGTGGGAGGAAGATTTCAGCAAACTGTCGAAAGGGCTCGGCTTGCTTACATCCCTCCAATGGGAGGTCGACAAGTATCCCCGACCCTACATCCGGACCGAGGGCAAGAAGAAATGACCAGTATGGTCAGGAGCTATTTTAGGGGATTAGGCAACCCCTCCTTGGGCCAACAATGGTTGTTGCAAGCAGCCGTGGTTGAAGAAGATCACTGCCCATCAATGGCAGTAGTAGAAGAAGAAGACAGAAGAATGACGTCATCAGTTGATGACAATGGGTATGAAGACAGCTTTGACATTCAAGCCAATGAAGATACTCTTCATCAGGGGGAAAGGAGAAGAGTCTCTGTGTTTGAGAGGCTCACCTTCCCGACAAATGTCAAAAGGAGGGTTTGCAGACAGAGAAGAAAGATGCAGATTTTCACCTGCAACATGGCTGGGATATCTGGCCACCATGGAAGATTGCCCGAGGAGCCTCAAGAGTTAGCCCAGCTGGCCAGAAGACCGAGGCTGAGTACTCGAAGGGCGGAAGCTGCAAAAGAAAAGTTGGCAGCAACTAAGGAGGTGCAAACCCTGGCCCACCTCCGACAACATGATAAGGCTGTTATTCTTACCGCAAATGTGGTGACGACAGGAGAAGAAGAAGATGTCTTGCTTGACATCCTACCTGAGGGTGCATCTGGCAAGACGACAGAGGCTATCCCCAGCACCGCAGCTATGGATACGGCCGTACTAATGACACTCCAAAGGTACTGCCAGAAGATAGAACTGCTGAAAAAGCAATTGATGGAGAAGACAGAGCAGTCTTCGGCATCCAAGCAGCCTGATATGCAGGCCGAGTCATCACGGGGAGCCGCCAGCCAAAATGACTTCCCACCACTCTACACCCTGCCTCAGCTGGCGGAACCAAGCTTGGTGACAACTCAATAGCCCCCATCACAGCCGCTGATGCCGCCAGTGCTACCACAGGTGCACCAGACACCTCCACTACTGCGTCCTCCTCCGCAAGCGACCACCCTGGTCACCCCCTACTTGCAAACGGCACACTTCTACCCAGAACCAGTCGATCCGACTGTCATGAGCAAGATGATGGTGGAAAGAATGATCGAGCTTAAGCTTGATGAAAGGGCCGAAGGTGACTATGTTGCATTCGATGCATATAGGGTTCCATACCCGCCGCATCATGCTACAAAGCGGCTCCCTCCTGGGATTAGCAAGCTGCCAAAATTCGACAAGTTCAACGAGAAGGGATCCCAAAAGGAACATGTCGCCTACTACATGACTGTCATGGGTGACCTAGCCACCGACGAGTCATACTTACTGAAGTTTTTTGGGTCCTCACTCACAGGGCTCGCATTTGAATGGTACTCCAACCTTCCGGTCGGATCGATCAGCGACTGGTCGGACATGCATAGGAAGTTCAGAGAAAGATTCCATGTCACAGAGAGGGAAGTCACAGTGGCTGAACTCTATTCGACAAAATAGAGGGCAGATGAGACGGCCCTTGACTACATCAAGAGGTGGAGGAACCTCGGAATGAGATGCAAGCGGCCCCCTCACCAGGAGGACGCTGTACAGATCTGCAAACAGAACCTCAGAAGAGAGGTGCTGAAAAAATGATTGGTATGGAAATTCGGTCGTTCGACCGCCTGAATAATATTATGGCAGAGGTAGAAGCCTTTCTGTCAAAACTTGCCCCTACACCAAATATTGCCGCTGCATAAAAAGGCAAGGCAGTAGAGCGGTGCCAGGCACCTAGAGAAGCGAACGCCCTTGATATCAAGGCGTTTGAATAGCAAAAAGACAAAGCCAAGAAGACAGCTGATCCTCAGCCTGCTAAGATTGGAGACGGCAAAGAAGGCCCATCCCTCCGGGATAAGATGAAGAAAGCCTACTCTTTCCCGAAGGAGAAGACCAAGATCTTGTTTGACTGGGTTACCCAGTATGATAAGGTCACCCTGCCTGAGCCGAAGAGGCCGGAGGACCTGAAGAGAATAGACAGCCCAAGATTCTGCCTTTACCACCAGATGTTGGGACATTCGATCGAAGACTGTTATGTTTTCAAGGATATTATCGAAAGCATGGTGAGGAAAGAAGAAATTGAATTGGGGGAGTACAAGGTTGACCATCCACAATCACATGAGGCACCTATAATGAGAGCCACCTGATGATGTGGAAAATGTGGAGCGTGGTGTCACAAGTCACATAGACAAGCATATGTGCATAAGTGATAACATAATGTGCATATCAAGTGAACATCATGAACATGTGACTATGTAAATATGGTAGCATGATCATACAGTAAGACAAAGGCAACAAAGGATGTAGAAGAATACCGTGATCGCCACCAAGGAATAACAACGCCAAAGGATATGAAATACTATGCAGGTTGTGTACCTTGGAAAAAGAGGATGATCTCGCTCAATATCAAGATGCGGGGATTTATGGATTACCTCTCCTCGCCTTCCAGCCGGCTAGAAGGTAAGGGCCTCACTTTTCATACTTTCCTGCGAAACAAACATAAGACGAGGCAAAACCCATTGGAAAATGCTAAGTGTAGAAATCTGCCCAAGTGCATAAAGTAGCATGAAAGATTGAGGGCAAACTCACCGGGGGAGGGTTTTTAACCCCTATGGAGGATGCTAACAATAGGTGTGTATATTATGATGAGATTAGAGTGAAGAGATTGATTTAATATGCCATGATTAACATAGATAAACAAGGTGCAAAAGTGCAAGTCACAAGGAAAACTGTGTAAACAGTGTAAAGTGGGTGCAAAGACTGATGCAAACAGAGAGACAAACGATGTCTAAATAGGGAGAAAATTAAGATGGCAGAAGACTTGAATGCTGTGAAGAAGTAGGAACAAGAATCACTCCAAAATGAGGTCAGGATAGAAAGTTATGATGATGGAGATTTGGGGAAAAACATGGATTGTGCAGAAAATGCAGAATAGTGCACAAAATGGACTCAACGAATGATGAATATCTCACAAGATAGAACACCAAAAAGGGAAAGAGAGGATGCTATGGAAAGGTGGGAGTGTTGTGGTGAAACTAGAGCAAAAAGTAGGGTTTAAAACGGAGAAGCAAATAGTGAAAAATGGGGTGAAAAACACAAGAAAATAGAAGGGTGCAGAACATGGGAAAAAAATGACGAAGTGTAAAAATAGAATGAAGATGCAAAACTCATGGACAAAAATATGTATGAAGATGACGAGATAATGAGCCCAAAACCAGGGAACACAAAGATTATACTTCCCTCTAGAGCCTGGAGTTGAAAGGGCGGATAAAGAGTGCCCCACGGTCTCACACCGGCGATGCAAACATGCCCCCGTCGCAAGAAATCTGAGTTTCAGCAAAGTGCAGAACAGTGTGGTGAAACCTCAAAAGTAGGGGCGTGGAAGAGGGGGAAAGGATAGAAGAAATAAGGTAAACATATAATGAAAACGAAGCTAATACTCCCCTCTTTATGATGGAGTCGAGGGAGGACGAAAAGGATGAAGCACGACTCCGCCCCGGCTTGATGAACAGGCCCCCGTCGCGAACTTTGTAGCAGAAAACAGCAAACTATGATGACTTGCCAAAAGTAGGGACAAGGTTGAGAGGGCAAACGTTGATGAAATCGAGCAAATAAGGAACCAAATTGAAGTCAATACTTCCCTCTTCAGGATAGGGTCAAAGGATTAAGTCGACGGTGCAGCATGGCGTCGCCGTCACCTTGGAAATGCACCCCCGTCGCAAAGGAAATCTGGGCAGGTTTATATGGAAAAGTGGTGAAACCCCCAACTTTCTCCCACGATTCCAGAAGATAGAGTCCACCAAATCTCGAGATCTCTAGATTAATCTCCAGATAATAGTCAAGATAAGACATAGGAGAAAACGGTACTCTTTTTAGTGGAAGGATGTGGAAGTTATGGCTCTTGGAAGAAGCCTCTAGAACCTAATCTGCAGGAGTTTTTGTTGCACGAAATGCATAAAACCTTAACTTGCGGCCAAGATTCAAGGAGATATAGTAAATTAAAAATCGTGCTCCATATACCGAATTTAAGATAATACAAAGGGGAAGACACAGCAACAAACGGGGCTCAATTTCGTGGAGTATTCTAGAAGATAGAGCCCTAACAAAGAGGCCCCGTTGCACAGGTTCGACCTTAGAATCCGGCGGCGAAGAAGACGGAGTTCAAGAACTTTTGGACTCTCTGGGATATAAACGGTCACACTATAGACCGTTCTATGAATGGGGCGATCTAGGGGTAGACCGCGCAATGTACCAGGGGGTGATCGAGCAACTTTTGGCACAAAAATGAATAAATGGTCATCCCCTAGATAACTGAAAGAGGAACAACTTTCACGAAGAAAACAAGATGAAAAAATGATCAAAAGAGAGAGAAAATGGGGTGAGAATAGAGAAAAATATTGAGGCTTGAAAATGGTGGAGAACTGGATAATGGCGTAGAAGAAGAAAATGTAGGGTTTTAAAAAAGGAACAACTTTGGTGAAGGATACTTAATGAATAGAGTAAAGGAAGGGGGTGAAAAAAGACCATTTGTTAAGACTACGCGGCGAAAGGGGCCGCATTCCTGAGGGAAGTCGACCTAAATGGGCCGTAAGTCGACTTGGAAGGTCGGAAGGTGAAATAGGCTCTAGGGCTCTAAGAAATCATGATGTCCAATGTTCAAAGGGAATGAAACAATGAAATGGGCTCGAAATCCATCCAAGGAACGCTCCAAAATAACGGTTAATTTGGGACACAAAAAATGGTGAACAAGAGAAATGACGCAACTTGCGGGCTAAAAACGGGTGTCAACAGATGCCCCTCCTTGATGTCGGGTTTGCAAGGGAGCGAGCAAAAGCGACGCGGAGGTGAAATGGAAAAGAGATGGAACGAAAGTGACAGCGACGTAAAATGGAGATGAAGTAGAGATGAAGCGGAGAGAACTGATAAGCGGGCATCAAGGAAAAAGACACCCGTTTTAACCAACAAGCGACATGAATTCTTCCGAAATCGCCGAACTAACCACCAGGACTAGATGATAAGAACGAGACATGTCTGGAGAACTAAACTAACAGGAAAAAAAGAAACATGAGCAGCCTCATCGGGGACACAATCCACAGACGATGAGGGGGTCGGAAAGGAACATAACGTAAAAAGTAGGATAAATATAACTGAGATAAAATCCAGACAAGAATCAGGCTGGTCAACCAGACCAAGCGGCAAGATCAGAGAAATCGTTCAAATTCAGAGTGGAATGAGAATCTCTTATCCAAGTGAATTGAAGTGCAATTGACCATTGCTGAGGCACAACCTTGAGAGAATCACGAGGCATGAATGCTCAAAATGATATGATGCATGCAGGGCTAAAATAAATAAATCATCAAAACGAATGTAAAGAAAAGATAAAATAGAAAGTACTCGAGAATAGTATTGCTAGACTAGAACAATCAGGGTCAAGACACTATCCGCAACCACGACGTGCGTGATAGAACCATCGTTCCCTAATTTTCCCAAACTAACGGCCTATCTGATGATTAAACATGTGCACCTAGATCATCATCATTTTTGTTAGAGGGGAACGTCAGATCCTGGAACACGTGAATGACCAGCCAGTTCTTGAGATAATATAATAATATAGATACCATATACTAATGTAACAATGAGAAGGGATAGAAGGCCATACCTGACATACCTGCGCAGGCGAAATGACATTTTTTTTATTTTCATTTTCTAATTTTTATGGATTTTCTTGTATAAGATAAATATGATAAACAAGCAAGTATAAACATAACGTAGATAACATAACGATTAACTGAACGACAAACAACACGACATAACATAACGATCAAATGAAATGGGAGACAATGCAGCATAACATAACAAAGACAAACGAGCACATATGCAATGGCATGAACAGACAACATGCATGAACACGGTGTGATAAGACAACAACGCGGTGGGATAACACACGGTTGTGACAAGAATATGACGGATGACCACACGATTGGGACAAGAACATGGGACATAATGGGGTGACTAACAACATGTGCAAGATAACTAACAACACTCGGTGAGGGATAAAACAACATGTGTGGGACAACATGGTGGGACATAAACATGTGACAAGGACACGGCGGGACAAAAGACATAAACAAATACGCCCTTCAATCAAAACCCAAGATCAGAATGAAGCAGAATCATCAGGTTCATATCGTGAGGCAAAGCCCTCTCATAAAGATATGATCATTACAAACAAAAGCTGAGAAGGACATGAGCTTCAGAACAGATCAAGAGAGTGGATCGAAGAAGGAAAGAACAGATCAAGAGAGTGGATCGAAGAAGGAAACAAAGATATAGCAAGGAATGCCTGAGTACTTATAACCTGCACATTTAGCAAACGGATTACGTATATGTCCTTAAAACAAATGCAAATACATGAAAAATATTTTTTTTTGAATTTTTTAGATTTTGAATAGTATTTCATTTTTTTGGATTTTTTGAAGTATTTGATTTTTTAGGTTTTTAAAATATTTGATTTTTTTTGAAGTATTTGATTTTTTTAGACTTTTGGTAATATTTGATTTTTTTTTGATTTTGACATAGCAATCCGCAGCACCTAAAGACGGGCTCAAACTATTGGCTAGGGATCGTCGTTCCTACCCCTTTCATTAAAGGCTTCCCTTAAGTAGGGCGTGCATGTGAGGGTGACTTAACACAACCAACCGCTTCTAAAGAACGGTGCCCCTACTAAGGCCATACCCGGGATACAACACAGCCTAAGAGGGAGAAGCAGAAGAAAATTTGGAGACAAGCTTCATGCAGGATGGGAGATATCAAGGCTCGAATTCCTTCCAGGGCACTACCCCTCAAAGAGATAGCCTGTTGCGCCGGGGCTTTGTGTCTTTGATTTTTAGACCCATATTTATGAGGCACGTATGCGACCGAGCTCATGACGTCCCGCGAGGAACTATACTGCCACTCTTACCATGCTTTTGATTCATAATTTTGCATTGATTCATTTTCTCAGTTTGGTAGCCCTTATTGGCCAGATATAGTATGAAAGCTCACTTTTGAGGGTCAATACTGCCCCTATTTGAGACCTCTCTTGTATTAGGGAGCGCCTAGGTTAGTCATCTTATCCATCCATCTCTTGCCCCTGCACTTGGCCGAGCAGAGAAGAGAAAAGGCCTTCGTGCATACCCAAAGTATGGCCAAAGCAGCAACGGTGTGCCTTAGAGAGATAGGCTATGGCTCGCAGTGTAGTGTGTAAAAAATCCATACTCAAAGGTCACCCTCAACAATTAGGGAAAGAAACTAGACTCCTAACACGGAGTTATCACCAGCCTAAGGGATGCTGGAGAAGCGAACTCATTTTTGTTTTTTGGACTAAGCTAATTAAGCAAATTTCTAAAAGCCACTTAACCATGTTGAGGAATAGCATTATAAGCACGTGCAGGAATAAATAGAAATAGTACCAATGACATCATATTTCTTACACAAAATAATGATACCTTGCATATCCACAGTGTGGTAACAGCATCTTGACGCGATCTTGATCATCGAGCTTCGTACAACACGAGCTTTGTATTCCTTGCTTGACAGGACGAAAGGGAGAGGATAGCAAGGCTTGAAAATTCCTCTACACGGAGGAGCGGCGGACACCAAACTAGACGAAATAAGGATAAAAGGAAGAGGGACGAGGGCTAGAACTCCCTCGTTAAGGCACAGAGACCCTTATATCAAGGAACCAGATAAAGAATAAGCAAAGATTAGCTGGGATCAAGGCAGACTAAAGCCTCGAAAACAGCATGAAAAAGGGTAATGACCCTGAAAGGGTGAGGAAGAATGAGTAGAAAGATGAGAAGAAAAATCATCCGACACAGTCGGAGAAGGGGAATGGGAATCACCCGATAAGGTCAGAGAATGAGAATGAGAGACACCCGACAGGGTCAGGGAAGAAGAATCGTGGACATCCGACAGGGTCGGGGAAGGAGAATTAGAATCTGGAGATACCAGAGGAGAGGGATCAGAAGAAGAAATCCCTAGATGGGGATGAAAGGATGACATGGGCCGAGGCCTAAGACAGTAAGAAAAAGGAGAATTTGGAGAAATCTGATGAGAAGAGTGGGGGTTTGCGGCCCCGGGAAGAGAAGAGAAGATCATGGACGTGGGATTAGAATAAGGAAGGTACACCACCCAACGGTGGGAGCTGAGCAGAAGGAAAGATGAATGAATAGACAGGGAAGAGGGAGTGGACCCCTTAGTGCACAATCGATGGCCCTTGAACCGGCGCCGCCGCCTCTTCTTAGCTGAAACCTACTTGTAATGGACCCACCTGGCGTGGATTTGGACCTTTGGGCATCTTGCCTTGTAACATCTTCTCAAATAGCGAGCTCATCTGACAGACGGCCTGGCCCGATTATGAACATGCATCCTCCTTAGGGCGGTTGCCCCTAGACACATGGTACTAACCATATGCAGACATTCTTGAACAGCTGACCCCTCAAATGAATGAATATCAGAAAACCACGGAGTTTTGTCACTTGGCACTAGCAGCATGAGATTCGGCAACTCCACTCGGCACTCAGCCTTGAAGCACAACACCCTTGATAAAAGAGACGGGTAAAGCTGAGGGAGATCAATGCACGGCGTTGACGTGGCCGACACACCAATAAATCGAGGGAGATTGCGTAGAATATGCAGAATGTCCTTGGAAAGTGCAGAAGATATGACCAATTACCCTTTGAATAGGGAATCCATCAAGCTCTTGGCGACCGTATGGGTTAGCACAATCTGAGTAAAGAACCCTTCTTGGCCAATGAACTGAACAGTAATCGAGCATGGAGTAATAACGGCATCAAGGGTGAACTTCTCGGCAAGCAAAGAGATTGCTACCGGCGTCGCTTTTGAAGAAACTGGCACCAATGCAAGGGAACTCTTCTTTGCAACCATTTCTAAAAATGCAGGCTCATTATCCCCAAAATTGCCAGGGACCAGGACCCAGATTTTCATGCGGCAAATGACATCTTGAATCTTGAAATGCACAATCAAAACCTGGCTTGGGTCATTATCTCCCTGGGGACCAGACCCAAGGGGAACCAAAGGTAGCGCACACCCGTTCCGTGGGGTGGAAATGGATGGGGAAGAAATTGAAGTAATAGGTTTGGAAGGCGGAGGCGAAGGTTTAGGAGGCGTAAGTGGGGGTAAGGGTAATGCGAGTGGTGGAGGGATAGCGGCAATGACAGGCTCAAGTGGAGGTAAGGGCAAAGGTGGAGGCATAAGAGGGGGTAAAGGTGAAGGTGGAGGTGTAGGTATAGCTTGCTCAGGCTCGGGAAATAATGGCGAAGGGGATGGCAAAGGCGGTGGAGATGGTGGAAGTGATGGAATAGGAGTCTTCGGGGGAGGAGGCGATGGAGGCGGTGGTGATGGCGGTAGGGGTAGTGGAGATGGTGATGTGGGCAATGAAGGTAATGGAGGTGGAGATAAAGAGGGTGAGGAAGGAGGTAAGGGGGAAATGAAAGGCTGTGGGACCCAACGTCAACGTATTGACACAACACGCCGAGCGGCATTGGGGGTAGGAGTAGTGGCGGTGGAAGTGGCGGAAGTGAAGGTACTAGCCTGAGCAAGGGACAAGGTAGGTGGAGTTTGTGGAGATGGGGTAGGAGATGGAGAAGGTGGTATAGATAACGGAACAAGTGACGGAGCAGGTGCATCGCTAGATGAGGGATAGCAGGGGTGCCCCTGGTCTTGTAGTAGAGACGGTTGCTTGGGCGGCGACTGCTGCTTGCTGCGGAGATTTAGAATAGCTTCATGCATGGCGGCCCAATCGATCCTCTTATTATCATCCAGGCCATAAACATACTCTCGGAATTTGGGACAGTCCTCAACCAAATGCCCCTGCTGGCGATGGTAATCACAAAATTGAAACATATCAACGACCGCGGGTCGACACGGCACAACTGGAGGGGGCAGCAACACATGAGTAACCATCAAAGCCCTGAAAATATCTGAAAAACACTCTAGCAATGGAGGACGATGAGGAGCCTGCTTCGGGCAAGGTGGGTGCTGAGGGGTATGGGAAGGTAATGGAGATGGAATTGGAGAAGGAAGCAGGGGTTGCGAGGCAAAGGCGCATGGCAACTAGTGGAATGACTCTGTGGAGGCATATGTGGAGCGGAAAGGGAGGTGGGAGGTATGTGGATGGCATCTACCTGCTCGGGGTGTGATGTTCCCTTGACCGGAGGGGAAGACACAGGCGGAGACACATATGTGGGGGTGGAGGGCTGACTGTGGATGGCGGCAGGTTGACTCATGGAGGGTTGACACGTGGAGGCATATGGGTATGTGGGAGCGGAAGGCTGACTGGCGGAAGAATATGCGATGGATGGCTGACTCATGCAAGGCGATGGATAGGAGGCGTATGTGGGCATAGAAGGTGGAGGAGACTCGGGGTCAAGGGAACCTAGGAGTTGTTGGCAGATGAAGCGGGCTCGGCTATAAAGCTATTGTCAGGAAGTGATATCATTCAAAGCTAAGATAAAGCGGTACTCGGGTGTTGCATTAGAAATGATCATTTTGATTTGTTCTCCCTCTGGAATATGCCCCGGGACTTGCGCGGCCAGGCGACGCCAGCGGTCAGTGAAGGTAGAGAATTCCTCGTTGGGATTCATCTTCTCATGGGCCAGATCAACCATAGAATACTTGGGCCCAACCTAGTCTTGATACTGTTGAAGAAATCTCTCTTGGACGACTTGAAAATCCACAACTTGCTCTTGCGGAAGAGAAAAGAACCAATCCCGAGCCGGGCCTTCCAACGACAGACCGAATAAATAGGGCATCAAGCGTTGGTCATGTCGGAATTAGACCGACTCATAAATGAACTCTTTCAAGTGCACATAGGGGTTACCAACTCCACCATAGCGATGATAAGTAAGAATTTGTGAACGCGGTGGAAGCTGAAGACCTTGGAATGTAAACGGGACACTCAAACAAGATTGGGGATCAATTCGACATTGAAGTTCATCAAGCTGACGTTGGGCTTGAGCAATCATCTCCTAAATGGGGAGAGATCGGGAAGGATGCAAGCCAGCCTGAGCAAGAGATTGTGGATTTGGATCAGGGTTATGATATTGGGGCCGGATAAAGAGATCCGGACTGAGAAGAAGGAAAGCCGATTCTAGGAGTGAAAGGATATGTGGGCATGGAAGGATCATGAATGTGGGAATAAGAACTGATTGGGCCAGCAGCAACATGGGTAGAAGTAGTGGGCCTATTAAGAGAAGTAGGCCCATTAAGGGAATAAGAAGGCCCGCTAAATGATGGGTGCCCACGTGGATGTCAAAAAAAATGATGATGATCATACGACACTCGCGTCTACGTGTTCAAGCGCAAGTCGAAGATGAGAGGACCGAACAAACCCATACCTCGCCCAACCAGGATGAGAACTCACTTGGTGGTCCGCCATCCGTTAGGGAAGCCCTCGGGAAGAAGATACGGCCACAACTCTACGACCGGCCATGCCGAGAGCAGAATCAAAGAAAAGCTGGGAACTCCGGCACAGTCTCGGCATATGCCGGAAGTCATGCAAAGCCATGGACCGAGCCCCAGAATCTGCGAATGGAAAATTGCGGAAGCCACACATCGCAACTAGAATATTCCGGGAACGCCAACATTCAAATAAATGACCGCGACTTCGAAAGGAATCCATTCGATGCTTAAAATGGTACGGAAGGGCCTTAAATTGGCACGCCTTAAACTGGCACGCCTTAAAATGGCGCCCCCCCCTTGCATTGCTAAACCGGCGCGCCAATGTGCCTTCATGTTAAAAGCTTTTTCTCCAAATGCTTATCCGGCGCCACCTTTGCCTAAATACGGCGCACTCATTGAAGGATGCTCCCCTTGTAAGTCCGTTAAAATGGCGCCACTTGTGTTGCGTTAAAACGGAGCCCATGTGCAAAGCTATTCCTTCGAAAGCTATTATGGCATGGCCATTTTGAAGGCCAAAAAGTTGATACGGCGCGCTACATTACCCGTCATACCATTTTTAAAGCTTATTTCTTCAAACACTTATACGGCGTGGCCCTTTGAAGGTTATTGATCCGGCGCGATCACTATTCCCCCACGCCATTTTACCTCCGAGGCGTCCCATCCTACATCCAATCCCCTATTTTCGGGTGTAAACAGAAGGAACTTACATGAAGTGGGTGAGCAGCCTGCTCCTGACCGACATGCAACCGCCTGAGCCCCTCCAGCTCCCAGGAATGGAGGGCTTCGAGCTCCGCACCTAACGTCGCTTCTCCATCGGTCACCGTTGGCCAATCCCGTGGAGGCAACTACCCTACTCTATTGCTTCCCCTATCCGCAGGCCACTCAAGATCTTCGAGCAGGAGAAGGTGAAGAAGAAAAAGAAGGGAGGACCGCTCCCATCCTTACTCATATAAAAGGGAGGCACACTCCACCAGGTTCGAGAGGCTGGTTCGTTCGGCTGAGGGCTGGCTGATAGAAGAGAGGAAGAAGTCCCCGTCCCCCTCCGTCGGCGAGGTGAAGAAAAGAGTGAGTGTGAGGGAAGAGAGGCGAGCTTGGGAAAGGGGTTTAGGCTCCGCCCTCCTTCTACCATTGTATTCTTCGTCTCTTTCGTTCCTACTTTCTTTGGTTATGGGGATGATTCCCCCCTTCTGTATTGTGTTTCTCTCCTTCCCTCGTGGATGAATAAAAGTGTGACTTTGGCAATTATACATAGCGTTCTACTACTTTGGCTTGCCCATCTCACTGAGTCTCTTTTTCTCCCGTTCTTCTAATCATCCAGGTGCCTCAGAGGTTTGGCTCTCTGTGGCATTTCCTCTGAGGAAACCCGTCTGGAGGATGAAGGGTTACAGCCGTTCATGGCGAACATCCGCCCCGTTGGGATATACGCGAAGCTATCACCCGTGAGCCGTGGTCGCTCTTGTAGGCTAGCCCTCGAGCATTCCTGTGGATGCACTTTTTATTTAAGATCGTTGTTTGTTCGTTTATTGGCGTTTATTAAGTGCGTGGGCGTGCCAGTCCCAAAGTGACAATTTATTCGGGCTCCGAAGAGCCCATGGTGCGCTCAATCTGACTTCGTCAGACGATTGTGTGGTTCGTGTCGGGACCAAAACCCGCCGCGCCATAAAGGTCACGACATCATTTACATCCCCCATACGAGGGAACACCCTTGATTAATCGTCGAGATTCAAGGCCTCATGGCCAGGAAATTAATTGCATGAAAGGTATATTAGAAGGTATTGAAATCCTCGTGCGAGGGCGAGAAGAAAACCATCCGCGGTCATGTCGGTCGTGTGCTGACCATTTAATGTTCGGATGAATGTCCGGCTCGAGAAAAGCGCGATCGTCGCGAGAAATCCGGAGCATGTGTATGCCGAGATACGGCAAATTTATTGTTCAGAAGAACAGAAAGCATTTGGCTAAATCTCGGTTAGAGCGGTCAAAAGCCCGGTAAATCTATTGACCCGGTGCAAGATCGAGTCAGGACCATACCGGGGGCGCCTCCCGCGGTCCAAACGGGGCTTACGTGGGCATCATTAATGTTTTCGGTGCCGGAGGGCAACGGGGAAGAGTCCCGGGACTAGATCCCAAAATCAAAACGTGTCCGAAGAGAGCGAGCTATAGGCCGAGGATATGGGTGAGACAATGACCATAATCGGGATAGACCCGAGGTCTAAGCGTAACCCGCCTCATTGATGTTCCCATGCGGAGGGTCCAGGGATGACGAGAGCCACCTCATTCCGTTCGGATTTTGTCGGTCATACACGGGCCATTTTATGTTCGGACAAAGGTCCGTATAGAAAACAAGACGGCGACGGGAGCGAGTCCGTGCAAATGTCTGCCGTGAGTACGGCAAGTTTAATGCAAGCACGGGATTAAATCCGGCATATATGCCGGTCACTAACGGACCATTCATTATTCGGACGGAAGTCCGTATTAGTAGCGTCGAGGACGACGATAAAATCGTGCGGATGTCTGCCGTAGGTGCGGCAAGTTTAATGTGGGTGCGGGATCGGATCCCGATGAAGACGGGTCGAGCTAACAAACTATCGGCCCGGGATAAGTTCGGATCATGGTCACCTCCGGGTGGGGGCTCCCGAGATCCAAGTCCGATCTAGTGGGGCATCATTACTTTTCTCTTCAACAAACCGTACGAATGTCTGCCGTGAGTATGGCAAGTTTAATGCAGGTGCGGGATTAAATCCCGGTATATATATGTCGGTCACTAACGGACCATTTCTTATTCGGATAGAAGTCCGTGTTTGTAACATAAAAGACGGTGACAAAACCGTACAAATGTCTGCCGCAGATACGGCAAGGTTAATGTGGATGCGGGATTGGATCCCGACAGAGGTGAGTCAAGCTGATGATCTATTGGCCCGAGGTGGTTGCAGACTATGGCCATATCGGGGTTTCCGAGGTCCACGTCTGATGCCATGGGGCATCATTGCTTTTCTCTTCACGCACAGTCCGGGGAAGTGAGTCATTATGTGTGGAGCCCGAACTCGCCATCGTGCGCCCTCGCACGCGGATCGACCTGCGTGGTCAGGTTGCGGGGGTCAAGGGGGCAGCGCCCCCGAAACAAAATTTTAATTATAGCAAGGGCAACTTTTGATTAGTTTTCTATTAACTTGAAGTATATATTTTTTTTATTATTTGATTGATCACCTTCTTTCTTTCAGGCACGCCGGATTAAGGAAGCAAAGGGGGATGGGGCGCGCGAGATTAGTATCAAGAGGAGGGCGCGCCGGTTTAAGTGTGTTAAGAGGGGGGCACGCCGGTTATATGGCAAGAAGGAAGAGGGGCCAAGGGCGCGCCGGAATAGGGTAATGAATAGTGAGGCGCGCTGATTTAAGGGGGCTATGCAAGGGGCGCGCTGGATGGATACCAAGAAGATGAAGGGAGCGTGCACTATTCATTCCAAGGGTTTGAGAGTGGTTTTGAGTGTAGAGTTAAACCGGCGCGGGGGGGACCACGCCGGATAAGGCCACACCGGATTAAGATCACGCCGGATAAGTTCTGTGAGGTTTTCTTTCATTCTGTTTGTTCTGTTTCTTCTTTCTTTCACCCGTGGGTTGATTTGTTGATTAGTCTGTTCGTCCAATTGATGGATTAGCTTTGTGGAGAGGAGATTTAGGTATTTTGATTGTTTGTCAAGCTGACATAGCACGAGGATTCAAGTGTTTTATTCAGAGGGGTTTTCTTATCTGGGCATTTTTTTGACAGGGAGAACTTTAGTTTGTTTGCCTTTGTGTGCGTTCGTTCTTAGTTCTTATTGTTTATGCTCCTGACAAAAATTGGGCAGCATCTCCCCCGTACTGAAGCTTGCCAGAGAAAAATGGGGAACACCAAACGGATTGCTCCTGGGTGAACCTCAAAACTCAGAGTAAGAACTCCGTTAACCCGTAAGCACTTGTGGAGGCTCGAGGACTAGCCTTCAAGAGCTCCAGCAGCTCACGGGTGATGATTTCGTGAAGCGGGGCAAATGTATGCCACGAGGCCATGAATGTTCATCCCTTCGATAGGTTCCTCTGAAGGCCGTGCCACAGAGAGGCAGGTCTCCGAGGTCCCTGGATGATAAGAAAACCGAGAGAAAGGTGAGCAGAGGCTAAACAAAGAACATCGCGCTCGCAAGAGGACTTTTCTTTTTATTCATCCACACAAACGGGGGAAGGTTCTAATGCAGAGGGGGTTTATCTGGAGATAAAAAGAATGAAATGCATTGCAAGGGGGGGAGAGAATAAATTGACGGAGGAGGGGAAGAGAGCACATGCTCTTTCCCTCTGACTCACCTCTCACCCTCACTCTTTTCTCTTCACCTCTCCGGCACGGGGACGAAGCCCTTTTCTTTTTCTTCGGGTGGCCCTCTCTTCTCTTCTTAATCGCCCTCCGGGGGTTCCAGCTTCTCTCCTCTTTTCAATAGCCCATCCTCTTCTCTCTATCAAACATGCAGAGTATATATAGCCGGCTGCCCTTTCTTTGCTCGGACGGAAGGAACTCCCGCCATCTTCCTCCTCGTTCGTTGAGGCATCCGGAGTTGACATGCCATGGTGTCGTCTGTTGATTTGCGCAGTACGCTGGCATTTATCCGAGGAAGGGATGTTTGCGGGTTTGCCGGAAGATCTACTGCTACTACTCCCCCCATCGATGCTTGTCTTCACCGTCGATGCAGCTGCGTTGTCGAACGGAGGTGGAGACAAGGCTACAGAGCATTGAATGCCCATGGAGACAGGGCTTCAGAGCATTGAATGCCCTCCAGGCACCAGGCTGATGCGAAAATAGGGTATCGGCTGGCGGATGGGATGGCATTTGAGTTAAACTGGCGCGGTGTTGTGCGCGCCGGATTAACAACACATAAAAGGGCATGCCGGACTAGCATCATGTAAAGGGGCACGTCGGACTAAGCACAAGCAAGGGGGCGCGCCGGATTAAGGCCCCTTGGGTGGGGCGCGCCAGTTTAAGGCCCCTTGGAGGGGCACGCCAGTTTAAGCGTCAAAGGGCTCCCTCCCAGCTTAGTGGCGATTCTGACAGAAGCTTGCCCTCCTGTGTTGCTTTAGTTGTGAGCCTCCGAGTCTCGATTCAGGGCTTTGAGTGATTTCCTGTGTATGCCGAGCATGCGTTCAAATTCCTGAGTTTCTTTTGATTCGGCCTTCGGCATTGCCGACTTGGGAGTCGGGGCTATCTCTTCAAACCGAGGGGCTTCTTTGTTGGGTGGCGGAGCACCGGCTGGTATTCGTCCTTCTTGGAGGAGGCATAGGGTTTATTCGGCCTTTCCGTCTTCGACTCGTTCTAGAGTGCTGAGACGTGCATGTCGTATGATCATCATCATTTTTTTGACGTCCACAAATGCCCCCCGCTCGTGGGCGGCACAAATGAGGGATGAGTGCGCGTGGCCCGCGACTGTAGAGTTCTTTGACAAGATATCTGTCCGTCCAAGCTAGTGGGATGCTGGTCCGGTGCAAATTCACGGGAAAGTGCTAACTCCTTCAGCGAAGGGATGAGGGGATCGTGTTGCATCCCTATGGTTTTGATGATGTCTCACACTATAAATCAATCTTCTATCTCTAGATTTATGCTGGTTCATGATGTAAGTGAGTACAGTTCATATGCTGTTTCATTATTTCATCTATCGACACTATTTGGTTAGTATGGACAGTAGTGGGTCGACCCACCCTTGCTGATGCGTCGACCCATCAGAACATTGATTGTCTGGGTACCAAAGTCTATACACCAGCTTGATCGATTAAGTCTGTACATTGGCATATCATCTTCAAGTCTGTACATCGGGCACCTTCTAACTGAAGTCTATACACTGGTCTTAATATTCTAAGTCTGTACACTGCCCGACCGCTTCAAGTCTACACACTCGATTGTTAGGTCTTCAACCCTATACATTCAAGTGTTAGGCCTAAGTCTATACACTCGATTGTCAGACCTTCAACTCTATACACTGCTACAGGAACCAAGTCCATATACTCTCCCGTTCAAATCCTTCTAAGTCTGTACATCGGTTTCGCTTCTCCAAGTCTATACACTGGACTTTGTTTTACCAAGTGTGTACACTCCACATCTTTTCCTACGCTTGGCCAAGTCTATACACTCATACCTTTCCATACGCTTTCCTGGCCAAGTCAATACATTGCTAAGCCTCTACATTACATACTGCTCAAACGATCAAAGCTCAAAGTCTGTACAGCGTGAAGTCTATACATTGAACTGTTCTTCAAAGTCTGTACAGTGGCTTCGAATCGGCAAGTCTGTACATCGGCTTCACTCACTCAAGTCCATACATCCACAGTGGATCATCAAGTCCATACATCCACAGTGGTACTTCCATGTCTGTACAACGCTGAAGCCTTCACAAGTCTGTACACTGCTTGAGCCTCACCAAGTCTGTACATCGCTTCAAGCGATTCAAGTCTATAAAGCCAGCCTTCACGATTAAGAGTCTGTACATCGGTCCTTCAGCGTCTCATGCATCGTCTCACTCTGGCAAAGTCTATACACTGGCTCAAGCTTGTCGAAGTCTATACATCCCCGTTGGGCATCAAAGTCAACACACTGTTCACCGTCTTACTTAGCGTCTTACACTATCAAGTCTGTACATTGCAAACAGTGCATCTCTTCCTCAAAGTCTGAACACTGGCCTCATGCTTCAAGTCTATACATTGGGTTGTCCGGCCTCAACTCTATACAGTCGATTGTTAAATCTTGAGTCTATACAGTGCTCACAGCACACTCGTTCCAAGTCTATACACTGGTTAGGCTTCGTGAAGTCTATACAGTGACTGAGCACTGTAAAGTCTACACATTGGTAAGGATCGTTCATGCACTGTTCATCACATGCCTATACACTGCCTTTCACACGCGCTTATTCATTAAGTCTATACACTGCCTTTCACACGCGCTTATTCATTAAGTCTATACACTGCCTTTCACACGCGCTTATTCATTAAGTCTATACACTGCCTTTCACACGCGCTTATTCATTAAGTCTATAGACTGCCTTTCACATGCGTTTTTTCATTAAGTCTATACACTGCCATTCACATGCGCTTATTCATTAAGTCTATACACTGCCTTTCACATGCACTTATTCATTAAGTCTGTACAGCGTCTTTTACATGCGTTCATACATTAAGTCTATACACTCACTCTCACGTTGTACACACTTGATCATTTGCTACTTTAAAGAATGTACATTTGCTGATTAACAGACTAAACTACCTAATTCGAATCATGTCTTCTGTCTCTCTCAGAAGATAAACATAAGTTAATGATCGGGCACTTGATCTGAGGATGATCCCTGGCACGTGATCCGAGGTGCTCTCTGGGCGGGAACCTGAAAGCCACACGCCCATCATCTGCTATATATATGGAGCATCGTCCTTCAGTGAAAGAGAGATCGTGAAAAAGAAAAAGCAGAAGGCATTTGTGTGAGGCTGCACGATCCAGAAAGGAGAAAGAGCAGAGAGTTCCATATTATCCAGATCCGAGAGGAGTATGTTAGAGAGAGAGAGAGCAGTGTCTGTGGTTTGATGAATTGCTTCCTTTGAAGCTACATTTGTATTGGTTTCAGAACCGACTGCTTCCTCGTTGGTCCTTGTTTCTATTTTGTTTTCTTTTTATTTGTTAATTCTTTTGATTCGAATTTGTTCCCCTCCAGTGTGTGGAGGAAGGGAGTGTAACTTTGATTTCCCTCTGGGTTGCAGAGGAAGAGAGATCGGTGATCTCTAGTGTTGCTAGTGACAGGTTGTCATTAGCAGGTTCCCTCCGGTGTGTGGAGGAAGGGAGAGGTGTCTCCGTTCTGTTCTAGCTGGTAGCTGAAACAGGTTTCAAGCTCTGTGGGTAGCAGAGCTTGGTTGAGGGATTTGTTTCCCTTGGGTATTCAAGCTGTGTGGCAGCATGTTGTTCGCAGACTGAGTCTGCAGTGTTCTAGCATTGTCTAGTGGAATCCTCATTCTAGTTGGAGTGAGGGGTGGATGTAGATTGCGGACTACAATTGAACCACCTAAAAATCAAGTGCCTCCTCTGTGGTTTGCTGTTGTTATCTGCGCTCTCCATCTGCTTGTCACTTTGCTTCCATGTGATCTGTTCTTCATTCTCATTTACTTATACTGTCTTGTCTGGTGACCGCGTTTGCAATTCTCTGTGTGCGGGTTCAGGAGGGGCGTAAGCAGTAGAATTAATTTTCCGCCTAAGGTTTTACAAATTGGGAGTGATCTATTCATCCCCCCCCTTCTATATCACTCTTGCTGCGCTAACATTTGGTATCAGAGCAGGTTTACGCCATGTGGATGAACAGTCAAGGAAATGCCAGTGGTCTTAGAACCTTCATGGCCGAAGGTCAATCCATTAGTCGCCCTCCGTATTTTGATGGTAGTAACTATCTATTTTGGAAGAACAGGATGGAAGTGTTTATCAGGGCTCAGAGCCATAAACTGTGGAGAGTAATTACTGTTGGGCCATATGATCTGCCACCAAACAAGGACGCTTGGACAGATGACCATGTCAAGCTATCTTCACTCAACAGGACGGCGCTGAACATCATCCAGTGTGCTGTTCATCCAAAGGAATATGCCCGTATATCTGCCTACAAGACTGCCAAGCGAATGTGGGATGAGCTGCAATTGATCTATTAAGATACAGCTCAAGTGAAAGCCTCGAAGGTAAACCTCTACACTTCCAAGTATGAAATGTTTAGGATGAATGCAGAGGAGAATATTACTGAAATGTATGCTAGGTTGTCCTTGATCATAAACACACTTAAGGGGCTAGGGAAGGATCTTGCTGAGGCAGATATAGTAAGGAAAATTCTTAGATCTTTATCCCCGGCATGGCACACGAAGGCCATTGTGATTGAGGAGTCAAAAGATCTGACTACCTTGACTGTGAATGAACTCATAGGATCCCTTATGACCTATGAGATGAATTTCAAAGGAGGAGGAGAAGGAAGTGATAGGAAGGCTAAGAATGTGGCTCTAAGGGCATCCCGCAACAAGGGTAGCAACAGCGGGAGCAGCAGCAGTAGCCCCGAGTCCGAGTCCGAGCTTGAAGGTTTTTCAAATCTCGACCAGGAGGAGCAGGCAATGCTCACTAGACAGTTCAGAAAATTTTTGAAGAAAAAGGGAAAGACCTTTAGGAAGAAGAAGCCACACCCTTTTAACAAGAATGCTGAATTTACCAGTTACAGGGATAGAAATCCTAAGAGACTGACTTGTTTTAATTGTAACAAATAGGGACACATGAAATGCGAATGCCCAGACCTCCAGAAGAAGGGTCCCTATCTTCAGAAGAAGAACACAAAGGTGCAGAAGAAGAAGAAGCCACAGGCGATGGTCTGCACATGGAGCGAGGAAGAAGAAGATCCCGAAGACACTTCCTTAGAAGAATATGAAGAAGGAATTTGCCTTATGGCAAACAGTGCAGAGGAGGTAATAAATGTTTTTGAAAATTTCTCAATTGATGACTGGGAGGATGCTTATGGTGAATTGTTAGATAAATTTAATTCTCTTAGTAAAGAGCACAGAATTCTGAAAAGAAAATGTAATACAAATGTTGAAGAACAAACTTTGATCTGTGAGGAAAATCAGAAGCTAAAAGAGCAACTAGAAGAAATGACCTCACTAAGGAAAGAAAATGATAAGCTCAAGGGAGAAATTCAAGAAAGTCAAAATCAGCTCAATGAATTCAAAACTAAGATTGAAGAAAGCATGAATGAAATTAGAGTGAACTCAGAGAAATATGAAGCTGTGAAGAAAGTAAATGCTGAACTCCTAAAAAATTCTGAGTCCCTTCAAAAGGAGCTGGAGGATAAACAGAAAATCTTAGAAAAGTTTGTCCAAGGAAAAACTAGTTTAGATGCTATACTAGGGACTAGGGTCAATTTCAATAAGGAGGGTCTAGGCTATGACCCAACCAACAAGAGACCCTTGCAATTCAAGACCATCACCTTCTGCCCAGAGAAGGGAAAAGAGAAGTTGGACACACCATCCAGCTCAAACAGCAGTAAGGGAATTCAAAGTCTGAAAAAAAATACTAAAAATAGTGCTGGTCAACCATTTAAGATGGGAATGAATTTTATGAAGAATATCACAAAGCCCACTCACCAGAACACAAATGATAGATGGACCAAGAAAGTGAATCAGAATAAGAGCTGGAATTACAACAATCAGATGGGTCCAAACAGGACCTACTGGAGAAATAATTCTCATGGTCAAAAATATGTTAATCAACAAGCTTACAGGAAATTTCCTAGGAATAGGAAGACTAATGAATGGAATAGAACTTACTTCTCCAATCCAGCTGGATTCAACTTTAATAAACCAGAAAGGAAGGTGCCAGAGAAAACTATGCTGAAGCAAATCTGGATACCTAAACACTTGATCAGAGATTTGAACAATGTCTTTAGGCCCAACTCATCTTGGGTTCCAAATCATTCTGCTTGATGTATTTGTGTAGGTCGGCCTGGCAGCTGAAGACAACAAGTGGTACCTCGACAGTGGCTGCTCCAGGCATATGATAGGAGACCGATCCAAGTTTAGTAAGATAGAGATGAAGCCAGGGGGTCTGGTCAAGTTTGGAGGAAAGAACAAAGGTAAAATAATTGGAGTTGGTACAGTAGGTAAGTCTTCCACAAACTCCATTGAAAACGTCTTACTTGTGGAAGGGCTTCAACACAACCTGATTAGCATTAGTCAGTTATGTGACAGGGGTCACAGGGTTGTATTTGATGATAGTTCATGTAAAATCCTTGAAATAAATTCGGATGTGGTTAAATTTGTAGCCAAAAGGATTAATAATGTCTACATTGTAGACTTAGATGAGGAATCTGAATCTACTATTTGCTTATCTGCCAACTCTGAAAATGATGCTTTTGAATGGCATAGACGTCTAGGTCATGCTAGCTTTACTACTTTAAATAAATTGGTCAAGCATGATTTAGTTAAAGGCATGCCTAGAATTAAATTCAATTCCATTTCAAAATCATGTGATGCCTGTGCTCTAGGCAAACAGACCAGGAATTCTTTCAAATTAAGATCTGAGCCATTGTCCTCTAGACCAATGGAACTTCTCCATATGGACCTTTTCGGTCCCACTAGATCTCAGAGTCTTAATGGGAACAGGTTTGGCTATGTCATCATAGATGACTTCTCTAGATATTCATGGATATTTTTCTTATTAAATAAGAGTGATGCATTTCAAAAGTTTAATCTGTTTTTCAATAAGGTCAAACAAGAAGGGAAATACAAGGTCTGTTCTATTCAATCTGACCATGGAGGTGAGTTTGAAAACTCCATGTTTACTGATCTTTGTGAAAAAGAGGGACTAACTCACATGTTTTCTTCTCCCAGGACACCTGAACAGAATGGGATTGTGGAGAGAAGAAATAGAACTGTGGTGGAGATGGCCCGAACCATGTTGATTGAAAGTAAATTACCTAGAAGGTTTTGGGCAGAAGCGGCCAATACAGCAACTTACATAATCAATAGGGCCATGGTAAGACCCATTCACAAGAAAACACCCTATGAACTTCTAAAAGGTAAGAAACCAAACTTGTTTCATTTCAGAATTTTTGGAGCAAAATGTTTTATTCATAATAATGATAAGAAAGATTTAGGCAAGTTTGAAGCCAAAAGCTCCCCTGGAATATTCTTGGGTTACTCTGAAGTGTCAAGGGCATATAGGGTATTTAACATATCAGATCAGAAAGTGGAAGAGTCTCCACACATCTTTTTTAGTGAAAAGAAAGATGTTTCTAATACTGAAAATCTTGACAGGGATTCCAATCTTGATGGGGATTTCCTAGAAGACCAACAAGAAGAAGTGAAGACTCAGCCTAGTGGAGAAACAAATTCCCCCAATCAGGAAGGGTCAAGAGAAACAGGTGAGTCTTCAACAAATGTTAGATTTCTTAAAGACCATCCATTAGATAAAGTCATAGGCAATCCTGAAGATCCTCTTCGGACTAGGTCTCATTTTAGAAATGTGAATAATGATGACTTAATTGCTTTAGTCTCACAAATTGAACCCAAAACAGTAGAAGAGGCCTTGACTGATCAAGCTTGGGTCAATGCAATGTGTGAGGAATTAGGTCAGTTCAAAAGAAATAATGTCTGGGAGCTTGTCCCAAGACCAGATGGTGTCAATGTCATAGGAACCAAGTGGGTGTTCAAAAATAAGATGAATGAAGATGGAATCATCTCGAGGAATAAGGCCAGATTAGTAGCCAAAGGCTACTGTCAGGAATTCGGTGTAGACTTTGATGAATCCTATGCACCTGTTACTAGGATGGAAGCTATAAGATTGTTGCTTGCCTTTACTTGTTCAAATAATATAAAACTCCAACAGATGGATGTTAAAAGTGCCTTTTTAAATGGAGTCATTAAAGAAGAAGTTTTTATTGAACAACCTCCTGGATTTCAATTCTCTCCTCAACCTAACCAAGTTTTCAGGTTAAATAAAGCCTTGTATGGTCTAAAGCAGGCTCCAAGAGCATGGTATGAAAGATTGACTGAATTTCTGATCAGCAAGGGCTACAAAAGAGGTAAAGTTGATCAAACTTTATTTACCAAGGGCATAAATAGAGATCTCATCATAGTTCAGGTATATGTAGATGACATTGTATTTGGATCAACTAAGCATGAACTATGTGATGAATTTTCTACCATGATGTCTGCTGAATTTGAAATGAGCTTGGTTGGTGAGCTAAAATATTTTCTTGGATTGCAGGTACAGCAGCTAGAGGATGGGTGCTTCATCAACCAAACCAAATACACAATGGAACTGTTCAAGAGGTTTGGTATGGAAAACTTAAAGCACATTACAACACCCATGGGCACCAATACCTCACTAGATGCAGATGAGACAGGTAAAGAAGTAAATGCCAAACTTTATCGAGGTATGATTGGATCACTTCTTTACTTGACAGCCTCTAGACCTGATATACAATTCAGTGTAGGAATGTGTGCAAGGTATCAGTCTAGACCTACTGAATTACACTTAGCTGCAGTTTAATGAATTTTCAGATATTTGTCAGCTACTCATTCTCTTGGTTTATGGTTTCCTGCATCACACACATTTAACTTAGTTGCATACACAGATGCTGATTATGCTGGCTGTAAACTAGACAGGAAAAGCACTAGTGGTCATTGTGAATTTTTGGGTGGGTGTTTAGTGTCTTGGGGTTCTAAGAAATAACATTCTATGGCCCTCTCCACTGCAGAAGCTGAATATGTGGCTGCAGAGAGTTGTGGAACACAAGTCATATGGATTAAACACCAGCTTCAGACTACCAAGTAGACCTGGGGTGCACTCCAATCTACTGTGATAATACAAGTGCCATCAATATTGCTAAAAATCCTGTTTTGCATTCACGAACCAAACACATAGAGATAAGACATCATTTTATAAGAGATGAGGCGTCTAAGAATAATTTTGAACTGATTCATGTAGGCACAAATAATTAGATTGCTGACATATTCACAAAACCTCTGGATAATGAAAAATTCACCACATTGAGAAGAGAATTAGGCTTATACAAATTGTCCTAATTATCAAGTCTGTTCTTGTTGTGAGGGGGAGTTGTGTTTGTCTGATGTTTAGCCTTCTTTCATGCTGGTTTAAGGGGGAGTTCAGAATGTCTGCTGGTTAGCTTTCAGGAATGCTTTGAGTGAGGGGAAGCTTTGAGATTATGCTGGATTGTTTTATTGAGGAATGCTATGTCTTAGGGGGAGCTGAGTTGAAATGTGAGAAGAGAAGTTCTTTGACAGATTCAAAAGGATTGTCCAGATGTGTAACTTTGCTGGTTTTGCATGAGTGATCTAGTGTGGTTCTCTCATACAGTAGAGTGTCACTTATTTCTTAAGTCTATAAGTCAGTGACTCTAAAATCCAGTTAGAATCTTTCCTTTGGTACTCCTTCAGAGATCTGGACTAATTGCATAAAGTATATCTTCCTACATTGTCATTGATTCTGGTTCAGGCCAAAACCTGTATGTCTTGATATCTGACCCAATCAGCTTGAAATCTAGACTTCAAGACTCAATTCAAGAAATAGTCCTTCTGGTATTGATTTTTAATCATTCTATCTCTTTAACTCAAGGGATTAACTGAACAAACATGTCCTATTTTGATCACTGGGAAACTGGGAGCTTCATCAATGAAATGAATATTTCTCCCATGTCATGAGGTGTCAAATGCTTAAAATGAATGAAAAGACATGACAGAGCAATGGTGGCTTGCTGGTGAGTAACTGGGGACTCTGACCTCTAATCAAGGTGTTTCCTCATGTCAAAAGCCACAGTTACTAACTCTGTTCCTTAATAAATAAAAAAAGGAAGGAAGTAACGAGGTACTCACTCTGAGTAACTGGGGATTCTGGTCTCTAATCAAGGTGTCTCCCTAATGTCAAAGGAGTGAACTACCAACTTACTCATTGATCTTCTTGAAAATCATCTCCAACAAAGAAAAATTTCCTTGTTGTTATGCAACTAATGGATTGCTTGTCCTCAATACCTTGAGAACACCTCTCTGATTTCGTTTCTTGCTGTCTTGTGGGATAGTTGAATGATCAGCTATATCTAGCCATACTTGTTAACTCCTGCTCTAAATCATACACTATGTATGCTGATAAACTTTTCTATCATTCTACTTCTCTATTGTGTACTGGAGTTTAAAGAATCTTCTCTTGAAATTAGAACCTCACTTATTCTCTTAAGACCTACTCGTGACTTTCTGCACTAAGAAGTTACCTCACTTCTTCTTCATGTTTCCAGCACTGTCATACATTCTGTATTTCTTTTTGCTGATGTCAAAGGGGGAGAGAAATTCTGCAATATCAGTGAGTCTTGGATTTGTCTTGAGCTTTGGGGGAGTCATGTTGCTTCGGGGAAGATATGTTTATGAGTTGTGGGGGAGATGAGAGTGTGTTGTAGGGAATGTATAATTCATCTGCATGAGCATGCCTTGAATTTACTCTGTTTGTTACAGCTGATATTAATTTCTTGTTGAACTTTGATATTGCTTGATTCATAGTGTTGCCATCATCAAAAAGGGGGCGATTGTTGCATCCCTATGGTTTTGATGATGTCTCACACTATAAATCAATCTTCTATCTCTAGATTTTTGCTGGTTCATCATGTAAGTGAGTACAGTTCATATGCTGTTTCATTATTTCATCTATCTACACTGTTTGGTTAGTATGGACAGTAGTCGGTAGACCCACCCTTACTGATGCGTCGACCCATCAGAACATTGATTGTCTGGGTACCAAAGTCTATACACCAGCTTGATCGATTAAGTCTGTACATTGGCATATCATCTTCAAGTCTGTACATCGGACACCTTCTAACTGAAGTCTATACACTGGTCTTAATATTCTAAGTCTGTACACTGCCCGACCGCTTCAAGTCTACACACTCGATTGTTAGGTCTTCAACCCTATACATTCAAGTGTTAGGCCTAAGTCTATACACTCGATTGTCAGACCTTCAACTCTATACATTGCTATAGAAACCAAGTCCATACACTCTCCCGTTCAAATCCTTCTAAGTCTGTACATCGGTTTCGCTTCTCCAAGTCTATACACTAGACTTTGTTTTACCAAGTGTGTACACTCCACATCTTTTCCTACGCTTGGCCAAGTCTATACACTCATACCTTTCCCTACACTTTCCTGGCCAAGTCAATACATTGCTAAGCCTGTACATTGCATACTGCTCAAACGATCAAAGCTCAAAGTCTGTACAACGTGAAGTCTATACATTGAACTGTTCTTCAAAGTCTGTACAGTGGCTTCGAATCGGCAAGTCTGTACATCGGCTTCACTGACTCAAGTCCATACATCCACAGTGGATCATCAAGTCCATACATCCACAGTGGTACTTCCATGTCTGTACAACGCTGAAGCCTTCACAAGTCTGTACACTGCTTGAGCCTCACCAAGTCTGTACATCGCTTCAAGCGATTCAAGTCTATACAGCCAGCCTTCACGATTCAGAGTCTGTACATCGGTCCTTCAGCGTCTCATGCATCGTCTCACTCTGGCAAAGTCTATGCACTGGCTCAAGCTTGTCGAAGTCTATACATCACCGTTGGGCATCAAAGTCAACACACTGTTCACCATCTTACTTAGCGTCTTACACTATCAAGTCTGTACATTGCGAACAGTGCATCTCTTCCTCAAAGTCTGAACACTGGCCTCATGCTTCAAGTCTATATATTGGGTTGTCCGGCCTCAACTCTATATCGTCGGTTGTTAAATCTTGAGTCTATACAGTGCTCACAGCACACTCGTTCCAAGTCTATACACTGGTTAGGCTTCATGAAGTCTATACAGTGACTGAGCACTGTAAAGTCTACACATTGGTAAGGCTCGTTCATGCACTGTTCATCACATGCCTATACACTGCCTTTCACACGCGCTTATTCATTAAGTCTATACACTGACTTTCACACGCACTTATTCATTAAGTCTATACACTGCCTTTCACACGCGCTTATTCATTAAGTCTATACACTGCCTTTCACATGCGTTTTTTCATTAAGTCTATACACTGCCATTCACATGCGCTTATTCATTAAGTCTATACACTGCCTTTCACATGCGCTTATTCATTAAGTCTGTACACCATCTTTTAGATGCGTTCATACATTAAGTCTATACACTCACTCGCACGTTGTACACACTTGATCATTTGGTGCTTTAAAGAATGTACATTTGATGATTAACAGACTGAACTACCTAATTCGAATCATGTCTTCTGTCTCTGTCAGAAGATAAACACAAGTTAATGATTGGGCACTTGATCTGAGGATGATCCCTGGCACGTGATCCGAGGTGCTCTCTGGGTGGGAACCTGAAAGCCACACGCCCATCATCTGCTATATATATTTAGCATCGTCCTTCAGTGAAAGAGAGATCGTGAAAAAGAAAAAGCAGAAGGCATTTGTGTGAGGCTGCACGATCCAGAAAGGAGAAAGAGCAGAGAGTTCCATATTGTCCAGATCCGAGAGTAGTATGTTCGAGAGAGAGAGAGCAGTGTCTGTGGTTTGATGAATTGCTTCCTTTGAAGTTACATTTGTATTGGTTTCAGAACCGACTGCTTCCTCGTTGGTCCTTGTTTCTATTTTGTTTTCTTTTTATTTGTTAATTCTTTTGATTCGAATTTGTTCCCCTCCAGTGTGTGGAGGAAGGGAGTGTAACTCCGGTTTCCCTCTGGGTTGCAGAGGAAGAGAGGTCGGTGATCTCTGGTGTTGCTAGTGACAGGTTGTTATTAGTAGGTTCCCTCCGGTGTGTGGAGGAAGGGAGGGGTGTCTCCGTTCTGTTCTAGCTGGTAGCTGAAACAAGTTTCAAGCTCTGTGGGTAGCAGAGCTTGGTTGAGGGATTTGTTTCCCTTGGATATTCAAGCTGTGTGGCAGCATCTTGTTCGCAGACTGAGTCTACAGTGTTCTAGCATTGTCTAGTGGAATCCTCATTCTAGTTGGAGTGAGGGGTGGATGTAGATTACGGACTGTAATCGAACCACCTAAAAACTGAGTGCCTCCTCTGTGGTTTGCTGTTATTATCTGCGCTCTCCATCTGCTTGTCACTTTGCTTCCATGTGATCTGTTCTTCATTCTCATTTACTTATACTGTCTTGTCTGGTGACCGCGTTTGCAATTCTCTGTGTGCGGGTTCAGGAGGGGCGTAAGCAGTAGAATTAATTTTCCGCCTAAGGTTTTACAAATTGGGAGTGATCTATTCATCCCCCCTTCTATATCACTCTTGCTGCGCTAACAGATCGTTTCACCGCATATGCACGTGGACTGAGATGTCAGAGTGGGGGTTTGTCATCGGCATGGGGTGAATACCGAAGCAAGAACGAAGGGTCTATGTGTTGTCTTAGGCAAGAGGCCTAAAATGACTTAGATGAGGCCAATCCCAAGGGGGAGTTGATGACTCATGCTGGGTTTAGGAGAATTGTTCATTCATCGACTCGGATGGGAGGTCCAAGCCGAAGGCTTATGAAAGGGGCTCCGATGGGGTGAAAAGAATTTTATGCAATCCGGTGGAACGTTCGAAGCGAAGGGTTTATTTGCTGGTGCCGACAGGGTGCCGGGAGCTGACGTGATCTATTCATTGGCATGGGGTGAGTGCCAAGGCAAAGGGGTCTTTCATTCATTGACTTGGATAGAAGGTCCGAGCTAAGCAAAGAGGTTCTTTTTGTTCATCGACTTGGACGGAAGGTCCGAGCCAAGCAAGGAAGTTATTTTTTTTATTCATTGACTTGGACGGAAGGTCCGAGCCAAGCAAGAGAGTTCCCTTCTTCTTTTTTTCTCTTTTTTTTATTGACTTGGACGGAAGGTCTGTGCCAAGCCAGAAGGCTCTCTCTTTTTTTTTATTCATTGGCTTGGACGGAAGGTTCGAGCCAAGCAAAGAGGTTCTTTTTATTCATCGACTTGGACGGAAGGTCCGAGCCAAGCAAAGTAGGTTTCTTTTTTTTTGTTCATTGACTTGGACGGAGGGTCCGGGCCAAGCAAAGGAGTTCTTTTTGTTCATCGACTTGGATGGAAGGTCTGAGCCAAGCAAGGAGGTTCTTTTTGCTCATCGACTTGGACGGAAGGTCCGGGCCAAGCAAAGGAGTTTTTTTTTGTTCATCGACTTGGATGGAAGGTCCGAGCCAAGGGTTTATTCATCGGTGGGATTGGGAGTTGTAATATTGATGTGGTTTATTCATTGACGCGGGGTTAATGCCAAAGCAAGGTCTTTTTGCTCATGGAACCAGAAGAAAGGTCCGGGCCACAGGTTTGTTCATCGATGTCGACGAGGAGTCGGGGACCGACATGGTCTATTCATTGACACGGGGTTAGTGTCAAAGCAAGGGTATTTTTGTTCATGGAACCAGACGAAAGGTCTGGGCCACAGGTTTGTTCATCGATGCCGACAGGTGTCGTGCGCTGACGTGGTATGCTTGTCCCTTTTTCTCTTCATTAGTGCTGACGGGGTGTCGGGAACCTGACGTGGTATGCTTGTCCCTTTTTCTCTTCATTAGTGCCGACGGGGTGTCGGGAACCTGACGTGGTATGCTTGTCCCTTTTTCTCTTCATTAGTGCCGACGGGGTGTCGGGAACCTGACATGGTTTATTTGTCTCTTCTTCTCTTCATCAGTGTCGATGGGGTGCTGGGAGCTGACATGGTTTGTTTGTCTCTTCTTCTCTTCATCAGTGCCGACGGGGTGCCGGGAGCTGACATGGTTTGTTATTCTCTTCTTTTCTTCATTAGTGCCGACGGGGTGTCGGGAGTTGACATGGTTTGTTGGTCTCTTCTTCTCTTCATCAGTGCCGACAGGGTGTCGGGAGCTGACATAGTTTGTTTGTCTCTTCTTCTCTTCATCAGTGCCGACAGGGTGTCGGGAGTTGACACGGTTTGTTTGTCTCTTCTTTTCTTCATCAGTGCCGACGGGGTGCCGGGAGCTGACATGGTTTGTTTGTCTCTTCTTCTCTTCATCAGTGCCGACAGGGCATCGGGAGCTGACATGGTTTGTTGGTCTCTTCTTCTCTTCATCAGTGCCGACAGGGTGTCGGGAGCTTACATAGTTTGTTGGTCTCTTCTTTTCTTCATCAGTGCCAACGGGGTGCCGGGAGCTGACATGGTTTATTTGTCTCTTCGTCTCTTGATTTTTTTTCTTTTTAAACCATATTACCGGTAGAAGCGCCCTTTCGGGTTTTCGCCAGCACCAGCCCCCTCTTGCTTTTACCCACGTGCCCTCTCGGGTTTTCACATGGCGGGGTACCCGATTTTGCCTGTAGTGCCCTTTCGGGTTTTCGCCACAGCCGGGTTGCTGCCATTTTTACCCTTATCCCCTTGTAGGGGCAAGTCCGGCGGGGCAGCTCTATTTTAAGCCCCTTTCTCCCTTTTTTTTGACGAGCGGATAATATGTAATTGTTGGCTAGGGCCCGAAGCCTTGCGTCGAAAGATAAGGTTCATTCGTTAGCAAGAAGATAATGCCAACGTAACAGTTTTTTTTTCTCTGTCGATTCGGACGTAAGGTCCGTAATGGCAATATTGTGTGAGAGCGGGTGGCTAAGGCACGAGGCCCTGCACCGGAAAGGGACTTATTCATTGGCAAGGGACTAATGCCAGCGCAAGGATAGAGAGTTTGCCGATTCGGGCGTAAGGCCCACAATGGCGATTTTGCATGAGAGAAGGTGGCTAGGGCACGAAGCCTTGCGCCGAGAGATAAGGTTCATTCGTTGGCAAGAAGGTAATGCCAACGCAACGGGGGTTTTTTTTTTCTCTGCCGATTCGGACGTAGGGTCTGTAATGATAATATTGCGTGAGAGTGGGTGGCTAGGGCATGAAGCCCTGCACCAGAAAGGGACTTATCCGTTGGCAAGGGACTAACGCCAATGCAGGGCTGGAGCCGTCTTTGCCCGTGCGGATGCCCGTCGATACGTAGGGGTGTGCGGACGGGAGACATATGCATATACATATGTATATATTATTATCGTTTTCCCTTCATTCTCTTTCTTTCTCTGTCTTTTTTCTTTTCCTATTCTTCTCCTTTTTATTTTCTTCTTCTCTTCTCTTTTTCTTTTGGGTACAAAATCAATGCTGTAGTAGGGAAGGGGGGAAGTTTTACACATAGGGATTGGTCATCTGTCGGCGTGGCTGCTAGTGGCTGTGCATCTGTCAGCCTGCATGTCGACGGCTGATCATCTGTTGGCTCAATCGCCGGCTGTCGACATCCGTCGGATTGGAGCCCCGACGGCTGAACTTCTGTCGAGTTGAAGCCCCGATGGCTGGACATCTATTGGATTAAAGCCCCGATCGGCTGAGCATCTATCGGATTAACGCCCCGATTGGCTGAGCATCTATCGGATTAAAGCCCCGATTGGCTGAGCATCTATCAGATTAAAGCCCCGATTGGCTAAACATCTGTTGGGTTGAAGCCCCGATGGCTGGACATCTATCGGATTAAAGCCCCGATGGCTGGACATCTATCGGATTAAAGCCCCGATTGGCTGGACATCTATCGGATTAAAGCCCCGATTGGCTGAGCATCTATCGGATTAAAGCCCCGATTGGCTGAGCATCTTTTGGATTAGGGCCCCGATCGACTGAACATCTTTCGGGTTGAAGCCCTGATGGCTGGACATCTATCGGATTAAAGCCCCGATGGCTGGACATCTATCGGATTAAAGCCCCGATTGGCTGAACATCTATCGGTCCGGACGAAAGGTCGTGACGCCGACCATGTGAGAGGTTTATTGGGTGGATGGCCGAAGGTAAAAGACCATGTCTATCTCGAGACCTTCTTTCCTTTCTTCTCTTCTTTTTTTGTATGGAGAGGCGGGTGCGAAGACCACGTCTATTTCACGTCTCTCTTTTTCTTTATTCTGCTCATCTTTTCTCATTAATGCCTCTGTGCTGGAGTGTATTTCTTTTAATGTGCCCCCAGGCTGGGGTGTAGCTTTATTTCATATGTGCCCCCTGAGGGGTGTGTTTTGCCTCTTCACTTCTGTTCCCCCAAGCAGGGTGTATTTTTTCATGGCTTCTATGCCCCCAGGCGGGGTAGAGTCTTTTGCTTCTTATGCCCCCACGACGCGGTGTAGTCTTTGCTTCTGATGCCCCAGAGCGGGGTAGCGTCTTTACAGCCTCTATGGCCCCAGGCTCGGTGTCTGTTTCTTCTTATGATCCCCAGAAGTCGGGGTATATTCTTTACAACTTCCATGCCCCCGTGGTGGGGTATGTTGCTTCTTCAAATGCCCCTAAGGCGGGGTACGTCTCTCTTCATATGCTCCCATGGAGGGGTATATTTCTCCTTCAAATGCCCCTAAGCTGGGGTGCCTCTTCTGCTTCCTATGCCTCCAAAGGGAGTTATCTTCCTCTTCACATACCCTCGACACGGGGTGTATCTTTTGCTTCTTATGCCCCTAAAAGGGGGAGGGTAGCTTTATTTCACGTGCTCCCATGAGGGGTGTGCTTTGCTTCTTGTTCACCCAAGGTAGGGTGGGTCTTTTCTTCACGTGCCCCTAGATCGGGGTATAACTCTGTTGCTTATCATGCCCCCAGGCCGGGGTAGATTCTTCAGCTTCTCTGACCCCATAGAGGGGTATATTTCTCTTCGTATTCCCCTAAGCCGCGGTGTAAACTTTGCTTTATGTGCCCCCAAGTCGGGGTGGATTCTATTCTTGTGCCCCCGGGCCGGGGTGCAACTCTATTTCTTCTTATGCCCCCAAGTCGGGGTAGATTCTTCTCACATGTCCCCGAGTCGAGTGGTATTCTATTCATGTGCCCCCTAAGCGGGGTGTATCTTTTTCTTCTTATGTCCGAGAGCGGGGTGGATTCTCTTTTTTTTTTCTACCCCGACACACTAGGGGATGTTTGCTTCTTGTGCACCCAAAGTGGGGCGTATTGCTGCTTTTGATGCCCCCAAGGTGGGGTGCATTTTTCTTTTTCAGATCCCCGTAAGCTGGGGTGCATTCTTTACGGCTTCTATGCCCCTCGTGGCAGGGTATGTTTCTTCTTCATATGCCCCTGGTACGGGGCGTAGCTCTCTTCAAATGCCCCCAAGCCGAGGTATACTCTTCACGGCTTCTATGCCCCCAGGTGGGGTATATTTCTTCTTCAAATATCCCTAGGCCGGGGTGTATTCTTGCTGCTTCTCATGCTCCCGAGGCGGGATGTGACTTCTTCAAATGCCCTTAAGTCGGGGCGTATTCTTCATGACTTCTATGCCCCTTGGCGGGGTATGTTTCTTCTTCAAATACCCCTCAGCCAGGGTGAGTTCTTCTACTTTTTATGCCCCCATGATGGGGTGAGTTTCTCTATATATGCCCCTGGCACGGGGTGTGTCTTTTGTTTCTTATACCCCCCCATGGCGGGGGTGAATTCTGCTTTGTCTACCCCTGAAGGCGGAGGAGTTCTTCTCTTCATATGTCCCAAGAGCGGGGTGTATCTTTGTTGCTTGTTATGCCCCAGGTCGGGGTAGATTCTTCTGCTTCTTCTGCCCCCAGAGTGGGGTATATTTCCCTTCGTATGCCCCCGGCCGGGGTGCATTCTTTTCGCTTCATATGCCCCCAAGGTGGAGTGTGTCTTCTGCTCCTTATGCCCCCGGGATGGAGAGTACTCTCTTCATATGCCCCCGGCACGAGGTGTATCTTTTGCTTCTTATGCCCCCAAAGGGAGGTGTAATTCTGCTTCTTATGCCCCCGGGGTGGGGTGGATTCTACTTCTCTGCTTCTATGCCCCCAGGCGGGGGGGGGGGGGGGGGGGGTGTATTTGCTGCTTGTGCACCTCTCTTTGTGTGCCCCCAAGCTGGGGTGAATTTCTTTCTTCTTATGCCCCCGTGACGGGGTATGTCTTTTGCTTCATGTGCCCCCACGGTGGGGTACCTTTCTTCTTCAAAGGCCCCTAAGTCGGGGAATGTTGTTTCTTCTTATGCCCCCAGGCAGGGGTAGATCCCTTTCACGTGGCCCCCGAAGCCGGGGTGTACCTTTTGCCTTGTGTGCCCCCGAGTCGGGGGTGTAATTCTTCTTCTACCGCTCAAGGCGGGGCGTATTTCTCTTCATATGCCCCCAGAGCGGGGGTATGTTTTGCTTCTCGTGCACCCAAAGTGGGGTGTATTCTGCTTCTAGTGCCCCCAAGATGGGGTGTATTGTTGCTTCTGATGCCCCCAAGATGGGGGTGTATTGTTGCTTCTGATGCCCCCAAGGTGGGGTGTAATTCTGCTTCTTATGCCCCCAGGTCGGGGTGTATTCTGCTGCTCCTCATGCCCCTATATCGGGGTAGACTTTTCTTCTCCCTCTGCCCCATGGTGGGGTACATTTCTCTTCGTATTCCCCTGAGCCGGGGTGTGCTTCTTTTGTTTCATGTGCCCCCAAACGGGGTAGAGTCTTGGCTTCTTCCGCCCTCAAGGCGGAGTGGAGTCTGCTACTTATGCCCCTATAGTGGGCTGTATCTTTTGCTTCTCAGGCCCCCATGTGGGGTATATGTTTCTTCTTCAGATTCTCCTAAGTCTAGGGTGTATTCTTTATTTCTTATGCCCCCGGGCTGGGGTGAATTCTTTGTTGCATCCTATGCCCCCCCCATGGCGGGGGTACACTCCTTTGTCAAATGCCCCCGAGCCGGGGTATAATTTTTGTTTTGTATGCCCCCAGACCGGGGTAGATTCTCTCTTCATGTACCCCTAGGTTAGGGCGTACCTTCTTGCTTCTTATGCCCCCAGGGCGGGGTGTAGCTTTTCTTGCATCTTATGCCCCCATGGCGGGGTATATTTCTCCCTCTTATTCTCCGTGGCGGGGTATGTGCATGTTCTCTTCGGGAGTGGTGGTCGTGCTTTGCCTCATCACTATAAAGCATTCTCCACAATGGACAGCAATTCATCTAGTTATAATTGTGTTTTGTTAGATCTTCAAACAGCCACTCGAGGGACCATCTTGTGCCGGATAGGGGCAGCAGGAAGGTGGAACGGGCCAGGGAATTGTACCACGGACTTCGACCCTCCGAGAGCTGGGCGAGATGTCGGCCTTCTTCTCGTTCTCTTGGCCGGCCACGCTTGCCAAAATTTTTGTCCTTTCTTTTCTTCTCTTCTTCTTCTCTTTTTTTTTCTGTAATAGACCAAGGTGGGTGTGCAGGAGAGCGCTCACCCCCTCAGGGAGGGGATGAGTGGTTCACGCCACCGCATCAATCCCACAGTGGTAATCTTTGTTCAGCACGGGTCTCGATGGATATGGTCGTACAACCCTCTCTCGCCGATTCTTTCTCTTCCCTTTTATTTCTTTCTTCTTGTCTCTTCTTTTTTTTCTTCTTCTTTTCTTTTTTTCTTTTCTTCTTTTCTCTTTTTTTTTTGCGGAAAGGGGATTTGATTTCCCCTCCCTCTCCTCTTTTACTCTTCTCTTTTTTAGCAGCCTTCATGATTCCTGGAAGCTGCATATGCCTCGGAGTAGCATCTCTGAGGCCACAAAACATTTTCGCCTGGTCTGGCTTTTTGCCCTATAGGGCTGGCGAGGATAACAGCTGCAATTCATCAAAGCAGGCAAACATCATTTATTAGGAGGCCATGAAGCCCCAAATCCCGGTGAAGAGATGAAGGGTGGTTTACGTCCCACCGGGCGTGCCAGACTTGTGGACGCACTTTTTATTTAAGATCGTTGTTTGTTCATTTATTGGCGTTTATTAAGTGCGTGGGCGTGCCAGTCACAAAGTGACAATTTATTCGGGCTCCGAAGAGCCCATGGTGCGCTCGATCTGACTTCGTCAGATGATTGTGTGGTTCGTGTCGGGACCAAAACCCGCCGTGCCATAAAGGTCACGACGTCATTTACATCCCCCATACGAGGGAACACCCTTGATTAATTGCCGAGATTTAGGGCCTCATGGCCAGGAAATTAATTGCATGAAAGGTATATTAGAAGGTATTGAAATCCTCGTGCGAGGGCGAGAAGAAAACCATTCGCGGTCATGTCGGTCGTGTGCTGACCATTTAATGTTCGGACGAATGTCCGGCTCGAGAAAAGCGTGGTTGTTGCGAGAAATCTGGAGCATGTGTATGCCGAGATACGGTAAATTTATTGTTCAGAAGAACAGAAAGCATTCAGCTAAATCTCGGTTAGAGCGGTCAAAAGCCCGGTAAATCTGTTGACCCGGTGCAAGATCGAGTCAGGACCATACCGGGGGCGCCTCCCGCAGTCCAAACGGGGCTTGTGTGGGCATCATTAATGTTTTCGGTGCCGGAGGGTAACGGGGAAGAATCCCGGGACTAGATCCCAAAATCAAAACGTGTCCGAAGAGAGCGAGCTATAGGCCGAGGATATGGGTGAGACAATGACCATAATCGGGATAGACCCAAGGTCTAAGCGTAACCCATGAAGGCCTCATTGATGTTCCCATGCGGAGGGTCCAAGGATGACGAGAGCCGCCTCATTCCGTTCGGATTTTGTCTGTCATACACGGGCCATTTTATGTTCGGACAAAGGTCCATATAGAAAACAAGACGGTGACGGGAGCGAGTCCGTGCAAATGTCTGCCATGAGTACGGCAAGTTTAATGCAAGCGCGGGATTAGATCCCGGCATATATGCTGGTCACTAACGGACCATTCATTATTCGGACGGAAGTCCATATTAGTAGCGTCGAGGATGACGATAAAACCGTGCGGATGTCTGCCGTAGGTGCGGCAAGTTTAATGTGGGTGCGGGATCGGATCCCGATGAAGACGGGTCGATCTAACAAACTTTCGGCCCAGGATAAGTTCGGATCATGGTCACCTCTGGGTGGGGGCTCCCGAGATCCAAGTCTGATCTAGTGGGGCATCATTACTTTTCTCTTCACCAAATCATACGAATGTCTGCCGAGAGTATGGCAAGTTTAATGCAGGTGCGGGATTAAATCCCGGTATATATATGTCGGTCACTAACGGACCATTTCTTATTCGAATAGAAGTCCGTGTTTGTAACATAAAAGACGGTGACAAAACCGTACGAATGTCTGCCGCAGATACGGCAAGGTTAATGTGGATGCGGGATTGGATCCCGATAGAGGTGAGTCAAGCTGATGATCTATTGGCCCGAGGTGGTTGCGGACTATGGCCATATCGGGGTTTCCGAGGACCACGTCTGATGCCACAGGGTGTCATTGCTTTTCTCTTCACGCACAGTCCGGGGAAGTGAGTCATTAGGTGTGGAGCCCGAACTCGCCATCGTGCGCCCTCACACGTGGATCGACCTACGCGGTCAGGTCGCGGGGGTCAAGGGGGCAGCACCCCCGGAACAAAATTTTAATTATAGCAAGGGCAACTTTTGATTAGTTTTCTATTAACTTGAAGTATATATTTTTTTATTATTTGATTGATCACCTTCTTTCTTTCAGGCACGCCGGATTAAGGAAGCAAAGGGGGATGGGGCGTGCCAGATTAATATCAAGAGGAGGGCGCGCCGGTTTAAGTGTGTTAAGAGGGGGGCGCGCCGGTTATATGGCAAGAAGGAAGAGGGGCCAAGGGCGCGCCGGAATAGGGTAATGAATAGTGAGGCGCGCCGGTTTAAGGGGGCTATGCAAGGGGCGCGCCGGATGGATTCCAAGAAGATGAAGGGAGCGCGCACTATTCATTCCAAGGGTTTAAGAGTGGTTTTGAGTGTAGAGTTAAACCGGCGCGGGGGGGACCACGCCGGATAAGGCCACGCCGGATTAAGATCACGCCGAATAAGTTCTGTGAGGTTTTATTTCATTCTGTTTGTTCTATTTCTTCTTTCTTTCACCCGTGGCTTGATTTATTGATTAGTTTGTTCGTCCAGTTGATGGATTAGCTTTGTGGAGAGGAGATTTAGGTATTTTGATTATTTGTCAAGCTGACTTAGCACGAGGATTCAAGTGTTTTATTCAGAGGGGTTTTCTTATCTAGGCATTTTCTGACAGGGAGAACTTTAGTTTGTTTACCTCTGTGTGCATTCGTTCTTAGTTCTTACTGTTTATGCTCCTTGCTAAAATTGGGCAGCATCTCCCCCGGACTGAAGCTTGCCAGAGAAAAATGGGGAACACTAAACAAATTGCTCCCGGGTGAACCTCAAAACTCTGAGTAAGAACTCCGTTAACCCGTAAGCGCTTGTGGAGGCTCGAGGACTAGCCTTCAAGAGCTCCAGCAGCTCACGGGTGATGATTTCGTGAAGCGGGGCAAATGTATGCCACAAGGCCATGAATGTTCATCCCTTTGATGGGTTCCTCTGAAGGCCGTGCCACAGAGAGGCAGGTCTCCGAGGTCCCTGGATGATAAGAAAACCGAGAGAAAGGGGAGCAGAGGCTAAACAAAGAACATCGCGCTCGCAAGAGGACTTTTCTTTTTATTCATCCACACAAACGGGGGAAGGTTCTAATGCATAGGGGGTTTATCTGGAGATAAAAAGAATGAAATGCATTGCAAGGGGGGGAGAGAATACATTGACGGAGGAGGGGAAGAGAGCACATGCTCTTTGCCCTCTGACTCACCTCTCACCCTCACTCTTTTCTCTTCACCTCTCCGGCACGGGGACGAAGCCCTTTTCTTTTTCTTCGGGTGGCCCTCTCTTCTCTTCTTAATCACCCTCCGGGGGTTCCAGCTTCTCTCCTCTTTTCAATAGCCCATCCTCTTCTCTCTATCGAACATGCAGAGTATATATAGCCGGCTGCCCTTTCTTTGCTCGGACGGAAGGAACTCCCGCCATCTTCCTCCTCGTTCGTTGAGGCATCCGGAGTTGACATGCCATGGTGTCGTCTCTTGATTTGCGCAGTACGCTGGCATTTATCCGAGGAAGGGATGTTTGCGGGTTTGCCGGAAGATTTGCTGCTGCTACTCCCCCCATCGATGCTTGTCTTCACCGTCGATGCAGCTGCGTTGTCGAATGGAGGTGGAGACAGGGCTGCAGAGCATTGAATGCCCATGGAGACAGGGCTTCAGAGCATTGAATGCCCTCCAGGCACCAGGCTGATGCGAAAATAGGGTATCGGTTGGCAGATGGGATGGCATTTGAGTTAAACCGGCGTGGTGTTATGCGCGCCAGATTAACAACACATAAAGGGCCATGCCGGACTAGCATCATGTAAAGGTGCACGCCGGACTAAGCATAAGCAAGGGGGCGCGCCGGATTAAGGCCCCTTGGGTGGGGCGCGCCAGTTTAAGTCCCCTTGGAGGGGCGCGCCGGTTTAAGGCTATGCCGTGCCGGTTTAAGCGTCAATGGGCTCCCTCCCAGCTTAGTGGCGATTCGGACAGATGCTTGCCCTCCTGTGTTGCTTTAGTTGTGAGCCTCCGAGTCTCGATTCAGGGCTTTAAGTGATTTTCGATGTATGCCGAGCATGCGTTCGAATTCCTGAGTTTCTTTTGATTCGACCTTCGGCATTGCCGACTTGGGAGCCGGGGCTATCTCTTCAACCCGAGGGGCTTCTTTGTTGGGTGGCGGAGCACCGGGTAGGTATTCGTCCTTCTTGGAGGAGGCATAGGGTTTATTCGGCCTTTCCGTCTTCGACTCGTTCTCGAGTGCTGAGACGTGCATGTCGTATGATCATCATCATTTTTTTGATGTCCACAGTTCCATACTCACATTTAGGTTGTCGGACCGCCGTGAGGCCACTCCGAATTTTGAGGGTCACCCCGGAGCAATCCGTTTGGTGGCCTTCTATTATCTCTGGCAAGTCCCGGTTCGAGGGAGATGCTACCCAATTTTCGCCAGGAATTAAAGAACACTCAAGAACAAATGAAGAGGCCACCTGCCGATGCCAAGAACGACATATGTTTGAAGCCTCTATAAAGCAAGCCGAACACACAATAACTCTATGAATTAAACTCCCCTGAACGAAACACCTAATATCTACGCCAATCCATCTTAATAAACCACTTAAAACTCTTAAACCTCCTCGTCACCAGCTTAATTTATTAACTGAATGAGCAAACCAACACCAGACCGGGCTTCGGGTAAAAGAAAAGAAAGAAGACATAGTAAAAAGCATTGAAACAACCCCACATAGCTATTCCAACTCGAGTTAAAACGGCGCGGCCACTGTTCCACCGCGCCGCTTCAACCCCCCTCTCAAAAGCCCCCATTGTTAGCGCAGCAAGAGTGATATAGAAGGGGGGGGATGAATAGATCACTCCCGATTTGAACAACTTCAGCGGAAAATCAGTACTTCAAAAATCACCCTACCGAATATAGTTAAACAAAATAGCTAATGCAGTGAGAAACTAAAGCAGAGTAATAAGATGCGATTGGAAGAGGCCGTCCACACACAAGCACATTGCCAAGCAGATAGAGAGCATCAACAATTGCAGCAAACCACAGAGGAGACAAGAGATTTTAAGGTGGTTCGATTGTAGTCCACAATCTACATCCACCCCTCACTCCAACTAGAGTAAGGATTCCACTAGCCAATGCTAGAAACCTGTAGACTCAGTCTGCGAACAATGTGCTACCACACAGCTTGAATAACCAAGGGAAACAAATCCCTCAACCAAACTCTGCTACCCACAGAGCTTGAAACCTGTTCCAGCCACCAGCTAGAGCAGAACCGGAGATAGCTCTCCCTTCCTCCAACCTGGAGGGAACCTGCTAACGCAACCCATCACTAGCAAAACTAGAGATCTACGATCTCTCTTCCTCTGCAGCCCAGAGGGAAACCGGAGTAACACTCCCTTCCTCCAAACACCGGAGGGTAACAACTCGAGATCAGATATATGAAGAAATAAAAAGAAAAATAGAAATGTAAACAAGACCAACGATGAACACAAATCATTTCAGAAAAATCAAATACAAAATGTAGCTTCCGAAGAAGCAAATAGACTCTTCTCTCTCACTCAGACTTTTCTCTCACAGGACTGCTCTCTAATCTTTTCTTTCTATCTTCTTTCTGGAACGTGGAGGCTCTCTCTCTTTTCTTCTTCTGCTCAGGAATTCTGCTCTTAGGCTTTTTCTCCAGTTCACACCATCTCTTCGCAGAGGGCACCTTTTATATGGCTTTCGACCTGAGTTTCAGGCCTTCACACGAGGGAGTCTCGTTCCCTCCCTTTCTAGAGCATTCTCGGATCACGTGCCAGGTATCATCCTTGGCTCACGTGCCCAATCATTGACCTGTATCACCTGCAGGCTGAGACAAAGAACTGTGATTAGTTAGTTCAGTCAGATACAAATGTATAGACATTAGGATATCAGATTAAGTAAGTGTGTACACTGAGGGAGTGTATAGACTTGTGAGACTTCAAGCAAACTCAGTGTATAGACTTGTGAGACTTCAAGCAAACTCAGTGTATAGACTAGCTGAAGAATGCATTAGCACAAAGGATGAAATGTGTGGACTTCTGTGAAGTGTATGAGGCCCTCAAGTGTATAGACTCAGGGATGCCAAATAGGCCAGTGTGTCACAGTGTGAGAGTGTATAGAGTTGAGGTTTTTCAGCGAGCTCAGTGTATGGACTTGAAGTGCAACAGTATGCACTGTATGGACTTCAATGAATAGACGATGATGTATAGACTTCGAAGAGAACAATGCTTGAAGGCATTGAATGTGTAGACAGTGAAACAGTAGTTGAGCAAGTGTTTCAAATGAGAGAGTGTATAGACTTGCAGGTTAACTGAGTGTACAGACTTCAACAGTTAGCCAATGACTGTACACACTTCGTTTTAAAGAGGATGCACAATAGAATGAAAGTATGAAAGTTGTGCGATGTACAGACTTTGGTAAAGGCATGAGACGTTCTCAAGACGATGAGGTCTGTACAGACTTTACAGTGAATGGATGCTCAGTGAGACGCAAGTTGAGACGATGCAGTGTACAAACTTTGATGCCCAACAACGATGTATAGACTAGCAAGTGAGACGCTTAGTGAGGCGGTGAGCAGTGTATACACTTAGCCTTTGAGGAACGATGTATAGAATCTAAATCGTGAAAGCAGACTGTATAGACTTGGAGTGTTCGAAGGACCATTGTACAGAGTTGGAATGTTTGAGCCAATGTATAGACTTCTGCAGGGCTGCCAGTGTATGGACTTGTACAGTGCAGCGACTGTATAGACTTTTAGGCCAAAGACAGTGTGTAGACTTGAGACGCTCGAGGCCACTGTATAGACATGGGGTTCAGCTGAGAATGTATGGACTTTGATGGAGTGAGACAATGTTCAGACTTTGAAGTTACACTGTGGATGTATAGACTTGAATGAGCATGGAGTGTATAGACTTGAATGTCTGAAGGCGATGTATAGACTTGGAGAGTTGAAGCCGATGTACAGACTTGCAGATGCGAAGCCAATGTATAGACTTTATGATATGAAGCCAATGTACAGACTTGTAGATGTGAAGCCAATGTACATACTTTATTCAATCAAGCCGATGTATAGACTTTGAATGAATTCAACGGAAGAATGTATAGACATGGCCCCTTTCCGGATGTATAGACTTTCAGATAAACAGGCTACAGTCCTGTTGTATGGACTTGAATAGAAAGGCCAGTGAATGGACTGACTAAGATGATTAATGTACTGAGGGGTCGACTCATCAGCAAGGAGGGGTCGACCCACCACTGTTCAGACTATGCAGACAGAGTGTAGACAGAATCAAGTAGAGCATATTATCTGACAACCATATGAACTGCACTCATTTACATGATGAAGCATGAATTAATCTAGAGATAGAAGATTGATTTATAGTGTGAGACATCATCAAAACCGTAGGGATGCAACAATCTCCCCCTTTTTGATGATGGCAACACTATGAATCAAGCAATATCATGGCATATCAAGCAATTAACTGCAGCTTCAACAAACAAAGCAAATTCAAAGCAAGTGCAAGCACAGACAAATTAAATACTACTGCAGAATTCTTTCTTTTTCAAAAACCACTCCCCCACTTCTCACTCTCATCTCTTTTCCTCACAAGACAAGTTATTTCCTTGGCTCAAGAACAAATCTCCCCCTCAACTCATGATCTGATCTACTGATATTGCTAAACTTCTCTCCCCCTTTGACATCAACAAAAGCCAATGTAGAATATATGAAAGTGCTGGCAACATGAGGACGAAGTGCAGTAACTGCTTAGTGCAGAAAGTCAAGAGTAGGTCTTAAGAGAATAAGTGAGGTTCTAAACTCAAGTGAAGATTCTGTAAACCCCAGTACACAATAGAGACATAGAATGATAGAAAGGTTTATCAGCATACAAAGTGTATGATTTAGAGCAGAAGTTAACAAGTATGGCCTGATATAGCTGTGCATTCAACTATTCTACAAGACAGCAAGAGACAAATTCAGAGAGGTGTTCTCAAGGTATTGAGGACAAGCAATCCATTAGTTGCACAACAACAAGGAATTTTTGAGATGATTTTCAAGAAGATCAATGAGTAAGTTGGTGATTCACTCTTTTGACATTAGAGATACACCTTGATTAGAGGCCTGAATCCCCAGTTACTCAGAGTGAGTACCTCATTACTTCCTTTGTTTTTTTTTATTAAGGAACAGAGTTAGTAAATGTGGCTTTTGACTTGAGAAAACACCTTGATTAGAGGCCAGAGTCCCCAGTTACTCACCAGCAAGCCACCATTGCTCTGTCATGTCTTCTCATTCATTTTTAAGCATTTGACATCTCATGACATAGGAGAAATATTCATTTCATTGATGAAACTCCCAGTTTCTCAGTGCCCAATACAAGACATGTTTGTTCAGTTAAGCCCTTGTGTTGAAGAGATAGAATGATTGAAAGCAATACCAGAAGGACTACTTCTTGAAGTGACTCTTGAAGTCTAGATTTCAAGCTGATTGGGTCAGATATCAAGACATACAAGTTTTGGCCTGAACCAGAATTATTAACAATGTAAGAAGATATACCTTTTACAATTAATCCAGATCTCTGGAAGAATACTAAAGGAAAGATTCTGACTGGATTTTAGAATCACTGACTTATAGACTTAAGAATTAAGTGACATTCTACTGTCTGAGAGAACCACACTAGATCTATCATGAAACTCAGCAAAGACACATATCTGGTCCAACTTTTTGAATCTGTCAAAGAACTCTTCCTCTCACAGCTTAATCAGCTCCCCCTCACTCAAAGAAGTCCTGAAAGCTAACCAACAGATAGACAGAACTCCCCCTCACAAAAAGAACAGACTTCACAATTTGTATAAGCCTAATTCTCTTCTCAGTGTTGCGAATTTTTCATTATCCAAAGGTTTAGTGAAGATGTCAGCAATCTGATTATCTGTGCCTACATGAATCAGTTCAAAATTGCTTTTAGAAACCTCATCTCTTATGAAATGATGCCTTATCTCTATGTGTTTGGTGCGTGAATGCAAAACAGGATTTTTGGCAAGATTAATGGCACTTGTGTTATCACAATAGATAGGTGTGCATCCCAGGTCTACTTGGTAGTCTTGAAGCTGGTGTTTAATCCATATGACTTGTGTTCCATAACTCCCTGCAGCTACATATTCAGCTTCTGCAGTGGAGAGGGCCACAGAATGTTGTTTCTTGGAGCCCCAAGACACTAAACACCCACCCAAAAATTCACAATGACCACTAGTGCTTTTCCTGTCTAGTTTACAGCCTGCATAATCAGCATCTGTGTATGCAACTAAGTTAAATGTGTGTGATGCAGGAAACCATAAACCAAGAGAATGAGTAGTTGACAAATATCTGAAAATTCTTTTCACTGCAGCTAAATATAATTCAGTAGGTCTAGACTGATACCTTGCACGCATTCCTACACTGAATTGTATATCAGGTCTAGAAGCTGTCAGGTAAAGAAGAGATCCAATCATACCTCGATAAAGTTTGGCATTTACTTCTTTACCTGTCTCATCTGCATCCAGTGAGGTATTGGTACCCATGGGTGTTGTAATGTGCTTTAGGTTTTCCATATCAAACCTCTTGAACAGTTCCAATGTGTATTTGGTCTGGTTGATGAAGCACCCATCCTCTAGCTGCTGTACCTGCAAGCCAAGAAAGTATTTTAGTGCACCAACCAAACTCATTTCAAATTCAGCAGACATCATTTTAGAAAATTCATCACATAGTTTATGCTTAGTTGATCCAAATACTATGTCATCTACATATACCTGAATTATGATGAGATCTCTATTTGTACCCTTGGTAAATAGAGTTTGATCAACCTTACCTCTTTTGTAGGCCTTGCTGATCAGAAATTCAGTCAATCTTTCATACCATGCTCTTGGAGCCTGCTTTAGACCATACAAGGCTTTGTTTAACCTGAAAACTTGGTCAGGTTGAGGAGAAAATTGAAATCCAGGGGGTTGTTCAACAAAAACTTCTTCCTTAATGACTCCATTTAAAAAAGCACTTTTAACATCCATTTGTTGGAGTTTTATGTTCTTTGAGTATGCAAAAGCAAGCAACAGTCTTATAGCCTCCATCCTAGCAACAGGTGCATAGGATTCATCGAAATCTACACCAAATTCCTGACAGTAGCCCTTGGCTACTAATCTGGCCTTATTCCTTGAGATGACTCCATCTTCATTCATTTTATTTTTGAACACCCACTTAGTTCCTATGATATTAACATTATCTGGTCTTGGAACAAGTTCCCAGACATTATTTCTTTCGAACTGGCCTAATTCCTCACTCATGGCATTGACCCAAGCTTGATCAGCCAAGGCCTCTTCTATTGATTTGGGTTCAATTTGTGAGACTAAAGCAATTAAGTCTTCATTATTCACATTCCTAAAATGAGACCTAGTCCGAAGAGGATCTTCAGGATTGCCTATGACATTATCGATTGGATGGTCTTTAAGAAATCTAACATTGGTTGAAGACTCACCTGTTTCTCTTGGCCCTTCCTGATTGAGGGGATTTGTTATTCCACTCAGCTGAGTCTTCTCTTCTTCTTGGTCTTCTAGGAATTCCCCATCATGATTGGAGTCCCTGTCAAAATTTTCAATGTTAGACACACCTTTCTTTTCACTGAAAATAATGTGTGGAGGCTCTTCAACCTTTTTGTCTGTTATGTTTAAGACTCTATATGCCCTAGACACTTCTGAATATCCCAAAAATATTCCAGGGGAGCTTTTAGCTTGAAACTTGTCTAAATCTTTCTTGTCATTATCGTGAATAAAATATTTTGCTCCAAAAATTCTGAAATGAAACAAGTTTGGTTTCTTACCTTTTAGAAGCTCATAGGGTGTTTTCTTGTGAATGGGTCTTACCATAGCCCTGTTGATTATGTAAGTTGTTGTATTGGCCGCTTCTGCCCAAAACCTTCTAGGTAACTTACTTTCAATCAGCATGGTTCGGGCCATCTCCACCACAGTTCTATTTCTTCTCTCCACAATCTCATTCTGTTCAGGTGTCCTGGGAGAAGAAAACCTGTGAGTTAGTCCCTCTCTTTCACAAAGATCAGAAAACATGGAGTTTTCAAACTCACCTCCATGATCAGATTGAATGGTACAGATCTTGTGTTTCTCTTCTTGTTTGACCTTATTGAAAAATAGATTAAACTTTTGAAATGCATCACTTTTATTTGCTAAGAAGAATATCCATGAATATCTAGAGAAGTCATCTATGATGACATAGCCAAACCTGTTTCCATTAAGACTCTGAGTTCTAGTGGGACCGAAAAGGTCCATATGGAGAAGTTCCATTGGTCTAGAGGACAATGACTCAGATCTTAATTTAAAAGAGTTTCTGGTCTGTTTGCCTAGAGCACAGGCATCACATGATTTTGATATCGAATTGAATTCAATTCTAGGCATGCCTCTAACTAAATCATGCTTGACCAATTTATTTAAAGTAGTAAAACTAGCATGACCTAGACGTCTATGCCATTTAAAAACATCATTTTCAGAATTGGCAGAGAAATAAATATTAGGTTCAGATTCCTCATCTAAATCTACTATGTAGACATTATTAATCATGTTGGCTACAAATTTAACCACATCAGAATTTATTTTAAGGATTTTACATGAATTATCATCAAATACAACCCTGTGACCCTTGTCACATAACTGACTAATGCTAATCAGGTTGTGTTGAAGACCTTCCACAAGTAGAACTTTTTCAATGGAGTTTGTGGAAGACTTACCCACTGTACCAACTCCAATAATCTTACCTTTGTTCTTTCCTCCAAACTTGACCAGACCCCCTACCTTCATCTCTATCTTGCTGAACTTGGATCGGTCACCTGTCATGTGCCTGGAGCAGCCACTGTCAAGGTACCACTTGTTGTCTTCAGCTGCCAGGCCGACCTACACAACAAAGTCAAGCAAAGTAATTTGGAACCCAAGATGAATTGGGTCCAAAGACATTGTTCAATTCACTGATCAAATGTTTAGGAATCCAGATTTGCTTCAACATTATTTTCTCTGGCACCTTTACTTCTGTTTTATTGAAATTATAGCCGGCTGGTCTGGAAAAGTAAGTTTTATTCCATTCATTAGGCTTGCCATTTCTAGAATATCTCCTGTAAGTTTGTTGATCAACAGATCTTTGAAGATGATGATCATTTCTCCAGTAGGTCCTCTTTGGACCCATTTGACTGTAGTATTTCCATCTTTTCTTCTGATCCCCTTGCTTGATCCATTTATCATTTATGTTCTAATTTGTGGGCTTAGTGAAATTTTTCATAAAATTCATTCCCATTTTAAAATGTTGATCAGCACTGTTTTTAGAATTTTCCTTCTGACCTTGAGTTCCCTTACTACTGTTTGAGCTGGATGGTGTGTCCAGCTTTTCTTTTCCCTTCTCTGGGCAAAAGGTAATGGTTTTGAATTGTAAGGGTCTTTTGTTAGATGGGTCACAGCCTAGACCCTCCTTATTGAAATTAACCCTAGCCCCCAGTATTGCATCCAGACTGGATTTTCCTTGGACAAACTTTTCCAAGACTTTATGTTTGTCTTCCAACTCCTTTTGAAGGGACTCAAAATTTTTTAGAAGTTCACCATTGACTTTCTTAACAGCTTCGTATTTTTCTGAGTTCACTCTACTTTCATTTAAGCTTTCTTCAATTCGTATTTTGAGTTCATTCAGCTGATTTTGACTGTCCTGGTTTTCTCCCTTGAGCTTATCATTTTCTTTTCTTAGTGAGGTCATTTCTTCTAGTTGCTCTTTTAGTTTCTGATTTTCCTCACAGACCTGGGTTTGTTCTTCAACAGTGGTATTAAGATTTCTTTTCAGAACTCTATGCTCTTTACTGAGAGAATTAAACTTATCTAACAATTCACCATAAGCATCCTCCCAGTCATCAATCGAGAAATTTTCAAAGACAGTTATTACCTCTTCCTCGCTGTTTGCCATTAGGCAAATTCCTTCTTCATATTCCTCTGAGGAAGTGTCTTCGGGATCTTCTTCTTCCTCGCTCCATGTGCAGACCATCGCCTGAGGTTTTTTCTTCTTCTGCACCTTTGTGTTCTTCCTCTAAAAGTAGGGACCCTTCTTCTGAAGATCTGGACACTCGCCTTTCATGTGTCCCTGTCTGTTACAATGAAAACAAGTAAGTCTCTTAGAATTTCTATCCTTATGATTGCTAGATTCAGCATTCTTGCCAAAGGAATATGGCTTCTTCCTCCTAAAGGTTTTCCCCTTTTTCTTCAAAAATTTTCTGAACTATCGAGTGAGCATTGCCTGCTCCTCCTGGTCGAGATCAGAAAAACCATCAAGCTCGGACTCGGACTCGGGGCTACTGTTGCTGTTCCCGCTGTTGCTACCCTTGTTGCGGGATGCCCTTAGAGCTACATTCTTAGCCTTCCTATCACTTCCTTCACCGCCTCCTTTGAAATTCATCTCATAGGTCATAAGGGATCCTATGAGTTCATTCACAGTCAAGGTAGTCAGATCTTTTGACTCTTCAATCACAATGGCCTTAGTGTGCCATGCCGGGGATAGAGATCTCAGAATTTTCCTGACAATGTCTGCCTCAGCTAGCTCTTTCCCTAGCCCCTTAAGAGTATTCGTGATCAAAGATAACCTAGCATACATTTCAGTAATATTCTCCTCTAGTTTCATTTTAAACAGTTCATACTCAGAGGTGTAGACATTTACCTTTGAGGCTCTCACTTGAGCTGTACCTTCGTAGATTAGCTGCAGCTCGTCCCACATTCGTTTGGCAGTCTTGTAGGCAGATATGCGAGCATATTCCTCTGGGTGAACAGCACACTAGATGATGTTCAGCGCCGTCCAGTTGAGTGAAGATAGCTTGACATGGTCATCTGTCCACGCGTCCTCGTTCGGTGGCAGATCATACGGCCCAACAGTAATTACTCTCCAGAGCTTGTGGCTCTGAGCCCTGATAAACACTTCCATCCTGTTCTTCCAAAACAGATATTTATTACCATCAAAAAATGGAGGGCGACTAATGGATTGACCTTCAGCCATGAAGCTTCTGGGACCATTAGCATTTCCCTGACCATTTGCCCACATGATGCGAACCTGCTCTGATACCAAATGTTAGCGCAGCAAGAGTGATATAGAAGGGGGGGATGAATAGATCACTCCCGATTTGAACAACTTCAGTGGAAAATAAATACTTCGAAAATCACCCTACTGAATATAGCTAAACAAAATAGCTAATGCAGTAAGAAACTAAAGCAGAGTAATAAGATGCGATTGGAAGAGGCCGTCCACACACAAGCACATTGCCAAGCAGATAGAGAGCATCAACGATTGCAGCAAACCACAAAGGAGACAAGAGATTTTAAGGTGGTTCGATTGTAGTCCACAATCTACATCCACCCCTCACTCCAACTAGAGTAAGGATTCTACTAGCCAATGCTAGAAACCTGCAGACTCAGTCTGCGAACAATGTGCTGCCATACAGCTTGAATAACCAAGGGAAACAAATCTCTCAACCAAACTCTGCTACCCACAGAGCTTGAAACCTATTCCAGCTACCAGCTAGAGCAGAACCGGAGATAGCTCTCCCTTCCTCCAACCTGGAGGGAACCTGCTAATGACAACCCGTCACTAGCAAAACTAGAGATCTACGATCTCTCTTCCTCTGCAGCCCAGAGGGAAACCGGAGTAACACTCCCTTCCTCCAAACACCGGAGGGTAACAACTCGAGATCAGATATATGAAGAAATAAAAGGAAAAACAGAAATATAAACAAGACCAACGATGGACACAAATCGTTTCAAAAAAATCAAATACAAAATGTAGCTTCCGAAGAAGCAAATAGACTCCTCTCTCACTCAGACTTTTCTCTCACAGGACTGCTCTCTAATCTTTTCTCTCTATCTTCTTTCTGGAACGTGGAGGCTCTCTCTCTTTTCTTCTTCTGCTCAGGAATTCTGCTCTTAGGCTTTTTCTCCAGTTCACACCATCTCTTCGCAGAGGGCACCTTTTATATGGCTTTCGACCTGAGTTTCAGGCCTTCACACGAGGGAGTCTCGTTCCCTCCCTTTCCAGAGCATTCTCGGATCACGTGCCAGGTATCATCCTTGGTTCACGTGCCCAATCATTGACCTGTATCACCTGCAGGCTGAGACAAAGAACTGTGATTAGTTAGTTCAGTCAGATACGAATGTATAGACATTAGGATATCAGATTAAGTAAGTGTGTACACTGAGGGAGTGTATAGACTTGTGAGACTTCAAGCAAACTCAGTGTATAGACTTGTGAGACTTCAAGCAAACTCAGTGTATAGACTAGCTGAAGAATGCATTAGCACAAAGGATGAAATGTGTGGACTTCTGTGAAGTGTATGAGGCCCTCGAGTGTATAGACTCAGGGATGCCAAATAGGCCAGTGTGTCACAGTGTGAGAGTGTATAGAGTTGAGGTTTTTCAGCGAGCTCAGTGTATGGACTTGAAGTGCAACAGTATGCACTGTATGGACTTCAATGAATAGACGATGATGTATAGACTTCGAAGAGAACAATGCTTGAAGGCATCAATTGTGTAGACAGTGAAACAGCAGTTCAGCAAGTGTTTCAAATGAGAGAGTGTATAGACTTGCAGGTTAACTGTGTGTACAGACTTCAACAGTTAGCCAACGAGTGTACACACTTCGTTTTGAAGAGGATGCACAATAGAATGAAAGTATGAAAGTTGTGCGATGTACAGACTTTGGTAAAGGCATGAGACGTTCTCAAGACGATGAGGTCTGTACAGACTTTACAGTGAATGGATGCTCAGTGAGACGCAAGTTGAGACGATGCAGTGTACAGACTTTGATGCCCAACAGCGATGTATAGACTAGCAAGTGAGACGCTTAGTGAGACGGTGAGCAGTGTATACACTTAGCCTTTGAGGAACGATGTATAGAATCTGAATCGTGAAAACAGACTATATAGACTTGGAGTGTTCGAAGGACCATTTACAGAGTTGGAATGTTTGAGCCAATGTATAGACTTCTGTAGGGCTGCCAGTGTATGGACTTGTACAGTGCAGCGACTGTACAGACTTTTAGGCCAAAGACAGTGTGTAGACTTGAGACACTCGAGGCCACTGTATAGACTTGGGGTTCAGCTGAGAATGTATGGACTTTGACGGAGTGAGACAATGTTCAGACTTTGAAGTTACACTGTGGATGTATAGACTTGAATGAGCATGGAGTGTATAGACTTGAAGGTCTGAAGGTGATGTACAGACTTGGAGAGTTGAAGCCGATGTACAGACTTGCAGATGCGAAGCCAATGTACAGACTTTATGATATGAAGCCAATGTACAGACTTGTAGATGCGAAGCCAATGTACAGACTTTATTCAATCAAGCCGATGTATAGACTTTGAATGAATTCAACGGAAGAATGTATAGACATGGCCCCTTTCCAAATGTATAGACTTTCAGATAAACAGGCTACAGTCCTGTTGTATGGACTTGAATAGAAAGGCCAGTGAATGGACTGACTAAGATGATTAATGTACTGAGGGGTCGACTCATCAGCAAGGAGGGGTCGACCCACCACTGTTCAGACTATGCAGACAGAGTGTAGGCAGAATCAAGTAGAACATATTATCTGACAACCATATGAACTGCACTCATTTACATGATGAAGCATGAATTAATCTAGAGATAGAAGATTGATTTATAGTGTGAGACATCATCAAAACCGTAGGGATGTAACACCCATCTCCTTCTTTGAACCCAAAAACGGCGCGCCCCCATCTCCTTCTTTGAACCCGAAACGGCGCGCCCCCCCATCTCCTTCTTTGTACCTTAAAACGGCGCGCCCTTTTCCATTGTATTGCTTAAACGGGGCACCCCTTGCCCATTCTCAATACGGCGCCCCCCCTCCAATCCTATTCCGGCGCGCCCGGGGGGGGGGGGGGGGGGGGGGGGCGCCGATTTAAACCCTCTTTTCCATCCCCCCTTTGATGCTTAAAGCGGTGCCCTCCTTTGAAGTCCTAATCTGGCGCCCTCCTTTGAAGTCCTTATCCGGCGTGCCTCCCCCCTTTGTTCGCCCTGTCCACCCCTTATCCTGCGTGGTTAATCCCGGTGGGCCTCTTATATATAAAGAGGGGGGGGGGGGGGGGGGCGCTAAATAACTATAAAAAAGGAGAGAAAGGTTCAAACAAAAAAGAATGAAAGATCAATGCCAAATAGAAAATGAAAGGAACTATATTACCCGTGCTTCAATTAAAATTTTGTTCCGGGGGCACTGCCCTCGGAAACCCCCGCAAGGGGTGCTGCCCCCTTGACCCCTGTGACTTGACCGGGCAGGTTGATCCCCGCGACCTGACCGCGCAGGTCGATCTGCATGTGAGGGCACACGTTGGTGAGCTCGGGCTATGCACTTAATAATCCACTCCCTCAGAGTAGGTGCAAAGAGAAAATCAACGACGCTTTATGGTATCAGACGTGGTTTACGAAATTTCCGACTTGGCCATAGTCTGAAATCATCTCCGGCCAACAATCTATCAACTTGACCGGTCCTTATCGGGATTCAATCCCACATTCTCATTAAACTTGCCTTGTTCGTGGCAGACATCTGCGTAGTTTTGTTACAGTCTTTTATGCTACAAACACGGACCTTCGTCTGAACATGAAGTGGCCCATGAGTGGCCGACATAGTCTGAACGTTCACGTCCCGATACGAGTTTCTAGCATAGTTCATCTTTCACTATCCTCCTGCATTATTAGTATTCTCTTTAGGCCGTAGGGCCCTTATTCCTGGCAATCAATCAATGGTGTTCCCCTGTATGGGGGATGTAAATAATGCCGTGGCCTTTATGGCATGGCAGATTTTGGTCCCGACACGAATTACACAATTGTCTGATTAGTCAGATCGAGCGCACCATGGGCTTCCATGAGGCCCGAATAAATTGTCACCTTTGTGACGGGCACGCCCTCGCACTAAATAAACGAATGAACCCCGATAAACAAACGAACCAATTCTTTCCGAATTTTAGTGCGTCCACAAGTCTGGCACGCCCGGTGGGACCGAAATCACCCTTCATCTCTTTGCCGGGACTAAGGGCCCTACGGCCCCTTTCTTGTAATACTAATTGTATGGTTTACAAATGCAGAGTTGCATTTCAGACACCAGGATGGCCCCCACATTCGGTCAACAGGTCGTCGAGAGCCATGTTCGGAACGGCTACTTGGCCGTCCCCCTCAGCTTTGGGAGCTTCCCTCCCGTGGTAGGCTTCCCCAACTTCCTCGGGGTAGCCTTCACGAACCTGCTGGACGTGGAAGTGTCTGATAGGACTGAAAGCAACGCTCCCATCCAGGGCGTCGCCAAAGCTACTGCCGGATGATCAGTGGCCAAGACTTCCAAGACCGTCCCGACTAGGACGCTGAGCTGCAACGTGCACCATGTGCACCAAACTGCCTGCCCATCTCGCCAGGGGTCGGCCTCTCACCAGAGGGGGCTCCGGAGGAGCCATGCCACGACATCACCCCGAGGCCGGTTCTCCAGCATCGGCAAGTCTGCTGTCATCGGGACTATCCTGGTGCATCTTACCAGGCAACGTTCCGAGGTGATCCTGGATCGCATTGTACCCGATGTACCAGTGCGCAACTCTTTTTAGGCACTAGAGAAGATGAAGGGCAGGATGACGCCCGCCATTCAGGCCCCAGCGCCGCAGCATCAGTCGGCCTCCAGGCCCACCAAATGTAAGCAAGTTTGGGTTCCCAAGGGGGCCCGGTTCACCTCACCAGCCCAGGCGAGGCCCAGCACCTTCCGCCCGGTAAGGGCACAACAAGGAGATCGGGTCAGGACATCGGCGCCCGTCCGCCAGTCGGCAATAACTACACCGGCCCCACCGGAGAACATCCACCGTCGACACTACCGACGTCACTATCAGGCTACCCGTGTGGAGCCTGCAACCCACATGCCCATTGCTGCCAACAGGGCGACATCACCGGCTTCTCCTCCTGATCAAGACTGGGAAGGAGTGGAGCAAGTTATGAGGAACTACTTGCGGGGCCCAGGGAGCACTCCCCTAAGTTGCCAGAGATTACTGGGGGCAGTAGCCTCTACCTTTGAAGAAGAAGAGACCCGGCCGGTGCCCAGCGTCGAGTAAAGAAACTGCTCTGAGGAGTGCGATCAGTCCCCGCTGAGGGAAGAAGTGAAGCCGCGGAGATCGGTCTTTGATAGATTGGTCTTCCCAAGTAAGCCGTCGAGAAGAATGGCAAGAAGAGGCAGAGACCTGAGGGTCTATACCTGCAACATGGCAGGGGTATCTGGTCGGTACGGGGCTCTACCAACCGAGCCCGAACAAATGTCCAGGCTTGCCACAAGGCCAGGACCTCTTACCAGAAGAGGGAAAGCGACAATTGAGCGGACACTAGTCCACACTGGAGGAGCTAACTATGAGGAACCTTCAATGTCCTTGGCTGCCAATGTTATTACATAAGGCACTGCAGGAGGACCATCCACTTCATCCGAAGAGGCACCGATCGAAGAAGGAGGAGGCACCCCTAGCATTTCCATGAATGACCCCGCGGTATTGCATATGATGCAATAGTATCAACGGGAGATCGAACTGTTAAGGAAGCAATTGACTGAAAGAGCTACTCAGCCCTCGACATCCGGGCAGACTGAAGCATTGCCAGAGACCCCTGGGGGCAACGGTCAAACCTCGAAAGCTTCTCTGCAGACGACGGTGTCTCCCCCAATACCTACCTACACTGGTGGCGTACCCCTGCATCGGCCACAACATGTCACACCGGCCCCGCCACCGAACCTGCCATTCCAGGGATCCACTATTGCACCTCAGGCGATAGTGTTAACAACACCGCTGGCGCAACCAGCCCATTTCAATCCAAACCCGGTTGACCCGGCAACGGTGAGCAGACTAATGCTCGAACAAATGATAGACATGAAGTTGGCAGAGAGTAGCGATGGTGATCACACGCCATTCGACGAATACCGGGTACCTTACCTGGCACACTATGCTGCCAAGAGGCTACCGGTCAGCATCACCAAGCCGCCGAAGTCTGAGAAATTTAATGGGCAAGGGTCTCCCAGGGAGCACATCGCCTATTATGTGAATGTTATAGGAGATCTAGCCACGGATGAAGCTTATCTTCTCAAGTTCTTCGGCTCGACACTTACCGGGCTCACTTTCGAGTGGTACTCGAGCTTGCCCACCGGGTCCATTACAGACTGGCCCGATATGCAGAAGAAATTCAAGGAAAGGTTCTACATAGCTGAGCGGGAGGTAACCATGGCAGAGCTTTATGCCACAAGACAGAGAAATGATGAGTCGGCACTCGACTACATAAAGAGGTGGAGGAACCCAAGCATGAGGTGCAAACGTCCCCCGCATCAGGAGGACGCAGTATAGATCTGTAAACAGAATATGAAGAAGGAAATCCTTGAGAGGATGATCGGTGCTGAGGTATGGTCATTTGACCGTCTGAATAACATAGTGGCAGAGATCGAGGCATTCCTTTCTCGATACTCTTCCGCGCCAGCTGCAGCAAGCCAGAGGGCCAGGCAGGTCCAGAAAAGACCAATACTGCCAGAAGTTCACACATTGGACTTCCAAGCTTTCGAGAAGCAAAGAGAGAAAGTCAAAGAGACAGCCAACCCTCCTCCACCCAGGTCCACTGAACGGCGAGAATGTCTCTCCCTACGAGAGAAGATGAGGAATAAATTGTATTCTTTTCCTAGAGACAAAGCCCGGGTCCTGTTTTAATGGGCCACCAGGTACAACAAGATCACATTACCAGATCTGAAGAGGCCTGGTGACTTGAAGAAGAAGGATGATCCTCGCTTTTGCCCATACCATCATATGCTTGGGCATACCATTGAGGATTGTTACATCTTCAAGGACATCATTGAGTCCTTGATCAAGAAGGGAGAGCTGGACATGGGGGAGCTCAGAGTGGATCCTCCGCAGCCGCACGAGATGCCGAACATCAGCACCACTGTCAACATGGTATCTTTATACTAGCAGCTGCCTGAAGAATGGGCGGAGGCCAGTACACAGGCTACTTATCACGCCTTCGTCATGGCGACAGCTCAAGACCAAGGAGGTTGGCAAGCCGCACCGACGAAGAACAGAAGAAGAAGACAAGCTCCTCGGCCCACTCTGGAAGCTCCATAAGGGGTGTTACACCCCGGCCGGCACCGCCACCAGTGATACCTGTCTTGCATGACACAACCCCCCAGCTCGTTATGAGACGGCCCACTCACAACAAGAAGAAACACATCCCGATGCGGGTGCACAAGGAAACCAGCCCTGCGGTTGAAAGACTCCAGGCTATTATTGATGGGCTTGAAGATTATGAGCAGCCCGAGATTCAGCCTGTGGAGTTGAAGGAGTATGTCGCTTGGGAGGAGTTCGAGTCACTCGAACTAGCTTCAGAAGTGGAAGCCGAGACGAAAGAAGAGCCTCTCTTGTGAGGTGAGCTTCCCCAAGAGCAGTTGCCAGCCACTGAAGAAAAGAAGAAAAAGAAGAGGAGAAGACCTAGAAACATGAAGAAGAGGGGGGTTGTCCTTTCTTGCAACACCCTCTCAACATCATTTGACAAAGCCCTCTCCCTGAGAGAGGAAGAGCAAGAAGTGCCCGTCGAGCCGCCAGAGGTGAATCAAGCTGAAGCATCTACCTCCCAACATGCCACCAGGTCGGGAAGGAAGTGGGGACGTCCTCCTCAAGCCAACCACAACATCCTGTTCAAGGGAGAACAACCGTATCACATCCCCGAGCCTAGGGTCCAAGGCATGGAGATTCCCCCTCCCTTGAGTCTCTACCCCGGAGAACCGGTCGGCCAGGCCGCCCCTTCATTTATTGAATTTCTTACGACTCAGAGGGGAAAACAGTCATGCCCCCACGAGTCCCAGTAGGCCAAAGAGGTAGGCAGCCCCTCGGCCCCGTTGGTACTGACTCCTCCCCGGCCTAGGGAAGAACCTAACAATACCCCAAACCTTGCCGAATTCATGTAAGAAGAGGAGGAAGCCCAGCCGGCCACACAGGCTCAAGGGGCCACGGAAGAACCAGCAAAAGAGGCACCCTTTGATACAGCACCCCAGGTCCGAGGTGGGGGCAGGCGTAGCAAGGCCGAAGAGATGAAGCTACTCAAGGTGCGGGCTGCCGACCGAATAGTCAGACATCTCAATAAGATCCTGGCCCGGTTCACCGTCTGAGAGATGCTGTCCTTAGATGAAGAAACACGGCAAGCCATTATTGCCGCGCACCAGACGCCAGCACAACTTGAAGCCTGCCTGGCAGAGGTGTCACCTGAAGTGGCCGTGGCCTTCACAGAGGATGACATGCTTCTACCTACCTGCAGTCACAACATGCCACTCTACATGAAGGGCCAGCTGAATGGGCATCCCATCAACCGAGTATTGGTCGACCCTAGGGTAGCAGTGAACATACTCCCCTATCGGGTGTATCAGAAACATTACTTTGACGTACACCTGGTCGAGGTCAGGAACGTCAAGATTGTCAACTTCAACCAGAAGTGCGAGGTCCCTATGGGGGTCGCAGAGTTCAACCTCTCCCTCGGTGACTTCACCACCAAGGTCCAGTTCCATGTGATCAACTCCAGCACCTCTTACAAGGCGTTTCTTGGCAGACCTTGGCTGCACCAAAACCATGTGGTACCATCCACTCTGCACCAATGCATCAAGTACCCCGGCAACGGGAAAGATGAGAGAATCTTTGCCAACCTCCATCCTTTCGAAGTGTTCGAATGTCACTTATCAGACGCTAATCTCTATTTGGAAAAGCCGAAGCAAGCCTCCCAAGACACTCAGGACAAAGGAAAGAAGAAGGCAGAGTCTGACAGCTGGTTCCCTCTACCACCGCCTGGCTATGTGGCTCCCCCTCAAGTGTCATTCATTTCTGAAGCAGAGGGGTATTTCGGGCCACATCTCTTCCCATCTACCCTACACCGGGAGCACCATACCTTGAAGACTTGCTGCAAGACGTCAGGGTCCTGCCCGGGATCATCAAGCCTCTCGTAGAAGCTGACTGCCAAGTGGTTGAACCATTAAGGACCTTCGAGGTGCCCAACCCCGGGGGTCTGCCTACCATCTTTTATGTGGCCAAGGAGCACCCGGTCAAGGGGGATGATTATTGTAGACTCCCCGATGAGCTGCACGACCCACTCGTCCCAATCATGGGACTCCCTGACATAGCCGGTCGTGGGGTCAAGATGACCAGAAAGTAAGGGATCCCCTTTTGCCAGCTCTCCAGTCGGAAAGAAATGTTCAAGAAAATGTGGAACCCACCAAACCTAGACTGGAGGTTGTTACAAATCACCCGGCATCCAGGGTTGGGATTTTCACTAGAAGATTCCTATGAAGCCGATGTGATATCAATCTCGGCTCCAGGCGGCAATAGCCACGCAGGCACTACAGGCCCATGGCAGGTTAAAGGCCGCCAGCACCTTATGCCTTTGGACAACGAAGAACAAGATGAAGAAATATTCCTATGGAATCCACCTCCCTGTAGGAGCAAGGGGAAGGTCCCGTCCTCCTCTGAGGGACCAACCTCGAATAACTGCAGCAACTGGGTGCCCATACCCTGGTCTGACATTGATGCAAAGGACGTGGAAGCAAGTCGGAGTCCGAGCTTCCCTCGGTGTGACTCTGCCCTTTTTGCCCTGTGTTATCAACAACAGCAGGAAATTGAAATGTTGAGGGCTCGATTGGCCGAAGCGACTGCACTCGTGTCTGACTTAATCAGGAACATCTTCTGCCAACAGAACATCGACACGGGCCAATCCCCGAACAACATCTCGAATGCCCCCATGCACCTGAGAAAGGAGGCAAGGGATGTAGCTGTCCCCCCAGCCAGACAATCGACCGAGCGAAATCCTACACTGTAGGAGAGGATGGAAAGGCCTTACTCTTTCCGAGGAATAAGACCCTAGGAATCTTTGATTGGGCCTACTACTAAGGCAAGGTCTCCCTCCCGAGGTCTAAGAGGCCGCAAGATGCTCGCAGAAGTGGCAACCCCCTATTTTGCCCTTATCACCAACTACTAGGCCACTCTATCGAACACTGTTACGTCTTCAAGGACATTGCTCAAGACCTGATTGAGAGAGATGAACTCAGAATGGGAGATTATGTGGTGGCTCCGCCACGCCCCCATGTGACGGGCGGCCACGAAAGAAGCATCTACATGGTGTCAGTTCAGCACCAGATTTTTAAAGATGTAGCTGAGAATGGGCAACCCCAGCCACCAGCAAAACAGCAGCCCCCAGTATGGCAATCAATCACCTCAGCCTCTGCAAGAGCCGTCTATGACAATTACAAAGAAGATCCCGAAGAAGTCCTTTACTTCTCCACACAAGAGAGCCCCCCAGAGCCACACATAGCAAGCCTAATAGAGGGGGAAACAAGCAAAGCCTCGTTACCCAACGAGGCAGAGCAAGAAGATGCCTATGGTGTCCTTAAAGCAAAAGATGGTGAAGATAAGGATTTCATCGACCTACTACCAGCGTCTCCAGAAATTGAAGATGGCGGCCAGGCCACAGTGGATGAGCTCGTTGAAATTAACCTAGGCACAGAAAGCGACCCCAGGCCGACCTTTCTGAGTGCCCTTCTTCCTCCACAGGCGAGGGGACAATATGTCAAGTTGCTGCAAGAATTCCGGGACTATTTCACCTGGAACTACAAAGAGATGCCCGGCCTGAGCCCCGGCGTGACTCAACATATTCTGGCTATTGATCCCAAGGTGCAGCCGGTGAATCAGCCCCCCCGGCATATGAGGCCGGAGCTGATAAAGCAGATTTGCAAAGAAGTCGACAAGCTCATAGATGTCGAGTTTGTAGCTGAAAATCAATACACTACTTGGTTGGCCAACATTGTGCCGGTGAAGAAGAAGAATGGACAGATCATGATCTGTGTGGACTTCTGTGACCTGAATAAAGCTTGCCCAAAAGATGACTTTTCGATGCCCGTCACCGAAGTGATGATTGATGCAACTACCGGACATGAGGCCTTGTCCTTCATGGATGGATCGTCCGGCTATAATCAAATATGGATAGCTGAACATGACCGAATTCATACGGCCTTCCGGTCACCTAAAGGGATATTCCACTACAAAAGAATGCCCTTCGGCCTCAGGAATGCTAGTGCCACTTACCAGCGGCGGATGACCAAGATATTCGATGAACTGCTATATAGCAAAGTCGAATGCTACATTGATGATCTGGTCGTCAAGACAAAGAAAAGGGGGGATCACCTGAATGACCTTAGAGTCATCTTCGAGAGACTCCCGCAGTACGAGCTGAAAATGAACCCAATGAAGTGTGCCTTCGGCGTCTCCAGTGGAATGTTTCTCGACTTCATTGTCTGATATAGGGAGATCGAGATCGAGCCCTTTAAAATAAAAGCCATTCGGGAGCTACCTCTTCCGAAGAATTTGGGAGAGTTAAGGTCCCTACAAGGCCGGCTAGCCTACATCTGAAGATTCATCTCCAATTTCTCAGGGTGCTGCCAACCATTCCACAAATTAATGATGAAGAATGTACCTTTCAACTGGAACCAAGAATGTCAGAAGGCCTCGATCGGCTGAAGGATTACTTAAAGACCCCGCCTGTGCTGGGGGCACCTGTCAAGGGGAGGCCACTTATTCTATATATAGCTGCCACTGAATGTTCGCTGGGGGCAATGCTCGCCCAGAACAATGATGAGGGGAAGGAGCAAGCTCTCTATTACCTCAATCGAAGACTAGTGGGGGCAGAAGTAAAATACACCCCGATTGCACCTTGGTCTTCGCAGTCAAGAAGTTCAGGCATTACATGCTCTCGCATGAAGTGAGCCTGATCTCTAAGCCTGACCCAGTCAAGCACATTCTCTCCCAGCCAGTCCTGAAGGGACGTCTTGGCAAGTGGGCCGTACAGTTAATGGAATTCGACATCACCTATGTGCCGCAGAAGGCCGTTAAGGGTCAAGCCATGGCCGATTTCTTTGCAGCACACCCTGTGCCTGAAGATTCCCCACTGGCCACAGAGTTGCCTGAAGATGAAACACTAGAGGTGGACCAAGCCCAACAGATCGCCTGGCAGCTGCACTTTGATGGAGCTTCGGGAACAGAAACAACACCGTCTGGGCACACAAAAGTATGGGCCGGGGCCGGCATCATCCTTAAATCCCCTGAGGGAGAAGTATTGCACACATCCTGCTCCATTAACAAGTCCTGCACAAATAATGAGGCAGAGTATGAAGCTCTGATCATTGGTCTCCAAGTCGCTTTGCAAATGGAGATTAAAATATTACATGTGTTTGGCGATTCATTGCTGGTCATCAAGCAGGTCCAGGGACAGTTTGACGTCTGAAAACCCGAGTTACTCCCTTACCATGCTAAGGCAAAATGGCTCATGCAGCGGTTATACCTCATTGAGATAGGCCACGTTGCCAGAGGAGAGAATGCACAAGCCGATGCACTAGCAAAATTGGTGAGTTCATTAGCAATCCCGCTAGATGGATCCCTCAGCATCCGGGTGGTGAATCAGAGCCAAGTGCCTAGCATGATAGAAGGGCCCGAAGAAGAAGAACTTGAGGCCGCCACAGCAGAACCCATCAGCCTACCCGATTGGAGGGCCCCCCTTTTGCAGTGGTTTAAATATCAGCAGCTGCCCAAGCAAAGGGAAGAGATGATCAAGTTAATCAGAACAAAGGACTCTTACGAGGTCCGGAACGGGATCCTATTCTGAATTTTGGAAGACGCCAAACGGAAGGTGCTCCTCCGAATTTTGGAAGACGCCAAACCAGAAAGTCTACTGGCTGGCAGAGAAATACAAGATCGATTGAAGGACGTCAACCCCCTACAACCCACAGGCCAATGGCTTAGCTGAAGCTTTCAATAAAACTCTTTGTACTCGCCTGTCCAAAATTGTTAGTTCTAACAAGGGAGACTGGGAGGAGAAAATGTATGAGGCCCTGTGGGTATACCGGACTGTATACAAAACTCCAACTGGTTGTTCACCCTTCTCCTTGGTGTATGGCTCAGAAGTTATTGTCCCCATTGAGCTGGAAATACCCTCCCTACGGGTCGTAATCCAACACGGGTTGGTCTGGGGAGAACAAACAAATGTCGAGCGAAGGCTCGAAGAGCTCTCCAACTTGGAGGGAAAAAGGCTTCAAGCCCAGCAGAACATCCAGGTCTATCAGGCCCGAATAGCGAGTGCCTTTGACAAGCTCGTCAAGGAGCGTGAATTCAAAAAGGGTGACCTCGTCATGGTCAAGAGAAGAGAAGTCATGGCTTCCAATCCCAAGGGAATGCTGAATGAGAATTGGCTTGGAATCTATGTAGTCCAGAAAGTCTACAAAGGTGGAGCATATGTAATCGTCAACCATCGGGGGGAGGTTCAGTTTCCGCCCCTCAACGGTAGACATTTGAGGTTGTACCACGCTCCAATTCCCCCATTCAATGAATGAGACATTTCTCCGACCCGCCCCGGGCGAATCTGCATTACTATTGCCCAGATGGTTTGGGCACTATTTATCTTGCGTTTCAAAAAGGGAGAAGAACAAAAAGAGAAAAAATGAAGAAGAAGAAGAACAAGAACAAAAAAGGAAAAGATGAAAAAGGAAGAAAAAATGAGAAAAAAAAGAAAAAAAGAAGGGAAAAAGGGGAGGGAGGAATCAGTCTCCCTTTATTAACATTCACTCTTATCTTCAAGAATATTTCAATAAACAAACCAGCCATGTCAGACCTCGACAGCTTGTCGGCACTGACGAAGGACACCCCACCCGAACCTTTTGTCCGGGGTTGGGGAATCAACCTTTCCCCTTGCTTTGGCACCGACCCCGTGTCAATGAACAAACCACGTCGGTCTCCGACTCCCTGTCGGCATCGATAAACAAACCTGTGGTCCGGACCTTTCGCCCAATTCCATGAACAAAAAGACCCTTGCTTTGGCACCAACCCCGTGTCAATGAACAAACCACGTCGATCTCCGACTCCCTGTTGGCATCGATAAACAAACCTGTGGTCCGGACCTTTTGCCCGGTTCCATGAACAAAAAGACCCTTGCTTTGGCACCAACCCCGTGTCAATGAACAAAGCACGTCGGTCTCCGACTCCCTGACGGCATCGATAAACAAACATGTGGTCCGGACCTTTCGCCCGGTTCCATGAACAAAAAGACCCTTGCTTTGGCACCAACCCCGTGTCAATGAACAAACCACGTCAGTCACCGACTCCCTATCGGCATCGATGAACAAACCTGTGGTCCGGACCTTTCGCCCCGGTTACATGAACAAAAAGACCCTTGCTTTGGCACCAACCCCATGTCAATGAACAAACCACATCGGTCTCTGACTCCCTGTTGGCATCGATGAACAAACCTGTATTCCGAACCTTTCGCCCGATTCCATGAACAAAAAGACCCTTGCTTTGGCACCAACCCCGTGTCAATGAACAAACCACGTTGGTCTCCGACTCCCTGTCGACATCGATGAACAAACCCGTGGTCCACACCTTTCGCCCGGTTCCATGAACAAAAAGACCCTTGCTTTGGCACTAACCCCGTGCCGATGAACAAATCATGTCGGTCTCTGACTCCCTGTCGGCATCGATGAACAACCCAGTGGCCCGGACCTTCCGTCTGGTGCCATGAACAAAAAGACCCTTGCTTTGGCACTAACCCCATGCCGATGAACAAACCATGTCGGTCTCCGACTCCCTATCGACATCGCTGAACGAACCAGTGGCCCGGACCTTCCGTCTGGTGCCATGAATAAAAATACCCTTGCTTTGGCACTAACCCCGTGTCAACGATGAAACTACGTCGGTCTTCGACTCCTTGTCGGCACCGACGCACAAACCTGTGGCCTAGACCTTCCGTCTGAAGCCATGAACAAAAGGCCCTTGCTTTGGCATTAACCCCGTGTCAATGAATAAACCACCTCAATATTACAACTCCCAGTCCCACCGACGAATAAACCCTTTGCTTGGACCTTCCGTCCAAGTCGATGAATAGAAAGAACGCCTTTGCTTGGCTCAGACCTTCCGTCCAAGTCGATGAACAAAAAGAACATCTTTGCTTGGCTCGGACCTTCCGTCCAAGTCGATGAACAAAAAGAACCTCCTTGCTTGGCTCGGACCTTCCGTCCGGGTCGATGAACAAGAAGAAACCTCTTTCGCTTCGGCTTGGACCTTCCATCTAAGTCGATGAACAAAAAACATCTTGGCCCACATGCGCACACGGTGGAGCGGTTCCCTCATCCCTTCGCTAAAGGAGTGGGCGCTCTCCCGCGAATTAGCACCGGGCCAACATGCCACAAGCCCGGAAGAACAGGCATCTTGTTGAAGAACTCTACAGTCATGAGCCCCTCGCACTCGTCCCTCGCTTGCGCCACCTGCGAGTGGGGGGCATTTGTGGACGTCAAAAAAAATGATGACGATGATGATCATACGACACTCGCGTCTACGCGTTCAAGCGCAAGTCGAAGACGAGAGGGCCGAACAAGCCCATACCTCCCCCAACTAGGATGAGAACTCACTTGGTGGTCCACCATCCGTTAGGGAAGCCCTCCGGCAGAAGATACGGCCACAACTCTACGACCGGCCATGCCGAGAGTAGAATCAAAGAAAAGCCGAGAACTCCGGCACAGTCTCGGCATATGCCGGAAGTCACGCAAAGCCTTGGACAGCGCCCCAGAAGTTGTGAACGGAAAACTGCGGAAGCCACACATCGCAACTAGAATATTCCGGGAACGCCAACATTCAAATAAATGGCCGCGACTTCGAAACGAATCCATTCGATGCTTAAAACGGTGCGGAAGGGCCTTAAATCGGCGCGCCTTAAACCGGCACGCCTTAAAACGACGCCCCCCCCCCCCTTGCATTGCTAAACCGGCGCGCCAATGTGCCTCCATGTTAAAAGCTTTTCCTCCAAATGCTTATCTGGCGTCACCTTTGCTCAAATACGGCGCGCTCATTGAAGGATGCTCCCCTTGTAATTCCGTTAAAATGGCGCCACTTGTGTTGCGTTAAAACGGCGCCCATGTGCAAAGCTATTCCATCGAAAGCTATTACGGCATGGCCATTTTGAAGGCCACAAAGTTGATACGGTGCGCTACATTACCTGTCATACCATTTTTAAAGCTTTGTTCTTCAAACACTTATACGGCGTGGCCCTTTGAAGGTTATTGATCCGGCACGATCACTATTCCCCCACGCCGTTTTACCTCCGAGGCGTCCCATCCTACATCCGATCCCATGTTTTCGGGTGTAAATAGAAGGAACTTATCTGAGGTGGGTGAGCAGCCTGCTCCTGACCGACATGCAACCGCCTGAGCCCCTCCAGCTCCCAGGAATGGAGGGCTTCGAGCTCCGCACTGAACGTCGCTTCTCCGTCGGTCACCGTCGGCCAATCCCGTGGAGGCAACTCCCCTACTCTATTGCTTCCCCTATCCGCAGACCACTCAAGATCTTCGAGGAGGAGAAGGTGAAGAAGAAAAAGAAGGGAGGACCGCTCCCATCCTTACTCATATAAAAGGGAGGCGCACTCCACCGGGTTCGAGAGGCTGGTTCGTTCGGCTGAGGGCTGGCTGATAGAAGAGAGGAACAAGTCCCCGTCCCCCTACGCTGGCGAGGTGAAGAAAAGAGTGAGTGTGAGGGAAGAGAGGCGAGCTTGGGAAAGGGGTTTAGGCTCCGCCCTCCTTCTACCATTGTATTCTTCGTCTCTTTTGTTCCTGCTTTCTTTGGTTATGGGTATGATTCCCCCCTTCTGTATTGTGTTTCTCCCCTTCCCTCGTGGATGAATAAAAGAGTGACTTTGGCAAATATACATAGCGTTCTACTGCTTTGGCTTGCCCATCTCACTAAGTCTCTTTTTCTCCCATTCTTCTAATCATCCAGGTGCCTCGGAGGTTTGCCTCTCTGTGGCATTTCCTCTGAGGAAACCCGTCTGGAGGATGAAGGGTTACAGCCGTTCATGGCGAACATCTGCCCCCTTGGGATATACGCGAAGCTATCACCCGTGAGCCGTGGTCGCTCTTGTAGGCTAGCCCTCGAGCGTTCCATACTCACATTTGGGTTGTCGGACCGCCGTGAGGCCACTTCGAATTTTGAGGGTCACCCTAGAGCAATCCGTTTGGTGGCCTTCTATTATCTCTGGCAAGTCCCGGTCCGGGGGAGATGCTGCCCAATTTTTGCCAGGAATTAAAGAACACTCAAGAAGAAATGAAGAGGCCACCTGCCGATGCCAAGAACGACATATGTTTGAAGCCTCTGTAAAGCAAGCCGAACACACAGTAACTCTATGAATTAAACTCCCTTGAACGAAACACCTAATATCTACGCCAATCCATCTTAATAAACCACTTAAAACTCTTAAACCTCCTCGTCACCAGCTTAATTTATTAACTGAATGAGCAAACCAACACCAGACCGGGCTTCGGGTAAAAGAAAAGAAAAAGACACAGTAAAAAGCATTGAAACAACCCCACATAGCTATTCCAACTCGAGTTAAAATGGCGCGGCCACTGTTCCACCGCGCCGCTTCAACCCACCTCTCAAAAGCCCCCATCTCCTTCTTTGAACCCGAAAACGGCGCCCCCCCATCTCCTTCTTTGAACCCAAAATGGCGCCCCCCCATCTCCTTCTTTGAACCTTAAAACGGCGCACCCTTTTCCCTTGTATTGCTTAAACGGCGCGTCCCTTGCCCATTCTCAATACTGCGCCCCCCCTCCAATCCTATTCCGACGCGCCCGGGGGGGGGGGGGGGGATTTAAACCCTATTTTCCATCCCCCCTTTGATGCTTAAAGCGGCGCCCTCCTTTGAAGTCCTAATCCGGCGTGCCTCCCCCCTTTGTTCGCCCTGTCCACCCCTTATCTGGCATGGTTAATCCCGGCGGGCCTCTTATATATAAAGAGGGGGGGGCTAAATAACAATAAAAAGGAGAGAAAGGTTCAAACAAAAAAGAATGCAAAGATCAATGCCAAAAAAAATATGAAAGGAACTCTATTACCCGTGCTTCAATTAAAATTTTGTTCCGGGGGCGCTGCCCCCTTGACCCCTGCGACCTGACCGGGCAGGTCGATCCTCGCGACCTGACCGCGCAGGTCGATCCGCGTATGAGGGCACACGTTGGTGAGCTCGAGCTACGCACTTAATAATCCACTCCCTCGGACTAGGTGCAAAGAGAAAATCAACGACGCCTTATGGTTTCGGACGTGGATTACGGAATTTCCGACATGGCCATAGTCCGAAATCATCTCCGGCCAACAATCTATCAACTTGACCCGTCCTTACCGGGATCCAATCCCGCATTCTCATTAAACTTGCCTTGTTCGTGGCAGACATCTGCGCGGTTTTGTTACCATCTTTTATGCTACAAACACGGACCTTCGTCCGAACATGAAGTGGCCCATGAGTGGCCGACATAGTCTGAACGTTCACGTCCCGATAAGGGTTTCTAGCATAGTTCGTCTTTCACTATCCTCCTGCATTATTAGTATTCTCTTTAGGCCATAGGTCCCTTATTCCTGGCAATCAGTCAAGGGTGTTCCCCCGTATGGGGGATGTAAATAACGACGTGGCCTTTATGGCATGGCGGGTTTTGGTCCCGACACGAATTACACAATTATCTGATTAGTCAGATCGAGCGCACCAAGGGCTTCCATGAGGCCCGAATAAATCGTCACCTTTGTGACTGGCACGCCCTCGCACTAAATAAACGAATGAACCCCGATCAACAAACGAACCGATTCTTTCCGAATTTTAGTGCGTCCACAGCCCATTAAAATAGCAAGGCCCATTGAAGGAATAAGGCCCACTAAGAGACTGGGACCCAGTAAAGGAAGATGGGTCACTCAAGAAAGATGACCCATCAAAGAAATGAGGCCCATTAGATGAATGGGGCCCGTTATGAAGATGAAGCCCATTAAGATGATTAGCAGTGAGTTTTTGGGCCTGGACCGGGTCCATTTGGCTAACAAGAGGTGATGAGTGGACCATGAGATTCGCTTGTGAGTCAGAAGGGCCACGAGGAGATGGGCCCGCGTGGAAAGAGGAATATAGGGATGAAGAAGGGTAATATACAGGAGAAAAATGGTGCTCCATGAAGGTAAATGGAGACTTTATACAGAAAAAATCAAGGGAATACAACGAGGGAAGTAAAAGGGCTCAAGAATCAGAGAGGGGGCTAACTCAATAATGCAAAGGGAAAAAAAGGACCCAGGACAATGTGACTAGACAAATGGACACACAGAATCGACTAACCTAAGTGGGCCTAATGACAAAACCTATATGGATAGGGGGGATGCAACACAAAATGACACAAATGGGCTTGGACATGCCGAAACAACACAAACAATATGCAGGATTTCACCCAAGTCAACCAAGTTAATATGATGGGAAATATTTTATTGTCAAAGTTTTGGTGGGCCTTTAAATGTCTTTAAATTAAGATTAATTCCCTCAAGATAGGTATCCTATAGGGAATAAGGTCTAAAGTTTGGGTTGACTAGGGTTAACTCATTCACAACGTATGCAAATGCAAGCCTAAGAGGTGGAAAGGTACAACCGGCCCAGCGTCCGTGTGGGAATCCACAGCTCGGGGGGACTTATGGAGGTCCCGGATAAGATAACCTAATCGAGCCCAAGGAATATGGGAGCAAGAGGGTCACTTACCGAGGGGAATGCAACTACAATATGTAAATATACATGATCCTATGTGCACCGGAGTGCATGCAATTTCTAGCCTAAAACTAGCAAATCAAGATATACTGAACACAAGCAAACATAACAAGATGGATGCAAACAAGATGAAGATATGAAATGCTATCTAAACATGAATATACGCACCAAGATCGTAAGAAACCATGGACAAAGTGATGTGCACTAGAGGTCCCACCATGATCGCCAAAAAAGCTGATGATATGGAAAATATGGAGCATGGTGTCACAAGTCACATAGAGAAGCATATGTGCATAAGTGATAACATAATGTGCATATAAAGTGAACATCATGAACATGTGACTATGTAAACATGGTAGCATGATCACACAGCAAGACAAATGCGACAAATGATGTAGAAGAATACCGTGATCGCCACCAAGGAATAACAACGCCAAATGATATGAAATACTATGCACGTTGTGTACCTTGGAAAAAGAGGATGATCGCGCTCAATATCAAGATGCGGGGATTTGTGGATTACCCCTCCTCGCCTTCCAGCCGGCTAGAAGGTAAGGGCCACACTTTACATGCTTTCCTACGAAACAAACACAAGACAAGAGGCAAAACCCATTAGAAAATGCTAAGTGTAGAAATCTGCCCAAGTGCATAAAGTAGCATGAAAGATTGAGGGCAAACTCACCGGGGGAGGGTTTTTAACCCCTATGGAAGGGTGCTAACAATATGTGTGTATATTATGATAAGATTAGAGTGAATATATTTATTTAATATGCCATGATTAACATAGATAAACAAGGTGCAAAAGTGCAAGTCACAAGAAAAAGTGTGCAAACAGTGTAAAGTGGGTGCAAAGACTGATGCAAACAGAGACACAAACGATGTCTAAATAGGGAGAAAATTGAGATGGCAGAAGACTTGAATGTTGTGAAGAAGTAGGAACAAGAATCACTCCAAAATGAGGTCAGGATAGAATGTTATGATGACAAAGATTTGGGGAAAAACATGGACTGTGCAGAAAATGCAGAATAGTGCACAAAAATGGACTCAAAGAATGATGACTATCTCACAAGATAGAACACCAAAAAGGGAAAGAGAGGATGCTATGGAAAGGTGGGAGTGTTGTGGTGAAACTATGGCAAAAAGTAGGGTTTAAAACGGGGAAGACAATAGTGAAAAATGGGGTGGAAAACACAAGAAAATAGAAGGGTGCAGAACATGGGAAAAAATGACTGTGTAAAAATGGAATGAAGATGCAAAACTCATGGACAAAAATATGTATGAAGATGACGAGATAATGAGCCCAAAACCAGGGAACACAAAGATTATACTTCCCTTTAGAGCCTGGAGTTGAAAGGGCGGATAAAGAGTGCCCCACAGCCTTGCACCGGCGACGCAAACATGCCCTTGTCGCAAGAAATCTGAGTTTCAGCAAAGTGCAGAACAGTGTGGTGAAACCTCAAAAGTAGGGGCTTGGAAGAGGGGGAAAGGATAGGAGAAATAAAGTAAACATATAATGAAAATGAAGCTAATACTCCCCTCTTTAAGATGGAGTCGAAAGAGGATGAAAATGATGAAGCACAACTCCGCCCCGGCTTGATGAACAGGCCCCCGTCGTGAACTTTTTAGTAGAAAATAGCAAACTGTGATGATTTGCCAAAAGTAGGGGCAAGGTTGAGAGGGCAAACGTTGATGAAATCGAGCAAATGAGGAAACAAATTGAAATCAATACTTCCCTCTTCAGGATAGGGTCGAAGGATTGAGTCGACGGTGCAGCATGGCTTCACCGTCACCTTGGAAACGCACCCCTGTCGCATAGGAAATCTGGGCAGGTTTATATGAAAAAGTGGTGAAACCCCCAACTTTCTCCCACGATTCCAGAAGATAGAGTCCACCAAATCTTGAGATCTCTAGATTAATCTCGAGATAATAGACAAGATAAGATAGGAGAAAACGAGACTCTTTTTAGTGGAAGGATGTGGAAGTTATGTCTCTTGGAAGAAGCCTCTGGAACCTAATCTGCAGGAGTTTTTGTTGCACGAAATGCATAAAACCTTAACTTGCTGCCAAGATTCCAGGAGATATAGTCAATTAAAAATCGTGCTCCATATACCAAATTCAAGATAATACAAAGGGGAAGACACAGCAACAAACAGGGCTCAATGTTGTGGAGTATTCTAGAAGATAGAGCCCTAACAAAGAGGCCCTGTTGCACAGGTTCGACCTTAGAATCCGGCGGCGAAGAAGACGGAGTTCAGGAACTTTTGGACTCTCTGGGATATAAGCGGTCGCACGATAGACCGTTCTATGAATGGGGCAGTCTAGGGGTAGACCGCCCAATGAACCAGGGGGCGATCGAGTAACTTTTGGCACAAAAATGAATAAACGGTCATCCACAGACCGTTTTTTGACATAAGCGGTCTTAAGAAGACCGTCTATTGACATTTCAAAATTAATAAAAAATAAAATAAAATAAATAAAAACATTTACTGTTCACACGGTCAACTGTTGACCATTTTATTCCTTGGGCGGTCCACTAGTGACCGTTTATCTTTGGACGGTCAACTGTTGACTGTTTTGCTGTCAGGCTCGCGTGACTTTAGAAATCAATGAATATCTTGAAAACGGTGCAGAATTAGAAAAGGTGGTAGAAGAAGAAATTGTAGATAATGGAAAGAAGAACAACTTTCATGAAAAAAATAAGATGAAAAAATGATCATAAGAGAGAGAAAATGGGGTAAGAATAGAGAAAAATATTGAGGCTTAAAAATGGTGGAGAACTGGATAATGGCGTAGAAGAAGAAAATGTAGGGCTTTAAAAAAGGAACAACTTTGGTGAAGGACACTTCATGAATATAGGAAAGGAAGGGGGTGAAAAGGGACTATTTTTTAAGACTACGCAGCGAAAGGGGCCGCATTCCTGAGGGAAGTCGACCTAAATGGGCCGTAAGTCGACTTGGAAGGCCGGAAGGTGAAAAATAGGCTCCAGGGCTCTAAGAAATCATGATCTCCAATGCTCAAAGGGAATGGAACAATGAAATCGGCTCGAAATCCATCCAAGGAATGCTCCAAAATAACGGTTAATTTGGGACATCAAAAATGATGAACAAGAGAAATGATGCAACTTGCGGGCTAAAAACGGGTGTCAACACCACCATCAACATGGTCTCTTTATATCAAGCATTACCTGAGGAGACCGCAGAAGCCAGTACTCAGCACACCTATGAAGCTTGCTTCCTGGCCCCAATAAAAGAACAAGAGGGATGGCAGCAAGTCCACGCAAGAACCAAGAAGAAGGGCACGTCTCGCCCAACAGTGGGTGGACATATTCGTGGCATCACACCTCGACCCCCTTTGTTAGTGGCAACACCTGTGTGGACCAGCCCACCTACAGTCATTAGAATACCTACCCATAACCGGAGGAGGCAGACTCAGTTACCGATGGTCAAGGAGATTAGTCCAGAAGCCCGGCGGCTGCAAGGCTACATAAATGGGCTAGATGAGTATGTATAGCCTGAGCTAGAACCTCTGCTAGTACGGGATCATGTCCCGTGGCAGGAGCTAGAACAGCTTTCACTAAAGCAGGAAGAGGAAGCTGACGAAGCATCAGACAAGGATGGCAGCCTGTTCGGGGGGCAAGCGCCAGCCAAATAAAAGAAAAGAAGACAAAGAAAGAAAAGAGGGGCCAGCAAGGCTACAAAGGGTGTAACCCTTTCTTGCAACACCCGCTCTGCTCTGTTCAATTTGCCTGGTGAGGAAGATGAAGAAGAGATATGCTTCACGCCCGCTGCCAAGGAAAGTCAGGCCGAAGCTGCGACTGCTGTGCATGCAACCCGGTCAGGCCGAAGGTGGGGGCGTCAGCTGCCCGCCAACCACAATATTATCTTCAGGGGGGAACAACCCTACAAGATACCCCCTCCGGAGGTCAAGGGAGTTCAAATCCCTCCTCCGTCAGGCTTATACAACCAAAGTGGGGGTAGCACTGCCACTCCTTCCTTCCTAGAATTTGTGAAGATGTCAAAGGGGAAGCAAATATGCCAGGAGATCGAACCAGCGACTGGGGGTACATACCCGCAACCCCAACAATCTGCCGAATTACCAGAGGAAGCAGAAGCTTTCCCGACAGCAGCCACTGAAGGACAACAAGAAGATGACCCAAAGTAGAAGGGTGTGGCCCCCGAGTCCGATGAAGCAGGCCCATCAGGGGCCGCAGTCCAAGACTCTTCCAAGCCCAGGTGGGCAGAAGAAATGAAGCTATCCAATATTCGAGCAGGAAGTCGGGTGGTCAAGCTGTTGAAGAAGCTCCCGGCATGATTCATTGTTTGGGAAATCCTCGCTCTGAGTGAAGAGACTCGACTGGCGATTATTACTGCTCTGTAGACGCCTGCCCAATATGAAGCTTGCCTAGCTGAGGCACTATCGGAAGTCAGCATGACCTTCACTCAGGAGGATATGTTGCTCCCCACTATCAGCCACAACATACCTCTATATATGAGGGGGCATCTAAATGGCCGGGAACTGAACAGAATCCTGGTGGATCCCGGGGCGGCTGTCAACATCCTGCCTTACAGAATATATGAGAGGCACTACTTCAACGTACGTCTCCAAAAAGTCAGGGATATGCGTATTGCCGGCTTCAATCAGAAGTGTGAAGTGTCGCTAGGAGTAGCAGAATTCACACTCACTCTAGCGGACTTTGTCACGAGGGTGCAGTTTCATGTCATTGATTCTCGCACCTCATACAAGGCGCTGCTTGGCCATCTGTGGCTACATGAGAACATGGTGGTGGCCTCTACGCTCCACCAGTTCATTAAATACACCCTGGAGGGAAAGGAGGAAAGAGTATTTGCTGATCTCCACCCGTTCAAAGTGTTCGAGTACCACTTGGCGGATGCCCCTCTATATGCAGAATGGTCACAGAAGGCCCCTGAAGCCAAGACCTGTTCTAGCACAACAAAAAGCACCTCTAGAGTTGGATGGTTCCCTCCGTCGCCGTGCGGATATGTTAATCCCAAGACGGTCTCACACATCACTGTCACCGGGGATGTAGGCCAGATAGCACCTCCCGCCATCTACCCCGAAGCTAATAAAGTCAGGGTCGACCAGCAGCACGACCACATCGGGATCCCATAAGGCCTTACCAAGCCAATTCTCAGTCTCGATAATGTCACCATCGAGCCTTTCAGAGCTTGGGAGGTGGCACAGATAGATGGTCCCAACAGCCTGTTCTACACAGCTGAGGAGCACCCTACACAGGAGGATACAAATTGTCATCTGCCTGAAGAAATAGAAAACCCGTTAGTGCCTATAAAGGGGTTGGCATTTATAACAAGTCGAATGGCCAAGATGTTCCAGAAGCAGCACATCTCCTCTGGCCAACCTCGCAAAAAGAAATAAGCATTCCAGAAGCTATGGTATCCCCCGAGCCTGGATAAAGAAATGAGACGTGTCTCTCAACACCCAGGGTTGGGCTTCACCCTCGATGAATACTATTACAGCGGACGCTACGAAGTCGATACCATCTCCGCTTTCTAGCCAACTAAGGATAAACCACTGGGGGCAACTTTTGATGAACACCCGGTAGAAGTTGAATACACTGAGCCAGCTCAACCAAGATGTTCACAATTAGAGGCCATATTCCCCTACCGGTGCTGGGAGCAGGTCTATCCTGAAGATATAGCTCTTCAAGCCAGATTTGACACAGCTAGCAATAGTGAAGCTGAAGATGTTGAAGAAGCAGAGCTGCCTCCCTACAGCGGCCCTCCTCTGTTGATGATGTCAGCACTTCTTGAACCAGTCAGGGAAGCTTCTCCCAAGCCTGATCAAGAGGTAGGTGTTGCTAAAAAAGAAATAGCTACCTCCACTAAAGACATGGTGATCCAAGGGAGTGAGACCTCCTCACCCTGTACCACAGAGCTGCACTGCTACTCTGACTTAATGACAAACAAACACCAGTCCCTAGTAACTGCAACCCCCTCAGCAAGGGGTGAGGCAATCAACTCACCCCTTGAAGTTGCTATTGAGGTAGACTTGTTGGCAGAACAGTGCATGCAGCCACTACCAGCCGAACAAGATATTCTTGACAAAGTTCCAATAGGGCAAGATGAAGAGATCGAGGTCCTCAACCTCGAATATGATATAGCAGACTTTGTCGACCTTCAGCCTGCACCCCCCGAGATAGAAGACGGAGGCCAAGCAACAGTCGATGAACTGATAGAAGTCAACTTGAGAGACGAGGATCACCCTAGGCCAACCTTCCTCAATGCTCAACTGTCTGCTGGAGAATAGAAGCTGTACATCCAGCTGCTGCAGGAATATCGGGATTGCTTTGCCTGGACCTACAAGGAGATGCCAGGCCTAAGCCCCGCAGTCTCACAGCATGAGCTAACCATAAACCCTGAAGCCGAGCCGGTGAAGCAGCCGCCGCGGCGCATGAGGCCAGAGCTCATCACTCAAATATGCAAAGAAGTCGATAAGCTCATTGATGTAGGCTTCGTCGAGTCAATATACCACGTGGCTAGCTAATATCGTGCCCGTGAAGAAGAAGAATGGACAGATTCGGATATGCATTGACTTCCGAGATTTAAATAAAGCCTACCCTAAAGATGACTTTCCAGTACCAATAACGGAGGTCATGATAGATGCAACAATCGATCATGAGGCCCTATCATTCATGGATGGGTCATCCGGCTACAACCAGATATGGATCACGGAACATGACCGGGTCCACACTGCCTTTCGAACTCTCAAAGGCATTTATCACTACAAGAGAATGCCGTTCGGATTAAAGAACGCCGGTGCAACTTATCAGCGGGTGATGAATAGAATATTTGATGAGCAGCTCTACCATAAGGTCGAGTGTTACATAGATGACTTGGTAGTCAAGACCAGAAAAAGAGAAGATCATCTGCAAGACCTCCGAGTTATTTTTCAGAGGCTGAGACAGTATGAATTGAAGATGAACCCTATGAAGTGTGCATTCGGAGTATCGAGCGGAAGGTTCTTTGGTTTCATTGTCAGATATCGGGAAATTGAAATAGACCCCGCAAAAATCAAGGCAATTCATGAGCTCCCAACCTGTCTGAGCTGAGATCTCTTCAAGGCCGTTTGGCATACATCCGGCGGTTTATATCCAACCTGTCAGGGCGATGCCACCCATTTCATAAGCTAATGATGAAAGATGTTCCCTTCTACTGGGATGAAGAATTCCAGACGGCCTTCGACAAGCTGAAAGACTATCGAAAAACTCTTCCAGTGCTGGGTACACCGCTGAAAGGACGGCCGCTAATTCTCTACATAGCAGTCACATGCAACTCCTTGGGGGCAATGCTAGCCCAGAATAATGAAGAAGGAAAAGAAAAAGCCCTCTATTACCTCAGTCGAAGAATGGTCAGAACTAAGGAGAGGTACACTTATATTGAGAAGATCTGCCTGGCACTGGTCTTTACGGTCAAGAAGCTCTGACACTATATGCTATCGCATGAAGTTAAGTTGATTTCCAAAGAGGATCCGCTTAAATACATCATGTCCCAACCAGACCTTAAAGGCCGCCTAGGCAAATGGGCGGTGATTCTTATGGAGTATGATATCTCCTATGTACTGCAGAGGGCCGTCAAGGGCCAAGCTATCGCAGACTTCTTTGCTGAGCATTCGGTACCTGAAGACTGCCCCCTAGAACTAGAGCTTCCTGAAGATGAAACCTTAGAGGTCGGCCAAGTGCGGCCCTCTCTGTGGTAGCTGTATTTTGACGGCACCTCAAGAATTGACACCTTAGCAACTAGATCAGCCAGAGTCCGGGAAGGGGTAGGCGTAGTCCTGGAATCTCCAGAAGGAGAAGTCATACATACATCCTGTTGAATAAACAAGCCTTGCACAAACAATGAAGCAGAATATGAAGCCCTCATAGTCGGGTTAAAGATTGCTCTGTCTATGGGGATTCAGATGCTGGAAGCATTCGGGGACTCCATGCTGGTTATAAAACAGCTGGAGGGGAAGTTCGATGTGCGAAAGCAAGAACTCATTCCTTATTATCATCTGGCTCTCCGCCTAATGAAAAGATTCTATTTCATTAGTATCAAACACATCAATCGAGGACAGAATGCTCAAGCTGACGCCCTCGCAAAGCTGGCAAGTTCTCTGGTGGTCCCGGCTGATACAAGCCTGAATATAACAGTAATCAACCGGCGGTAGGTCCCCAGTATGATCGAAGCTTTAACCGATGAACAAGCAAATGAAGTGACAGCTGTAGAAGCAATCCAGCAGTCCGATTGGCGAGAGCACCTCCTACATTGGTTTCAACACCAGCAACTCCCGAAGGAGAAAGAACAGAGAATGAAGCTCCTGAGAGTGAAGGACTCTTATGAAATGAGGAATGGAACATTATTCCGGATAATGGCAGATGCCCAAAATAAGATCTTGCTTCGCTGCTTATCCCTAGGGGAAGCCAGACAGGTAATGCAAGAGGTCCATGCCAGGTCAGCCGGGGCACACCAGGCCGGTCCCAAAATGAAAATTGAAATAAAGAAGTTGGGCTACTATTGGCTCTCTATTTTTGACGACTATTGCAAGTTCGCCAAAGCCTGTCAAAGGTGTCAAGAACATGCCATTGTGGCAAGAAGGCCACCTGTGCCACTGTATCCTACCATCCCAAGCTGGCCGTTTGCTCAATGGGGTATGGACGTGGTGGGACCACTACTAGTATCTTCATCCGGATGCAAATATAGCTTAGTAGCTACAGATTACTTCTCCAGGTGGGCAGAGGCGGTAGCGTTGAGAGAAGTGACGGGAGAACTGGTCACCAGGTTCTTCCAACAAAACATAATATTCCAGTTTGGAGTACCCAACCGAATCATCTCCGACAACAGCAGTCACTTCAAGAATCAGAAGGTGTACCGACTAGCCGATAAATACAAGATTGATTGGGGGGCATCATCTCCCTACTACCCTGAAGCCAATGGACTTGCAGAAGCCTTCAACAAAATGCTATGCACTCTGCTAGCAAATACTATTAAGGCTAATAAAAAAGATTGAGAAGAAAGAATGTACGAAGCACTTTGGGCTTACCGTACAGTCTACAAGACACCGCCTGGCTGCTCACCCTACTCCCTTGTATACGGGTCAGAGGCTATGGTGCCAATTGAGTTAGAGGTCCCCTCGTTGCGAATCGCCATCCAGCACGGATTGGTAAGCAGCGAGCAGACCAACATAGAAAGAAGACTGGAGGAGCTCGCCGAGCTCGAAGGAAAGCGTCTCCGGGCGCAACAAAATATCCAACTCTATCAAGCCCGCATGGCCCGTGCTTTCGATAAGCTGGTCAAAGGACGTGAATTCAAAAAGGGTGACCTGGTAATGGTTAAAAGAAGAGAAGTAATGGCCTCCAACCCCAATGGGAAGTTGGTTGAAAATTGGGTAGGATCATATGTCGTCTACCGAGTATATGAAGGGGCACCGTATGTCCTTGTGGATCACAAAGGAGTCATCCAGTTCTCCTCCCTTAATTGGAAACACCTGAAGCTGTATCACACGATTCGACCAGCATTCCCAGAATGACTTATGTCTACCCTTGCTCTAGTGGCACTCCGCCCTAGCCGAGCTACCCATACCTTGGTCTAGTGGCACTCCGCCCTGATCGAGCTACCTTCACCTTGGTCTAGTGGCACTCTGCCCTGATCGAGCTACCTTCACCTTGGTCTAGTGGCACTCCGCCCTGGCCGAGCTACCCTTACCTTGGTCTAGTGGCACTCCGCCCTGATCGAGCTACCTTCACCTTGGTCTAGTGGCACTCCGCTTTGGCCAAGCCATCCTTACCTTGGTCTAGAGGCACTCTGCCCCGATCAAACTATCCTTGCCTTGGTCTAGTGGCACTCCGCCCTGGCCGAGCTACCCTTACCTTGGTCTAGTGGCACTCCGTCCTGGCCAAGCTCTAAAATCTATGAATACACAATGACATATAAGACAGTATTGCCATTGCGTGCCTTACGCCCGAATCGGCACAAGTCTACCCCTTGCGTTAGCATTACCTTCTTACTAACAAATAAACCCTTCTCGGTGCAAGACTTCGTTTCCTAGCTGACTCTTGTACAGTATCGCCATTATGGGCCTTACGCCAGAATCGGCACAAATCTATCCTTTGCGTTAGCATTACCTTTTTGCTAACGAATAAACCCTTCTCGGCGCAAGACTTCGTGTCCTAGCCGACCCTTATGCATCATTGCCATTGCGGGCCTTACGCCCGAATCGGCACAAGTCTATCCTTTACGTTAGCATTACCTTCTTGCTAACGAATAAACCCTTCTCGGCGTAAGACTTCGTGTCCTAGCCGACCCTTATACAGTATCGCCATTACGGGCCCTACGCCTGAATCGGCTAGAAATATATCCTTTGTGTTAGCTTTGACTTATTGTTAACGAAGAAACCCCTTTTTGGCGCAAGACTTCATGTCCTGGCCAACCGCCATACAGCACTGCCATTGCGGGCCTCCCGCCCGAACCGGCGTAAATCTATCCTTTGCGTTAGCATTACATCTTTGCTAACAAATAAACTTTTTCCTCGGCACAAGGCCTTGAGCCCTAGCCGGCCCTCTCAACATCCTCCTCTTATATGAGTCAAAAAATAATGATGATAAAATAATGATTAAAATGGGGTTTAAAATAGAGGTGCCCCGCCGGCCTTGTTCCTACATCAGGACAAGGGCAAAAATGGCTATAACCCGGCTGTGGCGAAAACCCGAAAGGGTGTTACAGGAAAAATTGGGTAGCCCGCCACGTGAAAACCTTAGAGGGTGCGTGGGCAAAAGCAAGAGGGGTCTGACTTTGACAAAAACTCGAAAGGGCGCTTGAGTCAGTAATGTGATAAAAAATGAATAGAAAAATGATGATGAAATGAAATGATGATGTAATAACGAGGTTACCCTCGTTCGTCATTCCACTTCGGCCTCCTTCTGACCCTTGTCACCATCGACAGGATCGGTTAGCCTCCTTGTGACCCTTGTCATCATCGGCAAGACTGGTCGACCTACCTCTGACCCTTGTCACCATCGGCAAGACCGGTCAGCCTCCTTGCGACCCTTGTCACCATCGGCAAGATCGGTCAGCCTCCTTGCGACCCTTGTCATCATCGGCAAGACCGGTCAGCCTCCTTGCGACCCTTGTCATCATCGGCAAGACCGGTCGACCTACCTCTGACCCTTGTCACCATCGGCAAGATCGGTCAGCCTCCTTGCGACCCTTACATCATCGACAAGACCGGTCGACCTACCTCTGACCCTTGTCACCATCGACAAGATCGGTCAGCCTCCTTGCCCTTGTCATCATCGGCAAGACCAGTCAACCTACCTCCTACCCTTGTCACCATCGGCAAGATCGGTCAGCCTCTTTGCGACCCTTGTCATCATCGGCAAGACCGGTCGACCTACCTCCGATCCTTGTCACCATCGGCAAGATCGGTCAGCATCCTTGTGACCCTTGCCATCATCGACAAGACCAGTAGACCCTACCTCTGACCCTTGTCACCATCGGCAAGATCGGTCAGCCTCCTTACAACCCTTGTCATCATCGGCAAGACCGGTTGACCTACCTCTGACCCTTGTCACCATCGGCATGATCGGTCAGTCTCCTTGCGACCCTTGTCACCATCGGCAAGACCAGTCGACCTACCTCTGACCCTTGTCACCATCGGCAAGATGGGTCAGCCTCCTTGCGACCCTTGTCATCGTCGACAAGACCGGTCGACCCTACCTCTGACCCTTGTCCCCATCGACAAGATCGGTCAGCCTCCTTGCGACCCTTATCATCATCGACAAGACCGGTCGACCCTACTTCTAACCCTTGTCACCATCGGTAAGATCGGTCAGCCTCCTTTTGACCCTTGTCATCATCGGCAAGACCGGTCGACCTAACTCTGACCCTTGTCACCATCGGAAAGATCGATCAGCCTCCTTGCAACCCTTGTCATCATCGGCAAGACCGGTCGACTTACTTCTGACCCTTATCACCATGGGCAAGATCGGGCAGCCTCCTTCTGACCCTTGTCACCGTCGGCAAGATCGATCAGCCTCCTTGCGACCCTTATCATCATCGGCAAGATCGGTCAGCCTCCTTGCGACCCTTGTCATCATCGGCAGGACCGGTCAACTCCCTTCTGACCCTTGTCACCATCGAGAAGATCGGTCAGCCTCCTTGCGACCCTTGTCATCATCGGCAGGATCGGTCGACTTACTTCTGACCCTTGTCACCATCGGTAAGATCGGGCAGCCTCCTTCTGACCCTTGTCACCGTCAGCAAGATCGGTCAGCGTCCTTGCGACCCTTGTCATCATCGACAAGATTGGTCAACTTCCTCGTGGCCCTTGTCACCATCGGCAAGGTCGGCCAGCATCTCCTCAAGCCCGGCTCTACCCCGAGAATTTAGTTCAATATATATATATATATAATAAAAAAATGATAAAAAAATTAGGGTTAAAATAGAGGTGCCTCGCCGGCCTTGTTCCTACACGGGGGTAAGGGCAAAAATGGCTATGAACCCGGCTGCGGCGAAAACCCGAAAGGATGCCGCAGGCAAAATCGGGTACCCCGCCACGTGAAAACCCGAAAGGGCGCGTGGGCAAAAGTAAAAGGGGGCTGGCTCCGGTGAAAATCCGAAAGGGTGCTTGGGTCGGTAACGTGGTTACTATAAAATGCATGCTATACCTTTTGGTGACACTCCCATTAGTTGTCCCACCGGTAATAAAGCCTATCTCGAATGGACCTCTCATCAGCCGGTAGTCGTATTTTCGACATTTCTTGCCAGTGAGACTTACATTTGTACCAGTTTGGCAACCTCTGGGACCCCGGCACGCGGTGGAGCGAGGCCCCCATCCTTTCCTTGAAAGGGTGGACGCTCTCCTGCGGTACGAATACGGGTATACTTCCATATAGGTTGCCAAAATTGTCAGAAAACAAGTGAAAGGGGACACCTTGAAGCATCAAGGGAAACTTGTATTTCATTACAAAAGGGGAGAAAATACAATAGGGGCCCTTCGAGGGGGATAATTACAAAGGGCATATCAACTAAGACCGCCTGAAGATATCTTTAAAATCAATGAGCCTGACATGTAGAGCTGCTCCCAGTTCACGGAGTTGAATTTCCTCCTCCTGAACGCGAGTCATCTCAGTCTCTAAGGATGCGACTCGACCCTCTAGCAAGGTGGTCTCCTCGATGCCCTGAACTTCTACAGCCTCCAACAGTGGCATTTCAGCTTCAACAACATCCAATTCAGCCCGGAGTTCTTCCCATCGGCTACGTAGAAATTATGCACGAGCGGCTGAAGCTTCAACATGGGCCTTGCTCCTTTGAAGATCGGAGGTCAGAGACGCCAGCTCCATTTGACATTCGGATTTCTGAAATTTGAGGGCCGCCAGCCGGTCATTCATTATCCTCCCGAGAAAGTCTCGGCGGTGTACAAATTTCAGCAGGAACAGCACCCGCTGGGTCCAGGTATCTAAAGGACAGCCTAGTGCCTGTAGCCCAACCGTCAGTCGTTCAGCCACTTCCTTCAGCTGGAGGTAAGATAATGTCAGCTGAGATTCTACGACTTGACGCAATATCTCTAAATGTCGCCAAACAAAGTTCTCCGATGAAGTAAAGCCGAGGGAAGCTACCGGTGCCACCTCAAAGGTCACCTCCTTGTCTGTAGAAGCCTATGAGTCAATGTCTGGCACAGAAGAAGAAGATGGAACGGCCACTAGAGCCGAAGTAGCAGGCACCATAGCAGCGTACTCATGTTCCGTCGGACTCTTTGATGAACTCTCTTCTCCAGGTGCTGGAAGAGGCAAAGGTTCCGACTCTATTACCGGCACGGATGGAGCTGCAAGGTCAGGCGCAATAGTCATTATGGCCGCTGGGACGAAGGCAGAACCCCTCGACGGATCAACTTTAGCCCTCAATTCTGTCGCAGGCACCAGGGTGAGACTTTCTCCTAGTGGGCTCAACTCCATTGATGATGATACTTCGGCGGCTACATGTACTCTTATTGGCACAGGATGAAGTATAGTAACCACCTCTGAAGAAGACACTGTGGCAAGCGGTAGCATATCCAAAGCCTCCGGCGAAACCACGATGGCATCAGAAGATGATACCAGAGGGTGATCGGTTGTGTCGGACTCCTGGAACAAGATTCCGGTAAGCACCAAGAGGGCAGAAAAGAATGAAAGGATATACAGCTCTGCAGAAGGATGGACAAAACTTACTATAATCACGGCACCCATCTCTTCGAGTGCTTGTATAGAGGACTCTAACTCTGCAGATGAAGCAACAAAAGGAGGGGTTATCTCCACCTCTGTGTCTGTCCCAGCAAGTTCTTCCGGCAATATTCTCTCAGATGATGTCACCGGCAACCTCGGGGGACTAAATATCAAAGGACCACTCAATGATATGGAAGGTGCCACTGCCCCTTTGTTGGCTGCCGTAGGTGCTTATTCGTCACCTTCTGAAGAAGCATAATCAACCTCTTCGTCAGAAGGGGTGGCAGAACTGTTGGAGGAGATATCTATGCTAATCTCGGGCTGGTCCGCCTCCTCTGTCGCCTTACGGGCCGCTGAGCGGGTTATTACACGCCGCAGTGGGATGGCACCCTTCTTTAACAAAGTTTTGTGTCCTTCATGCTGTAAAGGAGCGTCCGCAACAGGCATCTCAACCGCAGTACTGACCACTCCTGCCACTACAACACAAAGATATACATAAGGTAGAGCAAGAAGATCACTGAGAAAAGAAGAGTCAGAGGATAGCAGTCATTTGGCTCACCATCGGCCTCATTGGCTGGCGTGGGGGAAGGGAGTCTGACATCTTCCTCAATAGTGGGGAGACTCTCCCCTATGGTTTCAACTGCTCCAACTGCCCCTGCCGTGGCCATGGCAGAAGATCCCATATCCTCCATCTCCAGGGCGACCTCTTCGGCACTCGTAGTGGTGGCAGCTGCTCCTTGAGCTAAAATCCAACAAAGAAGGTGTCAAAAGAATGAAGACGCCACGAAAAGAAGCATTCCTATAGACCACGGAGAAAAGTAATGTCACCTTCGGTTGCTTGCTAAGTGGCCTCCTTCTGAGCGGCAAACTGTTCAAATGATGGCACTTTAGGCAAAGGAGCCCCAGCCGCATCGATCGAAGACTGCTTCGAGGAAGTTTTTCGAACTTTCTTTGCTCGTCCTATTGCAACTTTCAGCACGGAGGCCTCTCTCTTTTTACCAGGTGGCAGCGGAGTAGTGGTCGGTACTGGTGCGGGAGCCTCAAAATATTCCGGCTTCTGGGCTTGGGAGATGATCTTCCTGTAAAGTCCCTGCTGCTTTATATCTGGGCGATCTGTCAAATGAGGCGCATGCCGTTATGAAGGGAACTAAGCAACAAGCTACTCTACATGTCAACTGAAGAAGACTTACCTGTCGGGCCATTGTAGAAAGATGAGAGGGGCCAATACTGATAAGCCACCTCCTTGCTTCGGGATGTAGCCTCCCGCACGAGCCAACAGATGTCACCAATCTTCTTGCACTTCTCGGCTAAGTCGGCCAAGTCCGCATGACCATGGGAAGCAATGCAATGATACATACCAAGGTGGTCGAAACCCCAGCCATCGGCATAATGAAAAGATACAAACAAAGGCTTGTCCAGGATGCTTGCTACGGGACTGTCAAGGGTCAGCCCATGGACATTCATCAAGACAAACAACCAAGACGTATGTTGATAATACGTCAGCATTATGTCTTCTCTATTAACAAACGCCCAGTACGGGTAAAAGCGGTCAACCTCACACTTCCATGAAACTGCTTTGGAGAGCGGCTCCTCAATGGGAAATGGGTACTGCTGAAGCTCCAAGCGAGAATCACCAATCTGGCACAGATGTTCTAAATTCTGTGTGAAAGTATCTTCATTTATGTCAGCAAGCACAGGCACTAGATGTTCAGTGGCTTCCTCTTTCGCAACTTTCCTGCACGCTATGTACGCATCTACCTCCTTCGGATGTTGGGAGAACAGCCTATTCAAATGGGCCTCATCAATATCAAAAATCGGCCCAGGTTGCTGGCTTAGAAAGGTGCACTCGGCCACGTCCCAACATGCCATTCTGGCATTGCAGTAAAAGCCGGTTCGTGCATTCCACAATTTCATATATTCTGAAGTAACCCGGGGTACGCGGTTCGGCATTAGAACTCTGAAGACATTGGCATCTCGACGGTGGAAGTAATCCCACCAGGAGCGACCCTCGCTTACAACAGTTGAGCTATGCTTTGACCTGCTATCCAAAGGGAACTGAGCAGCAGAAGGCGGAATGTGCTGATCATAGCCGAAATTTTGGCCAAATCTGAAAGGGTAATAGGGTTCTAAATGAACGACGCCCCCCTTTCTAAACACTAAGACACTGGGACAAATTGATAAAGCCCAGTCAATGAGCTTAGGCTCCAGAATTGGCCGGGTCACTGTGTTCCCGAAATGAAATGTGTGAAAGTCTCCACTACCTCGAGGTTGCACTCGCGCTGGCAATTTACCAATGGAGCAGAATGTGCTGCTAGATTCTAGAAATGGATGGTTCCCGCTGAGTCCATCGGAACCCTTGTTAGCCGGTCTCTAATAGAGAAAAGCTGCTAAGATACTGGGCCAGGTTCAGCACTTGCAAATTCCAACATTCTGGGGTATAGCGTAGTTGTCTACAAGGTCCTGGGAGCCAGTTCTGGAAACAAATTACATACCCAGGCGTTGAAGAAATGAAATGGCCCCACTATTCTGAAAGAGCAGGGGATCCGATGCCTATGAATGTCTCCCAGAGATTTATAAATCAGGCAAAGTGCTGCTAGACATAGAGCAAGCCGCATGCCCCAAGCCATCTGACAGGCCGGGTATATTGCCTCTGGCCTAATAACTGTCTCATCTCCCTGCGGGAGAGCGAAAGTGCACAGCCAAAAGGTGAGATAAGCAGCACAATGAGTGAGGGGACCCACTCCAGTTGGATTCGGTCCTCCACGGCTGATCCGCCGAAGTGAAGCAGGTAGCTCTGACTTAAATCTGGGAGGCTTGCTGGGCTTACCCGCAACAGGAGCCACATGATGGAACTCATTGTACTTCAGAGGGCCGCAAAAGAAATACTGAATCTAGTGTCCTACTCGGACTCTCAACTTGCTACTCTTCTCCCGGGTCTGATACGCCTTTCATGATCCCCTGTTAAGTGCCAAGCAAAGGGAATGATATGCTTTCATCAAATACCGATATGAGAAGCCGAAGTAGTACTGACCCTCACCGTCTGTCTCGTCCTTGATAAAGTCATGAAGGCAGAGCTCTTCGTAAGGCTCTCCATCAATCGGCAGACCCGACTGCTGTGACAGGCTCCAGAGGTCTAGAGAAGTTTCACCCTCTGCTGTGTAGAAATTATTGAACTGTGGGCAGAACACTTCGAACATGCCGCAGCACAAGCCTTTTGAAATAGGGTACCTAAAACGGGATGCGTATACACTGTGATACACCCCGGCCCTGACCAGTAAAGGAGCATATTCCTTCAGAACATATTCTTTAAATTCTATTGCTCCCATGCGGAAAAGATGAGCGTCGGTCACTTTTGTGTCTGCGAACCATCCAGCAGCCAACTGAAACTTGAATTGAACAGCCATGCAGTTGGCAGGAGCTTCCCGGAACTGAGCTTCTCCCGCCACCGGATCTGAGCTTCGTGTCCTCGTTCAGCCCCTGGCTGGCTATGGCCGGCGAGGAGGGGGAGCCTCCGGTTCCACCGGCCCTCCCTCCTGGCCCTCGTCGGTCTTTCGCACAGGTTCTCATTGATTCCAATAGGAAGGTGAAGGTAGCAATCCCTGTCAAGGCTCCGAGTTTTACTGATCTTGGAGAGCCGGCGGTCTTTTTCTCGAAGGAGGATGTGCAAGCCTCTCTGATACCGCTTTCCTTTTCCATCGTGGCAAAATGTTCTTATGGGAGACCAGCGATCTCGGAGATCAAGAGCTGCTTAAAGCAGAGGCTTTCACTTGGTTTAGATTTTGTGGTAAGCAGACTTAACCAACGACATCTTCTGTTACGTTTTGAACGTGAGGCAGATTTCATGAAGCTATTGATGCAGAAAAACCTGTATATCAAAGGTTTCTTGTTCCGATTCTTCCGGTGGACACAGGATTTTGATTTCGATTCAGATCCGCCGATGGTCCCGGTTTGGATTAGCTTTCCGGATTTGCCTGTTAATCTTTACCATGAAGACTGTCTTCACTCTATTGCTGGTAATTTTGGCAATGTCCTTCGCATTCATGAGAGAACTTTGGCAATGTCAGATACTGTAGAGGCATTGGTGTGTATAGAAATGGATTTAGCAGCTCCGCGGAAGGAAAGACTGTGGATAGATTTGGCAGGCCAGGGCTATTGGCAGGCTGTTAGCTATCATCGTGTTCCCCATCTCTGTTCATTTTGTCATAAGCTTGGTCACGAAGAATCAAGCTGTAGGAAGAAGCTTGGAAGCAAGGGCCGCAATCCCACCCAGCCTTTAGCCCCTCCAAAGACCTTTAAGGCGGTATACAGGCCCTGTATAATGGACACACAACATGCTCGACAGGAGTCCTCTCAGAGGAACAGTTTTGCGATTCTTCAATTAATGGAAGATGAGGTGATTCAAGACTCTTCTGAATTTGTAAGCAGGGAGCAGCCTTGTAGTAGTATCCATATTGCAGCTGGTATGGAGTTGTGTGTTTCGGAACCAGGTTCCTCGCACCAACTAGTGCCATTGGGAGGAATTGATCCTGGTCCTCTTCAGTCTGTTGGTGTGGAGCTTCCTTCAAACCAAATTGGCGTCCAGTTATCAAAAGGTGGATTGAAAGTACCAGTGCAGGTAACAAAGTGTAAAGACAATCAGGCTAACGATGGAGTTGAAAGTAGTTCTGTTACACTTGTCTCTGTTTTGGAGGAACCAGCAGTAGTAGATGGTGGGATCTTGCATAGTCAGACTTTAGAAGCCAAGGAGGTTGTAGACCTGTCGAAGGTACAAGAAGCTGGCAAAGCTGTGGCTGAAAGGGCAAATTTGGATAATTCTCTTATGCAGACCTGTGGGATAGGAAGGGGTGAAAAAAGTAGGCGGGTGGATAAAGAAGGGTGTATGGTGACAAGATCTAGAGCTAGATCTGCCGAGGACCCAAGACCATCATCTCAATGATAAGTCCCATTTTAATATGGAACATAAGAGGAGTGGGGAACTCAGGTTCTCGGGAAAGCCTTAAGAGATTAGTGCACAGAAATAAGCCTTTGCTGGTGGCAATCAGTGAGCCAATGCTCGCGGCCAATAAAGCTCTGAAGCTAGGTAGATACATAAATTTGCCAAAGTATGCAGTTAATTCAAATGTCTCAAAAATCTGGTTATTTTGGCATGACAGTTGTAACTTGGAGTTTATTTCCTCTTCTGCTCAGCAAGTCACTCTTGGTTTGAAAACTGGAAATGCTATCTCTGCGTATTATTCTTTTGTATATGCCTCCTGTGATCCTCAGCTCAGATTGGAATTATTCAATGAGTTAATTTCCTTCTCTGCCTCTGTTTCGGTTCCTTGGGTTATTGGTGGTGACTTCAATTGTGTTATGAGGCCTTCAGAGAAGATGGGAGGGTAGCCCCAGCTTCAGCTCCCATGACTGAATTCAATGCCTTTGCTTGCTCGGTAGGATTATTGGATGCTGGTTTTTCAGGGATGGGTATGACATGGTCTAATAATAGAACTGGTCCAGCCAACATCAGAGCCAGACTGGACAGGATTCTGATTAATAGTCAATGCCAGTCAGTAATGCCCCATCTGATAGTTAAGCACCTTCCGAGGGGTCCCTCTGACCATGCTCCATTGCTGCTCCTTAGTGACAACTGCTCTTCAGGGCCCTCCAGATTTATTTTCCAGAAAATGTGGACTTCTCATAACTCTTTTCTGCAAGTAATAGTTCAGGTGTGGGATCAGATTCAGGACCATCCAAATGCTATGGTCAGATTGTCTAATAAGCTGAAGGCAGTCAAGACTGCTCTTAAGAAGTGGAATAAAGAGGTGTTTGGTGATGTCACACAAAATGTAAGACAAGCAGAAACGGATGTGGAGTTAAAATAGCTTGCCTTTGACCAAACTCCCTCATCTGAAAACAGAAGTGTCTTAAATGCAGCTAATGTAGCCCTGCGATAGGCACTCCACAGGGAGGAAGTTTTTTGGAATCAAAAGTCCCGTATCAACTGGATTGAGAGTGGTGATAGGAATACAACATTCTATCATACTATGGCTCAATGCAATAGAAGAAGGCTTAAACTGGACGACTCAGAATTATGGTGTGAAGATCAGGATATTCTCCGGGTGCATGCTGAGAAATACTTTAAGGATCTTTTCTCCTCTGAGGAACACAATGTAGACATATCCCTGTTGGATTGCATTACACAATCTATCTCCGAAGATCAGAACTCTTTTCTCTGTTCAATCCCAGATGGAGAGGAAATCCGGGCAGCAGTGTGGTCTCTCAAGGGTTCAAGCTCTCCTGGGCCTGATGGGTTTTCAGGTGAATTCTACACAGCAGCTTGGGACATCATTGGCAAAGATGTAATAGCAGCAACCCAGAGCTTCTTTATGGGATTCCCTATTCCCAGAGGTATCTCTTCCTCTATTATTGCACTTGTTCCTAAGGTGCAGGAGCCAAAGTCCTTCAGTGATTTCCGTCCAATTAGTCTTTGCAATTTTTCTTATAAAATAATATCAAGTATCATCTCCAAGCGGCTGGCACCTATTCTTCCCAACATTATCTCGAAGGAACAAGGGGCATTTGTAAAGGGCCGGTTCATTTTGGACAATATTGCTTTGGCCAGACAGATGATGATGGACATAGACAGGAAGGTAAGGGGTCATAATGTAATATTCAAGTTAGATATGGCCAAGGCCTATGACAGAATGGAATGGGATCTTATCCTTGCAGTCTTGAAGAAGTTTGGGTTTAATAACAGGTTTACTTCCCTCATTGGAATGATTCTATCAAATTGTTGGTTTTCTGTCAACTTCAATGGGTCGATGGCAGGGTTTTTCAAATCAAGCAGAGGGATACGGCAAGGTGATCCTCTAGCTCCATATTTATTTATAATAGCCTCGGAAGTGCTTAGCAGAGGCCTCGCTGCCATGTTCCAGTCAAGAACCTTGAAGGGTTTTAATGGACCCAGGAATGTGGTTCCAGTTTCACATCTCCTTTATGCAGATGACACTCTCATCTTCTTGAATGGCAGCAAACATAATATCAGTTATTTCCAGCAGTTCATAAGAAGATATGAAAAGAGTTCAGGTCAACAAGTAAACTCTGGAAAAAGTGGATTTACAGTCTCTGTGAAAGCTCCCACTGGCCTTAAGCAGTTCATTCACTCCATGACAGGTTTTAAGTTTCAAGCTGGTTTCAGTTATCTTGGTATTCCCATAAAGAAAGGCAGATATATTTGTTCTGATTTCAAGTTCATTGTGGACAAAGTCCAAAAGAAACTGGAGGGTTGGCAATCCAAGTTCCTTTCTCAGGCAGGGAGAGCCATCCTAATTAATTCAGTCCTCCGTAGTATGCCTGTCTATTTGGCCTCGGCTTGTTTCATCCCCAAAGCTATAGTCAAAGCTATTGATAGCATCTGCGCCAATTTTTTCTGGCAGGGTTCTGAAGGCCAGAGGCGTCGGCACTGGGTGGCTTGGCACTGCATTCTCAAGCCTCAGACAGAAGGGGGCCTGTCTATCAGGGACCTTCAGCAAGTCCAGGTTGCACTGGCCACAAAGAACTTGTGGAATATTATTCATGGCTCTTCACTGTGGTCCTTATATGCCCGAAGTAGATTCATTAAAACTAATATCTTTGATTGTACTAAGGCTTTTCCTGCAGGCATGCCAGCTAACATTTTTCAGCAGGCGAAGGATTTTATCATATACAACTCTAGGTGGATCATTGGTGATGGGAAGGGAGTTAACTTTTGGAAGGATAACTGGACAGGGCAAGGACCTCTAATCAACACTATTGTGCAGGCTGACATTGGCAGGATTCTGAATAGGCCCGGGGTTACTGTCAGGGAAGTAATGCTAGATACTCATCATGAAGCTAGAACACTGATTACCACTTGCCTTCCCAATATCCAGCTAAGAGATGAGGAAGACTCATGTGTATGGACAACCACTGCAGGAGGCTCATTTACAGTTAAATCAGTTAACAAACTTCTGAGGTCGTCGGGTATATCTAGAGATCCTTGGGCCAATCTGTGGCATTCTAGCCTAGCTCCGAGGGCTGCCATCTTCTTCTGGAAACTACTCCACCGTGCAGTGCATGTAGATAGTAGGGTGGGTGAATGCGGTATACCTATGGCTTCTAAATGCAACTGCTGTGCCCAACCTGATTATGAGGATCTTAATCACCTTTTTATCAAAGGGGACTTGGCTGCAGAACTATGGGCATGGGTAATGCCTCTTATTAGCTCAAAGATACATCTTAATGAGCATATAACCATCCGATGCTGGAATATTTTGGCAGGAACCAGATTGGCCTTGGCTTCAAGCTTTGTGGGAATGTATGCTGTAGTTCTATTGATGTGGGAGATATGGAAAGCTAGATGCTCCGTTTGATTTGACAATATCAGTCCAGCTGTGAGAGTTATCAAAAGGAAAATCAGTGAAGCTATTACCTTCTCTCTGGATAAAATCTCTTTCCCTGCAACCATATCTACATTGCAAAGGAACACTTTGGCTCAATTCCAATTTTATCCAAGGTGTGTACAGAAATGGCCAATTGTTGTGCGGTGTAAACTATCATCGTCCAGGATTACCTTGAATGTTGATGGGGCTTCAAAGGGCAATCCGGGAATGAGTGGTGGAGGAGGATGTTTCCGCGACCCTGCTGGCAACTTTTTAGCAAGATTTGCATTTCACTATGGCCATGGGCGCAGTCTTCTAGCAGAGGCAAGGGCCATTCATGATGGATTATCAATAGCTTTGTTTAGTGGTCTTCATATGGATGTCATTTTCAGTGATTGTGCAGTGCTTGTCGAAGCAATCCGGAAAGGGGTGGTCCCAAGTTGGAATATCCTTCCATGGTGGAAGGAAACTCTAGATCTTATAACCAAATGTGGTTGTTCTGTGTAGCATATTTTTAGGGAGCGCAACCAAGTAGCTGATGCATTGGCCTCCCATGCTTGTGCCAATCACAACAATACTATTTTTTCTCGGGTCAGTGAGCTTCCTAGGCTGGCCAGGGGCGCCTTGAGGGTGGATAAAGCGGGGCTTCCTGCAATTCGGAATTGTAATTAGTTTTGTTTTGAGTTAGTAGCTTTTTCCTTCTTCATGGCTGTTATAGAGATAGACAGGGGTATGCCCCGTTGAAAATGTATTCTTTCAAAAATCAATAAAATTTCTTAACCACAGAGTCAGTCTGGGGAAGTGAGAACATTGTCCCCTTCTGGGGGATGGTGCACTTGACTGGCTCCTGACTCTGATGGCTGGTGCTTATTGAAAAAAAAAAAAACAGCCAGGCAGTTCAGAACAAATGGCTCATCTCTTTAGCCCCACTTGATGGGCGCCAAGAATAAACCGTAGCCGGGTTTCTCTCTGTTGACCCGACCTGCAGCAGTGTCCCACCTAGCCGGTGTGAATTCTGGAGCCCGCGTCAGCATCTTCTACTCCGCCTCCAGCTCTGTTACTCCCAAGACGGCGTTCCACTTACGCCGCTCTCCTGGGAGATAGATGGTGTCTCCGTGATATACGGATCCTTTCAAGTTGTCTCTATCCACCAACATGGCTCGTTCTACCATCCGAGCCAGCATGACATCTCTCTTTCCCGATACATTGAAGGTGCAGATGAATGGTGCGAGATGGCGATCCTTCAGAAAGTCCGGACGATAGTCGCCATCACGATTGAAGTCCAATCCATCCTTAGTGGTCAGGACGCGAGATGTAGACACTGTGTCCGTTTCTGAGTCGGAAGATTCATCAACAATGGTGATCCGCCCAAGACCTCGGTCCAGCTGTCCGATGTTCCTCCAAGTCACAATAGGGTCGAATACTCCGCCCTGGGAAGAAACATCAACATCAGCAGTTCCGGAAGCAGCATGGCTAGAAGTGGCGGTCATTTTAGCAACTGCGGACAAAAATCAAGGAAAAATAAGACAATATGAAGACAAAATGGAAAAGAAAATTTCAAGAAAATTTTGACAGCACCTCCCCATGTCCAGGGTATGCCCAGAAGTCAAATGGGAGAACACCCACCAAGAGGGGGTGACTCCGTAATGAAGAGGGACGTAGTCCCGAATGAGAAGAAACAGAAGAAGACCTCGCGATGAGAGGAGAAGAAATGAGAAGGGAGAGGCTCCCCACGCCGATCGCCGCCACAGTGGAAGGTGGAAGGTGAAGAGAGAGAGAGAGCTCATATGAAAATGAGCTCTCCTCCTCCCTCTCGACGCTAAATAGGGTGAGAACCCTAAGCCGCGCCGAGATCACCCCGCGCTGAGAGCGCATGCGACAAAAGGCGCACCGACGACCGCTCGCGTCGAGAGCACCAGTAGAATAAAAGGCGCGCCGATACGGGTCGCGCCAAGAGTATCACTACGCCGAAAGCACCAAACAAAGAGTTACGCCGAGATCCATCGGGTCGACATGAGGCTCACGCCGATTGGGTGCCGTGCCGAGATGGGCATGCCGAAATCGTCAATGGCGCCAGTTGGCTCACCTAGGGGTGCTGCAATCAGAAGATTAAACCAAAAATACTGGTGTCCGTCCGAGTATGCTTACAAAGTATTGGGATTATACAAGCAGAATGAAGACTCAGAGTCACAAGGATGAACAATGAACAGGAGAAAGCCTGAAGAAATTACAAAGTGCGGTGCAATGTACACCCGCATGTCCCGTGTCACTCATCCTTCGCTTACGCCACCTGTGGGTGGGGGGCATTTGTTGACACCTAAAATGTACAAGAAGAATCCAAAAGCAAATTCAGGGCTTTGAAGACCAATCAACAGTACGGCTCCTGTGCCATCCCCGGAGGTTCTAAGAATCATAATAGATGAGGTTCACTACCCCCAAACACTCTGTTCGGTTGAAGCCATCTCTGGCTAGGCTGCTGCCCAGCATGACTATCATTCAAATAGTGAGGCTGATAAAACTATGACAAAGTCTAGGCAATCATCTGTCTGCTGAAGAGCAGCCTCAGATAATTCTGATTCTCATGAAAAGGGGTTCACACTGCCTCACATATGGGTGCGAACGCAAGGTGTTAAACAAGCCTCAAGAAGAATATACCAAGAAACCCACCGGAGCAATGAAAAGAAGCCCATTAGATGAGCCTCTTCTGGTGCCGAGTTCTGAACAAATGGCCCAAGCCCAATATGAAACCAGGCGCGCCGAGATGATGCGTGCTGAGGCGCGCCGGGGAGCTTACGCCGAGAACAGAAGGCCACCCTCCTATAAAGACTACTGCCTTCGAACAAGAAAAAGGGAGACAGACAGAGGATAGGAACACACCAGAGCAGAGAAGAGAAGAAGGAGAGAAGAGAGAATAGATGGAGGGTGCCACTGAAAAGAAGAGAGCTCGAGAGCCCTCTATAGGAGCTAAAGAGAGAAAAGAGTTTCAGAAGCTCGGAGGAGTGAAGGTGGGATCGGTTCCAAGATGCCCTGAGGGGCTATATTCTTCCCCATCCCTATCTTTCATTTGAGTCTAGCTCTCCTTTTCTTTTCGTTTCTGTTCTTCCGCTCTGTGCCTGAGCGATGTGTTTTCGATGATCTCGAATGTTGTCATAGCCCGGTCGTAAAGGGGCGCCGTTTGTATTCAGACCTTCGTAGTCTACTTCTATCTTTATTTTCTGCTATATTGAATGTATGAGTCATTTGCAGTGAAATAAAATATCAAGGGCGAAGTCATCTTCTCCCTCTCTGTTCCTTCGAAGCCTAATGTATTTGGTAGCTGTTGTGAATAGATTATGCTTCACTGAGTGCATATCCTTCGGATTGTTTGAGTGATTTCCGTCGAATCATCCCCGCACTTTTATCCCCACGATAGTAGTGAGAGCCTGAGACAGCCCATCTCATGGCTTCTTCCTTGCAGAGGTAGCTGGGAATATGTTCTTTTCAAGGTTTATACGAATCAGCCCATGGCCCGGCTCTCAGTGAGGCCCCCGAGTGAGGACCCCCTTTCTCTCAGAGATATCCTCGTTCCCCCTGGGACCATCTCAAGATCCTTTGAATAAACCCCCCCTTTGAAACCTTCAAAGAGCCCTCTGAAACCCTCGGCTCCTGACCTTTGAAAACCTTGATCCCAAAGCCGCGGCGCTATCCTCCCTCGACGTGAGTTTCGCGCCGGGTGCTACCCGCGTTGGGTTGAGCTCTTTCCGACGCGCCGAGATCCTTCTTCTCTCTCGTGCCGACCTCCATCCAGGCCGATAGCCTCGTGCCGATGCCATCAACAGTTTTGTGCCTTATGATCCCTGTTTTCAAGACCCTATCACTCTGAGACCCTATCACTCTGAGGAGAAACAGTAGCCTTCACTCAACCCCCACGGGAGCTAAATCAATGGGGTTAGTCCCCCCTGCACTCTACCACCCCGCCAAGTCATGGAGTTCTGCCATTGCATGTTCTTCGTTGGCTATCTAGGGGATATTAATAAATCCCACGATAAGTGGACATTGTCTCATAGGATTCAGATCCTTTTGGATCTCGGGCTACGCCCATCTTTCCTTTGGCTTCCATCCCGACATTCCGTGGGTGGATGACCTATATTACCCTTTTGACATAGTCCAAAATAAGGGGAGATGCTGCCAAAATTCATCTGGATACTTACTTTATCTTATCGTGTGACGCTTTCACTGAAACTATGAACCTACCCCTGGCTGTGTGGCAGAGATCTGAGGCAGACCATCTCATGATCCTTTGCCCACCGTACAAAGGGATATAACCATTACAGTCACATGGTCTCCTTAGACCTTCCATGGATGAGTCTACCCTCAACTTCCATTTTACCCAAATATAACCATGGATAAACCCATGAAATTCTCACTGAACATAAGAGGGTCCCCCTCCTCAATCTCACAAAGCCTTGAAGCCTGAAGAGACCACTCTTCTCGGCGCCATATTGCCTCCCGACGCAGCCCTCTCCCGGCGCGGGTTCCTCGCCGGATGACAGGCGCGCTGAGACGCTGGTCGCACCGACCACTTGCCACGCCGATGCCCCCTTTAGTGGTCATAGTCGCGCCGGTTTGCCTTCGCGTCGGGACCCCAGCCGCGCCGGTTCATCCTAATACTAGTCACCACTCAAACATCTAACATCTCAGCAACTCTACTAAGCCTAGATCAAGTCTAAACCTGATGTACCAATCCTGTTAATCTTCATGCTAACCTTTATTGCATTATGGGGAATCATGGTTCTTCATCCAAGCCTAAGAGAGCTAAATTAACGGGGTTTTACCCTACATTATACCATTTGACCGCCAGGTTTTTTTTAACCATGTTGGCCCTTGGAATCCTGCCACTGCATATCCTCCAATGGTCTTTAAAGGGAATATCAACAAGTACCATTATGGTGGACATTGTCTTGTCATATTGTGATCCTTTTGGATCCCGGGCTACGCCCATCTTTCCTTTGGCTTCCATCCCAGCATTCCATGGGTGGATGACCTATGTCCCCACTTGGCATGAACCAAGATGAGGGGACATGCTGCCGGATTTACGCCATACATTATTATCATGTCTCGTGCTGCATGGTTATTTACGCGTATTTCACATCCTGCTAGCGAAGTTAGCATCACAGTCTTATCTTATTTTTCCCTCAAGACATCTTTTCTTGGCAATTAATCAAGGGTTGTCCTCTTTCTTAGAGGACGTAATTAACGTCATAACCTTTATGGTATGACGGACTCCGGGTCCCGACACGAATATCACAATCGACTGACCGAGTTAGGTCGAGCGCATAATAAACTGTCACGCCAGTGACTGGCACGCCTAATTAATGAACCAAATAAACAAGCAAATATAAATATAAAAAAAGGATAAAAATCCATCCCCACACTTCCCCGTGACGTACTGGAGCTGCAACTGCTTCTGCGGATGGAGCAGCGTGAACGCGAGCGAGAGCGGACAAAGCGCGATCGCGAGCAGGATCGCGACAGAGAGGAGCGGGACGAGATGAGGCTTCATCTCGGTGTAGCAGAGGAGCGGGCACGGATTACGGAGGAGCACTATCGCAGAGGTCGTGAGCGAGCACGAGCCGTGGGGTGTCCTAGTACCTAATCAGGTTCGAGCTTCTTTGCGGGTTCCTCTACAATCGAGAGGAGAGAGGAGGCAGATCGGGCCCGAGCTGAGGTGTTGACAGCCAGTTAGAGGTCGATGAGGCCTCCACAAAGTCGCCCTACAGACCATGACGTGGCAGAGAGCAGCCAGCGGAGAGAGGAGGGAGATGAAGAGAGCTAGAGAGTGTTCGACCTTTGTACCCTTCCTTTCTCACTTTTGTACTCATGCTTATGATAGTTACAGCTTTTGTACTTATACATGATAGTTTATATAAATGGGGCACATACTTTGTTACCTGAGTCGACTGTTCTTTGTGTACTTGCATCCCTTGCGTTCTTGTGCACTTGTACTTTCTACATTCACTTAGATTAAACAAGTTAGTTAATCTGTTCGGCTTGGCCCCTTGCTCAATAAGCAAGGGGCTGCTCTTCTTTCACCTTGATAAGGGGTCAAGGGGCCAAGCCTTTAATCAACGAAGACAATAAGATAAAATAGCCAAGTATGAGAGTAAATGCAGCATGCAAGCAGATAAAAATGAATAATAAAGACGATCAGGCATCGTGCAATCAAGCAAATGACATGTTTTTTATTTTTGTTTTCTTTTTCTTCTCTTTTTTTCTATCTTTTTTCCTTTTGTTTTCTCTTTTTTTTTGTGTTTATGTTTTCTTTTTATTTTCTTGTTTTCTTCTGTTCTTTCCCCCTTTTTGGGATAATAAAGGGCGCATATCACGAAATCTTACTTGTTCATTACCTAAAATTCATTAGTCATTCTCAAAGAATTTAACAAAGGATCAACGTGCTTAAGTGTTACTTTTGCCCAGTCCCCTTGTACGGCACTTCTTCCTAAACTCATCTTTACCTCCCCTTGAGCTTAGAGCATGCCTCAGAGAGAGACGGAAGACCATAGTGAGGAAAGTTCACAAGGCGGGTCAGAAGGGTTAGTGGATGCCCTTACCTTACCCTGTTGCCCGTTGGGTTTCGGTCTGTGGCTTAGGGTGATTTTAGTTGCCCATGCCTGAACTAATACATGCTTACGCCCAGGGTTTTCCCCGCGGGGACTTTGCCCTCTTGACATGTTTGAGATTTTGAAAGAATTTCCTCGTGCATGCTTACGCCCAGGGTTTTCCCTGCGGGGACTTTGCCCTCTTGACATGCTATTTTACCTTTGAGGTTAGCTTTAAGGCTTTCGGCGGATATCCCCTTTTGGGCCTTGACTTCCACCTACTAGGGCGGCGGGTAGGTTCGATGGTCTGACTAAATCCTATCTTCCCCCCTCGTAAACCGAAGAGAAGAGAATGAGTTACACTTTCCACTGTTGGTTTGGTTTCGACCTACCTCGGATTCCGTGCCGTACGAGGTTCGAGAGTTAAGCGTGAAGTGTGTGCGGGTGTTGACCCACCTGTTAAATTGTTAAGAGTGAAAAATGAATTAGAGGTATTGATCTTTCATGCTTTGTCGCACAATACCAACCTTTTTCCTTTTTTAACTTTTTTTGGATTTTTGTTTTTCTATATTTTTTATGATTTTATGAGGGGTAATATTTCTTTAAATACAAACCGTTCCAAGGATGAGCCAATTCTTCCCCTTCTGGGTTAACCAATTGATAGGCATTACCAGGATATGCTTCTTTTATTACATATGGCCCTTCCCAATTTGGTTGGAGTTTGGAACGGGGTCCACCCGGTTTTACAAAGATTCTTTTAATTACCATTTCACCAACTTTAAATTTTCTCTCAATTACTTTCTTTTGATAAAACCGTGAAAGTCTGTTTTGATATACTCTCGCGTGTTCAGCGGCGGCCAGACGCTTTTCATCTAAGAGCTCCAATTGTTCAAGGAGAGACTCGCGGTGCTCATCAATTGATAGCTCCTTGTCCAATTGAACCCTAAGAGAGGGTACGAGAATCTCATACGGGACTACCGCCTCCATGCCATATGTGAGGGCAAATGGAGTCTGCCCAGTGGGTGTACGAATGGAAGTGCGATAGGCCCATAGAGCTTCAACTAGCTTCTCTGGCCAATCCGTAAATTTGTTAGCTTCACAGGTTTTCTTAATGATTTTAAAGAGCGTTTTGTTTGTTGCCTCTGCTTGTCCATTGCCCTGCGAATAATAAGGAGACGAATGATGCAATGCAATGTTATACCTATTGTAGAGGTCCTGAAGCTCTTGAGAGATGAATTATGATCCATTGTCGGTGATGATGGTACTTGGGATGTCGAACCTTGCGATGATGTTCTTCATGATGAATTTGCACACTGTTGACGCTTTAATCTCCACATAAGCTTCCGCTTCCGCCCACTTGGTGAAATACTCCGTGGCCGTCAGTATGAAGGATTTGGGTTTGGCAAGGAGATTAGGGTCACCAAGGGGTCTAATGATGTCGAAAGCCCACATGGAGAAAGGCCATGGGGAGGATATGGGGTGGAGTGAAGAAGCAGGAGAATGAATCTTGTCGGCGTGCAGTTGGCACTTGACACACCTTCGAACATAAATCGGGCAATCCTCTTCTAGAGTGGGCCAATAGAAACCTAACCTAAGAATCTTCTTAGCTAGCATCTGACTATTCACGTGGCCACCACACACTCTTGAATGTGCCTCTTCCATAATCTTCCAAGATTCATCATCGTCAAGGCACCTTAGCAAAACACTGGTGAGGCCCCTTCTGTAGAGTACACCTCCAACTAAAGTATATCTCTGAGCCACTCTCCTGATTGCCTTCTTCTCTTCTGTAGTGGCTTCTTAGGGGTAGGACTAATCATGGCAATACCTGTCAATCTCATAATACCACGGCTTCTCTTCATCAGTCAGTTCTTCTTCCCAATCCATCAGCATAATTTCCTTGCTCTCAATGATTTCACCTTCCTTAACCTTCTTAAGCACCCTCTTCTGAACACTAAGAAAAGTTGGATCATGAATAGCCGGGGTGTGGCGCTTATGGATGATAAAGGAATGGAAGTCTCGTTCAAGGAGGAAAACCAAAGACAAAGCAAGGGAAGCAAGAGCGCCATCTAAAATGTTCTGGCTACGAGGAATGGGGACAAAGATTAACTTGGTGAAGAGCTTGACATAAGCGGAGACCAATTCCTGATAGGGCTTGAGTTTAGGATCGATAGTGCGGCATTTTACGAGCACCTGGCGGAGAATCAGTTGACTATCGCCCGCTATCCGTAATTGGGTGACACCAAATTGATGTGCGGCCTGGAGACCGGCAAGAAGAGCTTCATACTCAGCTATATTATTGGTGACATGAAAGGCAAGCTGAGCAGCAAGTGGGATGGTGACACCCTCGGGCGTTAGAAGGACCATGCCGACACCCCTGCCGAGAGAATTAAAAGCCCCATCAAAATGTAACGTCCACATGGGATTAGAAGGTTGATTAACGGACATTAATTCTTCATCTGGGAACTCTGATTGAACATGATCAAAATGGGGAATGGGATGATGTGCCAGATGTTCTACAATGGCATAGCCTTTAATCACCTTTTGCTGAATGTAAATGATGTCAATATGAGAGAGGAAACTTTGCCATCGTGCTAATCGATCAGTGAGGACGGATTTTTCAATGAGGAATTTGATAGGATTCATGCGCGCAATCAAGTGAACCTCGTGAGCTAAGAAACAATGCTTAAGTTTCTGAACTACCCAGACTAAAGCTGCACAGGTCTTCTCCATAGCCGTATACTTCTGCTCACAGGGGTTGAGGAGCTTTGACAAGTAGTAGGCTTCCCTCTCCTTACCTTCTTCGTCAACCTGCGCAAGGACAGCACCTACTGAGTCATCCAGGACCGAAATATAAAGAACTAGTGGTTTGCCTAGAACTGGCGGCCTTAGGACAGGAGGACTGGATAGATAGTCTTTTAGTCTGTCAAAAGCCGCCTGACACTTGTCATCCCAACTAAATTTAACTCTCGATTTAGTAAGCTCGTAGAATGGTCTACACGTTTGTGAATGCTGGGAGATAAACCAGCGTATAAATTGCAACCTCCCGATCAAACCTCGAACTTCCTTCAAATTTTTAGGAGGAGGCATTTCTCTTATAGCCTTCGCCTTGTTGGGGTCAATCTCAATACCCCTCTTACTGATGATAAATCCCAACAACTTCCCTGATGAAATGCCAAATATGCACTTCTTGGGGTTCATCTTCAACTTATATTCTCGTGATCTCTGCAAGACCTTGGCAAGCACCCCAGGATGCTCGATCCTCGTCCTTGATTTCACTACCAGGTCATCAACATACACCTCAATGTAGATATGGATCATGTCATGAAAAATCACCATCATAGCCCTCTGGTACATAGCTCCGGTATTCTTAAGCCCAAAGGTCATGACCACATAACAATAAGTGTCCCAAGGTGTAGTGAAAGAGGTCTTCTCCTGATCTTCTTCAGCCAAGCAGATCTGATTATACCCTGAGAAGCCATCCATAAAAGAAACGGTCTCATACCCTGCCGTATTATCAATCAGGACATCAATACGAGGGAGGGGGAAATCATCCTTGGGACACGCATGGTTGAGGTCACGGAAATCAATACAAATCCTAACTTTATCATCTTTCTTCATGTTCAGGACAATGTTAGCCACCCAGTTGGGATAGGGGATGACTCTAACAAATCTAGCCTTATGAAGCTTATCGACTTCTTCTTTCATTTTCAATGCCATGTTTGGGTGGAAACGCCTCAACCGCTGCTTGACCAGGACGGATCCTGGCTTAAGTGTGAGTCGATGTTCTACAAGCGCAGGGTCCAATCCTGACATATCCTCGTAACTCCATGCGAACGTGTCCTTATACTCTTGGAGAACTAAAGTGAGCGCCTCTTCTTCAGAAGGTGGCAAATTTTCACTGATGAGGACAATCCTAGGGTCTTCCTTAGTATCCAGATTAATTTCTTTGGTTGGTTCTCCTACTGAGGCTGACGGCTCATCAAATCTCCTCATGCCACTTACAAAAGCGTCAGCCTCATCCTGATATTCTTCATATTCTTCGTCTCCCTCTTCAACAGGGTCTTCTTCATTCATAATCTCATAGACACCAAAACCTTCATTGAAGACACATGTATCCTCATATTCTACTTCTGGCAAGATGATTGGATCCTCAAGAAATTCAGAGATGGCTAAAATCGCCTGGCACCTCCTGGCCAATTCCCTTAAGAAATGGCGGGGAATATGCTTATCCTTAGACTTCTTAGCGACTACCCCTAGACTCTTAGTACTAGAAGTAGAAGAACAACTAGCCTGACTCCTAGACTTTGACGAAGAGGAGGAAGGAGGGAAAGAACCGGATACAGAGGGAGGTACAGAGGATCCCTCGCCAGAGGGGTAGAAAAGGTCCACTAGGGGGACTTGAACAGGTGGCCCTTGGATTGGGGCGCACTCGGAGAGAAGGTAGGAGGTTTCCTCAATGAAGATGCGAGAGGTGGATTGGGGAGTTGTAAAATTGGCATTTTTTTTTCATTTTCAAGAATGGCAAAGCAGTGGTCGGAAGAAGAAGTGGAAGATGTCATTGAGGAAAGGGAGAGATTTGAGAGTTGTTGGATCAAATCGGAATCAATCAACTGCCCACGCGGGGGCGAGATAGTGAGATGAGAAAACTATTCATTGAGCAGTGGAATGGCAAATGAAATCTGGGAAGCATTTGAAGAAATTGAAATCTTGACCGCAGGCGGTCTGGGAATGTTATTAAAGAACCTGGAACAAGCAGAGCGGATCAACGATGGATGAATGGAATGGATGGAGAAAAGGCCGGCCCACAGCCTATCCACAGTGAAGCTCTCCTTGTAGGGCACATCCGGCTCACCTGTGTCTGTATAGTTACTCAGCAACTATCTTTTATCTGTAATTGCAGCCGGCTTCTCAATCACGTCATGCACCAACAGCGGCCATTCTGGATCCGTTGGCATAAACAGTTGACTTAGAGATACAGCAATGTCATCCATGTCAAACCATCTATACCATTCGCATTATGGATCATCCATTTTTCTTCTTTGTTCTGGCCACAGGGCCTCCAGAGCTTTATATGACACCAACGGGGCCACATGCCTGGCAAACTATCTGGCATGCACATCTTAGTAATCCAGAACAGAAGTGAGAATCGTGGCCTGTTGCTTAGTAGGTCCCTTCACAAAATGCGTATAAAGATACCACGTAAGAGGCCGTCTGTTTGGTTTAAATGTGGATGTCATGGCAGTCCACAGCTCTTCCTCAGTCTCAGTTGGCTCTTTCTTGTCTTGCCCTTTGTAACCAAGGCCACCTTGTAGGATAAGCTTTTCGTTCCTAACGGCCTTGGTTCTGCCTTGTAAATTGACTCCAAGGCCCTTTCCGGACCTGTACCCCATTTTCACCATAATGTTCCATCCTGGGGTAGTTAACGAGCTTATCTTCTTCTTTGGAGTCGATGCTGATGCGCATGCTGCAGCTTGTGGCTTCAAGACATCATGCCACTAGTCGGCAAGGTCCAGAACTGATAGTAACGGCATGTTCGACGGCCAAATGGAAGGTACTGAAGTAGCTGATAAAATATCTGCCATGGGTAGGATGGGCATACTAGTCACCTTAACGATGCGCCCATTATGTGGGAATTTGATGCACTGGTGGTTAGTAGAAGGGAGGGCATCAAGTGCCAAAATGTAAGGACGCCCCAAGATAGCATTGAAGGTGGGGTCCATATCAAGCACATGGAAGTTTACGGTGACATATGAAGGGCCCAACCCTACTTTCAATGTGACCATACCCATCGGCGGCTTCTTAGTGTTATCATATGCCATCACTGTGATGGATGACGGGTGAACTTCTGACTCTAGAATGCCGCATTTTTTCAATGTACTGGGCGGCAAGACATTTAATAGATGCGCTAGTGTCCACCAAACACTGGCTGACAGCCACTTTGTTTATATCAACCGTGATGCACAAGGCATACGTTCTTGCTGGTTTTGGTGCTACCTCACGTTCATGAAATACAATCGCGGGCTGGTCTCCTGCTGGTGTCAACACTAAAGTGATTTGCTCAGCCGGGATGTCCTCATTGACCATCACCTTCTGTAAATATTGCTGCAAAGCCAGCTGGTGAGTGGTCGATCTCTTGATCAGCTCTAAAATGAAGATCCTGGCCGGTGTCCTGTCCAAATGCTTTAATAAATCATATACCGTCCCCGGGATGGGCTCTGTCTCTTGTGCCTGTTCTTCTTGCCCCTGCACGGGCTCTCTTCTTGCCCCTACACGGGCTCTTGTTGTCTCTGCTGAGGGAAGACCCGATGGAACATCCGCCCACTGCGGAGCACCATAGTCTGTGATGACTGCGTCTCCGTCAAGCTGGAGATGGTTGGAGGGTTGGTGGAAGAAGACGGTGTATCAGAATTAGGGGTTTGAACAGGGGGAGTCGGTCGGGGAACCCGGATGAGGGACCTTTCCGGCTGGGTGTATGTGGGAGCAGAAACAGTTACTAGTAAAGGGGTCGGATTAGAGGGGATAGGGATTAGTGTAGACGGGGGCATCTGGTGTGCCAAATGGGTGGTAGGGGCTGGAGATCGGATTAACAAAGGCCTTGGAGTGGGGGCATTTTGTGTGGAAGGTGATAGAGGTGAGGGACGGAGAAGAAGTGACCTGGGAGGCATGAAGGTGGTGGAAACATGCGTGGCTTGTGGAGTGAGTGAAGAAGGGAGAGGACGAATGAGTAGAGGCCTTTGTGGTGTAGGAGTTGAATAAGAAAGAGCTTGATTGGTTGTTCGTATTAGTGATCTGGAGTTTTGTGGAACTGGAGGTTGGTTGGTTCTCAACAAACGGGGGGTTGATTGGTGTCACGTCCCGAGCCTTTATTACAGCGGAAGACTAGCTCGAGAAACGTGAACAGCCAGCATGATAAACCTCTTGCAAGCAAGAACGATCAGAGCGCAAGACAATCACACACATAAATGTAATTGCACAATATTTACGTAATCTTCAACTTATTTCATTAATAATGAAATCAAATGTTCAAATACAATCACTATTTCAACTTTCTTCATCATACTAGACTCAAGAAATAAGAAAATTACATAGAATCAATCAAAACAATGTAGACTTCCTAAGTCTTCACTCATTCTTCATTCACTCTCGGACCTGCTATTTGAACGTTCCAAATCCGATCCCGACTCACTTCCATCTCCTGAAAAGATTGGAAATAGGTAATGAGCACACTTGCCTAGTAGGTATCTTCGCATCAACATGATTAGCAATATCTAAGTAATTAGCATTTTAGCTATAAAGAAATAAGGTAAAATCATGCGAATGCGATCAATCATGCGATTAAACCAAAGTAACATGATGATCATGTAAGATAGAATGAGCAAGTATGATGTAAGGCCCCAGAATTTATATATAATAATTTCTAGATTATTTATGGAATTTTCTGAGATTTATAAGGGCCAAATAAATTAATAAATAGATTATTGAATTAATAAATGGGTTATAAGGCCCAAATATGGTAAACAATTAACCTAGCCTATTTAACTAAAACCCAATAGGTTCATGGACCAAGCCCATTAAGTTTGGCCCATATTCTAGAAGGTTATTTAGCCTATTCACGAATTTTAAAGATAAATACTATTATATATATAGATAAAACGAATAAAAGAGTTTTATTAAATTGAAACTCTGCACATGTTGGATGTAACGGTCTATCGGTCGACCACTACAGTGGTGTAACGAACCTAGACACGACCGTTACACCCTGCTGATTCCGTAAGTTGAAGACCTTGCAAAAAGATTGGATTTTTACTAGCTTATCTCTTAGGGATCAAGATGGGAAGACTAGTAGAGGTGTTAAGAACTCTTAGAAGTTGATCTAAGCTTTAACAAGGACTCTGGAATCGATCTAATCTTCAAACCCTAGCCAAAACCCTATAAATAGGACCTAGTTCTGAACTGGGTGACCCTTACTTTTGGCTCGTGAAGAATCAAGGTAAGGAGATAGAATCTCGGGTAAATCCTTTAGAACTTTTTTTTTTAATACTAAGGTCTAACTACTCTCAAAATTTCATGATAGGAGGTCAAGTATCCAAGGAGTTAGAGGCTTCCAAAGTTGCTTGTACGACCTTAGCAATCCAGGAATCTGAACGAAAGTCCTCTGAAGATCAGGAAAAAAGAGAGCCTAAACGAGGTAATTAGAATTAGAAGCTTTAGAACTTTTTGTTCCCAATAGTATCATCTTCCTAACCTCAAAATTTCATGTCCTTAAGTCAAGAGGTTGAGGAGTTAGAGCGACGTGAAGTTGCTAAAAAACTACAGGAAGAGAAGAACTAGGGCGACCCTTGAAGACTCAAATTAGAAGTTTAAAGCCCAGATAAGTGGTAGGTCATCTCATGAACGGCAAAAATAACATGTTAGGGATAAAAGCCCTCTGATTTCACTTGATTTCATACATTATAGATTATGAATTTCATGTTTTAGTAAGTTCATGCATACATGCATATCATTAGCCTTAATGGAAAATAAAAGATACTATCTTATTAATTCATCGAAACCTATGCATATATCTGGCCTTTACTTCGTTTATCATGACTAGACTATATAGTTAGTGATCATAATTCTTCTTGCATAGACATAGTTCCTTATTTTTATCCTCAGCAGAAGCTCTGACGGATTAGGGTAGGACCGTCACATGACGGTAACGGCCTTATGATAAGCCGTCACACTCTCTGTTGTGTTTAAATTATTCTGTTGTCTCTGACGCACCATAACAGGAGCGTTACAATACTGTAACGGCCCCTCGACAAACCGTCACACGGTTGTAACGCGCCTATGCTAGACCGTCAGAGTGCTATTTTCTGTCAACCCGAGAGAGGACTGAGGACAGTCAAACTTATTTATAAATAAGCCTAGTTATCTAAGTTTTGACCTGATATCATGACTTTGAGTTTATTTATTGATTCATGATAGGAATTACATGATTACAAGCATCTTGAGTTATTTTAAGTTATGTTAATTTCATTGGCTAAACTCTATAGTTTGCATTTAAATTATGATGTCAAATGATGTATTGACGGAGTTTTATCATGGTTTCATATCGTTTCACAGTCTTTTCTATCCATAGAGTTGGTTGTACCATTAAAACCCAATTGATTGGTCCGTCACTAGGACACCGAGTTGGTTATACCATTAAAACCCAATTGATTAGAAAACACTATCGATGTTTTCTGGTTCTAGCAATGTAACGGACCTATATTGGACCGTCAGGCCCATGTAACGGCCCAATATACAACCGTCACATTTAGCTGAGTCCAATTACTGTTTCTGGATTCAATCTTTCTAATGGATCAAGGCTCGACCGTCACGTTAATGTAACGGCCCAGTACAAGACCGCCACATTGAATTGAGTCTATTTTCTTCTTTCGGGATTCAGACCATTGTAACGGCCCAACACTGGAGCGTCACATGAGTGTAACGGCTAGTATTAGACCGTCATAATGATTGAATACGTTAACCCAAGGTTTGACCCATGGGTTGATATTCTAAGGTTCCTAGATGGCTTGATAATGGTCTAGGACTTATCATATCGATCGAGAAACTTAATATAATGAATGGAAGTTAATGAAATGTGCCGTTATGCTGCCGATTTGTTTCCATAAGCATAACATTATCTTAATTCATTCTTGATCTCTCATATTCTTAATAGAAGCATTCATTCTTTGATAATTGTTGTCATGAGCTTATTGATTGAACTTATTACATTCTTGGCCATACTTTATTATTACACTAGCTTGATTTATACGTGGAGATGCAGTTCGGGCGCTGATTGTGTCCAAGGGCTCTATGCTAGTCCCCTCGGCTGATTGCCGGAAACATACTATTATAAACCATGGGGTATGATGCTACTGGCGTCACATTGCGCTGGGAGTACTTTCTTTATAAATAAGTGAAATCCATAAGCACTCGTAAAAATCTAGGAATTGCTACATGATTGACGTTCTCGTGCGTAACCCTTATGGTTATGAAAGTTAAAAGTGAAAGTGCATTCTTGTTCATGAAAGGCCATGATACATTCTTGATCATACTTGTTACATTCTTGCTAGTTCATACTCGTTCATCTTATCTTACATGATCGTCTTGTTACTTTGATTTGATCGCATGATTTATCGCATTTCGCATGATTTTACCTTATTCTTTAGAGCTAAAATGTGAATTACTTAAACATTGCTAATCATGTTGATGCGAAGATACCTACTGGGCAAGTGTGCTCATTACCTATTTCCAATTCTTTTCAGGGAGTGGAAGTGAGTCGGGTTCGGATTCGGAATGTTCAAGTAGCGGATCCGAGACTGAATAAAGAATAAGCGAAGACTTAGGAAGTTTACATTGTTTTAGATTGAGTCTTTGTAAATTCTTATTTCTTGAGTCTAGTATGATGGAAGTTGAATTAGTGGTTGTATTTGAATATTAGATTTTATTATTAATGAAAGTTGAAGTTGAGTAAATATTGTGCAATTACATTCTTATGTGTGATTGCCTTGCACTCTGATCGTTCTTACAAGAGGATTACCATGCCGATTGTTCACGTTCCTTGAGTTTGTCTTCCACTGTCATAAAGGCTCGGGACGTGACAGTTAAGTTGGTATCAGAGCCTAAGTCTCAGGACTTAGGGAAATGACTCATGTCGTAGGATAAGTCCAAGGTTTTAGGACCCATAGCTATGAACTAAGGAAGAAATTTTCATACCCATGTGAGGATCGGGATGAGATAGTTATATAGAAATTATCTTAGGATAAATCTTCCTGACTCTAAATAACTAAAATATCCATGATTCTTAGGTACCTTGATTCTCAATGGCTCATCGTATAAACTGGGACGAGATGCAGTAAACTGTTGCGGGACTTACTCAAGCCCTACAGATAGTGGCCCAAGCTGGTGGAAGGGCTGGCGCGGGTAACTTACACAGCAATTTTCGAAGTTTAAACCCCCCACGATTCTCTGGGTCTTCTAACCCAGATGAAGCGGAAAATTGGATCGACGTGAATCAAATATTCGATGTCATGCAATGCACCGACCAGGAGAAAGTTCAACTTGCCACGTTCCAACTCAACAAGGATGCTCGTACATGGTGGAAATCCATTCCGACGCCACCGGCAGATGCACCTCATACATGGGAGGGTTTTCTTACACTTTTTCGAGCCAAGTACTTCTCCGAGCATGTAAAGGAGAGGAAGACTATGGAATTTGCCTCCTTAAAACAAGGCACGATGTCCGTGGTAGAATATGAATTACAATTCTCTCGACTAGCACTTTATGCTCCTCACTTGGTAAGCACTGATTTATTGAAGGTCAACCGATTTATGGATGGTTTGAGACCCGTATTTATCCAACAACTTGGGACTCAGAATATCCGCACCTATACCGAGATGGTACAAAGAGTGCATCTATGTGAAAGAACCATGGAGAAGGTGGAGAGGCTCCGAGGTGAGAGGTCAAGCCGAAAACATGATAGGCAAGAAGAGAAAGACATGGATGAGGATGAAAATCGTCACATTAAGAGGTCCCGTAATGGAAACGGTAACGAAAAAAGAAATGGAAATGGAAATGGAAAGAATAAGAAAGTTAAAGAAGAGAAGGAGCAAGCCGTGGCACCTTGCACATTTTGTGAAAAATTTGGACACTCGGCAGAAGAATGTTGGAAACGCCTCGGCGCTTGTCTCAAATGTGGTAGCCGGGAACATCGCTTGCCCCTGTGTCCTCTTATAAATGAACAATCTTCAAGGGATAACAACGGATGTGGGAAGTGAGGTCGATTAAATGCCATTCTAGACGAGGGAGGTGAGATGATTAAAGGTACCCTCTTAACCCATTCGCCTTATGTTAATTTTTAATACCTTAAAATACGTACACTCTCCGTAAAAACTCATATATTGAATTTGTGGACCAAATTCTCTGATGTGGGGGAGGGTGTAAGGCCCCAGAATTTATATATAATAATTTTTGGATTATTTATGAAATTTTTTGAGATTTATAAAAGCTAAATAAATTAATAAATGGATTATTGAATTAATAAATGGGTTATAAAGCCCAAATATGGTAAACAATTAGCCTAGCCTATTTATATGAAACCCAATAGGTTCATGGACAAAGCCCATTAAGTTTGGCCCATATTCTAGAAGGTTATTAACCTATTCACTAATTTTAAGGATAAATACTATTATATATATATATAATGAATAAAAGAGTTTTATTAAATTGAAACTCTACACACGTTGGATGTAACGGTCTATCGGGCGACCACTACAGTGGTGTAACGCACCTAGACACGACCGTTACACCCTGCCGATTCCGTAAGTTGAAGAACTTACAAAAAATTAGATTTTTACTAGCTTATCTCTTAGGGATCGAGATGGGAAGACTAGTAGAGGTGTTAAGAACTCTTAGAAGTTGATCTAAGCTTTAACAAGGACTCTAGAATCGATCTAATCTTCAAACCCTAGCCAAAACCCTATAAATAGGACCTACTTCTGAACTGAGCGACCCTTACTTTTGACTCGTGAAGAATCAAGATAAGGAGATAGAATCTCGGGTAAGTCCTTTAGAACTTTTTATTTCTAATACTAAGGTCTAACTACTCTCAAAATTTCATGATAGGAGGTCGAGTATCCAAGGTGTTAGAGGCTTCCAAAGTTGCTGGTACGACCTTAGCAATCTAGGAATCTGAACGAAAGTCCTCTGAAGATCAGGAAAAAAGAGAGCCTAAATGAGGTAATTAGAATTAGATGCTTTAGAACTTTTTGTTCCCAATAGTATCATCTTCCTAACCTCAAAATTTCACGTCCTTAGGTCAAGAGGTTGAGGAGTTAGAGTGATGTGAAGTTGCTGAAAAACTACAGGAAGAGAAGAACTAGGGCGACCCTTGAAGACTCAAATTAGAAGTTTAAAGCCCAGACAAGAGCTAGGTCATCTCATGAACGGTAAAAACAACATGTTAGGGATAAAAGCTATCTGATTTGACTTGATTTCATGTATTATAGATTATGAATTTCATGTTTTAGTAAGTTCATGCATACATGCATATCTTTAGCCTTAATGGAAAATAAAAGATACTATCTTGTTAATTCATTGAAACCTATGCATATATCTGGCCTTTACTTCATTTATCATGACTAGACTAGTTAGTGATTATAATTCTTCTTGCATGGACATAGTTCCTTATCTTTATCCTCAGCAAAAGCTCTCACGGATTAGGGTAGGACCGTCACATGAAGGTAACGGCCTTACGATAAGCCGTCACACTCTCTGTTGTATTTAAATTGTTCTGTTGTCTCTGACGCACCATAGCAGGAGCGTTATAATACTGTAACGGCCCCTCGACAAACCATCACACGGCTGTAACGCGCCTATGCTAGACCGTCAGGGTGCTATTTTCTGTCAACCCGAGAGAGGACAGTCAAACTTATTTATAAATAAGCATAGTTATCTAAGTTTTGACCTGATATCATGACTTTGAGTTTATTTATTGATTCATGATAGGAATTACATGATTACAAGCATCTTGAGTTATTTTAAGTTATGTTAATTTCATTGGCTAAACTCTATAGTTTGTATTTAAATTATGATTTCAAATGATGTATTGATGGAGTTTTATCATGGTTTCATATCGTTTCACAGTCTTTTCTATCCATAGAGTCATTTTCTTTAAGTACATGGCATATATTTCGGTATATGGCCATTAGTTTACACTTTTGCACTATAGGAACATATTCTTGAACATGAGGACCTCTCTATTGGATATTCCTTCTAATGGACTAGGAAATCTTGTTTCAAGGTCTCCGTAATTCTCTGCGAGCCTGGGATTCTCACTAGGACGCCTAGTTGGTTGTACCCTGAAAGCCCAATCATTAGAAAACACTATCGATGGTTTCTGGTTTTTGGAGATGTAACGGATCCAGATTGGACCGTCAGGCTCATCTAATGGCCCAATAACCGACCGTCACAAGTACTAAGTCCATTTTTACTGTTTTCGATTCAGACCATTGTAACGGCCCAATGCTGGAGCGTCACGTTATTCACAGTTCTTGAGTACATTAACCCAAGGTTTGATCAAAGGGTTGATATTCTAAAAGTTCCTAGATAGATTATTGATGGTCTAGAACTTGTCATATTGTCCAAAGAAACTTAATTTAAATTATGAAAGGTAACGAATGTACCGTTATACTACCGAATTATTGCCATGAGCATAATGTCATCTTAAATTATTCTTGATCTCTCATATTCTAAATTGAAGCATTCATTCTTTGATGATTGTTGTCATGAGCTTATTGATTGAATTTGTTATATTACTGGCCATACTTTATTGATACACTCATGGAAGTAGCTTGATTTATACGTGAAGATGCAGTTTGAGCACTGATTGTGTCCAAGGGCTCTATGCTAGTCCCCTCGTCTAATTACCGAAAAAATACTATTATAAACCATGGGCTATGATGCTGTTGGCATCGCATTGCGCTGGGAGTACTTTCTTTATAAATAAGTGAATTCCATGAGCACTCGTGAAAATCTAGTGAATTGCTACATGATTGACGTTCTAGTGCATAACCTTTATGGTTATGAAAGTGAAAAGTGAAAGTGCATTCTCGTTACATTCTTGTTCATGAAAGGCCATGCTACATTCTTGATCATACTTGTTACATTCTTGCTAGTTCATACTCGTTCATCTTATCTTACATGATCATCTTGTTACTTTGATTTGATCGCATGATTTATCGCATTTCGCATGATTTTACCTTATTCTTTAGTGCTAAAATGCTAATTACTTAAACATTGCTAATCATGTTGATGCGAAGATACCTACTGGGTAAGTGTGCTCATTACCTATTTCCAATCTTTTTCAAGGAGTGGAAGTGAGTCGGGTTCGGATTCGGAATGTTCAAGTAGCGGATCCGAGAGTGAATAAAGAATGAGCGAAGACTTATGAAGTTTACATTGTTTTAGATCGAGTCTTTGTAATTTTTTATTTCTTGAGTCTAGTATGATGAAAGTTGAATTAGTGGTTGTATTTGAATATTGGATTTGATTATTAATGAAAGTTGAAGTTGAGTGAATATTGTGCGATTGCATTCTTATGTGTGATTACCTTGCGCTCTGATCGTTCTTGCAAGAGGCTTACCATGTCGGCTGTTCACGTTCCTCGAGTTAGTCTTCCGCTGTCATAAAGGCTCGGGGCGTGACATATGAACTATCAAGAATGTAACAAGAACATGATATGGCCTTTCATGAACAAGAATGTAACGAGAATGTACTAGCAATACCACGTAGTCATCACCCAAACATCTTTTGCTTATGAGCAAGTATTTGGTGAATTTCTGTGGAATATCATGTAACAAGTAAGAAAGTCATGTACAAGTATTTTCATGATGCCCGTGGATCTTCACTTATTTATACAGAAAGTACTCCCAGCGCAATGCGACGCCAGTAGCATCATACCCCATGGTTTATAATAGTATGTTTCCGACAATCTGCCGAGGGGACTAGCATAGAGCCCTTGAACACAATCAGTGCTCGATCGCATCTTCAAGTATAAATCAAGCTACTTCCACATTTCAAGCAATGAAGTTTGGCCAATAATATAGCAAGTTCAAATAAGTTCATGATAAGAATAGTTCAATGAATGAACGCTTCAATTAAGAAATGCGAGGTCAAGAATGACTTAAAACAAGGTTATGCTTATGGAAATAATTCGGCAGCATAACGGTACATTCCTTACTTTTCCATAAATTAAATTAAGTATCTTGAACAATATGACAAGTCCTAGACCATCAATAGTCTACCTAGGAACTTTGGAATATCAACCCTTGGATCAAACTCGGTTTAAAACACTCAAGAACTGTGACGGTCAATCAATGGCCGTTACATGATCATGACGGTCTATCATTGATCCGTTAGAATTGCTGAATCCAGAAATAAATAAAACAGACTCAGTAAATGTGATGGTCATATATTAGGCCATTATATGAGCATGACAGTCTAATATGGATCTGTTACATATCTAGAACTAGAAACTTCGATAGTGCTTTCTAACAATTGGGCTTTCATAGTACAACCAACTCGACGTCCTAGTGAGAATCCCATGCTCGCGGAGAATTACGGAGGCCTTGAAACCAGATTTCCTATTCCATTGGAAGGAATATCTAATAGAGAGGTCCTCAAGTTCAAGAATATGTCCCTATAGTGCAAAGTGTGAACTAATGGTCATATACCGGAATATATGCCATGTACTTAAAGAAATGACTCTATAAAAGAGAAAAGAATGTGTAACTATGTGGAACCATGATAAAGCTTCGTCAATACAATACTAAAAATCATAGTTTAAATTCAAAACTATAGAGTTTAGATAATAAAATTAGCATAATCTTAAAATAACACAAGATGCTTTAATCATGCAATTTCCTATCAAGAATCAATTAATAAACTCAGGGTCATGAAAACAGGTAAAAACGTAGATAACTAGGCTTATTTATAAGTAAGTTTGAATGTCCTCAGTCCTGTCTTGGGTTGACAGAAAACAGCACTCTGACGGTCTAAGACAGACGTGTTATACATCTGTGACGGTTTATCGTAGGACTGTTATAGTATTGTGACGCACTGACTTTGGTCCGTCAGAGACAACAGAAAAATTTAAACATAACAGAGGGTGTGTTGGCTGATCGTAAGGCCGTTACAATCATGTGACGGTCTTACCTTAATATGTCAGAGCTTCTGCTGACAGGATATAGAAGGTAAAAGACTGAAAATATGTCATGGCTGGAAATCAAAATACTTAAAATGTTCCAGTCATGAGAAACGAAATATAGAGGCTATCTAGATGCATAGGTTGTAGTGAATTGAATAAGATAATATCTTTTATCTTTGATTAAGGCTCAAGACATGTATGTATGCATAGGTCAAACTAAAACATGAATTCATGGTCTAGAATGCATGAAATCAATCAAAATCAGAGGGCTTTTATCCCTAACATGATGTTCTTGCCATTCATGAGATGACCTATCTCTTTTCTGAGCTTTAAACTTCGAATTTGGGACTACAAGTCACGCCCTAGTTCTTCTCTTCCTGTGGTTTCTCAGCAACTTCTCGTCGCTCTAACTCCTCAACCTCTTGACCTAAGGACGTGAAATTTTGAGGGTAAGAAGATGAAACTAAGGGGTGCACAAAGTTCTAAAGAATCAAACCCTAAATACCTCGTTTTGATGATCTAATTCCCTGATCTTCAGTGGACCTTTGCTCAGATTCCCGGGTTGCTATGGTCGAACCAGCAACTTTGGAAGCTTCTAACTCCTGGTGTACTTGATCTCCAAGCATGAAATTTTGAGAGCTATTAGTCTAAAGTATTATAAACGAAAACGTCTAAAGAACTTACCTAAAATTATGACTCCTTACCTTGATTCCACGCAAGCCAATGTAGGGGTTGCGCAGGTCAAAACTAGGGTCTATTTATAAGGTTTTGGCTAGGGTTTGAGGATTAGATCAATTCTAGAGTCCTTATTAAAGCTTAGATCGACTTCTGAGAGTCCTTAACACATTTACTAGTCCTCCCATCTCGATCCCAAAGTGATAGACTAGTAAAAATCCAATCTTTTTGCTTGTTCTTCACTTCACGGAACTTACAGAGCGTAACGGTCGAAGGTTGGTGCGTTACCTGACTGTGGTGGTCGCACGATAGACCGATACATCCCATGTGCGCATAATTCAATAAAATTCAACTCTTTTGTTTGTTTATCTATATAATTATCTATAAAAATGGTATTTATCCTTAAAATCCATGAATAGGCTAAATAACTTTCTAGAATATGGGTCAAACTTAATGGGTTGGTCCTTAAACCTATTAGGCTTCAATTCATTTATTAATCTATTTTAGCCTTTATAATTTCCTAATAAATTCTAGGAAAATTCTATAGAAATTATTTATATAAATTTTGGGCCACTACAGCCTCCCCCACTTAAAAGAATTTGATCCCCAAATTCAATATATATGTGGATTGTGGAGAGTGTACTTACATTTGAATAGTTCCGGGAATCTTTTCCGCATGGCTTCTTCTGTTTCCCAAGTTGCTTCGGTCGGCCATGATTTCTTCCATTGAATCTTGACCATAGGAATAGCTTTATTCCTTAGTTGACGCACTTCCCGTTCTAGAATCTTTATTGGCGTTTGCTCGTACGTCATATCCTTCTGAATCTCTAAATTATCATAAGTGATAACATGGTCAGGATCATATACATACTTTTTTAGCATAAAGATGTGAAATACGTCGTGAACTCTTGCTAATTGTGGAGGTAAAGCCAGTCTATAAGCCACCTCACTGACCCTTTCAAAAATTTCAAATGGGCCAATAAACCTTGGAGTTAGCTTGCCTTTGATGCCAAATCTTCAAATACCACAACCTGGAGAAACCTTGAGATACACATGGTCTCCTACTTGAAATTCCAAGTCGTGTCTTCGATTATCAACATAAGATTTTTGCCTATCTTGTGCGATCTGCAATCTTTCTCGAATGAGCTTGATTTTCTCTGAAGAATTCCTGATAATGTCGGGGCCTAGAAATTGCCTTTCCCCTATTTCATTCCAACATATTGGTGATCTACAACTTTTTCCATATAAAGCTTCAAAGGGTGCCATCTATATGCTGGCCTGATAACTGTTGTTATATGCAAATTCTACCAGAGGCAAGTGATCATGCCAACTTCCTCCAAAATCAATAGCACAAGGCTGAGCATATCTTCTACCACCTAATTTGTTCTTCCCGTCTGACCATTAGTTTGTGGATGAAATGCTGTGCTAAAATTCAATCTAGTCCCTAGTGACTGTTGTAGACCCTTCTAGAATTGTGATGTGAATCGAGGATATCTATCAGATATAATAGTGACGGAGACACCATGTAATTTAACAATTTCTTTCATGTATAATGCTGCTAGAATATCCACATACCATCGACTTTTTATTGGTATGAAGTGTGTGGATTTAGTCAATCAGTCTATGATCACCCATAAACCATCGTGTCCTCCTCTAGTCTTAGGTAAACCCATGATGAAATCAATTCCTATACTCTCCCATTTCCATTCGCAAATATCCAAGGTGTGTAACTTACCTGCGGGTCTAAAATGCTCTGCCTTAACTTGTTGACAAGTGAGACAGTGAGACACGAAATTAGCTATTTCCCTTTTCATATTGGGCCACCAGAATTTTTTGAGATCTTGATACATTTTTGTACCACCTGGATGAATGGCGTATCTGGAATTATGTGCTTCATCCATGATCAATTTCTTCGTATCCTCATGATCCGGTACACACACTCGGCCCTTAAATAGCAATCTTCCGTCATTGGTAATAGAGAAATCCGGCCTCTATTCTATGTTGGCTTTAATCTCTAGTAATACTGGGTCATTGTCTTGTAGCCCGACTAGATCTTCTATTAATGTGGGTTAAGCTCGGATATTGGCTATAAAATAATCTTCCTCCTTCATGTCAATATCTAAGTTCAACTGAGCAAATTGAGGAATAAGATTAGTCATACTAATCATAAGACTTGATAGCTTCCCCATTGGTTTTCTGCTGAGAGCATCTGCTACAGCATTAGCCTTGCCCGGATGATATTGAATTGGAAAATCAAAGTCTTTGAGATATTCTAACCATCTCCTCTGTCTCATATTAAGCTCCTTTTGAGAGAATAAGTATTTCAAGCTTTTGTGGTCCAAGTAGACCGTGAACTTCTCTCCATAGAGATAATGACGCCAAGTTTTTAAGGTGAAAATAACAGCTGCCAATTCCAAATCATGCACAGGATAACTTTCCTCGTGACGTTTCAATTATTTTGAAGAATAATAGATTATTTTTCCATTTTGCATGAGGACGCACCCTAAGCTAATACTGGACGCATCCGTATATACATCGAATCCACCACCTTCCATCGGTAGTGATAGAATAAGAGCTGTAGTAAGATGATTCTTAAGAGTTTGAAAACTCTTTTCACATTCCTTGGACCAGACAAAAAGATTTTCTTTTCTTGTGAGTCTAGTTAAAGGAACTACAATCTTTGAGAAGTCCCTAATGAACCTCCTATAATAACCAACAAGATCCAGAAAGCTTCATACTTCTAATATAGTCATTGGTCGGCTCCAATTTCTGACAGCTTCGACTTTAGAGGGATCCACAGGGATACCTTCTTTTGAACTGATTAAGCTAATGGCTGGGGTTTAGCTTAACTAATCAGGATGTATGGTTTAATCACACACTGATAGTAGGCACCCAGGGGTCTGCCATTTCATTGAAATTGGTGCCCTGGGTGCAGACTTTTCTTAGTAAATGGCGCCCTAGGGGCTGCCATCTACTAGTGATAGGCGCCCATGGGTCAGGCGCCTAAAAAATGATGTTGTTTGTCCCCTGTTACTTAATGACCATGGTTTAGCTAATGGTTTAACTAATGACGACAGGGGTTTAACTAAATGATCTACTAGTTTACACAGTGATTTAACTAAACCAATTTTAACTAAAATAGAGTTTAACTAATCCCGTTTGGCTAATGATAAATGTCTTACGGTCTTAAACCTTGATTAAGCTAGGATTAAGTTAACGGGCTGGTTTAACAACATGCATGAGAAGGCGTCCATGGGGCTGCCATTTCTTAGAAGAAGGCGCCCCAGGGTCTGCCACCTTCTAGTAGAAGGCGCCCTAGGGGCTGCCATGAATTTGTAATAGGCGCCCAAGGGGGGGGCGCCCTTCACCGAGGGGTTGTTCGTAGTAAGCGTCTGTTGTACAGTCGCTGTTCAGTGAATAGCATCCGGGTCAGGGGCGCCCTTAAATTTAAGCTGATTTAGGTAAAATTAATGACATGAATAGATGGAGGAAGTTATGAGGATTACATATCTGTATTTATACATTCGTTTCATGCTTTAACTTCTCTAATATCAAAATTTTAACATGTTGTAGTTATTTAGTATAAAACAGTTCGTTACATGGAGAACAGGTTGACTAATAGAACATGTAACATGGAGATCTACTTTAATTAACATATTCTAATCATGGAAATCTACTTTAATTAACATGTTTTAACCATAGAGATCTACTTTAATTAACTTAGGTAAACTAACATGTGCTAACAGGTTGGCTAATAGACTTAGTTACAGATTACTAAAACATGGTAGATCTACGCAAAATACGATAAAATAAGATATATAAACACTAATATCACATGGAGATGAGACTAATCACTAATTTTTACATGTTAATATAACCTAGATTAGCTATGCTTTGGTTAAAGCTCGAGATCACCTACCTCTTGAGATGATAACTAGGTACAGGAAGAAGAAAAGACAGCTTCTTCCTTCCTTCGCAACCTCTGCAACTCTTCAGAGAATACCCCGTCCTCTCCTCTGCAATAGCTTCTAACTAACAGAATAGGAGGGGAATAGAGGGTGTATTATAGGATTTGGGTCGACAGGTAAGAGGACAAGATCCGTGATAATAGGATCTTTGGTGCGATGACAGCTTATATAGGCTATTGTGATAACAGGTTTGTAAAAGTTGTCAGATAAGAAATGGCATCTTAGGATCTGCCATCTTCTTTTAATAGGCGACTTGGGGTCAGACTCCTTCTTTTAATATGCGCCCATGGGTCAGACTCCTTCTATTAAAGGGCGCCCATGACCCAGCGTGATTTTGCATGAGTTAAACTTCCCACTTAACTTCCAGGATTTTTATCTTTAAAATTTGATGGAGTTAGTGTATGGAATTTTCATGGGTGAGATCCTTACATTTTTCTCTATTTTTACATATAAAAATTTTAGAAAAATTCTTTTTAAATAAAAAGTTGCACTATTCATGGCACTATTCACGTTTAGGAAATAACCTAAGTCGTTATTTGTGAATAACGACCATGGATTGGTTGTGATTCAATTTGGAGCATTTTTCCATCCCCCTCAAAGGACTGAAATTGTAGATATGTCCCTTTCCACCTTGTGTATTTACTTTACTTGAATAACAACACCTTACACGTCGTTATTTCATAAGTAACGACTTAACAACGGTCATTATTTTGAACGGAGATTTTTGTATTCACCCTACACTAACCAAAATTATCTATATACCCTTTCTCACTTCCTAAAGTATGTTTATCCTTTAACACTTCATCTATATATCCTTATTTCTTCAAAATAATGTTGTAATGTAAAAGTTGGAATATGAATATTTTAAATTATGAAAATATGATTTGGCATCTTGTAAAAATGATGTTTATCCTTTAAAATCCAATCTATATAACATGTTTCCTATTTCTTTAGAATAGTGTAATAAGATATGTTATTAATTCCTCAAGTGAATATAATTATAATTTGGTATTTCCTAAAATATAAGTTGGCCTCTTCTAAAGTGTCTATTGGTTTTTGAATTATTACTTAAATATTTTAAATGGTTACTCAATTAGAATTGGAGTATGAGTTTAATAGTTTAAATATGTATATATATTTTTTTTAATTCATACATTTCTATTTTAAAATTCTCGGGTGTTACACCCTCCCCTACTTAAAAGAATTTGGTCCCCAAATTCAACTGTATAAGGGTAAGGGTAAATTCAACTACATAAGGATACTATAGAAGGTATAGGATACTTACAGTCTAAAATAGTTCTGGGTATCTTCTTCTCATAGATTCCTTGGTCTCCCATGTTGCTTCCTGCTCCGAGCATCGATTCCATTGGATTTTTATCATAGGGATAGTCTTGCTTCTTAGAACTCGTACTTCTCGGTCGAGGATCTGCATCGGCCTTTGTTCATAAGTAAGATCCCTTTGAATCACCAATTCTGCGTAGTCGATGACGTGAGAAGGATCGTGCACATATTTCTTCAGCATAGAAACATGAAATACATTATGCACTTTCGAGAGTTGAGGAGGTAAGGCGATACGGTAAGCCACCTTACCCACTCTTTCCAATACTTCAAATGGACCGATAAACCTTTGTGTAAGCTTGCCCTTAACACCGAATCTTCTAATACCTCGACCGAGAGATACTTTGAGAAATACGTGGTCACCCACTTGAAATTCTAAATCTCTTCTTCTGTTATCAGCATAAGATTTTTGCCTGCACTGAGCTACCTTGAGTCTCTCTCTAATAAGATATATCTTTTTAGTTGAATCTCTAACCATGTCTGGGCCTAGAAGTTGTCTTTCACCGACTTCATCCCAGCATATTGGAGATCGACAGCTCATGCCATAAAGTGCCTCGAATGGTGCCATCTGGATACTGGCTTGATAGTTATTATTATAGGCAAATTCGGCTAGGGGTAAGTGGTCATGCCAACTTCCGCCGAAATCTATAATACATGCCCTTAACATATCTTCAACAATCTGATTTGTCCTTTCAGTCTGACCATCTATCTGGGGATGAAAAGCAGTGCTAAAGTTGAGTTTCGTTCCTAGATAGTGTTGTAGACCCTTCCAAAAATGAGAAGTAAAGCGCGGGTCTCGATCAGATACTATAGACACAGGAATCCCATGCAATCTAGTAACCTCCTTGATATACAAGGCAGCAAGAACATAAACCGACCATCGACTCTTGATAGGCAAGAAATGAGCCGATTTAGTAAAGCGATCGATGATTACCCAAATTCCATCATATCCGCCCCTAGACTTGGGTAAACCCATGATAAAGTCCATGCCGATGTCTTCCCATTTTCACTTGACAATATCTAGTGGATGCAGTCTTCCAGCAGATTTCTGATGTTCCGCCTTCACCTGTTGGCATGTCAAGCATCTAGACACGAAGTCTGCTATCTTCCTTTTCATGTTGGGCCACCAAAAGGTTCTTTTTATGTCTTGATACATCTTAGTGGCTCCAGGGTGGATCGTATACCTCGATCAGTGAGCTTCTTAAAGAATCCTCTTCTTCAACTCAGGATTGTCTGGTACACATGTCCGTTCATGGTATAATAATCTGCCATCGAGTGCCAACTTGAAATCGGATTTCTCATCCAGCTTCTTTTTTATTTCCACTAGGGTAGGATCTTCTTCTTGCAACCTCTTAATTTTAGCTAGCAGATCCGGATGCACACTTATATGTGCCAGAATAATACACCCTTCATTCTCATTCATGCTTATATTGAGTTCAGAGAATTTCTTCAGCAGCTTCCACTCTTGAACCATACAGTTGGCTACTAGGGCTTTCGACTTTCGACTAAGGGCATCTGCTACGGAATTACCCTTACCAGGATGATATTGTATAGTGAAGTTGAAATCCTTGAGATACTCGAGCCAACGCCTCTGTCGTATGTTCAGCTCCTTCTGAGAGAATAGATATTTAAGGCTTTTATGATCGGAGTATACGGTGAATTGCTCTCCGTAGAGATAGTGTCTCCATATCTTTAAAGCCAATACCACTACGGCTAGTTCCAAATCATGCACAGGGTAGTTTTCTTCATGCTTCTTTAATTGTCGAGAAGAGTATGCAATGACTCTTCCATTCTGCATCAATACACATCCGAGGCCGATACTAGATGCATCGGCATATACCTCGTACTTCTCTCCTTCAATTGGTAGAGATAAGACCGGAGCAGTAGTCAAGAGATCCTTCAAAGTTAGGAAGCTCTTCTCACAATCTTCACTCCAATCATAAGGCACTTCCTTGCGAGTCAATCTAGTAAGAGGGACAGCAATCTTGGAGAAATCCTTAATAAAACGTCGGTAGTAGCCAGCTAGACCCAAGAAGCTGCGAATCTCCGTTACATTTGTTGGTCATCTCCAATTTTGTACGGCTTCGACCTTCGCAGGATCACCAGAAATTCCATTCTTGGATATGACATGGCCTAATAAGGACACTTCTTCAAGCCAGAACTGGCATTTGCTGAATTTGGCATATAGCTTGTTGTCTCGCAATATCTGTAATGCCTTCTTGAGATGCACTTCATGATCTTCTTCAGTTTTTTAATAGATCAATATATCATCGATAAAGACCACAATAAATTGACCTAAGTAAGGCCTGTAGATGATGTTCATTAACTGCATAAAAGCTGCGGGGGCATTTGTTAGTCCAAAAGGTATAACAGTAAATTCATAATGCCCATACCTGCTTCGAAACGTATTTTTATAAATGTCCTCTTCTTTAATCCTCAATTGGTGGTAACCAGATCGAAGATCAATTTTGGAGAAATAATTAGCTCCAAATAATTGGTCGAACAGCTCATGAATTCTCGGTAGTGGGTACTTGTTCTTGATTGTAAGATGATTCAATTGCCGATAATCAATGCATAGTCTCAATGTTACATCCTTCTTTTTAACAAAGAGCACGGGTGCTCCCCAAGGGGAAGTACTCGGCCTAATGAAAGCCTTTTTCAATAAATCCATCAACTGCTCCTTTAGCTCCTTCAGTTCAGCGGGACACATCCTATAGGGTGCCTTAGAAACAGGACCGGCACCAGGAACAATGTCGATAGTGAACGACACTTCCTTTTCCGGGGGTAAACTAGGTAACTCTTCCGGAAAAACATCGGGAAAGTCCCGAATTACCCGGATGTCTTCAATTTCAGTCTTCTCGACTTCCATGGCAGTCACAAAAGCTATAAAAGCCACACATCCTTTACTTACAAGTTTGCTTGCTCGAAGAGCCGAGATGAGAGAGGATTTATTCCGAGGGCTAACATAAACCAACTCGGGACAATCCATAAATGTTACATTGCCGTGTCTGTAATCTACCGTTGCTTGGTAGGTGGATAACCAGTCAGCGCCTAATATGACATCATAATCCTCCATATCAAGACATATCAGGTCGACTGGCAGATTGTTACCTTGGACCATAACCTCACAACTTGGGAAGTGATGCATGATATCAGACTTGTTTCCAAGAGGTGTAGATATTACTAAATCTAACCATTCAGGTTCTTTAGAAAATGAGGCAATAAATCTCTTGGAAATAAATGAATGAGTTGCTCCAGTATCAAATAGAACTTTAGCAGGTTTAGAGCAAACAGTTAATGTACCTTCCATTATTCCTCCTTCCATGGGTTCCGTCCCTTGAAGAGCTTGCAGACGGCCTTGTTTCTTTACCATACGCTTCTTGTCTTTGTTGGCTTGTTCCTTCATCAAGGGGCAGTCGGGGATTCGATGCTCTTGACTCCCACATCGGAGACACGCTCCCAGTTTCCTCCAACATTCCTCAGTCTTATGACCAGCCTTGTCACAATACTTGCAGATTTCCTTGGAAGGTGTAATAGCAGAGGAAGTCTTATTGCCGATAGTGGAGAAAGGCTTGTGGTTTTTCTGGAACCTCTTTTCTTTGGAAAATTCTCCTCCATTGAAGAATCGCTTCTAGCCAAATGGTGGTTTGAAGTTTCCTGGACTTGTGATGGGTTCCTTCTTATCTTTGCCCCGAATCCTTTCAGAGAATTCAGTGGCATCTTCTAGCAACTGAGCACACCGAACCATTTTCGAATAGACTTGGATGTCTATCGGCACAAGATGTGTAATATATTGGGGCCGTAGCCCCTTGAGGAATCTCCTTGCCTTCATCTTTTCCGTACACACCAAGTGGGGTGCATAACGGGAAAGTCTTGAGAATTGGGCCTCATATTCGGCCACCTTCAGGCTCCGTTGCTTTAACACGGAAAATTCTTTGGCCTTCTTCTCTTGAACACGGTCAGAAAAATACTTGTTGTTGTAATGTTCAACAAACTCCACCCAAGTGACATAGTTGTCGGGCAGTGTTGCTTCTATGGATTCCCACCAGCATCGAGCATCCCGTTCCAGTTGGAACGTAGCCAATAGGACCTTCTCTGCATCCGTGCATTGCATTACGCGAAAGATCCTCTCAATTTCCTTCAGCCAATTCTCGGCATCCGCGGGGTCCACCGAACCCGTGAATCTTGGTGGGTTCATGTTGTGAAAATCCCAGTGAAGGTCACTAGCTCCACGGTGAGCACCGCCAGCACCGCCTTGCGCCACTTGCTGTAGCGCCTGCGTAAGTCCCTGCACAGTGCGCTGCATCTCGCGCCATTGTACTCTTTCAGTGGCCATAATCCTATAAAAGAATTAAGGTGTAATAAATATTGAGTTTTAGGGTTAAGGATCAATTGTCATTATTAAACTTAACCCATGGATTTACCCATCTCACCAGGTAAGATCTAAACCAATGCTTAAGCAATCCCATCGTTAGACTTACCTAGGAATCATACCAGGTAAGGTCTAAACCTATCCGTAGACATTTCTATTAGACATCTCTATCTTTAGACTCTGATTTTACCTAGGAAGTTGTAATCCTAGGCTCTGATACCAAGAAAGAGCTGTCACGTCCCGAGTGCGGAAGCTTACCCGCGATGCGACAGTTCTTTATATAGAACCAAAGCGAGCTAGCTATTTGATGGAGATCTTCCTTAGACAATTTAAGAGTGCACAAATGACTAAGCAATTCACTAAGCTTAGACTTGAAACTAACATAAATAGTTCGAGCTATCAATTATTACAACTAACTAAAATGACAATTACATACATTTCCCGGGGTCCGACTACTAGGCTTCAAGCCCTTATTAAAGTTCTAATCAATTGGACTAATACAACTAACATAGTGAACTAATATAACTGACATTTGACGTAACTAGATACAACTGACATAAGTGGGATTACAATAACACAATTAACATGACAATATGATAACTCAGTGCTAACACTCATCACTCAGTCTCATTCCCCTCCGAGTGTTGGTTGTCATCCAAATCACCTGAAAATGTTAGAACAACTGGATGAGCGAATCGCTCAGTAGGATTTACATCTCAAGATTTAACATGTTTTAAGTGGTTTACAAGTTCAATTAATGTAGGTAAAGCTATGCATGTAGACAAGTAGATATCAAGGATTGTAAAATCGACAAGAGCAGTAAAGGAGTAATAAGTGAGAGTAGATAGATTCCAACTTCAATACAGCAGTAGCAAGAGATATCAAGCAAGCAATAACTGGAATTAATAACAGTTTTCCAAGAATGTCAGAACTCATATCAAGCAAGTAATAATAAACAATGTAATTTTAAACATGTATAACTGGAATTGGCTCTTTATCAGTTTCATTCAAGCAAATACGTTTACCCTTCTGCGGGCCTCAAGTCAATCAATCAAGTAATATCACGTGAATGAGTGGAGTGTCTAAAGTCTAGTAAGCAAGTACTCTGGTGCAATGTCAAACACCGTGGTCAATAAACTCCCATGGGCACAAGTACCTTCGGGTGCTCCCCTAGGACCAGACCGGGCCCTATATGCATAGCATTGGTCATGTTTTTTGACATCCACTCTCATTTATAGCCAATATGGAATTTCAAGGTTTGACCAGTAGGATATATAAGGCGGATTTATGGAATGGAATCCAAGGGAGAATTGATATGTAGGGATGAACTAGGAGTAAAACCAGCAACGCTTGATACACGGAAAAACTGGGTGAGATCGGTGCCTCGTAGGCTACCTGACATGTTCAGAAATGACACCCTCACAATGGAGTGCCCTTCTTGCAAACTATACAGGGTTTAAAGGACCCTATAAGTAGTTTAAATGACACCGCTCAGGCTGCCATTTATCAGTGAATGGCGTCCTGAAACTAGGGCCTGTCATTCAGGGGTTTACGGTCTCGGAAAAATCAAAACTCAAGGTCTGTTTAATAGGCGCCTGGGTCACTGCCACCTTCTTGAAATTGGCGCCCAGGGGGCTGCCATCTTCTTGAAAATGGTGCCCAGGGGGCTGCCATCTTCTTGTAATAGGAGCCCATGGGTAAGTCACGTTCTAAAGGGGTCACAGGGCCAGGTTTAATAGGCGCCCATACCCCTGCCATCTTCTTGAAATTGGCGCCCAGGGGGCTACCACCTTTCATGAAATGGCGCCCAGGGTCCAGATTCCTATCATTAATAGGCGCCTTTGCCTTGGGCGCCTATCAGATTGACGCCTGATTGTTAATTACGTTATTAACTAGTGTAACTAATAGTTTAACTAATGACAATAGATGTTTAACTCAGGGATGAGGGTATTAAACTCTGGTTGAGGTGACTAACTAATTAAGAGTTGACTAACTAATTAAATAGAGGCTTGACTAATGAAGATTTAACTAATGGCTAAGGGTATTAGGATCTGATTAAGCTAATGGCTGGGGTTTAGCTTAACTAATCAGGATGTATGGTTTAATCACACACTAATAGTAGGCACCCAGGGGTCTGCCATTTCATTGAAATTGGCACCCTGGGTGCAGACTTTTCTTAGTAAATGGCGCCCTAGGGGATGCCATCTACTAGTGATGGGCGCCCATGCGTCAGGCGCCTATAAAAGGATGTTGTTTGCCCCCTATAACTTAATGACCGTGGTTTAGCTAATGGTTTAACTAATGACGACAGGGGTTTAACTAAATGATATACTAGTTTACACAGTGATTTAACTAAACCAGTTTTAACTAAAATAGAGTTTAACTAATCCCATTTTGACTAATGATAAATGACTTATAGTCTTAAACCTTGATTAAGCTAGGGTTAAGTTAACGGGCTGGTATAACAACATGCATTAGAAGGTGCCCATGTGGCTACCATTTCTTAGAAGAAGGCGCCCCTATGTCTGCCACCTTCTAGTAGAATGCGCCCTAGGGGCTGCCATGAATTTGCAATAGGCACCCAAGGGTTGGGGGAGGGCGCCCTTCACTGAGGGACAGTTTTGCCCATTTCTTGTTCGTAGTAAGTGTATGTTGTACATTCGTTATTCAATGAATAGCGTCCAGGTCAGGGGCGCCCTTCAATTTAAGCTGATTTAGGTAAAATTAATGACATGGATAGATAGAGGAAGTTATGAGGATTACAGATCTGTATTTATACATTCGTTTCATGCTTTAACTTCTCTAATATCAAAATTTTAACATGTTGTAGTTATTTAGTATAAAATAGTTCGTTACATGGAGAACAGGTTGACTAATAGAACATGTAACATGGAGATCTACTTTAATTAACCTATTCTAATCATGGAGATCTACTTTAATTAACATGTTCTAACCATAGATATCTACTTTAATTATCTTAGGTAAACTAACATGTGCTAACAGGTTGGCTAACAGACTTAGTAACAAATTACTAAAACATGATAGATCTATGCAAAATATTATAAAATAAGATATATAAACACTAATATCATATGGAGATGAGACTAATCACTAATTTTTACATATTAATATAACCTAGATTAGCTATGGTTTGGTTAAAGCTCGAGATCACCTACCTCTTGGGATGATAACTAGGTACAGGAAGAAGAAAAGACAGCTTCTTCTTTCCTCTGCAACCTCTGCAACTCTTCAGAGAATACCCCATCCTCTCCTCTGCAATAGCTTCTAACTAACAGAATAGGAGGGGAATAAAGGGTGTATTATAGGATTTGGGTCGACAGGTAAGAGGACAAGATCCGTGATAATAGGATCTTTGGTGGGATGACAGCTTATACAGGCAGTTGTGATAACAGGTTTGTAAAAGTTGTTGGATAAGAAATGGCGTCTTAGGATCTGCCATCTTCTTTTAATATGCGACTTGGGGTCAGACTCCTTCTTTTAATAGGCGCCCATGGGTCAGACTCCTTCTATTAAAAGGCGCCCATGACCCAGCCGTGATTTTGCATGAGTTAAACTTTCCACTTAACTTCCAGGATTTTTATCTTTAAATTTTGATGGAGTTAGTGTATGGAATTTTCATGGGTGAGATCCTTACATTTTTCTCTATTTTTATATATAAAATTTTTAGAAAAATCTTTTTAAATAAAAAGATGCACTATTCATGGCACTATTCACGTTTAGAAAATAACCTAAGTCGTTATTTGTGAATAACGACCATGCATTGGGCGTGATTCAATTTGGAACATTTTTCCATCCCCCTTAAAGGACCAAAATTGTAGATATGCCCCTTTCCACCTTGTGTATTTACTTTACTTGAATAACAACACCTTACACGTCGTTATTTCATAAGTAACGACTTAACAACGGTCGTTATTTTGAACGGAGATTTTTCTATTCACCCTACACTAACCAAAATTGTCTATATACCCTTTTTCACTTCCTAAATTATGTTTATCCTTTAACACTTCATCTATACATCCTTATTTCTTCAAAATAATGTTGTAATGTAAAAGTTGGAATATGAAAATTTTAAATTATGAAAATATGATTTGGCATCTTGTAAAAATGATGTTTATCCTTTAAAATCCAATCTATATAACCTGTTTCCTATTTATTTAGAATAGTGTAATAAGATATGTTATTAATTCCTCAAGTGAATATAATTATAATTTGGCATTTCCTAAAATATAATTTGGCCTCTTCTAAAGTGTCCATTGGTTTTTGAATTATTACTTAAATGTTTTAAATGGTTACTCAATTAGAATTGGAGTATGAGTTTAATAGTTTAAATATGTATATATATATTTTTAATTCATATATTTCTATTTTAAAATTCCCTGGTGTTACAATATTATTGATTGATCATACTTGCTCAATCATATTCTCAATCTATCTTGTTACTTTGGCTTTATTCGCATGTTTCATCGTATTTGCGTGATTTATCTTATTCTTTAGAGCTAAAACATAAATTACTTTAATATTTCCAATCATGTTGATATGAAGATACCTACTGGGCAAGTGTGCTCATTACCTACTTTCTCAATGTTTCAGGAAATACGAGTGAGTCAGATTCAGATTACTCAAGTAGCGGGTCCGAGAGCGATTGAAAGTCTATGGATTCGAGAGAAGACTTAGAATGTCAAATATGTCTTGATTGAGTGTTTACATGTAATTTTCTTTTTATTGAGTCTAGAGAGAGTCAAATATTCATGTATTTGGAATTATGATTATTTTATATGAAATAAAGATGAAGGTTGATTAAGTTATTGTGCAATTACCTCGTGTGATTGTTCTTGCGCTCTGATTATACTGCTTGCTCGAGACGTACAAGCCGACTGTTCACATTCTCGATTGTTTCCGCTGCATAATCTGGGACGTGACAGTGAAATTGGTATCAGAGCACTAGGACTAGAAGTCCTAGGGAAAAGTCATGAAATATGTTAAGTCCAAGGCTTAAGGACCCAAACCTATGAGACTAGGAAAGAAAATCCCAACCTATGAGAGGAATTGGGTAGAACTGGGGATGAGATTAAAATTAGAATTATTTTTAAAGATTAACCCCACTCATTCCATTAGAAGTAACAAATTCATTACTCTCCTCAGGTACCTTATTTTCATCATAATGGCTCATCGCGTGGACTAGAATGGTATGCAAGAGACTACCACTGGTTTTACTCAAGCATTACAAACCATGGCGCAAGCTGGCGCAGGAGCAAGAGCGGGAGATTTACATCGTAATTTTTGGAGCTTAAATCCTCCTCGATTTTTGGGTTCCTCTAATCCCAACGAAGCCGAAAATTGGATAGATGAGATGAACCGTATCTTTGAAGTGATGCAGTGTGCGGATCAAGAGAAGGTTTGTTTGGCAACTTTTCAATTAAATAAAGATGCCCGTACATGGTGGAAGTTTGTGCCCGCACCACCAACTGATGCACCTCATACATGGGAAGGTTTTCTTACGCTCTTCCGAGCCAAGTACTTTTCTGAGCATATTAAGGAGAGGAAGGCTATAGAATTTGCTTCATTACGTCAGGGCATGATGTTAGTGGCAGAATATGAACTTCAATTTTATCGACTAGCACCCTATGCTCCTCACTTGATTAGCACTGATTTATTAAAGGCTAATCGATTTATGGACGGTTTGAGGCACAGTTATATTCAACAACTTGGGACCCAGAATATACGTACTTATGCAGAGATGGTCCAACGGGCACATCTATGCGAGAGGACCTTAGAGAAGGTCAATAAATTAAAAGGCAAGGGCGAGGAGCCAAGCCGAAGGTCATATCGGCATAAGAAGAGAGAGAAGTTCAGTATTACGGAACCCTACAAATACCGTGATAGCAAGAAAAGATCCCGAAATGGGAGTGGTAGTGTGTGGACGCACTTTTCGACACGCTCGTTCGTTTGTTTCTTTAAGTCGGTTTGTTCGGTGGGTTTATTTGGTTTATTAAGTGCGTGGGCGTGCCAGTCACATAGTGACGATTTATTCGAGCTTCACGGAAGCCCATGGTGCACTCGATCTGATTAATCAGACGATTGTGTGGTTCGTGTCGGGACTGAAACCCGCCACACCATAAAGGTCACGACATTATTTACATCCCCTCGGAGAGGGGAACACCCTTGATTAATCACTGGGAATCAGGGCCTCATGGCCAGGAAACTATATCGAGAGAAACAATCCGATAGGGGTCTCGAATCAGTCGGAAAGCCCGATGTCTAGGGAAGCAAGCATTCGAAATATGTCGATCACTCAAGGGACCATTTTGATATCCGGACGAGCGTCCGGCTTTAGAAAATCATGATCGTCACGAGAAAACCGGAGCATATGTATGCCAGGGTACGGCAAATTTATCATTCAAAGGGACGGGAAACGTTCAGTTAAATCCCGGTTAGAGCGGTCGGAAACCGATAAGTTTATCGGCCCAGTGCAAGATCAAGCTACGACCATACTGCGGTGGGCCCCCGCGGTCGAAGTCGGGCTCCCGTGGGCATCATCAATATTTCTGGTGCCAAGGGGGCAACGGGAGGATGTCCTGGGACCAGATCTGAGAATCGATATGCGTTCGAAGAGAGTGGGCTATAGGCCGAGGATATGGGTCAGGCAATGACCATGATCGGGGCGGACCCGAGGTCTAAGCATGGCCCACGGAGACCTTATTGATATTCCCATGCAAAGGGTTCGGGGATGACGAGAGCCTTCTCGTCCCATTCAGATTTTGTCGGTCACTCATGGACCACTTTATGTTCGGACAAAGGTCCGTATTTGTAGCGTAAGAGACAGTGACAAACCGTACAAATACCTACCGTGAGTACGGAAAGTTTATTGCAAGCATGGGATTAGATGCTGGTATATATGTCGATCACTAACGGACCGTTCGTCGTTCGGACGAGAGTCCGCATTTGAAGCGTTGAAGACGATGATAAAGCCGTACGAATGTCTGCCGTAAGTATGGCAAGTTTAATGCAAGTGCGGGATTAAATCTCGGTAAAGACGGGTCGAGCTAACGAACTATCGGCCGGGGATAAGTTCGGATCATGGTCACGTTTGGGCGAGGGCTCCCGAGATCCAAGTCCGATCTAGTGGGGCATCATTGCTTTTCTCTTCAAACGTAGTCTGGGGAAGCAGATTGTTAAGTGTGAAGCCTGAACTCGCCAACGTGCGCCCTCGCACGCGGATCGACCTTTTATTTGTTTGGTTAATTAGGTTTCTTTTTATGGAAGTCACGCCGGTTTGACAAAGCAAATGGGCGCGCCGGTTAAGGAGTGCCAAGGGGCGCGCCGGTTAAGGGAAGCCCAGGGGGCGCACCGGTTAAGGAGGGCAAGAGGAGGGGCGCGCCGGGCAAGTGGAGCACAAGGGGGCACGCGCGCGCCGGTTTCAGGGTGCAAAGAGGGAGTGAGGCGCGCGCCGGTTTAATGGGTTGCACAAGAGAGGGGCGCGCCGGATAAGGCCAAGAAGAGGGGCGCGCCAATTTTGCAGGATTAATAGTGATGCGCGCCGGATAAGGCCAAGAAGAGGGGCGCGCCGATTTTGCAGATGAATAGTGAGGCGCGCCGGATCAAGGCTCGAATAGTAGTGAGGGGTGCACTATTCATTCCACGAAAAATTATGGAGTTATGAGTGTGAAGCTAATCCGGCGCGGGGGGGAAGCACGTCGGATTGGGGGGCGCCGGATTAAACTCTGTAAGGCTTTCTTTCAATCTTTTGTGCTCTGCTTCTTCTTTCTTTCCACCTGCAAGTTAATCTAATGGTTCAGTTGCTCCTTCAGCTAGTGGATTGGATTAGTAAGAAGGAGGTTTAAGTGTTTCTGTTGGAAGAGTTTATTATGCAAGGTATTGGAGGTCAGTTTAGTTTAATTCAAAGAGGGGCTTTCTGAGTTTAGTGGTTCTCGGCACGAAGTTGTGCATTCTTTCTCAGCTCTTATTGTTCATGTCCCTGGCGAAAATCGGGCAGCACCTCCCCCGGACAGAGGCTTGCCAGAGAAAATAGAGGAACGCCAAACGGATTGCTCCGGGGCGAACCTCAAAACATGGAGTGAGGCCTCCGTTAACCCATAAGTGCGTGTAGAGACTCGAGGACTTGCCTTCAAGAGTCCCAGCAGCTCACGGGTGATGATTCTTTGAAGCAGGACAAGTGTTCGCCACAAGGGCCATGAATATTCATCTGTCGACGAACTCGTTCGAAGGCCATGCTACAGAGGAGCATGCTTCGAAGGGCCCTGGATGAGGAGAAGGAGGAAGGGGAAAGAAGAAGAAAGATAAAGGATCGTGTTTGCCAAAACGGGCCTTCTGTTTATTCATCCACCGAAGGGGGGAAACGGCTCAAACCCAAGAGATTTTCATCTCAAAAGAAGAGAAATACATTGCAGAGGGGAAAAGGAAAGAGATACATGGACGGAGAGGGGGAACAGAGCACAAGCTCTCCCCCTCCGTGCTCACCTCTCTTCTCTCACGCTCACTCTCTTCTTCTTCACCTCACGGGCGCCGGGGAATGGAGCTTCTCTTCTCTCTTTTTCTTCTTCTCTTCAATGGCCAGCCAGGGGGTTCCAGAGCTTTTCTTTTCTCTTTTCAATAGCCCATTCTCTTCTCTCTGTCGAACATGTAGAGTATATATAGCCGGCTGCCCTTTCTTCACTCGGACGGAAGGAACTCCCGCCATCTTCTTCCTCGTTCGTTGAGGCATCCAGAGTTGACATGCCATGGTGTCGTCTGTTGATTTGCGCAGTACGCTGGCATTTATCCGAGGACGGGATGTTTGCGGGTTTGTCGGATGATCTGCTACTACTACTCCCCCCATCGATGCTTGCCTTCACCGTCGATGCAGCTACGTTGTCAAACAGAGGTGGAGACAGGGCTCTAGAGCATTGAATGCCCTCTAGGCACCAGTCTGATGCAAAAATAGGGTATCGGCTGGCGGATGGGATGGGATTTGAGTTAAACCAGCGTGGTGTTGAGCGCGCCGGATTAACAACATACAAAGGGGGGCGCCGTTTTGCAGCCAAGATGGGGCGCGCCGATTTAATGGCCACATGAGGGGTGCGCGGGTTTAAGGCCCAAGCAAGGGCGCGTCGGTTTAAGGCCCAAGCAAGGGCGCGTCGGTTTAAGGCCAAGGCAAGGGCGCGCTGGTTTAAGGCCAAAGCAAGGGCACGCCAGTTTAAGTGCAGGCCACACCGGTTTAGACTTCGTCTTGGCTTCGCGATTATTCGGACAGACGCTTGTCCTTCCGTGCTGCTTTAGCTGTAATGCACCGCCTCCGGGGTGTTTAGTTCAAGGCCTCTGCATCCCGATTCAGAACTTCGAGTGATCTCCGACGCGTGCCGAACACGTGTTCGAATTCCCGAGCTTCTTTTGATTCAGCCTTCGACAATGCCAACTGGAGAGCTGGGGCCATCTCTTGTGCCCGGAGGGCTTCTTGTTGGGTGGTGGAGCGCCAAGTATATATGTTCATCCTGCTTAGAGGAGGTACGGGGTTTATTTGGCCATCCCGTCTTCAACTCACTCTCGAGTGCTAAGACGTGCATGCCGTATGATTGTCACCGTCATCATTTTTGACGTCCACATAGTGGTAACCACAAAAACAAGAAAGTTAAGAAAGAAGAAAAGCAAGTCTCCATGGCTTGTCCTTTCTGCGAGAAATTCGGCCACTCAGTCGAAGAGTGTTGGAAGCGCCTCGGCGCTTGTTTATATTGTGGCAGCCGGGAGCACCGCATGCCGGGTTGCCCTCTTATGAAGGAACTATCTTCCTGGAGTGGACGTAAACGTCAGGCTTATTTAAATGCTATTCTGGAAGAGGAAGAAGCGCCCCCGAATGATGGGCTAATGGAAGATACTATCCAAATCTATTCTCATCCTGCATTCGTACTATTTGATACTGGTGCTTCTCATTCCTTTATATCTACTTCTTTCTCGAAAACTTTACCTATTTCATCAGTTCATTTACCTTCGGACCTTGCTATTACTACACCTTTAGGTCCCAGAACTAAACTTACAAACTATTATCCTGATAGTGAGGTAGTGGTAGAAGGTCATAATCTTCCTGCAAATCTCGTATGCCTTGACATGGAGGGCTACGATGCTATTCTAGGTGTGGATTGGCTAGTAGTCCATGACGCCTACATCAATTGCCGCAACCGAATTATCTCTTTTTGGAAACCTGATCTTCCAAGGTTTTCCTTCCTTGGTATCAAATATAGGAAGCATCCTACCATAATTTCATCTCTACACGCTTGCAAACTAATTTCGTAAAGATGTGTAGCTTTTGTTGCTTCTGTAATCCTCACCAAGTCCAAGGAAATAATCTTAGATAATATTCCTATTGTTAATAAGTTTTTCGATGTATTTTCATCGGATTTACCTGGTTTACCACTCGAAAGGGAAGTAAACTTCTTTATTGAACTCATTCCTTGAGCAGCACCTGTTTCAATAGCTCCCTACAGGATGTCCCCCACAGAACTCAAGGAATTAAAGAAACAGCTTTAAGAGTTATTAGACAAGGGTTTCATTCGACCTAGCACATACCCTTGGGGTGCGCCAGTTCTATTTGTTAAAAAGAAGGATGGATCTCTCATGATGTGTATCGATTACCGGTGACTGAATCAGCTTACTATCAAGAACAAGTATCCGTTGCCGCGTATCGATGAACTCTTTGATCAGCTTTCAAGAGCAGAATATTTTTCCAAGATAGACCTCAGGTCAGGTTATCATCAACTCAAGATCAAAGATGAAGACATATATAAATATGCTTTTCGAAGTAGATATGGCCACTATGAATTCGTGGTAATGCCATTCGGGTTAACCAATGCCCCGGCAGCTTTTATGCAACTTATGAATAATATCTTCAGGCCTTATCTTGACCAATTTATTATCGTCTTCATTGACGATATCCTTATTTATTCCAAGACTAAGGAAGAACATGAAGAGCACTTAAGGATAGCCTTACAAACGCTGAGAGAGCACAAACTCTATGCAAAGCTTAGTAAGTGCGAGTTCTGACTTAAGGAGGTTTCTTTTCTTGGCCATATTATCTCAAAGGAAGGAATCATTGTGGATCCTTCTAAGATAGAAGCTGTTAAGAACTGGAGCCGACCGATGACCGTATCAGAGGTAAGAAGTTTTCTAGGTCTGGCTGGATACTATAGGCGATTTATTAAAGATTTCTCAAAGATCGCCGTTCCTTTGACTCGACTCACAAGAAAGGGGAATCCTTTTATATGGTCGAAGGACTGCGAAGAGTGTTTTCAAACTCTTAAAGATCACCTTACTACAGCCCCTATTTTGACATTGCCCGTTAAGGGTGGTGGTTTTGAAGTCTATACGGATGCGTCTGGCATTGGGTTAGGGTGTGTCCTTATGCAAAATGGAAAGGTGATTTGTTACTCATCAAGACAGCTAAAGCGTCATGAAGAAAATTACCCTGTGCATGATCTGGAGCTAGCTGCGGTTATATTCACATTGAAGATTTGGCGATATTACCTTTATGGGGAGACATTTACTATATTTCATATCATAAAAGTCTAAAATATCTTTTCACCCAGAAGGAGTTGAATATGCGACAACGCAGATGGTTGGAGTATCTCAAAGACTTCGACTTTACTATCTAATATCATCCAGGAAAAACAAATGATGTAGCTGACGCTCTTAGCAGAAACCCAATGGCAACTCTAGCAAGCCTCTGAAAAGGTATAACTTGTCTTATTGAAGATTTTTCTCATCTAAATCTAGATATTGACAGAGAAGGAACTTTTTCGTCATGGGTTTACCTGGTGCTACCAAGATGTATCAATACTTTAAAAGGAACTTTTCCGTGGCTCAATATGAAAAGAGAAGTAGTGGAATTTGTATCCCGCTGTCTCACTTGTTAGCAGGTAAAGGCAGAACATTTAAAACCAGCTGGGAAATTACAACCCTTAAATATTCTCAAATGGAAATGGAAAAGTATAGGGATGGATTTCATCATGGGTTTACCTAGGATAAAAGGAGGACATGATGGTATATGGGTAATCATAGACCGATTGACTAAGTCTGCACATTTTCTACAAATCAAAAGTCGATGGTCTGTGGATGTACTAGCAGCACTATACATGAAGGAGATTGTCAAACTACATGGTGTCCCAGTCACCATCATATATGACCGAGATCCTCGGTTCACATCACAATTCTAGATGGGTCTGCAACATTCATTAGGCACCCGACTAAATTTTAGCACTGCATTCCATCCACAAATCGATGGTCAAACTGAAAGAACAAATCAAGTGGTGGAAGATATGCTCAGGGCATGTGCTATAGACTTTGAAGGAAGCTGGCACAATCACTTGCCTTTAGTGGAATTTGCATACAACAATAGCTACCAAGCTAGCATACAAATGGCACTGTTTGAAGCTTTATATGGCAGATGCTGGCGTTCGCCTATTTGTTGGAATGAAGTAGGAGAAAGATTATTTCTTGGTCCCGACATCATTAGGGATACTACCGAGAAGATAAAGCTTATTCGGGAAAGACTTCATATGGCCCAAGACAAACAGAAGTCATATGCTGATAATCGAAGGCGCGACCTGGAATTCTAAGTAGGAGACCATGTATTTCTTAAGGTTTTCCCGGGTCGAGGTATTCGAAGATTTGGTATTAAGGGCAAGCTTACTCTAAGATTCATTGGCCCCTTTGAGATTCTTGAAAGGGTTGGTGAAGTTGCATATAGAATAGCTTTGCCGTTGTAATTATCCGAAGTCCATGATATATTTCACGTCTCAATGCTCAAGAAGTATGTAGCTGATCCATTCCATGTCATTACTTATGACAATCTAGAAATTAAAAAGGACTTGACATACGAGCAAAAGCCAATCAAGATTATTGAACGAGAAGTATGTCAACTGCAAAATAAAATTATTCCTATGGTCAAGATCCAATGGACCAAATCATGGCCTCATGAAGCAACATGGGAAACGGAAGAAGCTATGCGTAAAAGATTTCTAGAACTATTTGAATGTAAGTGCACTCTCCAGAAATCCATGTATTGAATTTGGGGACAAATTCTTTTTAAGTGGGGGAGGGTGTAACGCCTGAGAATTTTCTAAGGATTTTTTAAGTTAAAAATATAATTATAATAATTATTAAGCATTTAATGAGCTATTAAATGCATTATGGTGAATTAAATCTAATTAATTAGGCGCTACATTAATCCAAGAGGATTAGGCCCATATAATAAACCCAATAGGCCCAAAAAGATTATTTTGGACCTTGGCCCATGTTCTAGAAGCTAGGAATGGATATAATCACGGAATTTAAGGATAATTACTCTTTTAGAGATTTATAAATGGATAATAAGTGGGATAAAATCAAAAAGAGTTTGAACCAATTAAAATTCGGAGCCCACAATTGCTAGCGGTCTATCGCGAGACCGCTAAGAGATGGGTAGCGATCTAGCATTCGACCGCTAGGATCTGTCAGTTCTATGAGAGAAAGAAAACGTGAAAAGGTTAGATTTTTAGCGTCCAAATCATCTTGGATCAACTCTATCAGCTAATTAGATAAGTCTATAAGATTTTAGATCGAATTAAAAGTCTAATTGGGACTCTAGAATCGTTCTAATCCTCAAACTCTAGCTAGATCCTATAAATAGATCCCAGATTTGACAGATAAAATCAAAAAGAGTTTGAACCAATTAAAATTCGGAGCCCACAATTGCTAGCGGTCTATCGCGAGGCCGCTAAGAGATGGGTAGCGATCTAGCATTCGACCGCTAGGATCTGTCAGTTCTATGAGAGAAAGAAAACGTGAAAAGGTTAGATTTTTAGCGTCCAAATGATCTTGGATCAACTCTATCAGCTAATTAGATAAGTCTATAAGGATTTTAGATCGAATTAAAAGTCTAATTGGGACTCTAGAATCGTTCTAATCCTCAAACTCTAGCTAGATCCTATAAATAGATCCCAGATTTGACATACACGACCCTTACGTTTGGCACGCGTGGAACTCAGGTAAGGAGGACGAATTAGTGGTAAGTTTCTTCTAGGAATATGTTTATTTTAGTTAGAACAAACTACTCTCCAATTTTCGTGATAGGAAATCAAGCCTACAGGAAGTTAGAGTCTTCTAAAGTTACTAATTCTACCTTAAGAACTCAGGAATTAGTGCATCTGACCCAAGAAGATCAAGGAATTCGGAGCCCTAAACAAGGTATTTAACAAAAGTATCTTTAGAACTTTATGTTCCCCTTCATATCTTCTATCTACCCTTAAAATTTCACGTCCATAGATCAAGGGAATCAGGAGATAGAGGGACGTGAAGTTGCTGCTTTTGCGCAGAACGTGCAGGAACTAGGGCTTTATTCATATCAAAAATTCAAAGTCTAGGAGTACTATTAAAGGTAGGTTATATCATGAATGGCTCAAATTTTATGTCAGAAATAAAAGCCCTCTTGTTTCATTCGTTTTCATGCACTATATCTTGAGAATTTCATGTCTTACTTGGGACTATGCATCTAGTTTAGTCTTCATGCATGAACTAGCCCTAGTGAAGGAAAAAAAATGAACTTTTCTTATTAACCACATGAACCTATGCATATTGTTGGCCTATAATTGTTCTATCATGGTTATGGTAGTTGAAATATGTTGATTTTCATCCATGATATGCATTAATTTAGTATTGAGTCTTATTCTCTTTTAAACTCGGATTTACACAGTAAGAAATGGTCTTCCTCTCGACCACCAGGGAAATCTAGCAGTCGTACGATAGACCGCTAGCCAAAGATTAACGGTCCTGTATTTGACCATTTTCTATTTCTGATTTTGTAATATTCGTAACCCGAACCACATTACATAATTAACCATAGTTAATATATAATAAGCCTAGTTAACTAAGTTTTAAGCCTGATTTAAGTACTGATTTTATATGCTTAGTTGATTTCATTGTTTAGCATAAGGGATTTCATGTTTTATGCACATTTGATATTATTTTAACTTATGTTATTTTATGGCCAAAAAAATTATATATTCTTGTAATAAACGTATGTTCAAAGGAATAGATGATTCATGATAACTGTTTTAACATGGTTTTACATGATTCTCTTTCTCATCTAAGAGTCATTTTTATAAGTATATGACACATATCCCAGTATGTTGTCATTAGTTACACTTTGCACATTAGGAACACAATCTTGGACTTGATGACCTCTCCTTTGGATATTCCTTCCAATGGACTAGGAAATCTTATTTCAAGGCCTCCGTAATTCTCCGCGAGCCTGGGATTCCCTCAAGGACGCCGAGTTGGTTGTACCATTAAAATCCCAACTGTCTAGAAATCACTTATACCGATATTTTATAGTTTGGACATTAGCGACCCTCTGGTTGACCGCTAGAGTCTGCTAGCGGCCATTCATTAGACTGCTAACGGATCCTAAATGGTTCTCTGCTAGATCGCTAAAGTTCCAGAGGTTCTGTTTCAAATATCGAACTGTCTTATCATAAACGGTCCTGTACTAGACCGCTTTGAACAAGAAACGATCCAGTAAACGATCGCTAATTTCATGAGTTTGATTAACCGGGGGTTTGACTCAAGGGTTGATTTTCCTAAGTTCCTAGATGGTCCAATTGATTATCTAGAACCTGTCATATTATTCCAAAGATACCTAAGTAATTTAGATAGTTAAAGAATGTACCGTTATGCTGCCGATTTGTTTCCATGGCATAACCTAGTTGTTAAAAGCATTTATTGAAATCTCTTATTCAAAATAGAAGCATTCTTATTTTTGGTTATCTTATCATAGAACTATATTTGAAATTGTACATTCTTGGCCGTATTATTGTTATAACCGTGGAAGTAGCTTGATTTATATGTGAAGATGCAGTTCGAGCACTGATTGTATTCAAGGGCCCTATGCTAGTCCCCTCGGCTGATTATCAGAAACATACTATATAAACCATGGGGTATGATGCTATTGGTGTCGCATTGCACTGGGAGTACTTTCTTTATAAATAAGTGAAATATCCACGGGAGTGATCCACATGAATTCACGAAGTACTAGTTACTGAGTGAAGAGTACATTCTTGCTTGTTACATGACTTTCTAGTGCATAGCCTTCAAGGTTATGGAAAGTACATTCTTGTTACATTCCTGTTCATGAAAGGCCAAAATTATATTCTTGCTTGATCATACTTTCTTAATCATATTCTCAATCTATCTTGTTACTTTGGCTTTATTCGCATGTTTCATCATATTTGTGTGATTTATCTTATTCTTTAGAGCTAAAATATTAATTACTTTAATATTGCCAATCATGTTGATGTGAAGATACCTACTGGACAAGTGTGCTCATTACCTACTTTCTCAATGTTTCAGGAAATACGAGTGAGTCAGATTCAGATTACTCAAGTAGCGGGTCCGAGAGCGATTGAAAGTCTATGGATTCGAGAGAAGACTTAGAATGTCAAATATGTCTTGATTGAGTGTTTACATGTAATTTTATTTTTATTGAGTCTAGAGAGAGTCAAATATTCATTTATTTGGAATTATGATTATTTTATATGAAATAAAGATGAAGGTTGATTAAGTTATTGTGCAATTATCTTGTGTGATTGTTCTTGCGCTCTGATTATATTGCTTGCTCGATGCGGACTAACCGACTGTTCACATTCCTGATTATTTCCACTGCATAATCTTGAGACGTGACATAACAAGTATAAAGTCTCATGTGAAATTTGCCATATGGAGTGAAGTAGAATGTCATAGATTATCACGCTAGTCATGCACTGTGGTGCAATGCCACACCTTATCATTACAAATTCACCGAGGCACAAGTACGTTCGGGCGCTCCTCCCAGGACCAGACAGGGCCCTTATGATGCGTTGGCATTGAAAAAAATTGGATCATAGATCCTAATCTAGACATTCACTCATATAATGGCCAAGAGTTCCAAGGCTAAGCTCATAAAATCTAATTCCTACGAGTATGATTTCTTGGGATAAAAGAGAAGAAATGGCTCAATAAGCCAGAAATGTAGCCTTAGAGGATACCTTAATCAATTAGCCTCATTACAAAAACACGAAACAACCAGGTCAAACCAAAGATACTTAGCAGTATATCGTTGGACCGCATACTAGAAGAAAACGGTCCTCTGGAGACCGCTAGTAAGCCAGACCACGAAGGTTTAAGAGTCAACTTGAAATAAGTCCCAGCTCAACCAGAGACAGGTCTGGACCAATCCTGTCACGCCCCGAGAGCGGAAGATACCCGGAGACGCGTGACGAGTTTATATCAATCATGTCAATCAGAGTATTAATTTATTCGACACCAAAATCAGAGATGCGCAAAAGTAAAGATAACCCAAATCCTTTATTCCTTCATAAGAATATGTCTATTACAAACCTTTGAAGTACTAACTAAAATAAAGGAAAAATACAAGGTTGACTCAAGAAAACATGAAAAAGACTAGATAACACGGAAGAAGCTCTATCTCTTTCACTCTTGATTTTCCCCATCCGTTTGAGTTCCCTCATCGTCGGACTTACCTGAAAAGTAGGGAAACACTAGGTGAGCGAACGCTCAGTAGGAAATTATATCTCAAGAACTAGCAATGGGTTTAAGTAATTTACATCTTTCATGAATGCACTATAGCTATGTATGCTCGCATAAAACTACAAGATAGAGAGAGTGTATAACAATAAGATAGCGACGAGAACTAGTCATGAACTTTCAAGAACTTATATCAAAAGATATCAAGATATTCAAGCAAGTGTATTCATCATGTCATGTTGGAATTTGGCTATCACGTTCAAGCACGCAAGTATGAAATTACCCTTTTTCGGGTCACGCAAGTCATGTAATATCAAGTCAAGTACAAGTACAAGATTTGTGAAATGTTCAATCAAGCTAGTCATGCACTTCGGTATAATGCCAATACCGTGATCAATCAACTCCCATGGGCACAAGTACTTTCGGGTGCTCCTCCCAGGACTAGATCGGGTCCTATATGCGCAGGCATTAATCATGTATTTTAACATCCACTTTTGTATATAGCCAATATGGAATTTCAAGAATAAAGCTTGTAGACATGTAGGGTAAACTTGGATAGAGTAGAGTCAAAAAAAAATATGACACTTGACATAGAATGGCGATAATAACGGTACAATCACGATTATCGATAAAACTAGGTGGAATTGGTTCCCTAACTTGGGTACCATGACAAGCAAGTATGGACACTCTTTATATATAATTGAGGTCCACATGAATAGCACATCAATGGCAAGATGTCCTCATTCTTAATATAGAATTGAGGTCCACAAGAACATCATGTTGAATATAGAATTGGGGTTTACAAGAACAGCATCAAATGGCATGATAACCTCATTCCCTTAAGAGAATTCTCATGATACACACTTTGCATAACATGAGGGCCGGTATACCATGTTTCTATAGAGTGACATGGCAAAATAGTGTAATGGGTTTTTATGGTACAACCAGCTCAGTCGGCCTTGAGGGAATCCAAGGCTCGAGGAGTCTTATGGAGGTCTCTATGACTAACTCGCTAGTCCAAAGGAACGGAATGTCCAATGGAGAGCTTGTATGTCAATGAGAGTTAAGGGGGTAACGTTAAAACATCATGAAACATGGGACTATATTCACGGACTGGAATATAGTGCCGATATATATATATATATATATATATAACCCTTCGGTTGACAGTAATTAGTGTAAAACAGTAATACAGAAAATAGCGAATTAAAATAAGTCATTAATTATCCAATTAACGCCTTTCTCAGGGGCGTTTATTCACAATTTGATGACGTATACAACAGTCGTCCATTCTTTATTTCTATTTTACCAAAATTTCTAATATTATGGAATTTAACAAAAACGCGCCCTGGTCAGGGGCGTTACCTTTCAATTTGCGCCCTGATCTGGGGCGTCGGTTCAATAAGAAACGCCTTTGTGCAGGTCGTTAATTCAATAATTTTCCAAATTTCAGATATTAAATTTTTAGGAAATAGTTACATGGTCAGGACCAGAAAAATAGCAGGATTCAATCAGGATGAACATGTATTAAATTAGGTTCATGGTTTCATAGATATAGAATTTTAAACATGGGTAATTATCAATTTATATGAAATTGACGACTCATGGGTAGGGCGTCAAAACAAGAATTAGCGCCCTGGTGTGGGTCGCTTATTTTAAGTTAGCGCCCTGGTCAAGGGCGTTGCTTTGAAAATTGCATAGAAACAGTTGAACCCACAATAAAACTATATGCATGGAGGATCGATGATATTATTAAAGATATTAAGCTAGTTTGGGCTACGTTCTTGAGAAAACCTACCTGATGATTATCAACTGGTGATTTGTTGAAGTAACGTGAAGGACTTGATGGGAATCCGATGCTCTGTTTCTAATGCAGAAGCAGAGACAGCAACAGAGAAGAAACAGCCGTTGCAAAAATAGAGGAAAACTTCCTCCTTTCACGGGTGTTGGGCTGTAAGAGAGAAAAAAATGAGAAGAGGATTAATTAGCCTTTATAGTATACGGTTGATGTCAAAGGATGAAGAAGAACTTACCGGTTCTTCACGTTTGATAGGAAAACTCGACAGGTAATCTACCCACGAATGAAGAACCCTCGTTCTTTAAGGAAGACAGGAGCTCCTCAATCTGTGATAGAAGAAAACGAAGAAGCATTAGAATCCTCTTGCTCCTGTGGTTTGAAGGAAACAATAAGAAGAACAAAACCTCTCCTTTCAGCAGAACGATAGCTCAAATCACCAAATAGCGATCTGGGTCGATCATGAGGGTATTTATAAGATTTTAGGAATCCTAATAGGGCTAGAGTTGTATTGGGAGTAATACTTCCATGATAGAGTCCTTACCATACTCCACCTTCGACGTAGTTATCCATAACTTGCCCTGGATAGACTCCTGGGTCGAACGAAACTCGAACTGAATTAACGTCTTAAGCGAGGGCGTCGAATTTAAATTGACGCCTTGTCAAGCGTCGTTACTTATGTAAACGCGCCCATGTAGAGGGCGTTTCATTCCCTTTCCTTAATTTTATTTTTCCCGTCATTTGAAATTTGACGCCCTATTGTCCAGGCGTCCCTTTTAAATTAACGCCTTATACAGAGGCGTTTCCTTCTGAATTAGCACCTTGATAAAAGGCGTTATTTTCCTCTTGATCAATGATTTACTCATTTAGGCTCTTTGTCATTTCTTTACTTATCTTTTATTTTAATTTGATTTATTTAAAAATCTTATTTTTATCAGGGTTGCTACACCCTCCCCCACTTAAAAGAATTTGGTCCCCAAATTTAATCGTATATATAAGTGGAGAGTGTAGAGTATATACCTTAAAATAATTCTGGAAATCGCTTCCTCATGGATTCCTCGGTCTCCCATGTAGCTTCATGTTCGGAGTTCTTATTCCATTGTACCTTAAGCATGGGAATAACCTTATTCCTTAGGGTACGTACTTCTCGATCTAGTACCTTCATAGGCTTCTGTTCATATGTGAGATCCTTCTGGATCATTAAGTCTTCATGATCAATAATATGTGATGGATTGTGTACATACTTCTTCAACATAGATATGTGGAATACATTATGTATATCGGACAGTTGAGGAGGCAATGCGATGCGATAAGCAACCTCGCCAACTCGTTCCAGTATCTTGAAGGGTCCGATGAATCTTGGTGTAAGCTTGCCCTTAACACCAAATCTTCGTATGCCACGTCCTGGCGATATCTTGAGAAATACATGATCTCCAACTTGGAATTCAAGATCTCTCCTTCTTGTATTGGCATAAGCCTTTTGCCTAGACTGAGCAACTCGCAGTCTTTCTCTAATCAATTGTATGTTCTCAGTGGTATCCCTTACCATGTCTGGACCTAATAGTTGTTTCTCTCCAACTTCGTCCCAGCATAAGGGTGATCGGCAACTCCTTCCGTATAAAGCTTCGAAAGGTGCCATTTGTATACTTGCCTGGTAGCTATTATTATATACAAATTCCACCAACGGCAAGTGATCATGCCAGCTTCCATCGAAATCAATGATGCAAGCTCTGAGCATATCTTCAACCACCCGGTTAGTTCTCTCGGTCTGACCATCCGTTTGAGGATGAAAAGCTGTACTAAAGTTAAGCCTTGTTCCCAACGAATGGTGTAGTCCCTTCCAAAAATGAGAAGTAAAACGGGGATCTCTGTCAGACACGATTGAAACAGGAATACCATGTAATCTGACTATGTCCTTGATGTATAATGCAGCCAAAACATCAACTGACCATCGGCTCTTTATTGGCAAGAAATGCACCGATTTAGTCAATCGGTCAATAATAACCCATATTACATCATGTCCTCCTTTTGATTTAGATAAACCCATAATGAAATCCATGCTAATAATCTCCCACTTCCATTTGGGAATATCTAGAGGATGTAGTTTTCCAGCAGGCTTTTGGTGTTCCGCCTTGACCTGTTGGCAAGTGAGACAGCGTGATACATAGTCTGTTATTTCCCTTTTCATGTTGGGCCACCAAAAATTCCTCTTCACATCTTGGTACATTTTGGTAGATCCAGGATGAATCGTGTACCTTGATCTATGAGCTTCATCTAAGATTTTCTTCTTTAACTCGGGGCATTATCCTGAAGTGCTTGTATTTCAAATAATAGGTCTGGATGAATGCTTATATGAGATAATATGACATATTGAAAGTCTGTGTCCATGCTTATATTGAGTTCAGAGAATTGCTCCAGCAACTTCCATTCTTGAATCATACAATTGGCTAACAGTGTTCTCGGCCTTCGACTAAGGGCATCAGCTACATTGTTACCCTTTCCGGGATGATATTGTATATTGAAGTCGAAGTCCTTGAGATATTCTAGCCAACGTCTTTGCCTCATATTTAGTTCCTTTTGAGAGAAAAGATACTTGAGACTCTTGTGATCAGAGTATATAGTAAACTGTACTCCATAAAGATAATGTCTCCATATTTTGAGTGCAAATACCACCGCGGCCAATTCTAAGTCATGGACGGGGTAGTTCTCTTCACGCTTCTTCAATTGACGAGAAGAATAAGCTATAACCTTTCCTTGTTGCATTAGAACACATCCGAGGCCAATGCCAGAAGCATCAGTGTATACCTCGAATTTCTCTCCTTCCATTGGTAATGCTAAGACCGGAGCTGTAGTTAGATGATCCTTGAGATTTTGGAAGCTTCTTTCACATTCCTCACTCCATTCATAACGGATCTCCTTGCGAGTTAGCCTAGTGAGTGGTACGGCTATCTTGGAGAAATCCTTGATGAATCGCCAATAGTAGCCCGCAAGACCTAAGAAACTTCGGATCTCGCTAGCATTGGTCGGTCTTTCCCAATTCTTCACAGCTTCAACTTTTGATGGATCTACTGATAAGCCATCCTTTGATATAACATGTCCGAGAAAAGTCACTTCCTCAAGCCAGAACTCACACTTGCTGAGTTTGGCATATAATCGGTTTATCCTTAATATTTGTAATGCAATCCTCAAATGCTCCTCATGCTCTTCCTTAGTCTTGGAATAAATTAATATATCATCGATGAAGACCACCACGAATTGATCTAAATAAGGCCTGAATATACTATTCATTAACTACATAAAGGCAGCAGGGGCATTTGTTAGTCCAAAAGGCATAACAACAAACTCATAATGGCCATACCTACTTCTGAATGCGGTTTTATGAATGTCATCATCCTTGATCCTTAGTTGGTGATATCCTGACCTGAGATCAATCTTTGAAAAATACTTGGATCCAGATATTTGATCAAATAACTCATCGATTCTCGGTAGTGGATACTTGTTCTTGATAGTGAGATGATTCAACTGTCGATAGTCGATGCATAGTCTCATGGATCAATCCTTCTTCTTTACAAATAGCACAGGCGCTCCCCACGGGGAAGTACTCGGTCTAATGAATCTTTTCTTAAGAAGTTCCATTAATTGCTCCTTTAACTCCTTGAGTTCAGCAGGGGAAATAAGGTGTCTTAGAAATAGGTCCAGCACCAGGGACTAAGTCGATGGTGAAGGCCACTTCTCTTTGTGGGGGTAATCCAGGCAAATCTTCCGGAAACACATTCAGAAATTCTTGCACAACTGGGATATCTTCTATCTTAGTTTCTTGAGCCTCCTTAATCATGATAAATGCAAGGAAAGATACACATCCTTTCCTTATTAGCTTGCTAGCTCGGAGAGCCGAAATAAGAGGTGACTCGCTCCGACTCTTAGGGCTAGGATAGACTAGTTCTGGAAAGTCCTTGAAAGTAACCTTGCTATTGCGGCAATCGACTGTTGCCTGGTATTTGGATAACCAATCTGCTCCCAGTATGACATCATACTCCTTTAGATCTAAACATATGAGATCGATAGGAAGATTTCTTCCTTTTACCAAGACTTCACAATTTTTATAATGGTGAGTAATATCGGTTTCGTTTCCGAGAGGAGTAGATAAAATTATTTTCATCCATTCTGGTTCCATAGGTAGTGGGTTAGCAAACTTCTTGGAAATAAAAGAATGTGATGCACCCGTATCAAATAAGACATGTGCATACTTGGAACAAACTTTCAGTGTACCTTCTACTAGTCCGCCTTCTTCTTCTTCGGTCTCCTTAATTGCGTGAAGACGAGTGTTTTTGGTTACCGGGCGCTTCCCGTCACCGGTTTGATCATTAAGTAATGGGCAATCGGGAATCCGATGCTCACGGCTCCCGCAACGGAGACATGCTCCAAGTTTCCTCCAGCACTCTTTGGCTTTATGACCAGCCTTATCACAATGCTTGCATATTATATTCGAAGGTGTAGTAGTGATAGAGAAGGGCTTGGTCTTCTTAAATTTCTGGTCTTGAGAAGAAGTACCTCCAGTGCTAGGCCTTTTCTTGAAGTTGGGTTTAAAGGAACCCGAACTTGTGACTTGTTCTTTCTTATCCTTCCCACGGATTCTATCTGAAAGCTCCGTGGCATCTTCTAACAATTGAGCTCGGCGTACTATCTCTGAGTAGACCTGAATATCCATTGGTGCCAGCTGGGTAATATATTGGGGCCTGAGCCCGTTTAAGAACTTCCTAGCTTTCATCTTCTCGGTGCTAACTAAGTGCTTAGCATACCGAGACAATCTAGAGAATTATGCCTCGTACTCCGCCACCGATAATGACCGTTGCTTGAGTGCGGCAAATTCGGTAGCTTTCTTTTCTTGGACTCGGTCTGAAAAATATTTATTGTTGAAATGTTCAACAAATTCCTCCCAAGTAATTTGGTCTTGATTTAAAGTAGCTTCTATTGATTCCCACCAGCATCGGGCATCCCTTTCTAACTGAAAGGTAGCTAATAAGACTTTATCTTGATCCGTGCACTGCTACGCTCCGTCTCTCTGATCCAGTGCTCTGCGTCATCCGGATCCGTAGAACCCATGTATTTGGGAGGGTTCATGTTCTTGAAGACTTGGTGGAGACTTCCGGCTCGTTGTGCACCTCCCTGTGCTACTTGTTGCAGCACTTGAGTCATGCCTTGAAGTGTACGCTGCATGTTGCGCCACTGAGCATGTTCGGCAGCCATCGTCCTACAATTACAATAACTATATTAGTATATACTCGCGTTAAGGGCTTTTAAGTTAACTCAACCCTAGGTTCTACCCAATCTCACTGGTTAAAGGTTTGAACCTATCCTTGGACTTGGGTTTTCCTAGGAATTGAATACCCTAGGCTCTGATACCACAAAAACTGTCACGCCCCGAGAGCGGAAGATACCCGGAGACGCGTGACGAGTTTATATCAATCATGTCAATCAGAGTATTAGTGTATTCGACACCAAAATCAGAGATGCGTAAAAGTAAAGATAACCCAAATCCTTTATTCCTTCATAAGAATATGTCTATTACAAACCTTTGAAGTACTAACTAAAATAAAGGAAAAATACAAGGTTGACTCAAGAAAACATGAAAAAGACTAGATAACATGGAAGAAGCTCTATCTCTTTCACTCTTGATTTTCCCCATCCGTTTGAGTTCCCTCATCGTCGGACTTACCTGAAAAGTAGGGAAACACTAGGTGAGCGAACGCTCAGTAGGAAATTATATCTCAAGAACTAGCAATGGGTTTAAGTAATTTACATCTTTCATGAATGCACTATAGCTATGCATGCTCGCATAAAACGACAAGATAGAGAGAGTGTATAACAATAAGATAGCGACGAGAACTAGTCATGAACTTTCAAGAACTTATATCAAAAGATATCAAGATATTCAAGCAAGTGTATTCATCATGTCATGTTAGAATTTGGCTATCATGTTCAAGCACGCAAGTATGAAATTACCCTTTTTCGGGTCACGCAAGTCATGTAATATCAAGTCAAGTACAAGTACAAGATTTTTGAAATGTTCAATCAAGCTAGTCATGCACTTCGGTATAATGCCAATACCGTGATCAATCAACTCCCATGGGCACAAGTACTTTCGGGTGCTCCTCCCAGGACCAGATCGGGCCCTATATGCGTAGGCATTAATCATGTATTTTAACATCCACTTTTGTGTATAGCCAATATGGAATTTCAAGAATAAAGCTTGTAGACATGTAGGGTAAACTTGGATAGAGTAGAGTCCAAAAAAAATATGACACTTGACATAGAATGGCGATAATAACGGTACAATCACGATTATCGATAAAACTAGGTGGAATTGGTTCCCTAACTTGGGTACCATGACAAGCAAGTATGGACACTCTTTATATATAATTGAGGTCCACATGAACAGCACATCAATGGCAAGACGTCCTCATTCTTAATATAGAATTGAGGTCCACAAGAACATCATGTTGAATATAGAATTGGGGTTTACAAGAACAGCATCAAATGGTATGATAACCTCATCCCCTTAAGAGAATTCTCATGATACACACTTTGCATAACATGAGGGCCGGTATACCATGTTTCTATAGAGTGACATGGCAAAATAGTGTAATGGGTTTTTATGGTACAACGAGCTCAGTCGGCCTTGAGGGAATCCAAGGCTCGAGGAGTCTTATGGAGGTCTCTATGACTAACTCGCTAGTCCAAAGGAACGGAATGTCCAATGGAGAGCTTGTATGTCAATGAGAGTTAAGGGGGTAACGTTAAAACATCATGAAACATGGGACTATATTCACGGACTGGAATATAGTGCCAATATATATATATGTATATATATAAAACCCTTCGGTTGACAGTAATCAGTGTAAAACAGTGATACAGAAAATAGCGACTTAAACTAAGTCATTAATTATCCAATTAACGCCTTTCTCAGGGGCGTTTATTCACAATTTGACGACGTATACAGCAGTCGTCCATTCTTTATTTCTATTTTACCAAAATTTCCAATATTATGGAATTTAACAAAAACGTGCCCTGGTCAGGGGCGTTACCTTTCAATTTACGCCCTGATCTGGGGCGTCGGTTCAATAAGAAACGCCTTTGTGCAGGTCGTTAATTCAATAATTTTCCAAATTTCAGATATTAAATTTTCAGGAAATAGTTACATGGTCAGGACCAGAAAAATAGCAGGATTCAATCAGGATGAACATGCATTAAATTAGGTTCATGGTTTCATAGATATAGAATTTTAAACATGGGTAATTATCAATTTATATGAAATTGACAACTCCTGGGTAGGGCGTCAAAACAAGAATTAGCGCCCTAGTGTGGGTCGCTTATTTTAAGTTAGCGCCCTGGTCAAGGGCGTTGCTTTGAAAATTGCATAGAAACAGTTGAACCCACAATAAAACTATATGCGTGGAGGATCGATGATATTATTAAAGATATTAAGCTAGTTTGGGCTACGTTCTTGAGAAAACCTACCTGATGATTATCAACTGGTGATCTGTTGAAGTAACGTGAAGGACTTGATGGGAATCCGATGCTCTGTTTCTAATGCAGAAGCAGAGACAACAACAGAGAAGAAACAGTCGTTGCAAAAATAGAGGAAAACTTCCTCCTTTCACGGGTGTTGGGCTGTAAGAGAGAAAAAAATGAGAAGAGGATTAATTAGCCTTTATAGTATACGGTTGATGTCAAAGGATGAAGAAGAACTTACCGGTTCTTCACGTTTGATAGGAAAACTCGACAGGTAATCTACCCACGAATGAAGAACCCTCGTTCTTTAAGGAAGACAGGAGCTCCTCAATCTGTGATAGAAGAAAACGAAGAAGCATTAGAATCCTCTTGCTCCTGTGGTTTGAAGGAAACAATAAGAAGAACAAAACCTCTCCTTTTAGCAGAACGATAGCTCAAATTGCCAAATAGCGATCTGGTCGATCAGGAGGGTATTTATAGGATTTTGGGAATCCTAATAGGGCTAGAGTTGTATTGGGAGTAATACTTCCATGATAGAGTCCTTACCATACTCCACCTTCGACGTAGTTATCCATAACTTACCCTGGATAGACTCCTGGGTCGAACGAAACTCGAACTGAATTAACGTCTTAAGCGAGGGCGTCGAATTTAAATTGACGCCTTGTCGAGCATCGTTACTTATGTAAACGCGCCCATGTAGAGGGCGTTTCATTCCCTTTCCTTAATTTTATTTTTCCAGTCATTTGAAATTTGACGCCCTATTGTCCAGGCGTCCCTTTTAAATTAACGCCTTATACAGAGGCGTTTCCTTCTGAATCAGCGCCTTGATAAAAGGCGTTATTTTCCTCTTGATCAATGATTTACTCATTTAGGCTCTTTGTCATTTCTTTACTTATCTTTTATTTTAATTTGATTTATTTAAAAATCTTGTTTTTATCAGGGTTGCTACAAATCCAGGTATAGACCTAGATCCTAGGGTCAAGTGAGAGACATTGGCCAACTTTAAATCAGATTAAATTGACTTGAGTACTTACTGAGTCACAATGACCAGTAAATCCAAATACAGTCGAAGAGAAGACCGTAGGGACTAGCTAGCGGTCTAGGGCATGACCGCATTCGGCCCCAGGCAGATAAGCCATACGAACTCGGTCCGCCCATCATGAAATCACGAGTCGATCGGTACAGGCTTTGAGGGTACAACCTGCCCAGCATCCTAGTAGGAATCCCAGGCTCGCGGGGTCTTATGGAGGCCTCGTAATAGTAGTTCTAGTCCAACTGAAGGAATATCCGGTGGAGAGTCCCATCTATTACAAGATTAAGGCTTAGAAATCACGGAAAAAAAGGAGGGTGCGGTCAGTCAGTACCACCGGGGTGGCATGACTATCAATTTAGAACATTATAACGATATTCAACAAGTTATAAGTGTAAAAACTTTAGATAATTTGACAAAACATGTTTATTTTATGACCTTCCATATAGTTGTCCAAGGATTATATGAAGATGATAAAGGTTGATTACAGTTTAAGTATGCCAAGTTTACAATACGTTTCTCATCATTACTGGTCAAAAGACATGCTGGAAAATTGGCTAAACATCAGTTAAAACATAGGAAACAAGCATCAGTTCTTACTGAATGAGGTCATAAAACGGTCTGTCAGGAGACCGCTATATGGAACAAACGGTCAGGAAAAGGACTACTTTGTTAATAATAATAATAATAATAATATATATATATATATATATATTTCAAAATTGGGAGTCATGTGGTCTGTCGCGAGACCGTTTCTTACCAAGTGGTCGTTGTTACGACCGTTTCAAGTACCGAGACCCGTCGCCGGCGAACCCCGACAGTCTTATAGTAAAACTTCAAAATACAAGCGATATAATAAATGAGAATTGGGCAAACTATGATCATTGAAAAGAGCTTTATAAGTAGAATAGCATGGTATATGTTAATTCGAATCTAATCAAGACGATTATGATCTTAAATGGAAGTAACTAAGAACGAAGGAGAACGGATACCTTCACTTAGAAAGACAAATACGATCAATACGTTAATATAAACTGGGCAAAATAAATTCAATGGAAAGCTTACTTCGAGATCTAGAATATGGCATATTTTGATTAATGTTTAGCCTGAGAGAAACCTACCTTTAGTCGATTGAAAGGAGGAAGAGACTACGGTCGCCGGAACCCTAAAACACGCCGCCACCGAACGCCCTAATCTGCCCAGGTCCGACCACGATCGAGCACGTCGCCTGCCAAACAATCAAATAAGGGTCCCCAGCGGTCGAAGCCCTCTATTTATAGACCCTATTGAAGCTTCTAGAGATCGAATTCGACCTAAGAATCCAAAGAGTGAAAAATGGAGAGAAATTAGGGATAGATCAAATCTGCCGCCACCGCGTCGAATTGAGGGGTCTAGGTTTAGGGTGTTTGAGATAGAATCGATCTACAAGGGTTGGGCTAGGGTTTGTCTCCGATTAGAGCCCATTAGGGCAAGAATTAAGGTCCAATTTAGCAGTTTAGGTTGTTCTTCACAAAACTGTAAGTTTTAGCCTAAATGTTAAAATTGGGCCCAGTCTAATTTTATTCTGGCCTTGCTTCTTAAGATAAAGTGCTTGGAAATAATGTTTTACATAGGATATATATTTTTCCATATTTTTATTAATTTTTTGTAATTTGGGCCAAGAATAAGATAGTAATATAATAAAATAATAATACAATAATATTGTGATATTCGATATAAAATTCAGAATGCTACACCCTCCCCCACTTAAGGAATTTGGTCCTCCAAATTCATTGAATCTAACTGATGAAGATAACAATTACCAACCTTAGAATAAATTGGGATATAACTTCCTAATCACTTCTTCGGATTCCCAACTGGCTTCTTCAGTTCCACGTCGACTCCACTGGATCTTGACCATCGGAATGGATCGATTCCTGAGTTGTTGTTACTTGAAGTCTAAAATATTGACCCTCTTCGTAGGATAAATCATTCTTTAATTCCAAGTCTGTATGTTGGATAATATGCGAAGGGTTGTATACATACTTTCGTAGCATAGACGCGTGGAAGGCATTGTGAATGCCTGATAACTGAGGTGGTAATGCGAGCCTATAGGCAACTTTGTTAGACAGGAGGACGGTGAGCTAGAAGGGGAGGGGATGAATAGATCACCGTTTAAAAAATATTTGACTGAGTCGAGGCAGGACCCTTAACCAATATAACGTAGTTCACGAGCGTAGAACATAAATCACTCAAAAATTCATCAGCACATATGCACAACCACCTAGCGAGCAGTCAGACCAAGATTTCGATCATCAGCATTCACATTTACTTAATGAAGCCAGACAAAAGCATAAGGAAGATAAATGCGCACAACCATACCACGGAGAACAGGAGATTTAGATGGTTCAGTCTGCAACCTGCAGACTTACGTCCATCCCTCACTTAAGGCCGAGTGAGGCTTTCTTTCACAAGAACGAACCGCAGACTCAGTCTGCCAACATCACGCTGATCCACAGCTTGGGGATCGAAATCCCTACAGACGCTGAACACACAGCTTGAACCCAGGTCTCACACCCCAAGACCTGACCCGGAGATAACTCTCCCTTCCTCTTAGACAAGAGGGAACCTAGCAGTGACTCACCCTCACTGCAATTCAGAGACGCTGTCTCTCTTCCTCCACAGCCGGAAAGAACAACCCAGATAGCCTCCTCACTATCTGAACACAGCAACCCCGGAGACCACCTCCCTTCCTCTGATCTGATTCAGAGGGAATCACAATGCAACCCAGAGGATCCACCTCTCTTCCTCTACACCTAGAGGGAACGATAAAACAGAGTATCGGAATTTAAGAACAAACAACTGAAAACATAAAGAAATATCGAAGGCAATCGAACGGAGAAACAATGTAGCTTCTTAAAGAAGCATAGACAAAAAATAGCCGAAAAATATCCTCTCCTTCATCACTCTCTCTCTTTCAGGTACGCTCAACGAATGGATCAGGATGGCTCCTCCTCTCCTTCTTCTTGCTCTGGCCTCACCCTTTTCCTTGTGGCTTCGGCAGCTTTTCAGGAGCAGAAACCTTCATATATATATATCCAACCTCACGAGAGAGTGAGGGTTTGGGAGACACGCGTGAAGACATGCTTCCAGGTGAACCGAGCCACGTGTTAGACGATTGTTCCCTCAGATCACGTGCTCACATGATTGGAATAAAGTTCCAATTTGTCTTTAAGTCCCTGTAAGGTTTCAGAGAACATTCAGTCAATCTCAGAAATATTCAAGTCATTAATTGTTCACACAGAATGCACGGGACTTATCAAAGGACAGAAGAACGCGTCAACGCACTAAGGCCAAGGCGTTAACGCAATGGATATAATGGAGAACTGGTCCCTTGACCAAATACACTAATGCGTCAACGCATCAGTTGACAGCGTCGACGCTTCTGCTTGGTGGTTGATCAAAAGGAACCTTTGGTCATAAACTCAAGGCGTCGACACTTCCATTGTGTAGCGTCGCCTCAGCTCCTTGGGCGAGACGCACAATCTCTTGGTAACAAGCCAATGCGTCAACGCTTCTGGTGACAGCGTCGACTCAGCTTCATAGGTGAGACCCTCAAGCCCTTGGCACCGAGCTAAAGCGTCAACGCTTCAGGTGACAGCGTCGACTCAGCTTCATAGGCGAGGCGCTCAAGCCCTTGGCACTAAGCCAATGTGTCAATGCTTCCATCGTGCAGCGTCGACTCAACTTCATATGCGAGACGCTCAAGCCCTTGGCACCAAGCCAATGCGTCTACGCTTCCATCGTCCAGCGTCGACGCAGTGGACAAAACAGCAAGCGAAAGACGCACTATTGCGTCTACGCAGCCAGCCAAGTGCGTCAACGCACTAAAAGTACAGAACCCATATAATCAAGACAAGTAAGTATGAGCTCATGAGTGTACATGATAGAGGAGCATCAAAATAGAAAAGCATGATGAAAAAGCATTTGATCCATAGATGTGCATGCAAAACAACAACATTAGATCTTGAGAATATTTAGACAATTCAGGATCTTTATCATTCATTTAGGAGCATCAAGATGATTATCATAAAAATAATTTGATTCATAGTGTTAGTCATCATCAAAACTACAGAGATGCAACAATCTCCCCCTTTTTGATGATGGCAACACCATGAGTCAAATTTAGTGAAAGGAGAAATACCAACTTAAAACATTCTCAATAAAGGCAGCAATGGTGACCACCCAAGGCCTGAACAGGCCTGAACTCACAGCATTCATCATTGTTTAAAAAAAATTCCAAAACCTTCCTACCACTAGCTGGCTACAAAAACACCTCTTTACTCCCCCTTTCAACCTACCCCCTTTCCTTAGATGCTTAAGTGGGGCTGTAAGGTCCAGTGAAGAATCTTGGAGTTCTAGTAAGAGAAAGAGATTCAGAATAAACTTGAAGTTTATCAACTTACTATGATTATGAGAGAAGAGCAAGTGGCAACAAGTAAGACTGACCTAACTGTTATGGCTTGTCAAAGAGACAACAAGAGTTTGAACCACTAAGACAGCCTGTAGGCATTGAGGACAAACAGTCCAGGCAGAGAGAGCATAGTTGTAGAGTGTATTTGGCCAGTTGCACTTTTGACATTAAGTATGCACCTTGGTCAGAGGCCAGCATCCTCAGTTACTCAGTGTAAGAGCCTCATCACTTCTCAATTAGAGAACAGAGATAGTGACCATTGGTTGTTACATGAGGAGACACCTTGATCAGAGGCCAGAATCCCCAGTGACTCACCATATTGTCATCATTGCTCTGCCAATCACAATTTTGAACACACATTTCTTTCTTTTGATTTTGTTTATGAGAACTGATACCTCATGACATAGGAAATTTTCATTTCATTGATGGGATTCCTAGTTTCTCAGTATGCAGTTTTAAGCACAGATTAGTTTAACTAGCTCAACAAGGGTTTGTTTGAAGACACAAGCCAGGGCAATTATTAGAGGTCTTATCAAGATGTCCAATGAGAAGCTCATAAACAGAAACCATTTCTTACAAGTCTAGCTTGTTCATGAGTCATGCAACAAAGTAAGAGGATATACTTGTGAAGGTGAATCTTAGCCTCTTAAGACTTACGAGAAGAGGATTCTAGCTGGACTTTAATTGCACAAACTTAAGAGTGTAGGAAATGAATGAGGTTCTATTAAGAGGAATATTCAAGATCAATTTTAACATTTAATCCAGCAACAACAACCATCTCTCAAGCATTTCTAATTAGTCAAGCTCCCCCTCTCTAGTAGCTCTATCTTCCATTTTACCCAGAAAAATAGCAGAGAAGCAGAATTGACTTTACTCAAAGCACACACCCGCTCCCCCTCACATAGGGACCCCCACCAGAAAAAATATGACAAAACTACCACTAAAATTTATGGAAATACATGAACCAGAAATCATTGCCTCAAATCAGTCAGAGTTTGTAAATACCAAGTTCTCTTCTCAACGAAGTGAATTTTTCAGTATCTAGAGGTTTTGTAAAGATATCAGCAATTTGATCTGCAGTCCCAACATGAATTAATTCAAAAGTTTTATTTGCAATTTCATTTCTGATAAAGTGGTGCCTGATTTCAATGTGTTTTGTTCGTGAGTGTAAAACAGGATTCTTTGCAATGTTTATGGCACTAGTGTTATCACAAAGGATGGGAGTGCAACCTGTCTCTACTTGGTAATCCTGGAGTTGATGCTTGATCCTGATAACCTGAGTGCCACAGCTGCTTGCAGCCATGTATTCAGCCTCAGCAGTGGAAAGAGCCACTGAATGCTGTTTCTTTGAACTCCAAGAAACTAGGCATCCTCCTAAGAATTGGCAGTGGCCACTGGTGCTCTTCCTATCTAGCTTACATCCAGCAAAGTCTGCATCAGTGTATGCAACTAAATCTAATGTGCGTGAAGTAGGATACCATAAGCCTAGTGTATGTGAGGCAGACAGATATCTAAAGATTCTTTTTACAGCAGACACATGTAGTTCAGTAGGCCTAGACTGATATCTTGCACATAAACCAACACTGAATTGTATGTCTGGCCTAGAGGCAGTTAGGTACAAGAGGGATCCGATCATACCTCTGTAGAGTTTTTCATCCACTTGTTTACCTGACTCATCTGCATTAAGGGTCATGCTTGTGCTCATTGGGGTGGAAATTTGCTTCAGGTTAGTCATCCCAAACCTTTTTAGGATATCCAGCGTGTACTTGGTTTGGTGGAAGAAACAGCCATCTGTCATCTGATTTATCTGCAAGCCAAGGAAATAAGTCAGTTCCCCAACTAAGCTCATCTCAAATTCAGCTGACATAAGCTGTGAAATTCTTTACACAGTTCAGGATTTGTTGATCCAAAGATGATGTCGTCCACATATACCTGAACTATGATGAGATCTTATCTTGAATTCTTAGTGAATAAGGTTTGGTCAACTTTACCTCTGTTATATCCTTTATTTAGTAAGAAATTGGTCAGCCTTTCATACCAGGCCTGAGGAGCCTGCTTTAATCCATAAAGATCTTTGTTTAACCTGAAAACTTGATCAGGTTTAGTCGAAAACTGAAAACCAGGAGGTTGTTCAACATAAACTTCTTCTTTTAGAATTCAATTCAAGAAGGCACTCTTAACATCCATTTGTTGAAGTTTTATGTTGTTTGAACAAGTAAATGCTAATAGAATTCTGATAGCCTCCATTCTAGCTACTGGAGCAAAGGATTCATCAAAGTCCACTCCATACTCCTGACTGTAGCCTTTAGCTACAAGTCGAGCTTTATTCCTAGAGATGACACCTTCTTCATTCAGTTTGTTCTTAAAAACCCATTTTGTTCCTATTACATTGAAATTTTCAGGTCTAGGTACAAGTTCCCAGACATTGTTTCTATCAAATTGCCCTAGTTCTTCACACATGGCAGTTACCCAATTCTCATCACTTAAGGCTTCTTCAATGGTCTTAGGCTCAATTTGAGAAACTAAAGCAATTAAGTCCTGATTTTGAACATTTCTAAAATGAGATCTTGTCCTAGGGGGATCATTGAGACTACCAATAATATTGGTTACAGGGTGATCTTTTAAAACTCTGACATTTGTTGAGGACTCACCTTGTTCGGCTGTACTTACTGGGTTCAGATCAGTGGGTTCTTCAGCCGGTTGTACTTCCTCCTCTTGCATTTGATTCAGGAACTCTCCATCATGACTTGTAAACCTGTTATCATCATTTAGACTGCTAGAGATTTTTGTTTCATCAAAGATAACATGAGGGGTTTCCTCTATAGTCCTATCAATTTTATTAAAGACCCTGAAGGCTCTAGATGTTTCAGAGTATCCTAGGAATATTCCTGGAATACTTCTAGCATCGAATTTATCTAAGTCTCTCTTGTTGTTATTATGAATAAAGCATTTTGAACCAAAAATTTTGAAATATGAGACATTAGGCCTCTTACCTTTCAGGAGTTCATATGGTGTTTTCTTATGTATGGGTCTTACCAAGGCTCTATTAAGTATGTAGCAGGCTGTGTTTGCCGCTTCTGCCCAAAAGCTCTTAGGTAGCTGACTCTCCATTAGTAGTGTTCTTGCCATTTCCACTATTGATCGATTCCTTCTCTCCACAATTCCATTCTGCTCTGGGGTCCTGGGAGAAGAAAATTTGTGAGTCGGTCCCTCTTTGTCACAAAAACTAGAAAATGAGGAATTCTCAAACTCTCCTCCATGATCTGATTGGATAACAGTGATCTTGTGACCTACATGTTTCTGCTTATTGAAAAAATGTTCAAATTTTTGAAAAGCATCACTCTTATTTGCCAAGAAAAATAGCCATGCAAATCTAGAGTAGTCATCGACAATGACAAAACCAAATCTTTTACCATTTAGACTCTGGGTTCTAGTAGCACCAAAGAGATCCATGTGCAAGTGTTCCATGATCTTAGTTGACAAGCTCTCAGACCTAATTTTAAAAGAAGCTCGAGTTTGCTTGCCTAGAGTACAGGCCTCGCAATTCTTCGAAACTGATTTGAACTTTAAGCTAGGCATGCCTCTAACTAAATTAAATTTAGCTAATTTATGCAAGGTGCTAAAGCTAGCATGGCCTAGTCGCCTATGCCAGTCAAACATGTTATTCTCTGAGTCAGCAGTGAGACACAGATTAGACTCAGACTCAGCATCAAGATCCACAATATAGACATTATTGACTCTATTTGCAATGAACTTTATTTTATCGGAGTTTGGTTCTAAAATTTTGCAAGCATGCTCCTCAAAAAGAACCTTGTGACCCTTGTCACACAACTGACTAATACTCAATAAATTGTGTTGCAGACCTTCAACCAACAAGACTTTCTCAACAGAGTTGGTGGTTTTCTTACCGATGGTTCCGGTCCCAATGATTTGGCCTTTGTTTTTACCTCCAAACTTAACTGACCCTCCTGCTTTCAATTCAAGCTTGCTGAACTTTCTTTGATCCCCTGTCATGTGCCTCGAGCAGCCACTATCGAGATACCACTTGTTGTTCTCGGCTGCTAGGCTCACCTGCACAATAACAATTTAAGTTGTGTGCTTTGGAACCCAAGGTAAATTGGGTCCAAAAATACCGTTCAATTCATTAAGCACAATCTTGGGAATCCAGATCTGTTTTAACCCCTTTTTCTTTTTGTGCTGAGAGTTGACAGTTTTGTTGTTAATGCGCATTTCATTTGTTTCTTTTTGTTTCTCAAGGTGTGTCCAGTTTCTGTTGATAAAGGTTTGGGTCCCAGCCAGACCATAATTTTTAACCTGTCTAGATGAAGGCATTTTATTGTCAGTATTCTGTGTGTAGTTAAACATTCCCATGTTTCTTTTAAAATAGCCCATTCTTTTATTAGAGTCATAGTTGATGAATTAACAAACACCTTGCTTCTGGTGCGTGGGCTTGTTGAATTTCTTGAAGATATTTTTTCCAAAATCAGCCTGTTGTTTATGGATGTTCTTCTGTTGTTTAGTAGTTTTGGAATTGGATGGAATGTCCAGTTTCTCTTTTCCTTTCTCAGTGCAGAAAGTAGTGGTTTTTACCCCAAATGCTTCCTTCTTACTTGGGTTGAAACCCAACCCCTCTCTGTTAAAGTTTACTTTGGTGCCTAACAAGGCATTCAAATTACTCTCTCCCAAAACAAACCTCTCAAGGGTTTTCTTCTTATCTTCCAACTCCTTCCGCAGACATATATTGTTTTTCAGCAATTCATCATTGACCCTTTTAACAGCTTCATACCCTTCCCTGAGTAAATCATTTTGTCTCAGGTTTTCTTCAGTATGTTGATTGGTTTCATCAAGCTATTTTCTTAGTTTTTCAAGCTCCTTTTTAACAAGATTTTTCTCATTTCTTACATTTTCCATTTGAGCTAATTCAGCTATCAGTTTGGAATTTTCTGTCTCGATGAGTTCTTGTTCTTCATTAACCACATTGAGTTTGCGTTTGGTGACTCTATATTCTTTAGCTAAGGCATTGTACATATCTAGCAGTTCACCATACTTATCTTCCCAGTCATCAATAGAGTAAGTCACAAAGGGATTGATTACATCATTTTCCTCGTCGGCCATCAGACATACTCCTTCAGTCTCCTTTCCTGAGGAGTTAGTCTCTGAGTCTTCTTCTTCATCGCTCCAAGTGCATACCATAGCTTTTGGCTTTTTCGTGTACACTTTGGAGCCTTTCTTATGGTAATCCAGTGTTTTCTTCTGAAGCTCAGGGCAATCTTGCTTCATGTGCCCAAAGTTCCTGCAATGATAACACATCACACCTTTAGCATTCCTATCCTTGTCATTGCCATTGTTTGGATATTTACCTGATGAGTAATTTCTTCTTCTCCCATATGATTTTCCCTTCAGTTTCAGAAATTTTCTGAACTGCCGTGTGAGCAGAGCTTTTTCACTCATGTCAAGGTCTGGAATTTCATCAGAGTCTCCACTGCTGCTGCTGCTGCTACTATGTCGTTCAACTTTAAGAGCAACATTCTTGCCCTTTCTGTCACTTCCTTCTCCTATTTTCTTGAGATTCATCTCATAGGTCATAAGAGACCCTATGAGTTCAGTGACAGTCATGGTTGTTAAATCCTTCGATTCCTCTATCACAGTGGCCTTTGTGTGCCACGCTGGAGTCAAAGATCTCAAGATCTTCCTGACTATATCCCCTTCAGATATTTCCTTTCCAACCCCCTTGAGGCTGTTGGTGATCAGTGACAGCCTAGCGTACATATCAGTCGCGCTCTCCTCTGACTTCATCTTAAATAATTCATACTCAGAGGTTAGGTAGTTTACCTTGGTAGCTCTGACCTGAGAGGTACCCTCGTAAATCAACGCTAGTTCATCCCACATCTTCTTAGCTGTCCTGCACGCCGAAATTCAGGCATATTCTTCAGGGTGAACTGCGCACTGGATGATGTTGAGCGCCGACCAGTTCAGTCCGGATAATTTGACTTATTCTTCAGACCACATCTCCTCATTCGGAGGTAAATCATAAAGTCCAGTTGTAATGACTCTCCACAGCTTGTGGCTCTGAGATCGGATGAAAACTTCCATCCTGTTTTTCCAAAAGAAATAATTAGAACCATCAAAATATGGGGGACGGGAGATTGACTGTCCTTCAGCTATGTAGCTGCGAGGACCACTGGTTCCAGGATTACCCTGGTCGTTGGACCACATCTCGGGTAAACCTGGCTCTGATACCAACTGTTAGACAGGAGGACAGTGAGCTAGAAGGGGAGGGGATGAATAGATCACCGTTTAAAAAATATTTGACTAAGTCGAGGCAGGACCCTTAACCAATATAACGTAGTTCACGAGCGCAGAACATAAATAACTCAAAAATTCATCAGCACATATGCACAACCACCTAGCGAGCAGTCAGACCAAGATTTTGATCATCAACATTCACATTTACTTAATGAAGCCAGACAAAAGCATAAGGAAGATAAATGCGCACAACCATATCACAGAGAACAGGAGATTTAGATGGTTCAGTCTGCAACCTGCAGACTTACGTCCATCCCTCACTCAAGGCTGAGTGAGGCTTTCTTTCACAAGAACGAACCGCAGACTCAGTCTGCCAACATCACGCTGATCCACAGCTTGGGGATCGAAATCCCTACAGACGCTGAACACACAGCTTGAACCCAGGTCTCACACCCCAAGACCTGACCCGGAGATAACTCTCCCTTCCTCTTAGACAAGAGGGAACCTAGCAGTGACTCACCCTCACTACAATTCAGAGACGCTGTCTCTCTTCCTCCACAGCCGGAGGGAACAACCCAGATAGCCTCCTCACTATCTGAACACAGCAACCCCGGAGACCACCTCCCTTCCTCTGATCTGATTCAGAGGGAATCACAATGCAACCCAGAGGATCCACCTCTCTTCTTCTACACCTAGAGGGAACGATAAAACAGAGTATCGGAATTTAAGAACAAACAACTGAAAACATGAAGAAATAGCGAAGACAATCGAACGGAGAAACAATGTAGCTTCTTAAAGAAGCATAGACAAAAAATAGCAGAAAAACATCCTCTCCTTCATCACTCTCTCTCTTTCAGGTACGCTCAACGAAGCGATCAGGATGGCTCCTCCTCTCCTTCTTCTCGCTCTAGCCTCACCCTTTTCCTTGTGGCTTCGGCAGCTTTTCAGGAGCAGAAACCTTCATATATATATATCCAACCTCACGAGAGAGTGAGGGTTTGGGAGACACGCGCGAAGACATGCTTCCAGGTGAACCGATCCACGTGTTAGACGATTGTTCCCTCGGATCACGTGCTCACATGATTGGAATAAAGTTCCAATTTGTCTTTAAGTCCCTGTAAGGTTTCAGAGAACATTCAGTCAATCTCAGAAATATTCAAGTCATTAATTGTTCACACAGAATGCACGGGACTTATCAAAGGACAGAAGAACACGAAAACGCACTAAGGCCAAGGTGTTAACGCAATGGATATAATGGAGAACTGGTCCCTTGACCAAATACACAAATGCGTCAACGCATCAGTTGACAGCGTCGACGCTTCTGCTTGGTGGTTGATCAAAAGGAACCTTTGGTCATAAACTCAAGGTGTCGATGCTTCCATTGTGTAGCGTCGCCTCAGCTCCTTGGGCAAGACGCACAATCTCTTGGTAACAAGCCAATGCGTCAACGCTTCTGGTGACAGCGTCGACTCAGCTTCATAGTCGAGACCCTCAAGCCCTTGGCACCAAGCTAAAGCGTCAACGCTTCAGGTGACAGCGTCGACTCAACTTCATAGGCGAGGCGCTCAAGCCCTTGGCACTAAGCCAATGCGTCAACGCTTCCATCGTGCAGCGTCGACTCAACTTCATATGCGAGACGCTCAAGCCCTTGGCACCAAGCCAATGCGTCTACGCTTCCATCGTCCAGCATCGACGCAGTGGACAAAACAGCAAGCGAAAGACGCACTATTGCGTCTACGCAGCCAGCCAAGTGCGTCAACGCACTAAAAGTACAGAACCCATATAATCAAGACAAGTAAGTATGAGCTCATGGGTGTACATGATAGAGTAGCATCAAAACAGAAAAGCATGATGAAAAAGCATTTGATCCATAGATGTGCATGCAAAACAACAACATTAGATCCTGAGAATATTTAGACAATTCAGGATCTTTATCATTCATTTAGGAGCATCAAGATGATTATCATAAAAATAATTTGATTCATAGTGTTAGTCATCATCAAAACTACAGAGATGCAACAAACTTCGCCTACCCTTTCCAAGATTTTGAACGGGCCAACAAATCTCACACTCAACTTGCCTCGAATTCCAAATCTTTGAATTACTCTTGAAGGTGAAACTTTCAAAAACACATGCTCACCGACCTGAAACTCCAGATCTCTTCTTCTGTTATCAGCATAGATCTTCTGCCTAGACTGAGCAATCTTCAAAGGGTTTCTAATGACTTGAATATTCTTGGATGACTCTGAAACAAGATCTGGTCCGAGCCATTACTTCTCACCAATCTCTTCCCAACAAAGAGGAGACATACAGCTTCTGCCATACAAAGTCTCAAAAGGTGCCATCTGAATGCTGGATTGGTAACTGTTGTTGTAGGCAAATTCGATCAAAGGTAAATATTTATGCCAACTACCTCCAAAGTCGACCATAGAGGCCCTCAACATGTCTTCAACAATCTGATTAGTCCTCTCAGTCTGTCCATCCGTTTGAGGGTGAAATGCAATACTAAAGTTCAAACGAGTTCCCATGGATGCTTGCAGACCTTTCCAAAAGTGAGAGGTAAACCTGGGTTCTCTGTCAGATATGATGGATACAAGAACTCCATGCCACCGCACTATTTCCTTCATATACAGAGCAGCCAAAACATCCACCATCCATTTAGATTTAATAGGCAAAAAGTGTGCGGACTTAGTCAAGCGATCAACAATCACCCAAATTGCATCAAATTTACTACGAGTTCTAGGTAAAACCATGATAAAATCCATGCCGACACTCTCCCACTTCCATTGTGATATTTCGAGAGGTTTCAACTTTCCAGCAGGCCTAAAATGTTCGGCCTTGACTTGCTGACATACTAAACATCTGCTTACAAATTCAGCCACTTCCCTTTTCATGTTCGGTCACCAAAAGGTCCTCTTTAAATCTTGATACATCTTTGTGGCTCCTAGATGAATTGTCTACTTGGACCTATGGGCTTCCTCAAGAATATTTTCCTTCAACTCCGCAGAATCAGGGACACAATTCCTACCACGGAACAACAATCTATCATCACCGGCCAACAAAAAGTCAGGTCGATTAGCCATCTGCTCTCTAATTTCTACTAGCAACGGGTCATTATTCTGTAGTTGCTTAATCTCTGCTAACAACTCTGAATGAAGCTGGACATGCGCAATCATAACCCGATCTTCTTTTTCTGCGACATCAAGGTCTAAACTTGCAATTTGCTCTAACAACCTCCATTCTTGAAGCATCAAGCTTGCTAATCTGGCCATCGACTTTCTACTCAAAGCATCTGCCACAACGTTCCCTTTTCCAGGATGATACTCAATCGAGAAGTCGAAGTCCTTTAAATATTCTAGCCACCTTCTCTATCTCATATTCAACTCCTTTTGAGAGAATAAATATCTTAGGCTCTTATGATCAGAGTACACTGTGAAAGTTTCTCCATATAAGTAATGTCTCCAAATCTTCAGAGCAAACACTACTGCTGCTAACTCCAGGTCATGAATAGGATAATTCTCTTCGTGCTTCCTCAACTGCCTAGAAGAATAAGCTATCACTTTCCCTTTCTACATCAACACACACCCTAAGCCAATTCCTGATACATCGGTATATACTTCAAAACTGTTGTGCCCCGGGTTGTTTTGATGAAGACAATGTGTGATGAAGTCATTTTGGTACATTCTATGTGATTTGCATTGAAGTTTCTTTGATGAATGTGAGTGATGTTGATAAGTTGTCTGAATGACTATGAAGCTAGAATGCTAGAAATTTCATGAGAATGGACATTAATGTTCTCTTTTATGGGCTTATCAGAGTTGATTCATGTTTTGAGCTCACTGGGTTTAATTCATTGCATATTTCATTTTTGCTAAGTCCATGCGCAAGGGTCGACCCCTGGTAGTTGATTTTCTTGCCAAACTTGCACTCACCTTCTTAATACATGCACCGACCCTGAATTTGCACTGACTCATCTTTATGCTTGATAAAAGTGCACCGACCTGACTTTGCACCGACCTTGTCTATATCTTCTTCACAATATGCACCGACCCTTCTTCGTTGTCTTACAAATGTGCACTGACCTTCATAACATGCACCGACCCAACCTCTAGCTTGATATAAGGTGCACCGACCTCGTCTATAGGCTTCAAAGAACTTGCACCAACTTTGTCTATAGGGCTCAAAGAACTTGCACTGACCCTCTCATTTGTGCACCGACCTGGTCTAATAATACATGCACCGACCCTACTTTTTCATATGCATCGACCATGGGATAATACGCACAGACCTTAGCCTGTGTATTGGTTTTTTTGTGTGTTGGCAGTGTCCCTTAAAAAGAGTGTCGACTCCAAGAGTTGACACTTCTTCTGGGCTTTCCGGATCATGTTTTTCGGATTGATTTCGAAATGCCCATTTTAAGATCTGATACTTTGCTCTCTTACACCCTTACCCTTAGGGTTTCTATACATGTCTAAGGATTATTCTGAGAGGATTTTGAAAAGGGCCATAGTCATCATTTGTTCATCTATATGCTGCTATATATATCCTTGCGATCTTTACAAGGGATATGCAAAGTGGCTAACACGATCATTTATCTTGCAGGAGAAGAAAAGGCGGAAGCACACCATCTGGAGGAGGAAGATGACGCTGCAAAAGCTCCATCCTACGACCCCAAGCTCAGATCCGGTGGTGGCTATCGCTGCACTCCATCGTCTTCAAGCTTGGACGTTCATCTTTTAACAACCGATTGTCTCTCCTCTCTGCGGTTTATCCATTCCAGTGCACCTTTCTTTTATCTCCGAGATTGGTTAAGGATTAGGGGGAAGATTTTGCTATATTATCTTTCTCATTTCACGTTGAGCATGGTGATTATCCTTTCAATTGGGCATTGTATTTTCTTATATCATTCTTTCAAAGATGATCTTGGAGCTTAGTCTCCGTGTGTGTGCGGTTTCTCATCGTCGTAAGAGAACCCACGTCTGTTGGGCCGTCGAGCCCGTGTGTGTGGTTGCTTGCTGCCGTCGTGCAGCGTTCATAGTGGAATCCTCTCGAGTTAAGAGGGGTGGATGTAGGATGGCACTTGGTGCGTCCGAACCACCTAAAAATCCTTAAGTTGTGGTTTGCTTCTTGTGAGTTTGTTGTTTTATCCTATCCATCTCTGTTACGAGTGTGATGCGGTGAAGTGAGCGCTCATTTATATATATTGTCCGCTGCTTAATTTTCATCCGAGTGGTTCATCAAAAGCGCTGGAGAGTTGTGAGAGCTTGGTTGATATTCATTATATCTAGACATTTCTTGTCGTCTCTTCAGTTATATTATAAGTTTGTCAAAAAGGGGGCGCAATCAATTCACCCCCCTCTCGATTGCTTTCTTAACCGGTCCAGCAATTGGTATCAGAGCCTTGGCTCTATTTTATTCTGAAACCTAGCAGTTTAGAGAGATCTGTTAGGAATGGCTAACAAGGGGTTAATGCTCAAAGGGCATTCTATTCATAGGCCTCCCTACTTTGATGGTACCAATTACACATATTGGAAGAATAGGATGACTATTTTCCTTCGTGCTCAAAGCCATGAAATATGGACTGTTGTTAACAACGGCCCACATACTTTGCCGAATGACGAGTCGAAGTGGAATGATGAACAAATTAAGAAGTCCACTGTGAACTTCAATGCTTTAAATATTATTCAGTGTGCCATTCACCTGATTGAATATGCTCGTGTGTCTATGTGCAAGAACGTGAAAGAAATGTGGGACAAACTCAAGCTAATCTATGAAGGCACTACAGAGGTCAAGGAGACAAAGGCAAACATGCTTATACGGGATTACGAGCTATTCCACATTAAAGAGGAAGAGACCATCTATGAGATGTTTGCACGTCTCATGGAGATCACCAATGGTTTGAAATCACTCGGAAGGTAATTCAAGGATACTGATTTGGTGAGGAAGGTGTTCAGGTCCTTATCACCAAGCTGGCACACCAAGGCAATGGTGATAGAGGACTCGAAGAATCTTTCCACCCTCACTGTGGATGCTCTCATAGGGTATTTAATGGCCTATGAGATAAACATCAAGAGGACAGAAGAGGATACCAAGAAGAAGAAGTCAATAGCATTGAAGGCAAACCCCGATATTTTCTCAAGTCAAGAAGACTCCATGGACAACATGGATGATGAGGAAGTTGCCATGATCACAAGGAAGGTTAGACAGTTTCTGCGGGAAAGAAGAAGGTTCAACGGAAAGTTTAGGAAGGGAAAGAGGCAGTTAAGGTAGAAGGGTGATCCATCTAAAGCTGTCGAGATTATGTGCTATGAGTGCAAAAAGTTGGGGCACATGAGAGGTGAATGCCCCGAGCTCCAGAAAAAGGGCAAGAAGGTGAAAGGCAAAAGGCCCAAGGCAATGAAGGCGACATGGAGCGATGAGGACGAGGACGAGCCAACGTCCGAGGAAGAAGAAAACATTGAAGAATTGGTCAAGAATCTCTGTCTCATGGCGAATAGTGATCAAGAACAGGTAATTTCTAATTCAGAACTTATTACAAATGAACAATGGGAATTAGCTTATGAGGAATTAGATGATAAATACATAAGAGTCAAAAATGAGAATAGAACGTTAAGAAAGAAAATTCATGAAATCATACATTCACCTAATTCCTACGAAAAATGTAGTCTGTTTGAAATGCAGGTTCAAAACTTCAAGAATGCAAATGAAACTCTAGAATCAAAATTGATCATGTTTGAAGATGAAATTGCATGCTTGGATGTAGAGAAACAGAATGCATGTAACCTCAAAGTAGAAATCTAAGAAAAGCATGAAAAGTTGAAAAATGAGTTGGAAGAATTGAATGTTAAAATAAATGAATGTGAGAAAGTCAAGGAAGAATTCAAGAGTAAGAATGAACGACTTGTCAAAGAATTGAATGAAGTGAAACTTGCTAATGAAAAGATGTTGAAGGCAAAAGAGAAACAAGTGGAGAAAAATTCAAGTCATGTGCATGGCAACAACAATCAATTTGAATTTAAGGTTAGAAATTCAGAAAATCATGGAAAATGTTCATACACACACAAATCCACAAGATGTTTATTCTCGATTCCCCTCTACTTCTACAAATGTAAATAAAAGAAATAATTTTGGTAGGAAAAGACCCATCCATTTTTACTGTGGGAGAATAGGTCATGACATGTACATATGTCAGTTGATGAAGTATGATGATGACTTGTTTTTGAAGAAGTATAATCATACTGTGATGAATGCTAACACCAAGGGACCCAAGCTTGCTTGGGTACCTAAATCAAAATGAGATTTGATGTTTGTTCTTGTAGGTCTGTATGAAAGCAATGAAAAATAAATGGTACCTGGACAGTGGATGCTCCAGGCACATGATGGGAAATAAATACCTTTTTGCAGACCTAGCAGAGAAAGCTGGAGGAACGGTAATTTTTGGTAGACAGGATAGAGGTAAGATCATTGGCATTGGGAGAATTGGTAAGGACCTCAACCATTGCATTAAAGATGTCTTGCTTGTTAGAGGTCTAAATCATAATATGCTCAGTATTGGTCAACTTTGTGATAAAGGTCACAAGGTTATTTTTGAGTCTTCTCACTGCACCATTGTTGATGCAAAATCTCATGAAGTCAAATTCATAGGAGTGAGAAGTAACAACACTTATCAAGTTGATTTCAATGAAATTGCATCTGAAAATTTGTGCTTAGTTGCTAATAAAAATGAAGATATTTGGTTGTGGCATCACCGTCTTGGGCATGCCAGTTTCAATGTAATTAAGAAGTTGAATCGAAATGATTTAGTTAGAAGTCTTACTTGTTTGAATTTTGAAACTTCAAAAGTCTGTGAAGCATGTAATAAAGGAAAACAAACCACAACCTCATTTAAATGCAAAAACATCATTTCTACTGAAAAACCCCTTCAATTGTTGCACTTGGACTTGTTTGGTCTCACCAGGACACACAGTCTTGGAGGGAAACTTTATGGTTTTGTGATAGTCGATGATTTCTCTAGATATGCATGGGTTCTATTTTTTGGCCAACAAGAGTGATGCATACAAAGAATTTGTTGATTTTTGTACAAGGGTTCAAAATGAAAAAGGTTATTCAATTCAAAAAATCCAAAGTGACCACATAAGAAAATTTAAAAAAAGATTCTGAATTTGATGAATTCTGCAAGAAGTAGGGGTATGAACATCAATTTTTAGCACCCAGGACCCCGCAACAAAACGGAGTGGTTGAAAGGAAGAATAGAACGCTCGTGGAGATGGCACGTAGCATGCTAGCGGAAAATAGTCTTACACGATATTTATGGGCAGAGGCAGTGAATCATTTTTGCTACATTACCAATCGGGCAATGGTAAGACCGATCCTTAAGAAAACTCCTTACGAGTTGTACAAAGGTAAAAAACCCAACATATCTTATTTTAAACCATTTGGATCTATTTGTTACATCTTGAACAATGGTAAATATAACATGGAGAAATTTGATGCTAAGAGTGATAAAGGGATTTTCCTCGGGTATTCTCTAACATCTAGAGCTTACCATGTTTATAATTCTAGAACTCTTGTTGTCGAGGAGAGTCCACATGTAGTAGTTGTTGCATTTACCTTGAGAAAATCAAATGATGATGATCATTTTCTTGTTACAGGTGAGAGTGAAGGTGAGAAAGGAGATTCTAGCAAACAAGGTGAGGCAGAAGATCAAGAAAAGGAAAAGGAGCAAGAGCAACAAGAGGAACAGGTGCATCCGACTCTTCCACACCAATGGACTATGCATAAGGATCATCCATTGGATAGTGTAATCAGCGGTGTGGATGATAGAGTGCGAACACGGGCTTCATTCAGGGAAGTTGAAATTCATGATAATTTAGCTTTACTTTCCAGCATCGAGCCTAAATCTTTAGATGATGCACTTAATGACAATTCTTGGGTTCTTGCCATGCAAGAAGAACTGCACAAATTCCAAAGGAATCGGGTGTGGTTCCTCGTGCCCCACCCTGATGATCAACCCATAATCAAAAGTAAGTGGGTTTTTCGAAACAAACTTAGTGAAGACGGAGTGGTTGTGAGGAATAAGGCTAGACTTGTAGCTAAGGGATACACTCAAGAATTTGGCATTGATTTTGATGAATCTTTCGCCCCTGTGGCTAGATTGGAAGTAGTAAGAATACTTCTTGCTTATGCTTGTCACAGGAACATCAAACTTTTCCAAATGGACGTGAAAAGTGCCTTCCTCAATAGAGTTATTAAGGAAGAAGTATACGTGGAGCAACCGCCGGGCTTCGAAGATGAAAAATTTCTGGACCACGTCTACAAATTGGACAAGGCACTGTATGGGTTAAAACAAGCTCCCTAGGCATGGTATGACCGTTTAAGTTCTTTTTTGATAGATAATGGCTTCAAACAAGGGAGAGTTCGAGATGAGCTTGAAGGGTGACTTGAACTTTTTCTTGGGACTTCAAATAAAGCAGCTAGACGATGGTATCTCTATCAACCAGAAGAAGTGCACACAAGAGATCATGAAGAAATTTCAATTGGAGACTGCCAAACCGTTTGATACACCAATGTCCACCTCACTGAAATTGGAAGAAGAGAAAGGTAACAAGGTTGATCAGAAACTTTTTAGGGGTATGATTGGTTCTCTATTGTATCTTACTGCTAGTAGGCCTGACATACATTTCAGTGTGTGTCTCTATGCAAGATATCAATCTTGTCCCAAGGAATCTCATTTGTCAGCCGTGAAAAGAATTTTTAGGTATTTGAATGGTTCACTTAATCTTGGTTTGTGGTATCCTAAGAATAATTCTTTTGATTTACATGCTTACACTGATTCTGATTATGCTGGGTGAAAAATGGATCGTAAGAGCACAAGCGGTCACTGTCAGTTTCTAGGGGGCTGCATAGTTTCATGGGCCTCAAAGAAACAACATTGTGTGGCTTTATCAACTACTGAAGCTGAGTATGTGGCTGCAGATAGTTGTGCGGCTCAAGTACTCTGTATCTAACATCAGTTGTTAGATTTTGGTTTTTGTTTAAAAAACACTCCCATCATGTGTGATAACACTTCTGTAATAAATCTGTCCAAAAATTCTGTCCAACATTCTCGCACAAAACACATTGAGGTTAGACATCACTTCATTAGAGATCATATCAATAAAGGTGATTTTGAGTAAAATTTTGTTGATACAAAACACCAACTTGCAGATATTTTTACAAAACCTTTGAACTCTGATCAGTTTTACTTTCTTAGGAGAGAATTAGGAGTGTGCAGATTAGATAGTTAAATCTTTTTGAATTGTCATGTATATACACTTTTAAAATTTTCATAAAGGAATTGTACATACTACTTTACTGTTTGCACATAAGGAGATTTTCCATGACATTTACATTTCACTCTTTTCTTTTTGTGCATATCACAATGAATAACAATTTAACTTTCATTCATACTCTTATTCTTTTTGCATCCGCTTGTACATAAATGCATATACTTCATACTTGTGTGCTTAAATGCCATGATTATCTGGTATATCAAATGTTGATTGCTAAAGGTTGGATTATGTCCAATAGGAAGCTTTCTCCATGTGTGAGGGTGGTCTTTTGACCTACGTTCTCAGCCTCGTACCGGTAATCAACATGTTTGAGGATTCCATTTTGATACATGCTTGAATGTATATACCGTACACCTTACAGTTTTTGATTCCTTTTATGACCAGACTCCCTTGCTAAATAAAATTGCTTTGATTTAGATATGTTTGTTACATGGCATACATTAAGGGGGAGGTCCTTTTTATAACTGTGCATACACTTAGAGGGAGACATCACAATGAATAGACTAATTCATCTCTTACATTCTATGCAATCTCTCACACTAATTGCACTTTTGAGTTAAATGATTATATCTAATAAGGATTTCACCTATTCCACTCAACACACTTGAGGGCTCTTGAACCCCTACATAGAAAACACGTGTCTTGTAAGGAAAAAGCTGTCAGCCTGGGCAAAATTCAATAAGTGTGATTTGACACTGAGTAGTCGGGAATCCCCCCTGAAATAAAGGAGGAAACTTGTATGGAAAAGTGTCTCACCCACATTCTCATAAGTGACGATACTGAGTAACCGGGAAATGCCCCTGAAATAAAGGGCATGACTTGTGTCAAAAGGTTAGTCATCTTGTCATTTAAAATTAAAAAAATTATAAATATGGGGTTGTGGAAAGCTACCAAAAGTCGAGCACGGTGTATGGAAGTGTAGGGAGGAAAAGTTCTTACTTGTGTTCCTTAGAAAATCTGGAAATCTATATTATTTAGATTTCATTGCTCATCCTTCACATATATAACTAGGGAGTGATTGTGTAAATGTACCTTTTGAATCAGTCATATTTCATGGGTAATGCAGTACCACTTTTTGTAAGCACTACCCTTTTAATATTGCTCATGCAACTCATGCTCTCAGTCGATAACATTATTATTAACCAGTTCATATAGAGCATGCTTGATGCTATATAGACTAATGAATGCCTATGTGCTTGAATGTTCATTCACTGCTTTTCATCTGCATTTCATTAAGTTAACTGTGTATATGCGCCTCTGCTCTCATGTTCTTCATAATCCCCTATTTGACTCTGACAAAAAGGGGGAGTAATAAATGTTACATGATGATGCTGAAATCTTTCTGGCATGGAGTATGAAATTGAAACTCAATCTGAACTTGTTTGGAGAATAGGAAATATCTATATTGTTTTATTCATGCAAATCCATCCTTGGTTTTATCTTCGTCAAAAGGGGGGACATTGTTGTGCCCCAGGTTGTTTTGACGAAGAAAATGTGTGATGAAGTCATTTTGGTCCATTCTATGTGATTTGCATTGAAGTTTCTTTGATGAATGTAAGTGATGTTGATAAGTTATCTGAATGACTATGAAGCTAGAATGCTAGAAATTTCATGATAATGGACATTAATGTTCTCTTTTATGGGCTTAACAGAGTTGATTCATGTATTGAGCTCACTGGGTTTAATTCATTGCATATTTCATTTTTGCTAAGTCCATGCGCAAGGGTCGACCCCAGGTAGTTGATTTTCTCGCCAAACTTGCACTCACCTTCTCAATACATGCACCAACCCTGAATTTGCACTGACTCATCTTTATGCTTGATAAAAGTGCACCTACCTGACTTTGCACCGACCTTGTCCATATCTTCTTCACAATATGCACCGACCCTTCTTTGTTGTTTTACAAATGTGCACTGACCTTCATAACATGCACCGACCCAACCTCTAGTTTGATATAAGGTGCACCGACCTCATCTATAGGCTTCAAAGAACTTGCACCGACTTTGTCTATAGGGCTCAAAGAACTTGCACCGACCCTGCCTTTTCATATGCATCGACCATGGGATAATACGCATAGACCTTAGCCTATGTATTGGTTTTTCTGTGTGTTGGCAGTGCGCCTTAAAAAGAGTGTCGACTCCAAGAGTCGACACTTCTTCTGGGCTTTCCAGATCGTGTTTTTCGGATTGACTTCGAAATGCCCATTTTAAGATCCGATACTTTGCTCTCTTACACCCTTACCCTTAGGGTTTCTATACATGTCTAAGGGTTATTCTGAGAGGATTTTGAAAAGGGCCATAGTGGTCATTTGTTCATATATATGCTGCTATATATATCCTTGCGATCTTTACAAGGGATATACAAAGGGGCAAACACGATCATTTTTCTTGCAGGAGAAGAACAGAGGGATGCACACCATCTAGAGGAGGAAGACGATGCTACAGAAGCTCCATCCCAAACCCCAAGCTCAGATCCGGTGGTGGCTACCGCTACACTCCATCGTCTTCAAGCTTGGACGTTCATCTTTCAACAACCGGCTGTCTCTCCTCTCCGCGATTTATCCATTCCAGTGCACCTTTCTTTTATCTCCGAGATTGGTTAAGGATTAGGGGGAAGATTTTGCTACATTGTCTTTCTCATTTCACGTTGAGCATAGTGATTATCCTTTGAACTGGGCATTGTATTTTCTTATATCCTTCTTTCATAGACGAACTTGGAGCTTAGTCTCCATGTGTGTGTGGTTTCTCGTCGTCGTACGAGAACCCACGTGGGTTGGGCCGTCGAGCCCGTGTGTGTGGTTGCTTGCTGCCGTCGTGCAGCATTCATAGTGGAATCCTCTCGAGTTAAGAGGGGTGGACGTAGGACGGCACTTGGTGCGTCCGAACCACCTAAAAATCCTTGCATTGTGGTTTGCTTCTTGTGAGTTTGTTGTTCTATCTTATCCGTCTCTATTACGAATGTGATGCTGTGAAGTGAGCGCTCATTTATATATATTGTCCACTGCTTAATTTTCAACCGAGTGGTTCATCAAAAGTGCTGGAGAGTTGTGAGAGCATGGTTGATATTCATTATATCTAGATATTTCTTGTCATCTCTTCAGTTATATTATAAGTTTGTCAAAAAGGGGGTGCAATCAATTCACCCCCCTCTCGATTGCTTTCCTAATCGGGCCAACAAAAACCTCCTTCTCCAGATGGCAAGGCCAACACTGGGGTAGTGGTCAAACACTCCTTGAAAATTTGAAAACTTTTCTCACACTCTTCTGACCACTCGAATCGATTCTCCTTTCGAGTTAATCTAGTCAAGGGTACTGCAATCTTGGAGAAATCCTTAATGAACCTTCGATAGTAATCTGCTAGGCCTAAGAAACTCTTGATCTCTGTTGTATTTATTGGCCTCTCCCATTTACGTACCGCCTCTATCTTAGAAGGGTCAACTGAAATTCCATCTTTGGAAATAATATGCCCCAGAAAAGATACTTCTTGTAGCCAAAACTCACACTTACTGAACTTGGCATATAATTGTTGATCCCTTAGTATCTGCAACGCCATCTTCAAGTGCTCCTCATGCTCCTCCTTACTCTTGGAGTATATAAGAATATCATCAATAAATACCACAACCTATTGATCTAAATAGGGTCGGAACACACTGTTCATTAGCTGCATAAAAGTTGCAGGAGCATTTGTTAGTCCAAACGGCATTACAACAAATTCAAAATGCCCATACCTGCTACAAAATGCCGTTTTATAAATATCCCCATCCTTGATTCTTAACTGGTGATACCCCGATCTAAGATCGATTTTCTAGAAATATTAGGCTCCAGATAGTTGATCAAACAATTCATCAATTCTCGGTAATGGGTACTTGCTCTTAACAGTAAGCTGGTTCAACTGGCGATAATCAATACATAGCCTCAACGAACCATCCTTCTTTCTTACAAAAAGCATAGGGGCACCCCATGGGGAAGTACTCGGGTGAATAAACCCTTTTTCTAGTAATTCCAGTAATTGCTCCTTCAATTCTCTTAACTCAGCAGGGGACATACGATACAGAGCTTTAGAAATAGGCGAAGCGCCAGGAATTAGATCAATAGAGAAAATCACCTCTCTCTCAGGGGGAAGACCTGGCAATTCCTCAGGGAACACATCCGTAAAATCTGGAACAACCAAGATGTCCTTCAACTCCACTTCCTTCTTATTGGTCAAAGAGACGAAAGCCAAGAATGCCTAACATCCTCTTCTTAACAACTTGTTCGCTTGGAGTGCCGAAATAAGTGGCACGGATCTAGATTGCCTAGAGCCAGAAAAGAAAAGTTCAGGGCATCCTGGAAAGGATACTACTCTTGATTTACAATGAACACTAGCTCCATGTCTAGCCAACCAATCTGTTCCTAGGATCACATCATAATCTCTCATCTTCATGCATACTAAATCAGCCGATAAGTTACAAGCATTAATCAAGACTTCGCTAGAAGGATAATAATATTTAATCTCTGACCCCGAACCAATAGGGGTTGATATCATAAGATGAGAATCCAATAATACCGGCTTCAAGAATAAAGTCTTAGCAAATTTCTGAGATATAAATGAATGAGTGGCTCTAGTGTCGAAAAGTATAAATGCTAGTTTAGAAAGAATAGTAAGGGTACCTTCGACAATACCTCCTTCCTCGGTAGCCTCGGCTTCGGTCTCTACTTCTTGGAGGGCTTGGAGCTTGCCTTGCCACCTTTGACTTCCCTGCGGCTTGTCAGATGTTGCCTGCTCATTAATAAGGGGACACTCAGGAATTCGATGGTCTATACTACCACATCTCAAACAAGCGCCCAGCTTGCGCCAACACTCTTCCATCTTGTGGTCCGGGCGGTCACAATACCTGCAGACTGCTTTAGATGGAGCAGTCGATCCAGCCTTCTTATCACCTTCCTTCAATTTCTTGTCCTTTGAAAAACTCGGCCCGCCATTGTGCCTGTTCTTGTCATTGGTGGGTTTAGAATACCCGGAGCTAATAGCTGGCTCCCTCTTCTTGTCTCGACCTCTTATCCGGTCCGTCATCTCCATAGTGTCTTCTAGAACTTGGGCCTTTCGCACAATCTTAGCATAAACATGGATCTCCAAAGGTGCCAATTGGTTAATGTATTGAAGCTTCAATCCATTCAAAAATCTCTTGGCCTTCATCTTTTCAGTAGACACTAAATGCGACGCATAGCGAGATAACCTAGCAAACTGCGCCTCGTACTCAGCAACTGATAAGTACCTCTATTTCAACGAAGCGAACTCCACCGCCTTCTTTTCCTAGACACGATCTGAAAAATATTTGTCGTTAAAACACTCCTTGAACTCATCCCATGTTGCACGCCTATTGCCGAACGTGGCTTCCACGGCTTCCCACCAAGCACGTGCATCATTCTACAGCTGGAAGGTTGCCAAAAGGACTCGGTCCTGGTCACTACACTGCATCACTCGGAAGATACGCTCCATCTCCTTCAACCATTCCTCTGCCACATCGGGGTCTATTGTGCCGCCAAAACGACGGGGATTCAAGCCACAAAAGTTTCGATGAAGATCACCGGCTCCCTGATGCGTGCCTCCTTACACCACCTGCTGCAAAGCCTGGGTCAGGCCCTAAACCGTGCGTTGCATGTCTCGCCACTGTGCTCGTTTCGCTGCCATCACGAGAAATTCCTACAACGAAAAGAGAATTAATTAAGAATGTTCTACCGGATCTATTTTTTTAGAGTTGGTTAATTAACTTAACCCGAGTCTCTACCCCATCTCACTAGGTCAGATTTCAGACTTTACTAATGTCATAGGTTCTATGACACTTCTAGTAACCTAGGGCTAAAGAAACCTAGGCTCTGATACCACAAGAATTGTCACACCTCGATGGGGAAAGTCGGAACACAGCAGTTATATCATTCATGTCAACCAGAGTATTCATTGCCACAAGAGACCAAATAATTATTATATTTACCAACTAAACTTTATTGATAATAAAGATGAAATGTACTTATTACAACGACTTATTGTGGACTTTTCTAACTATTACAATGACTTAGAAGAAAAGAAAATTACATAGATCCTGAGTCAACATGACTCGATATTAACCAGACCAAAGACTCATAAGATCACTAGAAGGCTCACTCCATGTTTACTCGTTCCCATCCCCATCGATTTAGAAATCCTCATCCGTGCTACATGAAAAGGATTGGAAAACTGGGTGAGCGAGAGTTCAGTAGGATTTTATATCTCTATCACCAGGCATAATTTAAGTGATTAATCATTTCATCATTGAAGGGGCGTGATCTCGCGCTAGTGCTGAGCTGGGAGGATGATAACCAGATAGTGAACTGCAGAGAAAGGGAAACGAATCAGGGGGCCCAGGCATGGTTCCCTGGGGAAAATCCTCCGATGCTTAAGTCAGTAGAGCAATGGTGGAAGGTATTGAGGGAGGTTGAAAGAGATACGCGAGATTCCCCAACACCAAGATGGTGAAGTGGTTCCTGCTCAGGGGGTGTTAGGCATGTATCTTCCTTACCAGCTGCCAGAGGGAGTCCTTGGTTTATATAGCTAGCTCCCCCGAAGAGTCCCATAAGCTGAGGAGTTTTAGGCAGGAGTTACGTCCTCATCATGGGATCGTTACGTCCTCATCGTGGGCTCTTCATGACCTTGGGAGATCGTGGCACCCTTATCCCGCTAAACTCCTGCTCATAAAGGACTGTCAACGGCTACATGGATAAGCATTTGTCAGTTGATCTAAGCACGAGAAGTGCCAGCCCTGTCCGGGCGATGGGCATAGCTCGGATGCAGTCAGATCGAAGTGGGCGCGTAGCGCCTGCCCTTTTCTCGGTGGGGAGATGGCTCGGGCGTGGGTCTTCCTCCGTTCTGTCGTTCGGGCCTTCCAAGCCTAAGGGCCGCCGAGGAAGGATGGGATCCCGAGTAATCTTTATTGGACTTTTCTGTCGAAGTGGGCCCTAGAGGGCTGTCACTCAGATGAGCTGAGCCTCGTTCGGTCCTGATGGGCCTAGTTTGACTGCTCTTAATTGGGCTACAGAAATCCCCATCTCCACTTGTCCCCCTCCTACTCCCAAGCTTTAGTAAGCTCGGTCGAGTAGCTGTTTGGGGTTTCAGACCAGCGTGGCTCAGGTGGGTGGAAATCTGGCAGTGTTTAGGAAGCCACGTGTCGTGGTCACCTGTGCCCGTGTTAATGATGATCCTGACGGATTTGAACTGAAGAGGCCCCCCTTTCCTCGGAGGTCGGAACGACGCGCCGCCTCCCGCGTGGGTTTATAGGCGTTGGGCGCTTGTTGTCATTCCAGACTCCCTCCGTTTCTTAGGGTTTTGGCTCTCGTTCGTTCACGTTTTTGGGGCTCTTCGATGCGCCGTGAGGACACGATGGAGGAGCAGAGGCTTGCGGCGGCATTCAAGGAGTTGGCGGCGATAACTGCGGAGGCCGTCCAGCAGCTTCCTCCTCCCCCGAAATCTTCAAGGTCTCGGGACCGTCTTCCCTCAGAGTCTTCTTCTCACTCCATGGCGGGCCAGCGCCCAGTTGTTGAGGAGGGGGAGGACGAGCCGGTGGCGAGGGCGCCGGTCCCCCACTGCAGCGAACTGGGGGAGGTGGATGTGAGGAGGCTAGAGCACCAGTATCGCTTGCCCCACAAGTATAGTTTTGCCGCTGCCACTCCATACGAGACGAGCTTGGACTCTCGTACAGGTCACATCTGTATGTTTCTTCTATCATGGAAGGGTGGATTTCGCCTTCCTTTTGAACCTTTCATCCTTCAGCTTCTCAATTTTTTTCGGTTGGCGCCCATTCAGTTGGTAGCCAACTCTTATCTCCTCCTTTCCACTTTTCGTATTCTCTGCCATCGGTGCGGAGTCCCTCCTTCCATGGACCTCTTACACTTTTTCTTTGAGTTGAAAGCGCATCCTTCGGCGGGGAAGGGCTTCTATTTCATCCAGGCGAGGTGAAATAGGAGTTGTATTTCTTTGGCGGCGAAGGATTCTCCGCATAAGGGGTGGAAGACCCAATTCTTCTGGGTGGGGATTTGCTTAGTGGAGGAAACATGGAGGTGCCCGGTAATCCCCAATTTCTACCCTAACATTCCTCCCAGACAGGATGAGTTCCCTCCTCATGTGGAGGAGTATGCTGCCATTTTGCTGAAGCACCGTCAGTCCACCGAAGAGCTGGTGACGCCGGAGAATATCGAGTGGTGTCTTCTTACGCGGCTGCATCCGTCGGGCTCAGGTGCCACAACTTAGATCCTCCTTCGGATGTGGGGGTCATCTTTCTTTTCCTGAGCACGTCATCTTCCTTGTGCAGACACCAGGCGGGAGCCTCTGAAGGAGGCCGCAGAGGTTATTGAGCTTGGAGATGACTCGACTGCCGACGAACCGACTGCTCCCGCGGGTTGCTCCCAAACCAAAGATAAGGGCAAGGGAGTGGCCCAAGGCGAATCCTCCGGACCACGGGGACCCAAGCGTAAGGACCCTGTGGAGGGTATGATTCAGGCCCTGCGAGGGCCAGAAAGCGGGCCAAGAAGGCCAGGGTCGTACCCACGGTCAAAGGCGACCCTACTGCGGCTCACCCCTCCGCCGGTCACAATGGGGCCGACCCTCTCGGGCGGGGTCTCCCACTAGCCGAGCCAGAGGGGGCCGAGGAGGTCGGGGCTGCCCCCGCGGGCGGCGATGATGCGGGCTCGGTTCCTCCTTTGGCCGGGACCGAGGGGGCCGAGGGTGCTCTCCCAACCGGTAGCGGGGCCGACCCGGCTCTCCCCTCGGCCGGGGCCGAGGGGGATGTGGCCGAAGTTGGGGGTGCTGTGATTGCGGCCGGGGCTGGCGCTTCGGGCTGGGGCGCAGGTGGCGAGCCGATCCAGGTTGAGGGGCCGCAAGCAAATCCGGCCGAGGTGCGAGGGGCGACCGAGGCTGGGGCTCGATCCGAGTCACGCGGTGGGGCGCCGGGCGATAGGGGGTTCTCCGTTCCGGCGGCCTTGGAGAGGCTCGGTATCTCTAGCCCCCTGCACCAGGTATGCGGCGGTATAGCCACGAAGGTGAGGGGGGGAGGTAGGCAGTACTCCCCGTCTACGGCTCTCGCCGGGGTTATGGAGGGTGGTCTGGCCCTGGCCTAGATGGGGGCTGCTCTGGCGGAAGCGTATGCTCGGTCGGAATGGGAGCGAGCGAACCTGGCCTGGACCCTTGGTGGGTCGGACAGGAGGTTGGCTCGGCTCACTGAGGAGCATGACGGGCTTCGGCGGGAGCTCTCCTCAGTCAAGGGGCTGATGCGGTCGAGCCAGGTGGAGACCCGGTCACTAACCGAGCAGCTAGCCAAGGCTCGTGAATCGCTCGAGAGGAAGAACAAGCTTCTCGAGGAGGAGCGCCTTGTGTGTGCTGAGCTGGAGGGCCAGTGGGAGACCGAGCGGGCTGAGCTAGTAGACCGAGCGGAGGAAGCCGAGCACCTTCGGCGGGAGGCCGAGGCCGATCGGGACGAGGCAGAGAAGCAGGTGGCGGCGGCTGAAGAGCGGACTGCTGAGGCCAAGTGGAGATCAGTCGAGGCGGAGCGGAGGGAGGCCGAGCTCGCTGGTAGGGTGGGATCGGCCGGGGTGAAGGCTCTCGAGCAGTACAATAGCTCAGAGGCCTACCGGGTCGACCTTATGGAGGCTGCCCTTCCCTACTACGAGTTAGCGCTTCACCGAGGCATCCGCGAGGGGTTCAAGCAGGGCTACGACCGGGCGGTATCTTATGCTGGGCAACAGGATTCTGGGATTAAATTCCCATCCAGATAGTGATATGACTCGGGTTTGTAGTCCTCGGGCTCCTCTATCTCGGCATCGGACGAAGAGGATCAGGAGGGGTCTTCACCCGAGGGGTCGCCAACTCCGGATGCCTCGGGAGGGCGCGCAACCGAGGCAGTTCCCACGCCGGTGGCGTCAGTGCCAGGGTCGGCCGTCGCTGAGCATGCCGGGGGTGGACTGTCCGAGCCTTCCACTTCCGAGCTTCAGGGTGGGCCAGAGGCCTGATGTATCCGCTTTGCTTCCTCTCTTTGTATACCTTTTTCTTTTTGGAAGGAGAAAACTTCCTTCTTTTTGTGTAGAAATAAATAAGGCAGTGGTATTGTGATGAAGACTTATCTGTTCCATACCGTCGTTGCCATATTCTGTTCAGCATATCTGTGGTTTTTGGAAAGAGTTGATATTTTCTGCGTGAATCTCGCACGATGGTTGGGTGGGCGTCTAACAGGGTGTCTTCCCGTTTTCCCACGCTTTAAATGCCTGGCCGCTTCGTGTGTCCCGCTGGGGTGGAAGACGAGAAGTTTGAGGTGACCGTTTGTAGGGAGAAATCCTTCTGGCATGTTTTCGAGGGGGGAAATCATTTAAGGCAAGTAGCCTCCCTTTGCCTATAAAAAGGACTCAAGGGCGTCCCTTCCTCTCCACCGCTTAGGGTTTTCCCTGACAGTCTTTCCTCATTCCTTCTTCACGTTGCGTTGTGCCGTGGTATTCGGAGCATGGAGGAAGCTCCGGATGAGGAGGCTATCGACGACGGGGGGTAGGGAGTTCCTGCTGCTCCGAACTTGAAAAGGAGTTGACAGCCGGTGGACAGACTAGAAAAGGGGCCGACGCGCGGAGGCACGCCGTTTTCCCTTTATCAGTTCCGGCGACGCTTGCAGGGGGGCGAGATGGAGGACGGATGGGGGGATCAGACATCCCTACTGCCCGTCCCTTCCTGCTCACCTCACGGATGGGAGGAGGAAGCCAACTAAGCTCCATCCCTTCCGGGCCTTCCCCTGCCTCCTCAACTAGCTCTGCTGGTTTCTTTTTCTTTCTAGCAGCCTCTTTTTCCCTCTTCTGCTCTGCTCCTCCTTTCTTTCACTCTTCGGAGGGTGCCTGCACTCTCTTTCTTCAAAAGAGTTGGCAGTTTGGCGGGGAAGATGCTTTCATATGCATTCCCTCTCCTCCTTCTCTTCCAAGTTCAACTTGGAAGGTAGCCTTCTCCTTCTTAATCCCTCTGTCGCCATTGTCTCGAGCTGCCCGAGCCAACGGGGTCAACTATCCTTTATCCGAGCCAGTTTCTACACTAGGCAGAGTCAGTGGCTGGACGCAGGAAGGTCATCCGAGTCAGCCGAGCGACGGGCTCATACGACGGTGCTAGATGGATCTTTTGCTTTTTTTTGACATGTAATCTATTGGCTTCGGCCTTCCTGATGTACAAACGTGTTGTTTGAATAAAAAGAAAGGAGCCTTTTGTTTTATCTCACGTTGTTTACACAATACTCAGTACTTAGAAGTAGAACTTGCGTAATGTAGCTGCGTTCTAGGTCCGAGGGATGGGTTCTCCTTCCATTGTAGACAGGCGGTATGCTCCTTTTCCAAGCGTCTCGACCACTCGGTAGGGGCTTTCCCAGTTAGGGGATAACTTGCCCGCCGCCTCAAGTGGTCGATAGGCTTCAGCTTTCCTGAGGACGAAGTCTCCCAGTTGGAAGTGTCTGTCTCGGACTCTGGCGTTGTAGTATCGAGTGAGGCGGCGTTGATACTCCATTGCTCTGATGCTGGCGATCTCTCGGATTTCATCTGCTAAGTCGAGATTTTCGAGCAGTTTTTGGTCGTTTGCCTCGGACGAGAAGCGGATGACTCTGAGGGAGGGGTTGCCGATCTCCAACGGGATCACGGCCTCGGTGCCATACACTAGTTGAAAAGACTCTCACCGGTTGCCGTTCTGGGAGTCGTTCTGTGCGACCAAAGTACGTTTGGCAATTCCTCGAGCCAGCTGCCCTTGGCTTTGCCGAGCCTAGTCTTGATGCCTTTCAAGATAGCCTTGTTGGCATTTTTGACCAGCCCATTAGCCTGAGGGTGGGCGACCGAAGTGAAGTGATTGCGAATATTGAGGTCGGCGCATCTGTCTCGGAAGTACCGAGAATCAAATTGCTGACCATTATCGCTCACTATCACCCGGGGGATGCCGTAGCGACAGATGATCAACTTCCAGACGAAATTCCAGATGACTGTCTCGGTGATCCTGGCAGTGGCTTCGGCCTCGATCCACTTAGTAAAGTAGTCGATGGCGATGATGATGAACTTCTTCTGCGCCTGGGCCGTGGGGAATGGCCCGAGGATGTCGATTCCCCAGCGAGCGAAAGGATAAGGCTCGGCTAGGGTGATAAGCTCCGTTGCTAGCTGATGGACCAAGTGGTCGAATCGCTGACAACGGTCACAACGTTGTGTGTAGGTCGAGCAGTCACGCTGTAGGGTGGGCCACCAGTAACCTCACCGTAGCAAGATCCTGGCGAGTGAGCTTCCCCCCAAATGCGCTCCGCATAGACCTTCGTGAACTTCCTCGATCGCTCGGTTGGCTTCGTCGGTACTGAGGCACTTCAGAAGAGGGCCAGAGAAGGATCTCCGGTAAAGTGCGCCATCCAGGGTGACGAATCGCCGAGCTTGGTATTTCAACCTTCGGGCTTCCCGAGGGTCGAGAGGCTCCTCGGAGTCTTGGAGCCACGACAGGTAGGGGGTACGCCAGTCGCCTGGGCAGGCTGAGCCAACAGCTGAGAGCTCTGAATCAATGCTCGGGCGCTCCAACTCTTCGAGAAGGACCGATCGAGTACCCTCGGGGTTGATAGGATCGGTGCGATGGATACAGAGGGGGGGTGAATGTATCCCTCTTCAAAAATGCCCAGATTAAAACCAATCAGAGATAATTAGTTAGAAATCAACTGAACTGCTCTCTTATCACAACCGTGGACAGAGAAGCTCAGACTCACAAATTAGTTCTAATTCTTCTGTGCGAAAGAACAAACACTTCACAATCATATAAGCTCCCAAGGAAAACACAAGAAATCAACCATGCATAACCTGTGAAGGGGAGATAGAAGACAAGGAGCAAATGCACAAGCCAAACCACGGCACAGATAATTTTTTAGGTGGTTCGGTCCACAGACCTACATCCACCCCTCACTCCAAACTAGATTGAGGCTTCCACTAGCTAACGCTAGAACCGCAGACTCAGTCTGCAACAGGTGCTGCCTAACAGCTTGACCATGGGAACAACCTCTCCTCTTCCTCCAAACCGGAGGGAACCACTAGTGACTACCCCTCACTAGCAACCAGAGACGAAGTCTCTCTTCCTCCACCCAGGAGGGAAACCACAGGTAGCAACCACTACCTGTAAACCCAGAGTCAGAGACTCCCTTCCTCTGAGACCAGAGGGAACCTACAAGTGACACACCGTCACTTGAAACCAGAGATTAAAATCTCCCTTCTCCTGAACCAATAGGAGGAACCCCGATCTCCAACCAGAGAATCGGAAGAACAAAGCCAAGGAAGTGTAAAAGAAAAATAATAAACGAAAATACAGCAATCGGAAAGCTGGAAATGAAATCACAATGTGGCTCTTGCAGGAGCTGACTGGCCTGGATTTGATCCACGGTCCAGTAGGAACTAATCTTCAGATGAAGCTTCTTTTCTCTCCTCGAGCTCTCTATCTTTCTCTTTCTTTCTTCCTCTTCTTTCTTCTTCTCTCTACTTCTCCTTTTCTTTCTCTCGTTCTCTGCTCTCAAAGGATCTCCCTCTCTTTCTTCTTCTTCTTCTCTCTTTCTGCTTCTGTCTGCTTCTTCGACCACTCTCTGCTCTCTGCACGATCATTTTTCTCCTGAGGAAGAAGCTACATATATATAGCAGCAGCTTGGGCGTGTTTAGGGCTTGTGCCCTCTTTGTCCAGAGTACACCTCGGATCACGTGCTAGGTGCCAACCTCGGATCACGTGCCCAAATATTTTTTTCTCGAAGGATGTACCTATCAAGCTGTCATAAGAAGATATTAGAGGGATGTACAGAGTTGGTTCAGGCGTGCTGTCAAGCAATGTACATACTTTAATGAGAACGATGCATGAATAAGCCATAGCAAATGTATAGACTTAACCGATGCGAACACAGGCTGCACACACTTTGATTGCGTGCATGAGAAAGCAGTGTACAAACTTGTTGTGAAGAACAATGCCCAAATGCAGTGTATGGACTTAGCGTGAATGCTAGAAGATGCTAAGTGAGACGGATGTATAGACTTTGATGTATGCATAGACTTGTATGAAGAACAGACTGTACAGACTTCAGGCTCAGCTGCGAACTGAGCTAAAGAGTGTATAGACTTGATGAATGCGATGCAGACACACAGAGTGTATAGACTTGAAGTGAATGCGATGCAGACACACAGAGTGTATAGACTTGAAGTGAATGCGAAGCTAAAGCATGCAGAACGATGTACAGACTTTGCATATGTGAGACACTGTACAGACTTTCTAGGCATGAATGCAACTGATGTACAGACTTGCTAGACATGAAGGCAACCGCTGTACAGACTTGCTGTGCCTGCAGCAGACGACACCAGTGTACAGACTTGAATGCTCGAAGCACACGATATATAGACTTTGAAGCATGTGAACGCGGCGCTGTATAGACTTATGTATGCATGGATGCACTGACTAAGCCACGAGCCAAGTGGCGATGTATAGACTTGTGTTATGCACCCAGACAATGTATAGACTTGCACATAGAGACGCTGCATGAGATGATGCACGAGACGATGCAATGTATAGACTTGGTCTTACAATGCATAGACTTGAAAGACGATGCATGAGACGATGCATTGTATAGACTTAGCGATGCAATGTTCACACTCACTTAGACGCTGAGTGAGACGCTGGATAATGTACAGACTTTACTTCGTGCAAGCTACAGGACAATGTATGGAATTTGAAAAACGATGCATTGTAGGCAAATGCTGTACAGACTTTGAGAGAGATGATGCATGAGACGATGCATGCACAAGATTGTACATACTTGGTCTTACAATGTATAGACTTGGCCAATTATCAACTGATGGATGTATAGACTTTATGAATGCATATGCCAAGACTATGTAAAGAATTGAAGTGGCATGCAGCAGACGATGTACCGCCATGGCTCCTGAATGTATAGACTTTGCCAGTGCCAAGTCGATGTACAGACTCTGCGAGTGCCAGGCCGATGTACAGACTTAGTGTCTCATGCAACCAGACAAGTGAATGCACAGGCAATGTACAGACTTAGTGCAAACGGGATGTGCAGACTTTGTAGCATGCAATGTATAGACTTGATATCAAGGAATGCACTGGCTGTACACACTTGAAGTAATGCATGAGCGATGTATAGACTTGGTGAGCGCCAAGACGATGTATGGACTTGGCCAATTGTTGACACTGAAAATATTCCTAATATTTCCTGACTTCTGCTTCTGTAGGTCTTAAGTTCTGATCGGGTGCTCCTGTACCGACAGAGAAGAAAAGAAAGAATGGAGGAAGCCGAACAAAAGATGAGACCAAAAAGAAGAAGAAAAGACAACATGCTCGGCTCCAACGGCCAACCGCTAAAGCAAGACCTAAGAGTTAGGAAGAATATTCGGGACCATCCCTGAAGAAACAAGCGGAAGCCTGGACAACGAGTACAAGTCGGACGATTGGCCAACCCTTACAAAAGAAGAAAATAAGCACATATGGGCCTAGACAAGTTAAATGGGCCGAAAGATGTTGGAGATAGGATGAAGGAGCCTCTAATCTGGCGTGCTCCAAAATTTCTAATCCGGCGCGCCCCAAAGCTCCTAATCCGGCGCGCTCCAAAGCAATCCTTGTTAAACTGGCGCGCCCATATGCGTGCCTGTTAAGGCCAAGCCGGTGAAGGCTATAAAAGGTGACTTTCGATCAGGAAAGGCGACAGCCAGAGAAAGCAGCCAATCGCTTGAAAGAAGGAGAATTGGGGAAGAAGAAAGTGTTTTCTGGGAGTGAGCTTCAGAGATCCACCGTCCTTCCCGTCCGTCTGCCCGAAGAAGCCCGGAGCCGGAGAAGAGGGTTCTTCTTCCGATACTCTATTTCTATTGAGAAAGGATTAGGTGGGTGGCAAGGCCTCCTTCTGTTTTCTTTTCCCTTCTCTCTGTAAAGCTTTTCCCTCCGTGGATCTTGTAACAAGTCGAGCGATGATATGAGCTCGCATTCCCCTTCGTCTCTTCGTTTAGTTTAGCCTTTGGCCTTTTAACATCGAGATGTAATGTAATCGGTCTTGTGCGAAAACGCCAAGCCGTATCTATATATGTGATCTCGTTTGACTATTGCACCTTGTGACGAGCTTTGGGCCTGAATAAGAGCATTGGTATGTGTTTGAGTTCCTTCTTCTCTCTCTAGTTGCATCCAAGCTCCACCGTCTGTGTGTTTCTGTTTAGTTTTTCCTCATTGACGCCGAACACGCCCTGGTCCTTCTCAGGGCAACATTAATGCAATATTCCCCTCTCCCCGGGGTCCTCTTCGAAGGAATGTCCGTATCGAGCTTCCTCCGCATTTATCGTAGGTTCTATCACTAGAGATGTGTGCATATGTCCATCTCTGGCAACACTTGGGACTGCACGCCCCCCCATGGTTCATCTGTTCATAACTATGAACTAGAGAGAATGTGGCCGTCCCTATAACTTGGGCGCAGGGTCTTTTGGTATGATCGCTTTCCATTATGCCACCTACTGGCTATTTGAGGATTTGCCCCTTATAATCTCCGTCTGCATATTGACCCGCTCACCCCTCTGCTAACATGCTAATCATCTACCCTTCCTTATTCGATGCAATTAACCATGGTCAGTCTCTTGGCCGAGTGTGTTATGTACATGCATTGTATATGAGTGTTTCTCGAAGAATTCACTGACCGGGGAGGGGGAACATTCCCCATTGATGTTCTCAGACCACCACTAAGCCTAAAGGGGCATGTCCTTCAATGATGTGCATCTCTGCAGGCCACCGGATGGGGAATAACAACAGGGTTCATAACCCAATATCAAACCCACTACCCTCAAGGGAATTAGTGGTGGCCGTGGGTCGTGTGCCGCTTGTAGGCTAACCCTCGGGATTTCCTTCCCTACCGGTCGTCCCTTTCGATCGTGAGTTGACCATGGGTCGTGTGCCCCTCGTAGGCTAGCCCTCGGGGTTCTCCTTCCCTTATTGGTCATCTCATTTGATCACGTTTTAACCCACGGAGCCATGGTGCCCCTAGTAGGCTAGTCCTCGGGGTTTCCTATCCGCCTGGGGTCCGCTGGCCGCCGTTGTGCCGTCCGGCTTGTTAGGGGCTTACTCCGCACGTGAGTATGACCACGCTTCTCCCCTGTAATCTTTCAGGGATGGGGGAGATGCTGCCCAATTTTTGCCAGGCTTTGAACACTAAGTTACCTTGGTGATTTAGACTTAATAAAACATGTGATTTCAAACAATGAACCTCCGTGTTTGAGTATGAACCTCGCACGAGCTTATGACTCTGCTTCTGGAGAGCCTGGGGCTCCAGTTCAATAATTAATTAACCCAATTAACATTAGGGAGGCCAACAAACAACTTTGGAACTCAAACGGATTGAAAATAGCTAGAAAATAGCTTAATCCGGCGCGCCCTAATACGGCGCGCCCTAATACGGCGCGCTACCCCCCCACGCCGTATTAACGTTAGACTCAAAATGACAAATTTTCAAATGGTCCTATTCCAGCGCGCCCTATTCCGGTGCGCCCCAGACCCATCACGCCGGTTTAGCCCATTCATTCTATACCGCGCCGTTTTAGCGTTTTACCTACGCTACCCCGTGCCGTTTTAGCGTTTTGCCTACGTTCAACCACGCCGGATTTGAATATGTTGTTCCCCACGCCGGTTTAACCGCAACTGCGCCATTCTAAGGCTCTGTTTCTCGTGCCATTTTGAATAATCACTCTCCGAGTGAACATTAAACCGCCTTAATGGCGAACACTGTCCCGATTTAGATAACCTATGGACACATGGAAACCCCTTGTTGGCTAGCCCTCGGGGACCGTCCATTTGGGTGTTTGTCGGATTTACAATTACGGGCTCGTGGAACACCGGTACCCCTCACAGGCTTGCCCTCGGGGTCTCCGTCCATCAGGGTTCCACCGGTCGCCATGTTTGGCCTCTCGGTACTTAGGAGTCCGTCATCAAGGGTGGACACCTGCTTACCCCCGCAACCCTCCGGGTCTAGGGGAGATGCCGCCGGATCTAGGGGAGATGCCGCCGGATCTTTACCAAGACGTTTGCAAGATCGGGAATAAAATAATAATAATAATAATAAAAATAACATAAAAAATAATATAAAATAATAATAAACAAAAATAATAAATAATAATAATAATAATAATAATAAATAAAATAATAAAAAAATAAAAAAATAAACACCAACTAATAAAAATAATAAAAAAATAAAAAATAAAAAATATAAACATAAAAATAGCAATTACCAAATAATAAAACAAACAAACATAATAAAATCAAACAACAAATAAATAAATAAAACAAAAAATTAAATAAATGATGTGTGATAAAATGACAATAAAATAATAGGATAATATAATAAAAAGGAAAAAAATAATAATAAATGAACAACAAAACATTGATGAATGAATATTTATCAAATAAATGCCAAATAAATATTAATAAAGGGAATAAAAATGCATGTATCCAATGTAAAAAAAATAATAATAACAAAATAAAACAAAGAAGTAAATGAATAATAAATAAAATGTGTTCAATCATTTAAAATCAATAACAAGAATAAATGAAGAATAATGAACACGACCGTGTCTGCTCCGGAGCTCTCACCTCCTCTAGACCCCGGGCAAGGGAATATTGATGACCCCCTGACAGGTCGTGCCTGCTCCTCGGGATTAATCCCATTATGACCACGGCATGACCTTGTCCCGGGCCGATAAGCCGTCGAATTCAATTCGTCTCAACCGAGTTTTAACCGCATCCCCTTAATTTTTAAATATCAAATTTGCCATACCCTGGCATACATTGTCCCGATGATACACGAGTCTGTCCGAATACGGTCATACTCGGCCCATCTCACGGGCCCATATGTGTGCACCGTAATGTTATGTACAGTCTCAAAATAAGAAGGTGACGACTAATCGATAGCCCTACAAGTGACAGGGATTGCCAAAGTCTTCCCTAAATTTACAAATAAATGACCAAATAAACAATAAACAATAAAATTGAATACTACCACCTTGCATGCATGCATAATCTGACTCTCTGGTATATCGAATGGTGATTAGCGAAAAGTCGGGTTATGCCCTACCGGAGGCTTTCACCATGCGTGATGATGGTCCCCGGACCTAGGTTCTCCGCCCTGTACCTGGAACCAGCCTAATAAACAAATACTACCATATTGTGTGCTTGCATGCGATAACATCTTTTACATATTCTACAGGCCCCATGGCCTCTCTATTTTGACGATTAATCAAGGGTTTTCTCTCTTCTGGAGAGATGTAATTAACGCCGTAGCCTTCATGGTACGGCGGGTTTTGGGTCCCGACACGATCACCTATAATCGTCTGGTTAGTCAGACGGTGCGCATAATAAATTTGTCACTCAGTGACTGGCACGCCCTGCGTAAATAAATCTCTAATAAATAAACAAAATAAACCCATAATAATAAAATATATTCTTAATAAAAATCTCATCTCCCACAAGCTGGCACGCCCGGTAGGACTCAGCCTCCCTTCATCTCTTCGCCAAAATAGAGGAACCATGGGGCCCCCTCCCAACTACCTCAAATGCTAATTGTTCATTCATCTTGTTTCTCCTCTTTTGGGGTTGAAGTGATGGCGAGCGGACTGTCTGGAGTTATTTCCGGTCCCCAAATCATGGCCGACCATGCTGCATACGGCTACCTTGCCGTACCTACTACCTTCGGCAACTTTCCCCCGGTCGTTGTGTTCCCCAACTTCTTGGGAGTTGCATTCGCGGATCTCCTAGACGTGGCAAGTTCTGGACCTGCGGAGCTGAAGAACAACAAAGCCGTGGCCCGTCGAAGTGAGGGCCAAATTAACAAAACTCTACTGAAAACTCCGATGATCGTGAGCTGCCACGTCCACCATACTGTTTGCCTAACTGTGGCACATGAGAAGGAGCCTGCTGGGGGCAACAAGAAGAGCTCCAGAGAAAGAATTGTTGCTACTCCTCAGAGTCAACTTTCAGCATCTGGGAAGTCCTCGTTAATCGAGGGCATCCGAGTCTACTTCAAAGGTCGCGGTGCCAAAGTTATGCCGAATCGGATCATCCCGACTGTGCCCACTCACAACCTCTTCCAAGTGCTGGCAAGCCGAAGGATGAATTTTAAAGACAACAAGCAAGGGAGGCCAATCCCGAACTTACCAAAGTTTAAGCAAATTTGGGTTCCCAAGAGGATCCGAGGCCCTGCACCAGCCTCACAAGGCTTTAAAGATTATGCGGATGTTCCTAATAGAGGGGGCAAAGAGAATATGCATGCGGAGGAAGTCATGATTGCAACTCCTCCACCCGCCGCCAGGGCCGGGGCAAGGTAGGCTGATATTTCCAAATATCCAAGAAACTTCAATCAAGCTGCCAAGCTGATACGGCTTTCACATATGCCGTATGTCCGAGTCCAAGTGCTGTCTCCTGCCATTTCTCCAGAGTGTCATCAGAAAGACATGACAAAGAGGGTCCGGGAATATTTCTGTAACTTCAAGAATTCCTCCTTGGGCCAGCAAAGATTGCTTCGTGACGTTAGGGCCGAAGAAGAAGAAAAAGACAAAATGCCACCCATGGTGGCGAATGAAAAAGAGAAGCAAGGTGGGGCTGGAAGCTTTGAAAGGCCTTCACAAAATGAAGAGATGAAAATAATTTCAACAAATGAAGGGCCAACTCTCCCTAGTCAGGCCCAAAGGGGAGTCAGAAAGTACAGTAGAAGAATGCAAATCCTCACATGAAATATGACAGGGGTGATGAGCGGGCATGGCGCCCTGCTAAATGAACCAGAACGGCCGGCCAAGGTTGCCGAAAGTGAAGACCCGGTGACAGGATGGGGCAAAATTGAGGCTGAGTTACTGCAAGTCTCTAAGGATAAGTGGGTTGTTGATGAAAATAACACTACTCTCAATACCAAGACAATGGCATCTGAAGAAGAAGGGGTACCCCTGTCTGGATGCACCTTTGGTGAAGCACTCGAGGGCATCAGTAGCAAAACAGCTATGGACTCTGAAGTGCTGATGACGCTGCAAAGGTACCAACATGAGGTAGAACTGCTGAAGAGAAAATTGAATGAAAAGACTAGGCACGCTATGGCGCCCGAGGAACCGGGGGCACAAGCTGAGCCATCACATGAAGGTTTCAACCCTGGGGGTGCTCCTTCACCGGCTGTTCTACGATCTGCAGATCAGAGCTGGGCTGCTCCCCAGCATTATTCCCAGTGGCTCCAGCCAGCACGGCCAATGCCCCTTCAGATGCAGCGGCAGGCTCGCTTGTCAGAACCTTTGCCATCCAATGCTATGACTTTGGCCGCATTATTGATGCAGCCCACCCACCTCTGCCCTCAACTAGAAGAGCCATCTATGCTAAATAAGTTGATGGTGGAGCAGATGATCGAGGCAAGACTGCCAAAGAGGGGTGGTGATGACTATGCCCCCTTTGACATATATCAAGTACCATATCCAGCCCACCATGCTGCAAAAAGGTTGCCTCCGGGTGTCAATAAACCCCCAAAATTTGACAAATACAACGGGCAAGGCTCCCCGAAAGAGCATATTGCAAATTATATGATAGTCATGGGCGACTTGGCGGCGAACGAGTCATACCTGCTCAAGTTCTTTGTGTCTTCATTGATAGGACCTGCCTTTGAATGGTACTCTGACCTGACGGCCGGGTCTATCCACTACTGGCCAGACATGCAGCAAAAATTCAGTGAAAGATTCCACGTCATCGAAGCAGAGGTGACCGTGGCTGAGCTGTTGGCAGCCAAGCAAAAAGATGATGAAATAGCTACAGAATATATCAAGAGATGGGAGGATCTCTGCATGAGGTGTCGGCGCCCTCCGCATCCAGAAGATGTAATACAAATATGCAAACAAAATCTGAAGAAGGAGATTCTGGAAAAGATGATCGGAATAGAAATCCGGTCATTTGACTGATTAAGTGATATTGCCACGGAGGTTGAAGATTTCTTCACAAGATATCCCTCCATTTCTGCCGGCTCAAGTCATCGAGTCACGAAGGTTGATAAACGACCGATGCTAAAAGCAGTCCATACTATCAGCCTCACGGCGAAAAGGCACAAATGGGTGCACAACCCTCCTCTCAATGAACTTGCTGACTGTCGAGAGAGGCATCCTCTGCAGAGCAAAGCAAAGAAGCTCTATGCCTTCCCCCGGGACCGGACTCGAGCATTATTCGAGTGGGCTGTCAAATGTAGCAAAATCAGGCTTCCGAAGCCAAAGAGACCTGATGACGTCAAAAGAAGAGATGAGCCTCATTTCTGCCCCTACCATCAAATCTTGGGGCATCCTATTGAGGATTGCCAAATATTTAAAGACATCGCCCAAGGCTTAATAAAAAGAGGGGAGCTACAAATGGAGGAGGACAGAGTCGATCCTCTGCGCCCTCATGAAGTGCCTACTCCGGGGGCATCAATTAATGTAATATCTATATGTCAGCAACTACCTGAAGAAGTGCCAGAGGCTTTTAGCCAACACACCAATGAAGACTGTACCCTAGCGCCTGAAGAAAAGCAGAGAAATTGGCAAGCATCGTCAATGAAGAAAAGAACAAGATCAACATCCCTTCCGACTCCAAGAGTCCATGTTAGTGGAGGCATGGGCCGGCCCGCTCCGCCCCATACAGCTCCGGCTTGGCATCAAATAGCCCCTCCTGTGGCTATCAGAAGGCCAGTGGATAACACAAAGAAACAAGCCCCGGCGCGGGCGCATGAAGAAATCAACTCAGCCGTGGAATGGCTACAAACTATTACAGACAGGCTAGACGAGCAGGAGTAGCTCAAGAGCCAACCTATGCAGGTCAAGAAGGATGCCCTTCAAGGATACAATAAGTCTCACAGGCTAACAAAAAGAATTAAAGAAAAGGCAAGGGTATTCAATGCACCGAATGACCCACTGCGAGGGTAGAGGCCAGCCATATGGGAAAAGGAAAATGAGAATACAAAAGCTAAAATAAGATATGTTGCTCTCTCTTGCAACATGCTGTCAGCACCATCCAGTGTGGCTCAAGCTACTGATGAAGAAGATGAAGAAATTTTCTTTATGCCAAAAGGATCAAATCAGGCTAAAGCTTCTGCCTCCCATCATGTTGCTGGACCCGGGAGGATATCAAGACACCCGCCAGCCAACAAGGGGGGGCAATACCACGTTCCTCCTCCATTTGAAGGTATAAAACCCAGGGAGTTCATCTCGAAGAAATCGGGCGCGTCCGGCAACAATGACGGGATGCCACTCACCCTAGTCAGACCGGAGACGCGAGATAGCACTCCCGGTCCCTCTTGGCAAGGCCCCGCTGTGATGGCACTGCTAAACCAGAAGCAGTAGGAAATTGAAATGCTGTAAAGGCAGCTGAATGAAATGAATCTAAGTCCACCTATGCTGCAACTGGCAGGATATCCACATGAGGCGACACAAGGTGGTGCTAGCTCACCTGAAGCTTCAGAACGACCAGTCATACCCCGAATAGCACATGATCTTACAGGGGGTATCCTCCCTCAACCACTCAAACATATAGTCTCCCGAGCACGTTAGGGGGCAACTAAAGCATCTCCGAAGATGGTGCCAATGAGACCGCGCATGCAGTCAGACGAGCTGAAGGAAAAACAAACATTGAATGTGGAGACATCCGAAGAGGAAGTCACCGAGCCCGAATTACAAGCAGCCAAACAAAAAGATAATGAGTCTGTCATGGACTACATAAGAAGGTGGAGGAATCTCCATGAAAGATGCAGACATCCACCGAGCTACGGGGACTCTGTTCAAATCTGCAAAGAAAATTTGAGAATAGAAATTCTACGATGGGTCATTGACATTGAAGTCACGACCTTTGAACAACTGGGCGACATTGCAGCCAATGCTGAAGCAGTTCTGGCAAGGCTTAGCTCGTCCTCTACGGCCTCGAGCTAGAAGAATAAACCAATCAACAAACCTCCGGCACAAGAAGAAGTTTGCGCCTCAAGTTTTGAAGCCTTCGAGCAACAGAAGAAGAAAGTGAAAGAGGCATCTTCCGCCGATCCGGCAAAACAAGGGCCCTCATTAAGGGGCAAAACGATGAAACTATATTCCTTTCCAAAGGACAAGACTAGGGCACTTTTTGAGTGGGCCCGTGAATACGACAAAATATTGCTTCCGGAGCCGAAGAGGCCAGGCGATGTCGAAAGAAAAGACGATCCACGATTCTATCCTTGTCACCAAATGTTAGGGCATCCCATTGACGATTGCTATGTGTTCAAGGACATTATTGAAGGCCTAATCAAGAAAGGCGAACTACAGATGGACGAGTATAAGGTGGACCCACCGTGCCCTCATCAAATATCCATCCTTAAAAGAGCAGCCCCGCGCGTCGTTACCACCTCAACTGCTCCTCGCAAATCTGGCTGAAGCCGATGTCTAGCAGGCCCGCATAGCTTGAATGCGGATGCTTGCCAACAAAAGAAAAATGGCAAATGAAGCAAAAAAAAATAAAAAAAAAGAAAGGAAAGGTCTTGTTCTGGGGGCAGGCACAAAAAAAAGAAGAGAAAAAATTCTTTTGAAGGAGGCCTTCATGGCTGCATCTGTCAAAGGAGATATCACTCCCCCCCTTGTCTTGGTCCGTGCCAAACAAGAAACTACCATTGTGGGGTTGGCGTGGTGGAGCGAACCACTTATCCCCTCTCTGAGGGGGTGAGCGCTCTCCTATGCACCCACCTTAGTCTGTTAAAAAAAATAAAAAAATAAAATGGATGAAGGGTAGTGACCATACACTGCACTGCACTATCAGCATCATCTGAGCTATCTGTTAAAAAAAGAAGAAGCATGAATGCAAAAAGGGGGGAAAGGAACTTATATGGTCAGCAAGGCCTCCCCATCCTCCCCATAGGCAGAAGACTCCTTAGTAGCATTGCATGGTGAATGCCCAAGGAATAATGAAATGATTACATCATCTGTGGAGGTGGGAGGACCCTGTAACTGCAGCTTCTAAGAATAAGCGTCAAGAGGATGACACTTGGCGTAACCGCCGGAGGCCCGAACCGAAGCTATTTGGAGCATCTCCTAAAGAAATCAATCACAAAAGAAGATAGCTATTGATCTGATGTATAGCTATCACTAAATACTCCTAGGGGGATCATGTTAATCAATAAGTCCCACCGACGCTAAAGAACCTCCATTGGCCACTAGGCCTCCCGTTTCAAATACGGGTCCAAACCCTGTTGGGGAATGAAAGGAACAATCCTTACTGAGTCAGCTACACCCTCGACTCCTTACCAAGCCAGCAAATAAATGACTTTCAGCTTCGAACAGCCTATCTCAGCACCCCTGGTCCCACCAGAATTCATGATGCCTTACCGCCCTCCTATCCCGTGGAGATATTTGCCACTCGTCCCACTGGGACTAACATTCCACCCTTGATCTGGGACCTATGCTCTCAGTCAATCCATTCTCGTTGTCTCTCGGCATTCAGCCGTAGCGGTGCCATATTTGTCCTACGGGACTCTCCCATCACTGTCGGTTCAGAGTTCTTGCCCAATGTCGACCCAATAAAATGTCCTTTTCCTTGGAATAAGGCGCTCTGCCCTTGTCGAGCTCAATAATTCGCCCATCAGTCCCGTCCGGCTGTGTCCATAAAGATTTCCCTTGGCCGGCGGTGCTCCACCCTAGCCGAGCTCGAAAATAAACTCTATCCCATTGGGCTGGATCCACAAAGTCTTCTCCTTGGCCTGAGGCACTCCGCCCTCGCCGAGCCCCAAAATTACCCTTTGTCCCACTATGTAGGACTCATAAAACCCTTTTCCTTGGCCTGAGGCACTCTGCCCTAGCCAAGCCCACCGGGCTCTTAGACATCAATCCTTGGCCCCACCAGTATAATAAACAGTCAAATTCATCAATAGTCCCACCGGACAAAATATCCCGCATCACAGACGAGACTGCGTCGGGGAGCCCAACAAAAAAAAACAACAAATAATAACAAAATAATAATAACAAAAAAAAGGAAACAAAAAGAAGAAAGAAATCAAAACGATGAAGAAATGAAAACAATGGTTTGAAATGAACTTAATAAGTCAGTAAGACCAACAAAATCCAACAAATGCAACAAACCCAACAAACCCAATAAAACCAAACAAATCAATAGACTCAATGGAATCGATAAAATCCAACAGATCTAATAAACCCAACAAGATAATCGACTCATCAAATCAATAAACTCAATAGATGAAACAAACCCCCAACAAACTTAATTAATAGATCCGATGAATTTAACAAACTCAATGAAACCAATAAGCCCAGTAAACTCAATAAACCCAACAAATTCAATAAACTCAGTCAATCCAAACTAATAAACCAATAAAAGACCTCTTCACTTTGTCTCGGACCTTCTGTCTTAGCGAGGTTTGTTGATCCAGATATCTCCTCGGGTCAATGTCCATACTCTATCTTGGCTTAGACCTCACGTCTTTGCCAAGTTGGTCAAGTTCGACATGACGTCGGGTTGACATCTTCACCTACATATTCCACCCTTGTTTCAGACCTATCATCCGAGCAAGATTGGTTGACTCCGACACCTCGTCGGGTTGACATCAATATTTAGCCCTAGGTCTGGGCCTCTCATACGTATACGATCTAGTCTACCCTCACCCCAAACCTTCTATCGGGGCAGGGCCCATTGACTTCGACATTCCATCGAGTCAACACCTATCCTACATTATACCCTTGGCTGAGGTCTCACGCCTCTGCTAAGTTCGTTGGCTTCGACATGACGTCATGTCAACACCTATCCTACATTATTCCCTTGGCTTAGACCTCATGTCTCTGTCAAGTTCGTTGGCTCCGTCAGGACGTCGAGTCAACGCATACCCTATATTCTTCCCTTGGCTAAGGCCGTACGCCTCTGCCAAGTTCGTTGGCCTCGACAGGACGTTGATTCAACATTTATACCCTATATCCTACCCCTGGCTTAGGCCTCACGCCTTCGCCAAGTTCGTTGACTTCGACATGATGTCGAGTCAACACTTATCCCACATCATACCCTTGGCTTAGGACGCACGCCTTCGCCGAGTTCATTGACTTCGACATTTCATCGAGTCAACACCTATCCTACATGATGCTCTTGGTTTAGGCCACACGCTTTCGCCAACTTTGTTGACTTTGACAGAACGTTAAGTCAACACCTATATTGTGTTCTGCCTTTGGTTCAGGCCTCACGCCTTTTCCAAGTTAGTTGACTTTGACAAGTCTGTCAAGTCAGCGGCTATATTCTGCCCTGGCCCGGACCCTTCATCTCTTCCAGGTTGGTCGTGTTCGACATGACGTCGAGACGACAACAATGCTTTATTTCTACCCTTTCCTAGACATACCGCCTAGGCAAGGTTTGTTAAGTCTGACATCCCGTCAGGTTAACGTTCATATTCTACCTCTGGTTCAGACCTTTCGTCTGGCCAGTCAATAAAAAGACCCTTTCACCTTTGGCTTGGATCATTTTGTCCAGCCAGACAACAAAAAGACCTTTCTACCTCTAGCTTGGACCTTTCGTCCAGTCAGTCAACACAAAGACCCTTTCATCTTTGGCTCGGACCTTCCGTCTGACCATACAACAAAAAGACCCCTCTACCTCTGGCGTGGACGTTTCATCCAGTCAGTCAACAAAAAGACCCTTTCACCTTTGGCTCGGGCCTTCCGCCTAGCCAGGAAACAAAAAGATCCTTTCTACTTGTGACTCTACCCTTCCATCCAGTTGAAGAACAAAAAGACTCCTTCTGTCGACGGCGTCATGACTTTTAATCAAAGCCGTTAAATATCCTTGTCTGGCGCATGGCCTTCCGCCTAAGCCAAGTTGTCCGGCGTCATGGCTTTTCGCCTAAGTTGGTAAATATTCTGCCTTGGCGTCATGGCCTTCCGCCTAAGCCAAGTTGTACGGCGTCATGACTTTTTGTCTAAGCCGTTAAATATCCTTGTACGGCGTCATGACTTTTTGTCTAAGCCGTTAAATATCCTTGTACGGCGTCATGACTTTTTTTCTAAGCCGTTAAACATCCTTGTCTGGCGTCATGGCTTTCCACCTAAGCCGGTGAATATTCTGCCTTGGCGTCATGGCCTTCCGCCTAAGCCAAGCTGTACGACGTCATGACTTTATGTCTAAGCCATTAAATATTCTGCCTTGGCGTCATGGCCTTCCGCTTAAGCCAAGTTGTACAGCGTCATGACTTTACGTCTAAGCCGTTAAATAGTCTGCCTCGGCGTCATGGCCTTCCGCCTAAGCCACGTTGTACGGTGGCATGACTTTTCATCTAAGCCGTTAAATATCCTTGTCCGGCGTCACGGCTTTTCGCCTAAGCCGGTAAATATTCTGCCTTGGCGTCATGGTCTTCCGCCTAAGCCAAGTTGTACGGCGTCATGACTTTATGTCTAAGCCGTTAAATATTCTGCCTTGGCATCATGACCTTCCACTTAAGCCAAGTTATACGGCGTCATGAATTTACGTCTAAGCCGTTAAATAGTCTGCGTCAGCGTCATGGCCTTCCGCCTAAGTCAAGTTGTACGGCATCGTGACTCTATGTCTAGGCCGTTAAATGTTCTACCTTGGCATCATGGCCTTACGCCTAAGCCAAGTTATACGGCGTCATGACTCTATGTCTAAGCCATTACATAATCCCCCTTGGCGTCATGACTTTACGTCTAAGCCAAGTCATCCGGCGTCATGACCTTTGGTGTAAGCCGACAAACCTCTTACCCTTGGCTCGGAACTGTTGTCCGAACTAACGAACGAAAAGAGCTCCTTTGGTTTCACACCAACCCGTGATCCCTTTAGGGATTTACCATCACATATGACACCTTCTCTCCAATGCCATGGCATCGGGCTCCCGATGCCAGAATCATTGCGGGCATGCCCATTAAGCCCTTTAGAAAGGAGAAAACAAAAAAAAGCAAACAAAAAAAGATGAGAAAGAAACAAAAAAAAAGAAAACAGAGAGTAAAGGAAAAAAAAAGAAAAGAAAAAAAAGAAGAAAGAAAAAAAAAGATGATGATCATGACGTGATTTATGTGCTTGCTTGCCTCACGTGCATGTCTGCTTGAAAGTATAGTATTCATACTCTTCCTTCAAATTTCTAAGGCCGCGTACTTCCTTACTAAATAACGCTGTCCTGATTCAGGATATGTGTGCGTCACGGCATACACTAAGGAATGAAAAGTCAATTCTCGGTGAGTGCATACGACTAGGGGAAGAGTCGTAGCTATGTTGCTAGCATAACTCACGTGATATTCCCTAGACGAAACTCCCACACTTTGCGCACAATATGAGCAATGGTCCTTAGCCATAGGGACGTCGTAAATTCTTTTTAACACTTCGTGGATGCTCAAATCCCTACATTTGTGTAAAGGGTGACCGTGAGGAAAAAGCTGCCTACCCCCTTTAAAAAAAAAGAAAAAAATGATGATAGTGATAAGTGGAATGTGAATCCAAGTAGCCAGGAATCCCCACTGAAACAAATGAGGAGACTTGCGTGAAAATGGTGCAGCAAACCCTACAATTAAAGTAAGGATGAATCCAAGTAGCCGGGAATCCCCATTGAGACACATGAGGAAACTCACGTCAAATGGTGGAATCCGTAATAATATCATAATATAGGATGAATCCTAATAGTCGGGAATCCCCATTGAGACATATGAGGAGACTCGCGTCAAACGGTGAAATCCACAATAGTATCATAATAACGGATGAATCCTAGTAGCCGGGAATCCCCATTGAGACACATGAGGAAACTCGCGTCAAATGGTGAAGTTCGAAATTAAGAATAAAAGGGGGTTGTGCGAAGCTACCAAAAGCCGAGAGTCCCGAATGTATGTGTAGATGATAAAGTAATCCTCTAATGTTACTCAGAACGTCTGCACGTCCCTATGTCTAGGGTTCACTACCCATATAATTGCACTTTCACACTATGGAAGTATAGTCCTGGGTGTAGATTGTGGTTTATGCTATGCATATGTTCTACGCGGCGTCCCATTTACGTATGCATATCTCCCTTAGTTGTGCTTCATGAGCCGCACTCTGTCCGTGAATCGGGGGCGCTGTCCTTATCCTATCCCTGTTATAGGAGAATTATGCTACATATATCTACTCTATGCTTGCAGTCGATGAGTGCCTGCGTGCTTGGATGATGTTATATAAAAAAAGAGATAATAAAAATGAATGATGAAATAAGAAATGAATGATGAAATAGGAAATGAATGAATGATGATAAATAGAAATGGAATAAAAAAACATGCAGTATTTTCAAACGGGCCATGGGCTACACCCGCACGTCCCGCTCTTTCGTCCCTCTATCGCGAGACCCGCGGGTGGGGGGCATTTGTTGACACTGAAAATATTCCTAATATTTCCTGACTTCTGCTTCTGTAGGTCTTAAGTTCTGATCGGGTGCTCCTGTGCCGACAGAGAAGAAAAGAAAGAAAGAAAGAATGGCGGAAGCCGAACAAAAGATGAGACCAAAAAGAAGAAGAAAAGACAAGATGCTCGGCTCCAACGGCCAACCACTAAAGCAAGACCTAAGAGTTCGAAAAAATATTCGGGACCATCCCTGAAGAAACAAGCGGAAGCCTGGACAACGAGTACAAGTCGGACGATTGGCCAACCCTTACAAAAGAAGAAAATAAGCACAGATGGGCCTAGACAAGTTATATGGGCCGAAAGATGTTGGAGATAGGATGAAGGAGCCTCTAATCTGGCATGCTCCAAAATTTCTAATCCGGCGCGCCCCAAAGCTCCTAATCCAGCGCGCTCCAAAGCAATCCTTGTCAAACCGGCGCACCCATATGCGCGCCGGGTAAGGCCAAGCCGGTGAAGGCTATAAAAGGTGATTTTCGATCAGGAAAGGGGACAGCTAGAGAAAGCAGCCAATCGCTTGAAAGAAGGAGAATTGGGGAAGAAGAAAGGGTTTTCTGGGAGTGAGCTTCAGAGATCCACCGTCCTTCCCGTCCGTCTGCCCGAAGAAGCCCGGAGCCGGAGAAGAGGGTTCTTCTTCCGATACACTATTTCTGCTGAGAAAGGATTAGGTGGGTGGCAAGGCCTCCTTCTGTTTTCTTTTCCCTTCTCTCTGTAAAGCTTTTCCCTCCGTGGATCTTGTAACAAGCCGAGCGATGATATGAGCTCGCATTCCCCTTCGTCTCTTTGTTCAGTTTAGCGTTTGGCCTTTTAACATCGAGATGTAATGTAATCGGTCTTGTGCGACAACGCCAAGCCGTATCTATATATGTGATCTCGTTTGACTATTGCACCTTGTGACGAGCTTTGGGCCTGAATAAGAGCATTGGTTTGTGTTTGAGTTCCTTCTTCTCTCTCTAGTTGCATCCAAGCTCCACCGTCTGTGCGTTTTTGTTTAGTTTTTCCTCATTGACGCCGAACACGCCCTGGTCCTTCTCAAGGCAACATTAATGCAATATTCCCCTCTCCTCGGGGTCCTCTTCGAAGGAATGTCCGTATCGAGCTTCCTCCGCGTTTATCGTAGGTTCTATCACCAGAGACGTGTGCATATGTCCATCTCTTGCTACGCTTGGGACTGCCCCCCCCCCCCATGGTTCATCTGTTCATAACTATGAACTAGAGAGAATGTGGTCGTCCCTATAACTTGGGCGCAGGGTCTTTTGGTATGATCATTTTCCATTATGCCACCTATTGGCTATTCGATGATTTGCCCCTTATAATCTCTGTCTGCATATTGACCCGCTCACCCCTCTGCTAACATGCTAATCATCTACTCTTCCTTATTCGATGTAATTAACCATGATCAGTCTCTTGGCCGAGTGTGTTATGTACATGCATTGTATGTGAGTGTTTCTCGAAGAATTCACTGACCGGGGAGGGGGAACATTCCCCATTGATGTTCTCAGACCACCACTAAGCCTAAAGGGGCATGTCCTTCAATGATGTGCATCTCTGCAGGCCACCGGATGGGGAATAACAACAGGGTTCATAACCCAATATCAAACCCACTACCCTCAAGGGAATTAGTGGTGGCCGTGGGTCGTGTGCCCCTCGTAGGCTAGCCCTCGGGGTTTCCTTCCCTGCCGGTCGTCCCTTTCGATCGTGATTTGACCATGGGTCGTGTGCCCCTCGTAGTTTAGCCCTCGGGGTTCTCCTTCCCTTATTGGTCATCTCATCTGATCACGTTTTAACCCACGGAGCCATGGTGCCCCTAGTAGGCTAGTCCTCGGGGTTTCCCATCCGCTTGGGGTCCACTGGCCGCCGTTGTGCCGTCCGGCTTGTCAGGGGCTTACTCCGCACGTGAGTATGACCCCGCTTCTCCCCTGCAATCTTTCAGGGATGGGGGAGATGCTGCCCAATTTTTGCCAGGCTTTGAACACTAAGTTACCTTGGTGATTTGGACTTAATAAAACATGTGATTTCAAACAATGAACCTCCGTGCTTGAGTATGAACCTTGCACGAGCTTATGAATCTGCTTCTGGAGAGCCTGGGGCTCCAGTTCAACAATTAATTAACCCAATTAACATTAGGGAGGCCAACAAACAACTTTGGAACTCAAACGGATTGAAAATAGCTAGAAAATAGCTTAATCCGGCGCGCCCTAATACGGCGAGCCCTAATATGGCGCGCAACCCCCCACGCCGTATTAACGTTAGACTCAAAATGAGAAATTTTCAAATGGTCCTATTCTGGCGCGCCCTATTCCGGCGCGCCCCAGACCCATCGCGCCGGTTTAGCCCATTCATTCTATACCGCGCCGTTTTAGCGTTTTACCTACGCTACCCCGCGCCGTTTTAGTGTTTTACCTACATTCAACCACGCCGGATTTGAATATGTTGTTCCCCACGCCGGTTTAACCGCAACTGCGCCGTTCTAAGGCTCTGTTTCTCGTGCCATTTTGAATAATCACTCTCCGAGTGAACATTAAACCGCCTTAATGGCGAACACTGTCCAGATTTAGATAACCAATGGACACATGGAAACCCCTTGTAGGCTAGCCCTCGGGCACCGTCCATTTGGGTGTTTGTCGGATTTACAATTACGGGCTCGTGGAACACCGGTACCCCTCACATGCTCGCCCTCGGGGTCTCCGTCCATCAGGGTTCCACCGGTCGCCATGTTTGACCTCTCGGTACTTAGGAGTCCGTCATCAAGGGTGGACACCTACTTACCCCCGCAACCCTCCGGGTCTAGGGGAGATGCCGCCGGATCTTTACCAAGACGTTTGCAAGATCGAGAATAAAATAATAATAATAATAATAAAACAACATAAAAATAATATAAAATAATAAAAAAATAAACAAACAACAAACAATAATAATAAATAATAATAATAAATAAATAATAAATAAATAAAATAATAAAACAAATAAACAACAACTAATAAAAATAATAATATAAAAAATAAAATAAAAAATATAAACATAAAAATAGCAATTACCAAATAATAAAACAAACAAACATAATAAAAACAAACAACAAACAAATAAATAAAACAAAAAAATAAATAAATGATGTGTGATAAAATGACAATAAAATAATATGATAATATAATAAAAAGGAAAAAAATAATAATAAATGAACAACAAAACATTGATGAATGATTATTTATCAAATAAATGCCAAATAAATATTAATAAAGGGAATAAAAATGCATGTATCCAATGTAAAAATAATAATAATAACAAAATAAAACAAAGAAATAAATGAATAATAAATAAAATGTGTTCATGCATTTAAAAATAATAACAAGAATAAATGAAGAATAATGAACACGACCGTGTCTGCTCCGGAGCTCTCACCTCCTCTAGACCCCGGGTATGGGAATATTGATGACCACCTGACAGGTCGTGCCTGCTCCTCGGGATTAATCCCATTATGACCACGGCATGACCTTGTCCCGGGTCGATAAGCAATCGAATTCAATTCGTCTCAACCGGGTTTTAACCGCATCCCCTTAATTTTTAAATATCAAATTTGCCATACCCTGGCATACATTGTCCCGATGATACACGAGTCTGTCCGAATACGGTCATACTCGGCCCATCTCACGGGCCCATATGTGTGCACCGTAATGTTATGTACAGTCTCAAAATAAAAAGGTGACGACTAATCGATAGCCCTGCAAGTGACAGGGATTGCCAAAGTCTTCCCTAAATTTACAAATAAATGACCAAATAAACAATAAACAATAAAATTGAATACTACCACCTTGCATGTCTGCATAATCTGACTCTCTGGTATATCGAATGGTGATTAGCGGAAAGTCGGGTTATGCTCGACCGGAGGCTTTCACTATGCGTGATGATGGTCCCTGGACCTAGGTTCTCCGCCCTATACCAGGAACCAGCCTCATAAACAAATACTACCATATTGTGTGCTTGCATGCGATCACATCTTTTACATATTCTACAGGCCCCATGGCCTCTCTATTTTGGCGATTAATCAAGGATTTTCTCTCTTCTGGAGAGATGTAATTAACGCCGTAGCCTTCATGGTACGGCGGGTTTGGGGTCCCGACACGATCACCTATAATCGTCTGGTTAGTCAGACGGTGCGCATAATAAATTTGTCACTCAGTGACTAAAACGTCCTGCGTAAATAAATCTCTAATAAATAAACCAAATAAACCCATAATAATAAAATATATTCTTAATAAAAATCTCATCTCCCACACCAATGTACAGACTTGAAGCAAGAAGACGATGTGTAGACTTGGAATGAGTGACATGCAGTTTGCAATAGGAAAGTATGTACATTTGAACATGCAATGCATGAGAGATAATGTACGGACTTGTTAAATGATGCACAAAACAATTTATGCACATCAGCTAAAGTATCATCAAGGCATAAGGCACTACAATTACCTGATCTGACAGTGCACTGGTCTTACCTGTCACTGGTTGACCTTTTCATGACCCGTAAGTCATTCTTAAAAGCTGTTCTGTCAGTTTATCATAAACGTCAAGATTATATCATCAAGGATGTAAACATAATGAGATGTAAACATAATGAGGCATAATATTTGTCATCATCAAAACTCCAGAACCACAGGGGACACAACAATCTCCCCCTTTTTGATGATGGTAATATTATGAGTCATTGCAATACATTCATCATGATGATTATCAAATACCATATGATAGTTCATGAACATGCACCACAGAATAGTTCAGTCAAAAATGAGCATGTAAAACACCATGTGATGCAAGTGCATGATGTGATGCAAATGATGACTCACAAAAGTTCTCCCCCTTTGACAACATCAAAAAGAATGGAATGAACATTGACTGTTGAAGGGGATGATATAGGAGCTATTATGCAAACTGAGTTACTATCGTCTAAAACTCCCCCTGACAAGATACTCTCCTGAATGAATGAACATTGAACCACAGGGACATGCAAAAAATTCTCCCCCTTAGATGGACAAAGATTGGAATGAAGAATTCTCCCCCTTTCACAACAACAAGAAGAAAGGGACATGAAGGATGCTGACAAGATCTCCCCCTTTATGAATTACAATGCAGTATGATTCATATGACAGGGAAGCTCCCCCTGAATAGATGGAGTCTTATGAGGTGGATGAGAAGGAGACCACAGGGGCATGTGGATTTGACAAAGCTTTCATAGTCAATAGAAGTAGATCGTAGATAGTCAGATGAAACACAGTCAAATACTGAGATCAAATGAGAGCAGAATAACTAAGCAAAGTCAGAATGTTTTCAGTAGTAGTGAAAGTTAAACACAATTAGCAAGATTTTCAAAGAGTATACCAATTTCATAAATCCAACGAATTTTTCAGCGAGTCTCCTATTATAAAGATTTATGAATAAACTTTATTGAACTCCATGGTTTAAAGATGATGTATACTAGGTTCGACAAAAAGTTCTGTACTCATATCTGAAATCAAGATTTAATAACAAATGAACCAAAATCTCATATGTACATCTTGATTAATCTCCCTCCATCTTACTCAATCAAATTCAATGACTTCTTTAAGAAATACACTCATAGGTATTGAGTTTAAACATGCATGAAACCATTTGACCATATCAAGGGTTATAGTAGATTATCCTTTGCATTCCTTTTTTTTTTTGAAAATTGCAATTTGTTCAACAAGAGTTTTCATGCAACAAATTTCAAGAGCACTCAAGTTCAGTGCACACCTTGTAGCTAGAGGATATACGTTGATCAGACGCCAATATCTCTAAGCACTTAGTATGACTAACAATCATGCTTTATAATTAACAGAGTTAACATTTACACCTCATGACATATCTCAGCTCATTTCTTTGATAAGTGAGATGTGTTTCTAAGTGTGTCAGTCATTGCTCTGCCTCTTTTTCAATTAATTTTAGGCAGAGTTAACTAAGACACCTCATGACACAGTCCTTTGGACATATATTTCTTAGTGATCAAAGTCATTGCTCATGCAAGATTCAACAGATTTGACCCTTAGACATTTTCAGGAAGTTCAGATGTTTAGAAACAATACAGATTTCATGTATTTCATCCAAATAAAGTCATGATTTCCATATTTTCAGATTATAGAAGATTTAACAAGACTTCACATGAATCAGTTGGTTAAGGTTTATTAAAGTTGATTCAGATATTTTTCAGGACATTTATAGCCAACCTAACCGAATACATTAAATGTAAACCATTTTGATCTTTCTGATATTCATAAATCTGTATAATAGAAGATTCCTTATTGAAGTAATTATTCAGTTTTATAAGCAAGGTATACAATTTGAGATCTTCTCAATTGCAGCTACATCAAGAAAGCTTTTAGAAACAGCCAGAGTATCAATGATGCCAATTGATGGTATATGATGCAGGAAGAGCATAGGCTGATGAATGAGTGAAAATGTGGTTGCACAGGCTGATATCAGGAGGTGAGGCATGCTTCAGGTTTTTCAAGGATAACATGCAATGAATTCTGACAAGTGTATGCATTTGACAACCTGCATGCAATGCATTGACTCCCCCTGACCATATGCATTCAATCAATCTTTTTGACATTTTCAATGTAATGAAATGCAATGCAATTAACTATATATATGCAAGGACATGCAAACTCCCCCTAACTAAATGCATTGAATCATCATATATGTCATGAAGACAATGCATGGGACTTTATGTACGGGAAGTCATGAACTATGCTTATGGATGCATCGGGGGCATATGTAGCCCTATCAGATTTTCAGTGACTATGTAGGACACATGTGGCATAGAGATATGCAAGGTCTAGATAGACTCCCCCTGACATTATGCAATATATATAAGAATTCTAGAATGCACCAAATTGAAGAACATGCTCATGGGTTTATAGTCTTCTCTATGAACACAAACACATGTTAAAACATTAGTGTATGCAGATGAAAAATCACTTCAACATGTCTACACTGAATATATATGCACACACAGTTCAAGGTACAAACAAGTAAGTCCATGTAGCTCAATGCAAGTGTCAAAGCAAATAAAGGAACTTGTATGTATGAAACATGATATGCAGTTGAAAATAGATTCCTAAGGAATTCAATTAACCAAATGTGAAGAGTGCAAGTATTACCTGAAAAGTTCAGAAAGGGGTTTTCTTTTGAGTGCCTTGGTTTATTTCCCCAATTTATTTTTCAGCCCCAAGGCACATCTGCAAGATACAAAATGTCATTTTGTATATTGAGGTACCCAAGAATTCTTGGGTCCTCCATGGTCAGTAGCACCTCTGAATGGTGCCCTCCATAGTTTTTGAGCATAAGAATCATCAAATTTCACCATGGAATAGTTAGGCATAGTGTGTCCAAACGGACCACTGTGATGACAAGTAACATATCTCACGTTCGTTTTATGCACATTATTGTGAGCATTGAATCTATGTGCATGAACATTCAAATTTCTATTATGAACATGAGCATTCTATTTTCTGAAACCTGCCAACCAACACTGATATGCTCTGTGGCCAGGTTTTCCACAGTTAAAACAGTAACAAGTCTTTTTCATGAATTCAGTTTTCTCCTTATCAAAATCATTTTGATGAATAGGGAGTTTGACCAATTTATGAATGGGTTTATTCCCCTGTGCATGCCAACACCGTGCAACAGTGTGTCCTATCTTTCCATAGCAAAAATAATGAGCTTTCCTTTTCTGATTAGTAGAAATGTTCTGAAAATCTTTAGCGTGCAAATTTCTACCCGGAGCTTGCCAACATTTTGCACCAATGTGGCCTAATCTTCCACAATGAAAACATTGAAGTTTCTTTTTATGAGTTGCATGCTTTTTAGCATGGCTCAGTTTATCATGCATTCCTATAGCAGACATATCGTCAATTTTCATTAACTTACATTCATGCATGAGATGACCCATTTTATGACAGTAAAGGCATTTAGATTTCCTATTTTAAACAGAATAGGATTTCTTAGCATAAGAAGTCCTAGCATGAAATCTATCATCATCATTCTTCATGACAAGGCAATCAGTCATTTCATGGCCAACCTTTCCACAGTAAAAACAATGAATATTCGTGGCATGAGATCTATTGGCCTGAGAGTATTTAACATGCAAGTTTTTATTCTTTTTGGTTTTCTTTTGTTTTTCTGTTTTCTATTTTTCAGTTGCAGTAGACTGTTTTGGGGATTGCCTTGAGGTTCCAGCTACTTTAGAGTCTTGAGTAAAATCGGTGTTCAGTTGGTTCCTCTTGTCCTGCTTATTTTCAGAAATGTTGCCAGTCCCCTTTCTTTGACCACTTACATTATCTTCCAGAGGCATTTTCATTTTGCCTTTATCATTTACAGATTTAGACATGGAATTTCTTAGATCTTGAATTTAAGAGTTTAGAGAAGCAATGCTCACTTCACACTTCGACAGCTCAGATTCACAAATGATTACTTGTTGTTGCAAAGCATCATTTAAACTTTTCAGTGTTTCATTTTCCCTTTGAAGCTTTATTTCATTATTTGTTTCCTTTTCTTTCAGAACTGATTTTTCTTTTTCAACCGCAAGCCATCTTTCAGGGAAAACAGTGTTAAGACCCATTAGCTTTTTATTTTGTTCCTTCAGATAGATATTTTCTTCAATCAGCTTGTCTTTTAATTTATCAGTTTCCTTCTTCTGAGTCAGCAGAGAATCATTTTCTTCTTTCAAAGAAGTGATTAAGTTTTTCTGTACATTATCATCAGAATGTAATTCTTCAATCAATTCTTTCAATTCAGATTTTAGATTTTCATTTTCAGCCTTTAGACTTGTGATTTCAGCATTTTTCTCTTTTCTTAATTTTCTCTTTTCTGATTTAACTCTTTCATATTTATCCAGTAGATGCTCATGCATGACAACTAAATCATCATAGCTAATATCCTCGGTCTCAGAATTTACCTGGGATGGAGACTCATCTTCAGTCTGATCCCTTCGATCAGCCATCATACAAACTCCAACTTGTTCCTTATAGATGGTGTTTATTTTGTCCATTATCTCCTTCCCAGACTTGCATCCTGCAACACATGGAAACTTTTCAATATTAACTGAGTTTCTTAGAATGTTAAAGACATTAGCATTCTCCCTGTCTTTTATCCTATCCTATCTAGACCATATGGTCTTATCATGAGGTAATTGGTGTGGGCCTTTTGAAACCAAACTCCATATATTAGGGTCAATGGAATTTATATAAACGCATAGGCCACCAACCCAATTACTAAAATTAAAACCATCAAACGCAAAAGGACGAGCCATTAAGGCGGATAGCAAACAGGTTCAACGCACAAATCAATCGATAAGAATGCACCAAAAGTGAAATAGCACCGAAGACTGCAGGATCGGATCTGCAGGTCGCCGGACCTTCTATGCAGACACCTGCTCTGATACCAAATGATAGGATCGGTGCAATGGATACAGACGGGGGGTGAATGTATCCCTCTTCAAAAATGCCCAGATTAAAACCAATCAGAGACAATTAGCTAGAAATCAACTGAACTGCTCTCTTATCACAACCGTGGATAGAGAAGCTCAGACTCACAAAGGAGTTCTAATTCTTCTGAGCGAAAGAACAAACACTTCACAATCATATAAGCTCCCAAGGAAATCACAACAAATCAACCATGCATAACCTGTGAAGGGGAGATAGAAGACAAGGAGCAAACGCACAAGCCAAACCACGGCACACATAATTTTTTAGGTGGTTCGGTCCACAGACCTACATCCACCCCTCACTCCAAACCGGAGTGACGCTTCCACTAGCTAACGCTAGAACCGCAGACTCAGTCTGCAATAGGTGGTGCCTAACAGCTTGACCAGGGGAACAACCTCCCATCTTCCTCCAAACCGGAGGGAACCACTAGTGACTACCCATCACTAGCAACCAGAGACGAAGTCTCTCTTCCTCCACCCAGGAGGGAAACCACATGTAGCAACCACTACCTGCAAACCCAGAGTCAGAGACTCCCTTCCTTTGAGACCAGAGGGAACCTACAAGTGACACACCGTCACTTGAAACCAGAGATTAAAATCTCCCTTCTCCTGAACCAACAGGAGGAACCCCGATCTCCAACCAGAGAATCGGAAGAACAAAGCCAAGGAAGTGTAAAAGAAAAATAATAAACAAAAATACATCAATCGAAAAGCTGGAAATGAAATCACAATGTGGCTCTCGCAGGAGCTGACTGGCCTGGATTTGATCCACGGTCCAGTAGGAACTAATCTTCAGATGAAGCTTCTTTTCTCTCCTCGAGCTCTCTATCTTTCTCTTTCTTTCTTCCTCTTCTTTCTTCTTCTCTCTACTTCTCCTTTTTTTCTCTCGTTCTCTGCTCTCAAAGGATCTCTCTCTCTTTCTTCTTCTTCTTCTCTCTTTATGCTTCTGTCTGCTTCTTCAACCACTCTCTGCTCTCTGCACAATCAGTTTTCTCCTGAGGAAGAAGCTACATATATATAGCAGTAGCTAGGGCATGTGTAGGGCTTGTGCCCTCTTTGTCTAAAGTACACCTCGGATCATGTGCCAGGTGCCAACCTCGGATCACATGCCCAAACATTTTGTTCTCGAAGGATGTACCTGTCAAGCAGTCATAAGAAGATATTAGAGGGATGTACAGAGTTGGTTCAGGCGTGCTGTCAAGCAATGTACAGACTTTGATGAGAACGATGCATGAACAAGCCATAGCAAATGTATAGACTTAACCGATGCGAACACAGGCTGTACACACTTTGATTGCGTGCATGAGAAAGCAGTGTACAGACTTGCTATGAAGAACAATGCCCAAATGCAGTGTATGGACTTAGCGTGAATGCTAGAAGATGCTAAGTGAGACGGATGTATAGACTTTGATGTATGCATAGACTTGTATGAAGAACAGACTGTACAGACTTCAGGCTCAGCTGCGAACTGAGCTAAAGAGTGTATAGACTTGATGAATGCGATGCAGACACACAGCGTGTATAGACTTGAAGTGAATGCGATGCAGACACACAGAGTGTATAGACTTGAAGTGAATGCGATGCAGACACACAGAGTGTGTAGACTTGAAGTGAATGCGAAGCTAAAGCATGCAGAACGATGTACAGACTTTGCATATGTGAGACACTGTACAGACTTTCTAGGCATGAATGCAACCGCTATACAGACTTGCTAGGCATGAAGGCAACCGCTGTACAGACTTGCTGTGCCTGCAGCAGACGACACCAGTGTACAGACTTGAATGCTCGAAGCACACGATGTATAGACTTTGAAGCATGTGAACATGGCGCTGTACAGACTTATGTATGCATGGATGCACTGACTAAGCCACGAGCCAAGTGGCGATGTATAGACTTGTGTTATGCACCCAGACAATGTATAGACCTTCACATAGAGACGCTGCATGAGATGATGCACGAGACGATGCAATGTATAGATCTGGTCTTACAATGCATAGACTTGAAAGACGATGCATGAGACGATGCATGAGACAATGCATTATATAGACTTAGCGATGCAATGTTCACACTCACTTAGACGCTGAGTGAGATGCTGGACAATGTACAGACTTTACTCCGTGCAAGCTACAGGACAATGTATGGACTTTGAAAGACGATGCATTGTAGGCAAACGCTGTACAGACTTTGAGAGAGATGATGCATGAGACGATGCATGCACAAGATTGTACAGACTTGGTCTTACAATGTATAGACTTGGCCAATTATCAACTGATAGATGTATAGACTTTATGAATGCATATGCCAAGACCATGTACAGACTTGAAGTGGCATGCAGCAGATGATGTATAGCCATGGCTCATGAATGTATAGACTTTGCCAGCACCAAGTCGATGTACAGACTCTGCGAGCGCCAGTCCGATGTACAGACTTAGTGTCTCATGCAACTAGACAAGTGAATGCACAGGCAATGTACAGACTTAGTGCAAACGGGATGTGCAGACTTTGTAGCATGCAATGTATAGACTTGATATCAAGGAATGCACTGGCTGTACACACTTGAAGTAATGCATGAGCGATGTATAGACTTGGTGAGCGCCAAGACGATGTATGGACTTGGCCAATGTACAGACTTGAAGCAAGAAGACGATGTGTAGACTTGGAATGAGTGACATGCAATTTGCAACTGGAAAGTATGTACATTTGAACATGCAATGCATGAGAGATAATGTACAGACTTGTTAAATGATGCACAAAATAATTTATGCACATCAGCTAAAGTATCATCAAGGCATAAGGCACTACAATTACCTGATCTGACAGTGCATTGGTCTTACCTGTCACTGGTTGACCTTTTCATGACCCGTAAGTCATTCTTAAAAGCTGTTCTGTCAGTTTATCATAAACATCAAGATTATATCATCAAGGATGTAAACATAATGAGATGTAAACATAATGAGGCATAATATTTGTCATCATTAAAACTTCAGAACCACAAGGGACACAACAGGGGTCAAGAGAGGAGGCCAGCCGAGAGAGGGCGTCCGCTCGGGAGTTTTCCTCCCAAGCTATCCGGACTACCTCAAAACTCTCGAACTGTTGTGCCACAGTCTTGACTAGTTGGAGGTATTTGATCATCGGTGCCTCCCGAGCTTCATAATCATCTTTGACCTGGCTAGCGACTAGTTGGGAGTCGGTGTGAATCCTGACTCGCTCAGCTCCTAACCGCCGGGCCATGCGGGCTCCCGATATGAGGGCCTCATACTCGGAAGCATTGTTGGATGCTTGGAAGTTGAACTTCAGGGCGTACTATAGCTCTGCCCCTTCGGGGAACTTCAGGAGGATGCCAGCACCGCTCCCGACTGAATTGGAAGATCCGTCAACAAACAGTTCCCAGGTTGGCCCGGGTGCGGATAGAGATCTCTCTTCAGTCGGGATGGTGCTCTCGACGATGAAGTCGGCGAGCGCCTGGCCTTTGATAGCCGAGCGAGGCCGATACGATATATCGTAGGCCCCGAGCATGATGGCCCACTTGACGAGGCGTCTCAAGGCTTCAGTGTGATTGAGGATCTTCTTCAATGGTTCGCCGGTCAACACGATGATGGAGTGCCCTTGGAAATAGGGTCAGAGGCGCTTGGCCAAGGTAACCAACGCTAGCACGAGTTTCTCGGTTGTGGGGTACCTTCTCTCAGCCTCGTTGAGCACATTGCTTATGTAGTAGACTGGTCTCTCGATTCCCGAGTCATTTTTGACTAGGACCGAGCTAACTGTGGATGGAGTTACTGAGAGATAGAGATACAAGGCTTCCCCTGGGACGGGCTTGGAAAGCACTGGGGGCGAAGCCAGGAACTCCTTAAGCTCGGTGAATGCTCTTTGGCATACCTCGTCCCACGCGAATGTTGCAGATGCCATCTTGGGCCCCCTCAGTAGTTTGAAGAAGGGTAGGCATCGTTCAGTCGTGAGGGACAGGAATCTGCTGAGCACAGCAACGCGCCCGATAAGGCGTTGAACGTCTTTGATGCAGGTGGGTGGGCGCATGTCCAGGATGGCCTGGACCATGTCGGGGTTGGCCTCAATCCCACGCTGAGTGACCAAGAAGCCCAAGAATTTTCTAGAATTTACTCCGAAGGTGCACTTGGTGGGGTTGAGCTTCATGTGGTACTTCAGGAGGGTGTTGAAAGTTTCTGCTAGGTCGGCGAAGTGGTCCTCAGCCTTGGGGGTCTTCACGAGCATGTCGTCGATATAGGCCTCGACGTTCCGACCGAGCTGTCCCTCAAACATATGGTTGACTAGCCTTTGGTACGTGGCTCCGGCATTCTTCAACCCGAAAGGCATCCGGGTGTAGCAGTGTACACCGAAGTTGGTGATAAAGGCTGTCTTCTGGATGACTTTGGGGTGCATTTTGATTTGGTGGTAACTTGAGTAGGCATCCAGAAAGCTGAGTATCTCATTACCCGAGGTTGAATCAACTAGTTGGTCGATGCTCGGTAAGGGATAGCAATCCTTTGGAGTAGCCTTGTTCAAGTCGGTGAAGTCTACGCACATCCGCCACTTTCCCAAAGCTTTCAGCACCAGGACGACGTTAGCTAGCCACGTCGGGTACGGGACCGGCCTAAAAAGGCCAGTCTTCCGCCCCTTGGCGACCTGCTCCTTGATAATCGTCTGCTTCTCTGGCGCATGCTTCCTTCTACGTTGTTGCACGGGCTTCATGGTTGGGTCGAGGTTGAGCTTATGCACCACCGTCTCTTCTGGTATCTCGGGGAGTTGATCATCAGACCATGCAAAGACCCGGATGTACGCGGAAAGGAACTCTTTGTATTGTTGTTGAACCTCATATGTTAGGTCGGCTCCGATCTTTACTCCTAGGGTCGGGTCGTCGTTTAGGAAAACCGCTAGCAATTCGCCCCCATGTTCAGCGATTGCGGATTTTTCCTCGACTTCCCGGAGGCCCTTATTTTTACCGTCCGGCCTTGTGGCTTCGACCGAGATATTGTAGCACCTTCGGGCCATTACCTGGTTACCTCGGACTTCCCCCAATCCATTTTTGGTGGGGAACTTCATCTTTTGGTGATAGGTAGAAGGCACTGCTTTCGTTCGGCTGAGGATTCCTCGACCGAAGATTGCGTTGTATGCTATCATACCTTTGATCACTATGAAGTCCACCATGACCGTAACGGTCTTGGATGGGGTGCCAAGAGTAACCGGCAGGCTTAGGGCTCCCTCGGGATAGGTGGCCTGGCCATTGAACCCGCACAGGGGGGTCCGGATCGGGCAGAGTTTAGACGGATCCTCCCCCATCTTAAGGAAACATTCGTAGGATAATACATCAGGGGCACTTTCATTGTCAACCAGAATCATGTCTACGTTACAACGGTTTATTGTGGCCGATATCACTAGGGCGTCGTCATGCGGGGTGCTCAGCACCTCCAGGTCTTGGTCGGAGAAGACTATGACCTGGGGCTCGCTCGGCGGGGCCCTGGGAGGCTTGATGGCTCGGCTCGCCCGCTCAACATGACGCTTCCTTCCTCGGCCACTATCTCCTCCTGATGCAGCTCCTCCGGCGATGACGTTGATGTGGACCCCTCGGGGGGTATTGTCGATCTCCTCTGGGGCGCCTCGGTCTTCCTGGTGCCCGGTCACGAACCGGGAGAGGTGCCCCTGATGAATGAGGCGCTCGATCTCATCCTGGAGCTGTTGGCAGTCGCTGGTATGATGCCCGTGGTCGCTGTGGAACAGGCAATGCTTGCTGCGACTACGGTTCTTCGACTTCATTGGCTCGGGTTGGCGGAGGAGGCTCGAGCCTTTGATGTCTTCATAAATCTCGTACACTAGAGCGGTTAGGGGGGTGTACCGCTCGTACTTCCGCGACGGTTCCTTGCGTTCCCCGTCTCGGTTCCACCTTTTTCCTTGGCCCGAGCTTGGCTCGGGTGCCCGCTTCTTATCCCCCTCCCGACCCGATCCGGTTGCGTCTCGGCATGCACTGAGCACTTCTTCGCACTCGGCGTTGTGCAATGCCAGAGTCACTAGCGCAGCAAGGGCCGAGGGAGGGTGGAGGACAAGCTCACGGCGGAGGTTCTCGTCGGGGGTGCCCCCGGTCAGAGCGGTTATGGCTGAGGCGACGTCCAGGTGGGGGATCCTCAGGGCTTCCGATTTGAATCGGAGGATGTAGGCCCAAAGTTTCTCCCCTTGCGCCTGTTTGAGGGCCAAAAGCCCCGCTACCGACCTAGGAGGGCCGCTACCGGTGAAACTCTCCTTGAATACTCGCCCAAACTGTTTGAAGTCTCGGATGGATCCAGGGGCGAGAGCCCGGAAACATGCTTGGGCACCTTGGACCAGGGTGGTCACAAAGGCTCAGCACTTGATGGCGTCGGATGATCCGTAAAGGGTCATCAGAGCGTCGAAGCTGTCAAAGTGGTCGGTCGGGTCGCCCTGGCCGTCGTAGGGCTTGAATGTCGGGATAGATGTTCGGGGAGATACCTCTGCCTTCAAGATATGGTCGTAGAACAGGGATCTCTCCCCATCCTCTGGTGGTGAGGTCTTCTGCAGGGTGCGCTCCTGCTCTGCGAAACGCCTCTCGAATTCTCACAGTCGGAGGGATAGCTACGGCTACCGCTGCGCTGTAGGGCTGAGGGGGCGTGAAGGCAGGCTGTCTTAGCGCTCCCTGGGGACTTCGGTCTCCGGGAGGGGACGGCGTGCCCCGTGCCTGCCCTGCTTCGGCGTGGAGGAAGCCTCTTGCTCCGGAGGGGGGGCTTGCGAGGGTCCTCCTACTTTGTTGCGGATGAGCTGCTGTCCTCGGAGGGTGAAGCGGCCTCTGATGGTGTGCTGGGACACGTTCTCACGGGGAGGGCTCTCTAGAGGGGCGCATGACATTCCATCCCTAGCCGCATGGGTCCTCATGAGTTCCACGAGGACGTCCAATTTCGCGTTGAGGGCTTGGAAGGCATCGGCGCCGCCGTTGAGCGGCAGCCCTACCGTCGTGGGAGGAGGGGGCGGCAGCCCGGCCGTAGGCGGAGGGGGCGGTCCATCGGCGGGAGTGCTGGCATCGGAGGGGGGGTTTGGAAGGCTTGTGAGGGGCCTTCCCCCGCCGCCACCGTGGCCTTTCCCCTATCACCGGCGGACCTCCTCCCTGTACTTCTTCTCACCATACTGGCTCTTTGGTCGTTTCCCACAGATGGCGCCAGATGAAGGGGCGTGATCTTGCGCTGGTCCTGAGCTGGGAGGATGATCACTAGATAGTGAACTGCAGAGAAAGGGAAATGAATCAGGGGCCCAGGGATGTTTCCCTGGGGAAAACCCTCCGATGCTTAAGTCAGTAGAGCAATGGTGGAAGGAATTGAGGGAGGTTGAAAGAGATGCACGAGATTCCCCAACACCAAGATGGTGAAGTGGTTCCTACTCAGGGGGTGTTAGGCATGTATATGCCTTACCGGCTGCCGGAGGGAGTCCTTGGTTTATATAGCGAGCTCCCCCGAAGAGTCCCATAAGCTGAGGAGTTTTAGGCGGGAGTTACGTCCTCATCATGGGATCGTTACATCCTCATCGTGGGCTCTTCATGACCTTGGGAGATCGTGGCACCCTTATCCCGCTGAACTCCTGCTCATAAAGGACTGTCAATGGCTGCATGGATAAGGATTTGCCAGTTGATCCAAGCACGAGAAGTGCCAGCCCTGTCCGGGTGATGGGCATAGCTCGGATGCAGTCAGATCGGAGTGGGCGCGTAGCGCCTGCCCTTATCTTGGTGGGTAGATGGCTCGGGCGTGGGTCTTCCTCCGTTCTATCGTTCGGGCCTTCCGAGCCTAAGGGCCGTCGAGGAAGGATGGGATCCCGAGTAATCTTTATTGGGCTTTTCTACCGAACTGGGCCCTAGAGGGCTGTCACTCAGATGAGCTGAGCCTCGTTCGGTCCTGATGGGCCTAGTTTGGCTGCTCTTAATTGGGCTATAGAAATCCCCCTCTCCAATCATGTATGACAACGTGATAACAAAGAAACAAAAATAACTATATAAACATACAATAATTGCCAAAAAGAAGGAATAGATAGATGGTAGCGAAGAACAACTGCAAGTATAACAAGTATAAAGTCTCACGAGAAATTGGCCATATCAAGCACACACGTCGTGTCACACAAGAAGGTTCAAGTAATTGAGTGAAGTAGAATGTCATAGATTATCACGCTAGTCATGCACTGTGGTGCAATGCCACACATTGTCATTACAAACTCCTCGGGGCACAAGTACTTTCGGGCGCTCCTCCCAGGACCAGACAGTGTCATTGAAAAAAAAAATGGATCATAGAACCTAGAGAGGGGGATTTCTGTAGCCCATCTAAGCGCAGCCAAACTACATCCATCTGGACCAAACGAGGCTCAGCTCATCAAAGTGACAGTCCCATAGGGCCCACTTAGGCTAAAAAGCCCAATAAGATTACTCGGGATCTCATCCTTCCTCAGCGGCCCTTAGGCTCGGAAGGCCCGAGCGACGGTCAGAACGGAGGAAGACCCATGCCCGAGTTATCCCCTCATCGGGATAGAGGCAAGCGCTCAGCGCCCACTCCGACCTATCTTCATCCGAGCTATGCATATCGCCCAGATAGGGTTGGCACCATTTATGCTCGGACTGACCGATGACTGCTTATCCACACTACCGTTGAGAGCCCTTTATGAGCAGGAGTTTATGAGGATAAGAGACCCATGATCCCTCAAGGCTATGAAGATCCCACGATGAGGACTTAAAGATCCCACGATGAGGACGTAACTCCCGCCTAAAACTCCTCAGCTTACGGGACTCATAAGGTGAGCACACTATATAAACCAGGGACTCCCTCCAGTGAAAGGTAAGGGCAATACACACCTAAAATCCCCTAAGCAGGAACCACTTCACCACCTTGGTGTTGGGGGATCTCGTGCACCTCTTTCTACCTCCCTCCCTATCTTCCACCATTGCTCTACTGACTTAAGCATCAGAAGGTTTTCCCCAGGGAACCATCCCTGGGCCCCCTGATCTGTTTCCCTTTCTCTATAGTTTACTATTCGGTGATCATCTTCCCAGCTCAGGAGCCGCGCGAGATCACGCCCCTTCATCTGGCGTCGTCTGTGGGAAACGACCAAAGAGCCAGTATGGTGCGAAGAAGTTTAGGGAGGAGGTCCGCCGGCGACAGGGGAAAAGGCCATGGTGGCGGCGGGGGAAGGCCCCTCTCAAGCCTCCTGAAACCCCCCCTCCGGTGCCAGCACTCCCGCCGACGGACCCCCCCCCCCCCCCCCCCCCGCGGTAGGGCTGTCGCCCCCTCCCCCCGCGGCGGTAGGGCTGCAGCTTAACGGCGATGCTGACGCCTTCCAAGCCCTCAACGTAAAACTAGACGTCGTCGTGGAAATCATGAGGACCCAGGCGGCCAGGGATGGAAGGTCACGCGCCCCTCCGGAGAGCCCTCCCCGCGAGAACGTGTCCCAGCACACCGCCGAAGGCCGCTTCACCCTCCGAGGCCGACAGATCATCCGTAACAAGTCAAGAGGACCTTCACAAGCCCCCCCTCCGGAACAAGAAGCCTCGTCCATGCCGAAGAGGGGAAAACCTGGGGCACGCCATCCAAACCCAGAGACCGAAGTCCCTGGGGAACGCCAATACAGCCCCCCCAGCCCGACGGCGCAGCAGGCAACCGGAGCTATCCCTCCGACTGCGAGAATTCGAGAGGCATTTCGCAGAGCAGGAGCGCACCCTACGCACCCTGCAGAAGGACTCCTCCACGGAGGACGAGGTTAAATCCCCGTTCCCCGACTATATCTTGAAGGCAGAGGTATCTTCTATAACCTCCATCCCGACCTTCAAGCTCTATGAGGGCCAGGGTGACCCAGTCGATCACTTCAACAGCTTCGACACCCTGATGACCCTTCATGGAGCGTCTGACGCCATCAAATGCCAAGCCTTTGTGACCACCTTGGTCCAAGGCGCCCAAGCATGGTTCCGGGCTAAGCACCCCGCATGATGACGCCCTAGTCATATCGGCCACAATAAACCATTGTAACGTAGACATGATTCTAGTTGACAATGAAAGTGCCCCTGATGTATTATCCTATGAATGTTTCCTTAAGATGGGGGAGGATCCATCTAGACTCAGCCTGATCCGAACCCCTCTTTGCGGGTTCAATGGCCAGGCCACTTATCCCGAGGGAGTCCTAAGCCTGCCGATTACTCTCGGCACCCCACCCAAAACCGTTACGGTCATGGTGGACTTCATAGTGATCAAAGGTATGATAGCATACAACGCAATCTTCGGCCGGGGAATCCTCAGCCAAATGAAAGCGGTGCCTTCTACCTATCACCAAAAGATGAAGTTCCCCACCAAAAATGGGTTGGGGGAAGTCCGAGGCAACCAGGCTATGGCCAGAAGGTGCTACAATATCTCGATTGAAGCCACAAGGCCGGACGGGAAGAACAAGGGCCCCCGGGAAGTCGAGGAAAAATCCGCAACCGCCGAGCCTGGAGGCGAATTCCTAGCGGTTTTCCTAAACGACAACCCTACCATGAGAGTAAAGATCGGAGCCGACCTAACATCTGGAGTCCAACAGCAATACAAAGAGTTTCTTTTCGCATACATCCGGGTCTTCACATGGTTTGATGATCAACTCCCTGGGATACCGGAAGAAATGGTGATGCATAAGCTCAACCTCGACCCAACCATGAAGCCCGTACAACAACGCAGAAGGAAGCACGTGCCAGAGAAGTAGGCGATTATCAAGGAGCAAGTCACCAAGGGGCAAAAGACTGGTCTTTTTAGACCGGTCCTGTACCCGACGTGGCTGGCAAACGTCGTCCTGGTGCCAAAAGCTTCGAGAAAGTGGCGAATGTGCGTGGACTTCACCGACTTGAACAAGGCTACTCCAAAGGACTGCTATCCATTACCGAGCATCGACCAACTAGTTGACTCAACCTCGGGCAACGAGATACTCAGCTTCCTAGATGCCTATTCAAGTTACCATCAGATCAGAATGCACCCCGAAGACATCGAGAAGACCGCCTTTATCACCGACTTCGGCGTACACTGCTACACCCGGATGCCTTTTGGGTTGAAGAACGCTGGAGCCACGTACCAGAGGCTGGTCAATCATATGTTCGAGGGACAGCTCGGTCGGAACGTCAAGGCCTATATTGACGACATGCTCGTGAAGACCCCCAAGGTAAAGGACCACTTTGCCGACCTAGCGGAAACCTTTGACACCCTCCTGAAGTACAACATGAAGCTCAATCCTACCAAGTGCGCCTTCGGAGTAAGGTCCGAGAAATTCTTGGGCTTCTTAGTCACCCAGCGTAGGATCGAGGCCAACCCCGTCAAGGTCCAGGCCATCCTGGACATGCGCCCACACACCTGCATCAAAGATGTTCAACGCCTTACCGGGCGCATTGCCGCACTCAGCAGATTCATGTCTCGTGCGGCTGAACGATGCCTACCCTTCTTCAAACTGTTGAGGGGGCCTAAAATGGCATCTGCTACATTCGCGTGGGACGAGGAATGCCAAAAAGTGTTCGCCGAGCTTAAGGAGTTCCTGGCTTCACCACCGGTGCTTTCCAAGTCCGTATTAGGTGAAACCTTGCATCTCTATCTCTCGGCGACTCCATCTACATTTAGCTTGGTCCTAGTCAGAAATGACTCGGGAGTCGAGAGACCGGTCTACTACACCAGCAAGGTGCTCAACGAGGCCGAAAGAAGGTACCCCGCAACCGAGAGACTCGTGCTAGAGTTGGTTACCTCGGCCATGTGCCTCTGACCCTATTTGCAAGGGCACTCCATCGCCGTGCTGACCTGCGAACCGTTGAAGAAGATCCTCGCTCACCCTGAAGCCTCGGGATGCCTCGTCAAGTGGGCCATCATGCTCGGGGCCTACGATATATCGTATCGGCCTCGCTCGTCTATCAAAGGCCAGGCGCTCGCTGACTTCATCGTCGAGAGCACCATCCTGACTGAAGAAAGATCTCCGTCTGCGCCCGGGCCGACCTGGGAACTATTCATCGACGGATCCTCCAACTCAGCCGGGAGCGGCGCCGGGATCCTCCTGAAGTCCCCCGAAGGAGCAGAGCTACAGTATGCCATGAAATTCAACTTCCAAGCATCTAACAACGCTTCTGAGTATGAGGCCCTCATATCGGGAGCCCGCATGGTCGGGCGGTTAGGGGCTGAGCGAGTCAGGATTCACGCTGACTCCCAACTGGTCGCTAGCCAGGTCAACGGCAGTTATGAAGCTCGAGAAGCACTGATGATCAAATACCTCCAGCTGGTCAAGACCATGGCACAACAGTTCGAGAGTTTTGAGGTAGTCCAAATAGCTCGGGAGGAAAACTCCCGAGCGGACTCCCTCTCTCGACTGGCCTCCTTGGTGCGGACACCCGAGCAGTTGAGAGGCGCGATACGCCGAGCCACCGGTACCGCACGCGGAGCACGACTCGAGCCACTTCAGCGTCCATCTAGCTCGGAGACAGCCTAGAGACTCCCCCTTGAGTCTCGAAATTTATCATATTTGTTTAGACCTTATTTGTGTGTAATGTGTGTTTGTTTCATTTTATTCGGTTTGTAATTTTGATTCTAAGAGGGGTTTATTTTCAAAATGGGACCCCCGGGTCCCACGGGCCCCCCAGACCCCTCCCATTGATCCACCTCAGCCTAGGGCCCCATGTGGGGTCAGTCAACATTTCAAATGGAGGCATCTAGAAGGTTGAATGGTAAAAGACACATGGGAGACAATTGGACTTCAAAGTCCAAGGTAGGCTACCTACCAATTCTACCATGTCCCGTTGGTCAATAGGCCGCCCCCCCCCTTGAATATTTTATTTAATTTTTTTGTTGGTCACATCTAATCTCAGCCATCCATTCCCCATCCCTAGATCCAATGGTAGATATTGGATTTGATATGTAACCTATAAAACTTGTATTTTTTCCATTTGGAAGAATTAATGCATTTGAATCAAAGAAATTATTGGAGCAGCCTTGGGTGCCCCCTTCCTCTCTCCTCCCTCTCCCCCTTGCAGTTGAGACGATTGCCATTCTGAGGTGTGACGCCTCCCCTATCAGTTCCGGTCGCCACCGCCGCCGCCACGAGCCGCCATCGCACCGCCATCGAGTTCGTCGGAGTTCTATCTTCAACCGACCACTGCCACTTCCACGAATTTCTGCAGCCAGCCACGAAATCATTTTCAGCTGAAATTGTCAGGAGGTGTTCCATAGGTGTCCACCACGTTCCAAAAAATTTGGTTTGGCCTTTAGACTCCGATTCATAATTTTCAATTTTCGTTCTTCTTCCCACTTCAGATCTGCCTGTCTTCAGACCAGATCCCCACCTACCCTGATTTTCCAGTGTTCTACCCATGTATTAATTTTTTCCAGACCTCCCAATTTTATTGGGAGTTCCCTCCACCAACCCCATCGTCCCCAATTTTTCTTGAATTTTTATGAGGCCATCTCATATTTTTTCAAAATTTGTCTTCTGCTCCATCTACAGTACTGTCTGCCAGTTTCCAGATCCGACCACCCGCCAGTGTTAAAATCATAACAAATCATAGCCTCCTTCAATCCTTCCGCACAAATTATGGCCATTTTTCTTGTTCAAATCCCTACAACTTTGGTGAAGATCTCAGGAGCGGAATTTGACGTCTTCCTCGCGGTCAACGGCAGTTCTCAGACAACTCACCTGCTGATCTGAGAGTTCGGGTACTATACAACAGGAACTTCAAAATTAAACGAAGTCTATATCCGCGCAGATCTAGGTCCTCTCTCTGGGCCTAGATTAAAGGATTTCAAGAGAGCTTTCCAACGATAGCTCTTGTGCCCCGATCCAACCTTGGGATTGGTCGCAGCGGCCGATCTCGCTAGAGCGCGCGTCGAAAAACAGAACCGGAAATCCGTGGACAGCAACTTCAAGAGTTGGAGATCGGAGCCGATCGGCCACCGATCGGTGTTTCCGGCCGACCGCCGTCCAAGGAGGCGCGCCACCAGGGGTCCCCATCACAGCGGGCCCCACCCCAATAGGCCGGGACGTAGCGCCATCAGTGGGCCCCACGTACCCGTAGATCGCGCCGTCCGGACAGCACTTTAGACGTGTGTTCGGCACCACCGGGCGACATCAAGATGCTGCCCGTCAACCCGATTCGCGTGATTCCCGGGCCCTACATGTGAACTATTACCTCCCTACGTGGAGTGGGTCAAATATTTGTACCGCTGTAAAATTGTTTAACCGGGAGTCCTTAAATCGGCCGGGGTTGTCTTCGCCACGCCGGGTGCGTGTAGGTAACGGTCTAAACTTCTCGGCGTTACTTTGCTTAGCTAGTATGTGGTCTTATGCCACTGCGAGAGTGTAGGTTCCTAGCCCGTGTGTTCATGTCGCCGCTGTGAGTGTGAGAGTGACCCGTCCCACTGTTAATTTTATTTTGCTTCTCTATCTTCCTTTTCTTGGGGTCTTAGTGATAATATGTAGCAAGATGACAAGCAAATAATCAAAGATCTGCACTCAACCTATGAACATGTGATCATGAACCTAGGCAACCAAAACAAGCTGTAGCATGGGCATGCTATCTCAATCAAACTAAACTAAGGAATAAAGGAAAAACACACGCCGGGGCGTGGAGCAAGGAGTAAATAAAAACACACCGCAAGGGGTTGAACAAGCAAGGAAATAAAAGATGTGAGATGCGAAAGAGAAAGCTAATGCCCAATACTTAAGAAAGATGTGATCGCCACCAAAGTAAAAACAAGCCAAAGACCTGAAAATACCTTGGACATAGGTGGATGAAGCACCCGCCCACGGGAGAGAAAAGATCAAAGAAACCTACAGGTCAGCTGAAAGTAACGGTCAGAACCCTGTGCGTCACTTGGAAGTGATGGTCGCTCGATAGACCGCTGGGAGAATATGACGTGCCTGCACTAGACCGTCAGATAACCTGCAGTAGCAAAGCGTGAATCCTTTTAACTCCAACTCTTCCAGCCGGCTAGAAGACTTGGGCCTCGTGCTGGTGGACCTGTAAACCTGCCAAAGACGTGGAAAGCAAGAACAGACAAACCCAAATTAGCCCTTTAGACAATATAGCATCAATTCTTCAATAAACACACTATCATCAAAAGGAAAGGGAAATACCGAGAGGTTTTGGTTTTTTAACCCCTCTGGGCATTTTAAAAGATTGGGAGGATGTTTAGATGATGAAAACCAGTGAAAGACGTGGAGAAAGGAGAGAAATAATGCTTATGATGAAAGAGAGATAGAAAAGGAATTCAATATGCGAATATGAACTTTGGAACCAAGAGGAACAAATACTCCCTTCACCAGGCAGCAAACGAACGTGGGAAGCACTTCTCCTTGATAAAACGTGACTATAAAATGCGGCAGCACTTTGACTCAACTCCAGAATTTCCTCCCTTTTGAGCATGAAGTCAAGGGTTCTATTTATAGACCCTCAAACTCTCAGGTCGAGCAGAGGAAAATCCAGCAAGATAAAGGGATAACTCCTAGCAAATCCTTGAAGATAATATCACCAAGAGTCCATAGGATCAAACAGAAGGTCCTGAGGATCAGATTTGGAAGAGATATCGTCAATCCAAGTTCTTATCTCGACCACGGAGTAGCAGAGAAAAGGCCTGAACTGCCAGGACTCTCTGAAGAAAGTAACGGCTACACGACAGACCACCACATTGAAATAACGCATCAAGGAACATCCGTTACTTTCAACCTTATCCCAAAGAGATAAGATCAACAGGAAGAAGATCAAAACAATAGGACTCTGCAAAGGAAGCAACGGCCAAGGCATGGGGCGTCATAATGAAACAACGGTTGTACGATAGACCGTTATATTCAACACGTAGGCCAAAGGATAAGCTTTGGAACAAGACCTCAAGCTTCAGGACTCTTCAAGGAGTAACGGCCCAGGACCCATCCGTTAGAAGGAAGAAACGCGCCTGGGACAGACCGTTATTATCAATAGAGTTCAAAAAAGAAGGAATGAAGGTTTTGCTAAGCTTTAGTCAAATGAAATGCCACAAAGAGCCACATCCGATCAAGGAGTCAAGACTCAAGAAATGATCTTCAACTAAACAAAGAGACTCGATGAAGAGTGAACAACTCGGAGCATCATATATAATGAATAAAGAGATGACCCGACTTATTGGTCATAAAACGGGTGTCAACAGATGCCCCTCCTTAACGTCCTCTTTGTAGGGGAGCGAGCGGAGGTGAAGCGAAAGCAAAATGAAACATGGAGATGAAGCGGAAGTGAAGTGGAGTGGATCAAAAAGAGGGCGTTAAGGTAAACGACACCCGTTCTTTACCAACAAGCGATAGGAATTTTCTAGAAAAACTTCGAATTGATCACAAGGAAATAGCCAACCAAAGGACGCATGTCTGGAGGAACTAACAACTAAGGAAAGGAAACACGGCTAGCCGCTGGAGGCAACAGAAAGGAAAGAGAACTGATTAAACTCCAGATAGGAATCTTCAGCCAACCAAATCGAGCGACGAGATCGAAGGAAACCTTCTAATTCAGAGTGGAATAATTCTCCTCATTCGAGATCAAGAACACAGCTATTCACTATCATCGATCTACCTCGAACAGATGAAGCACGTGAATGCTCAAAAAAATGTGTATGATGCATGCCGGGCTAAAGAAAAAGAAATCTTTTAAAATAAATGCAAAGAAAGATAAAATATCAAGATACTCGAGAATAATATTGCTAAGCTGGAGAAACTAGGGTCAGGACACCATCTGCAACCACGGCGTGCAAGACAGAACCATCGTCCCCAAATTTTTCCAACCTAACGGCCTATCCAACGATTAAACATGTGCACTTAGATCATCATCATTTTTGTTTAAGGGGAACATCAGATCCCGGAACACATGAATGACCAGCCAGTTCTCGAGATAATATATCATAAATAACATATAGTAATGCATTAAAGGGATAAGGGAATGAGATACAATACCTGACTTACCTGCCTGACGAATGGCAGAGCGTGACTTTGTTCATAAATTCCTTCATGGAAAGAGGTTAGCCAATAACAAATATGAATAAGAATTAAGGCATAACCATTTGTACGTGTGAGAGGCATCAATAATGAACAACATGGAAGAAAATGGAACCATTTTAACATCAATTGGACCATTTAATTCATCAAGAAACTTGCAAGTTGGCAACGGTCTAGTGTAAGGGCGTCACACGAAATAACGGACAAATGCTGGGCTGTCATAAACCAGGCGGTTCACATTCTTCAATAAAACAGGGCCAACACATGTAACGGTCGAATACAGACGCGTTAGAAGCCTGTGACAGTCGATCAATAGACCGCCACATTTCCTAATGTTGGGTTCGGTGCTATGTATTCAGAGGGGGGGGTGAATGATTATATCCCATTAAAAAATTCGCCCAAATAAAAACTTATGCTCACAAGACAGATTTAGACAATCTGAAGATCTAATTGAATTCTCTTATAAGCCACTAAGCAGAAAAGTATGGAATCTCAATATCACACTTAAGCATATAATGGGCACAGTTTGCTTAACTAGATAAACTTGAAGTCTAATAAGCGATGGCAGAAATAAACAAACACTCAGTGTGCAATCAAACTAAGATTTCGCTCACTTGATAACTGGAATGCTAACAAGACAAATTATAACACTCATCTACTGAACCTATAAGCAAACAATTGAGCGCCCCTATGCATTCATCTAGCGGAAGCACAAATAGAACAAAACAAACCACAATGCAAGAGGGTTTTTAGGTGGTTCGGTCCAGCAGACCTACATTCACCCCACACTCAATCCGAGTGTGGCTTCCTGCTGACTCACAGCTTGAACAGCTGGGCATCACAGCTTGCCATACAACCGCTGGGCAACACAGCTTACCGTCCGAGGAATCCTCCTCCCCCGCTGAGCAACACAGCTTGCTGTCCAGTGGAATCCACCACTGCAAACCGCTGGGCAATACAGCTTAGCCGTCCAGAGGCAGGACCTCTGCAAAACCCGCTGACTAACAGCTTGAAGAAAGGATAAAAGGAAAACACAAAAGGGAAGTAAAACAGCACCGGAAAGCTATAATGAAATGAAGCACAAATGTGGCTCTCTACAAGAGCTGACTGACCTGGATTTGATCCATGGTCCAGTTGAGACAATCTTCAGCTGATCTCTTCTTCTCAACTCTCAATCTCTCTTTCTATTTCTTTTTCTTCTTCTTCTCTGCTCTCTGTCTCTCTTTCTTTTCTTCACTCTTTTCTTCTTCTCTTCTGCTGGATCGAAGTCTCTGCACTCTGCTCTTCTGCTATTGCTGCTACTTCTTCGATCAGCCTTCATCTATGGACGAAGGCTTCCTTTTATAACATCAGCCAGCAAGAGGAGTAGCACTGGGCGCGTGTGACTTCCACATTTCTCGCCCAGAACTTTTGGCCACGTGTCAGCTTCCTGTCAGTCCTTCAGCCTCGGATCACGTGCTATTCATTAGCCTCCACGAGCAGAGCCTGTCAGACGACATAAGAAGATATCAGTTGGATGTATATACTTGGTTTAGTCTGTTAACAAAGTGTGTACAAGCAAGATGCAGCTTGAGTGTATAGACTTGAAGTTAACAATCGAGTGTACAGACTTCAACAGTTAGCCAACGAGTGTACACACTTCGTTTTGAAGAGGATGCACAATAGAATGAAAGTATGAATGTTGTGCGATGTACAGACTTGCTCTGCCTAAACCAATGTATAGACTTCAGAACAGATGCATGCAATACACTTAACAATGTATGGACTTGGCCTATGCAGACTCATCTGATGTATAGACTTTGCGAATGTCTAGACTTCAGCTCAAAGCCAGTGTATAGACTTCAATGCCCTTCGTCAAAAGCGATGTACAGACTTGCATGAGATGCATGCTCCAGTGTAGTGTACAGACTTGTGTTCAGCAGCAATGTATAGACTTTGCAAACTGAGACGCAAAATGAGACGATGCTTAACCTGCACTGACTGTACAGACTTATGCATGAGATGCTGAGGAAGATGGTGGATGTACAGACTTCTAAATGTACAGACTTTCCACCGACCACTGTATGGACTTGCTCAGCCTGAGGCACTGTATAGACTTTATGCGTCTCTGCCCAATGTATAGACATCATATATGCAGTGCTGTGCAATGTACATACTTCATATATGAAGTCACTCGATGTACATACTTGCTGAAGAGAATGCAATGTGCAGACTTTGACTCGATGTACAGACTTCACAACTGATGAATGCAATGCAATGCAATGTATAGACTATGCCTTAGAACGAATATGCACACTTGAAGAGCATTCAGCAATGTGCAGACTTCAATGCATATGATGTAGCCAATGTATGGACTTGAGCAGTCTGCTGCTGAACACCCGATGTATAGACTTCACAGTCTGCTAAGCAAGCAATGTATGGACTTGGCCGAGGCAGACTGAAGAAGCAATGTACAGACTATGCAATGTTCAGACTTCATCTTAAAGCCAAGAGAAACTCTGTAAAGACTTCCAATGAATGGACTTTAACCCAAGGATGCACAATGTATAGAGTTCGCCTTTGAAACAAATGTACAGACTTTGATGCAGAAGCCACGGCTGTACAGACTTCAGAAGAACAATGCATGAGCAAGCCTAACGGATGTACAGACTTTAAGATGTGTAGACTTTGCCAAAGAGCTGGACAATGTACAGACTTGAAAATTCACAGTGTGTAGACTTTGGCAAGGCAACGTCGGTAAAGCTCCCAATGTACAGACTTCAGTTGAAGCCAACCGAAGAGTGTATAGACTTGTGAGATGCATAGACCACAGCGATGTGTGGACTTCACCAAGACACTGCATGAACAGTCTGATGTATGGACTTGGCAAGTCTAAGACGCTGAATGAGACGGTGGGGTCTGTATAGACTTTGCTCAAAGCCTTAGACGCTAACAGAGACGGACCGATGTATAAACTTTAAACGCAATGTATGGACATTGCATAGACGATGCATGAGACACAGACACTGTGCATGAACAGTGCAGTGTATAGACTTAATGTAATGCATTGGATGTACATACTTGAATGAGACGCTGCATGAGACGATGCAGCTACAGTGATGTACAGACTTTACCTAACGCAGTCCGTTGTACATACTTCCAATGCAATGCAATGTACACACTTTGAGTCCAGTGTATAGACAATGTCTTAGACTCTAAATGAGATGCTAAGAAGATGCATTGTATGGACTTTGAGAAATGCTTCAAGTGGATGGCTGTACAGACTTCATGAATGTGCAGACTTGACAACGAGATGCACAATGTATAGACTATGCACATGCATGAAGAGCCCTGATGATGTATGGACTTGCTAATGCAATCTAGAGCGATGTGCAGACTTTGTCCACGAACTGTGCACATGCATGAACGATGTAAAAACTCTGAAATGCTTTACCCTGCAGTGTATAGACTTGCTAGCCATCAAACTACATGCAGACAGAAAAGCAACGCACAGAGCAGACATCAAGCACAACCAATATATCAGTCATACACCTGCATTCTCCACAGAACATAATGAGTGATATGCATTCAAATCAACATGCCATCATCATATAAAAACATAATATCATAATGCACTCACTGTGTTGCAATCATCAAAACAAAATCGAAATAAAACAGCATTGCTATCATCAAATCAACATAGCACATGCTTGTGCCTAAGGGGCACAACACCTGAGCGTTCAAAAAATAAAACCCGAACGGTCACGGCCCATTCATCCCTCATTCAACACTCCAAAAAACCTCCAACCGAGAAACCCTCCGGTGATTCCAACCCCACCACCACCATGACCGGCGACAAGCCATCCTAGCCGCCTCCACAGAAGAGGGAGAGAGGAAAGAGGAAGGCGATGCGGCGGTTCCACTGCTGGCTAGAACGAGAAGCAATCCCGCCGGTGGAAGAAGAACAAACGTCGAGAAGAGATCCAAGGGAGGAAGAGGAAGCTCCCACGGCTGCGGAGGACCAAGAAGAAGCCCCCTTGGGTGAAGAGGAACCCAAGGAATCAGCCAAGAAGAGGAGAAGGGGCATGGATCATAAGGTAGGTCCCCTCGCCCTAATTTTAATTTTTTATTTTTTTTTATGTTTTTGTTTGTGGATACATGCGGGGTTGAAGGGTAGAAATGGGTCCACGAACCCATTAGGAATGATTGTAGGCCATTTGGCCAAGGTGAGAGATCACGGGGATGCAAAAGGAAAAAAACCAATAGCAGACAATGTGACGGTCCTGCCAGCGACCGTCACATGCCTGACGCGCCACCCTGAGTGCGTCAAAGCCAAGTAACGCCCCACCCCAGGGCCGTTACATCTACCAGAGATCCAAACTATTTCTAGGGTTTTCAATTTCTGAATTTTTGTTATCTTTTCATTTTATAAATGTTTATGCAATGATTTTATGATGCAATCAACTAACCAATGATCTATATGAATGCAGGGAAAGAGAAGAATGCGGATCTCCTGGCTGCAGATCCGGGCAGTGTACCAGGCATTGCCCGACTACCAGAGGGAGAGACTGGCCGGGATGGGATTTATCGAGGTGCTCAGCATCGAGGTGATCCGGATGGACACGCCTTTGCTGTACGCGTTGCACGAGAGGTGGGACCCAATTAGCAGAGCCTTCATCTTCCCGTGGGGCCACATGATCCCCACACTAGAAGACATAGCGAGGATTACAAGATTGAGAGTCCATGGAGCTGCAGTGACAGGATGGACGTACGGCGACTACCGGGAGATGGCACAGCAGCTGCTCGGACTGGATCTGATCAGGCCGGGACAGTCCTCATCTCAACTCTCGAGATCAGTACTGCAGGAGAGCTTGGGGTTGAGAGGAGCAGCGATCGCCGTAGGAGAGCTACCCGAGGAGCATCTGGGCAGAGTGATAGACCAGGTGCGCCCTTACGTGGCGGCGGAGGCAGGACCTGAGGGAGATAAAGTACTGAGACGCTTCCTGATGCTGCTATTCGGGAAGCTCCTCTTCGCGACTCGAGCGGACGTCATTAGCTGAAAACTGCTTCTGATGATAGAAAACTTGCACAGAGTCGGGAGATACGCATGGGGAGCAGCAGTGCTCACGTTCTTGTTCGAGTCCCTCAGCACGACGGACCGACAGACGATGCTGGGTGGCTTCTCGCCTTTCCTACAGGTGAGTGCAATTTAAATGCTTTCTTTATTATGCAAAAAAGGTTTATGCCATGACTATGCAATTTGACTGACTTGATTTCTACAATGCAGATCTGGAGCTACATGTATCTCCCGGGCATTGGGAGAGGCACACTACTCCACCCCGGCCGCGTCCCGATCGCGAGGCGATGGACGGTAGCGAGGGACACAGGGTCGATCATCAGACTGACCCGGACGATCCAGGACGACCTGGACTCCTACCCACACACGTCGGTAAGTCCAGAACTTGAAATGATGCTTTTCATGCTTTTAAATGCTTCTATGAATGCTTCTACATGATGAACTTATATGCTGATGAATGGACCTAACGTTTCCAGGTGAGATGGACCCCGTACCGTGGCGAGGTTTACACGGGACAGCCGTGGGTAGAGGCGGCCTTATCGTACAGGGGGCGAGACATATGGCTGCATTGCATCCACATCATCGAGCCTCTGCACTACAGGCTGATCCTGTAGACTCGGGGACTACACCAGCCTGAGGTGACCTTTCCACGCCACAGTGATGACCACCCAGGCAAGTCAGCAAGGGGCATCAGTGGCAATGTGGATTGGTGCGCCCAGAAGGCGAAGTACGTCCACGACTGGAATAGGCGGGGCCGAGCGGTGAAGGAGCGCGATGAGAGCGACGAGGCATATCTGAAGGCCTTCGCTCGACTCTACGGCGACCGGGTGTACCGAGGTACCCGACGACCGGTATGCAATTCTAAACCTTAAACCTCTTTATATGCAAAAAAATGCAATGCTACATGCAAATGACTTACATGCTTTCTAAATGCAACTAGACCCTGAAGGACGGATAGCCGAGCTGGAGGGATTACTTCACTCCACCATCCAGCAGCGGGACGAGTACCGGACCGCCCTGGAGCTCCTGGTGAGACTCTAAACTTAAACTTAAATGATTATTGATGGGGACATCACTCAGAGCTCCCTCTGGCTCGACGCCTCTCTCCCCTCTAGAGACGGATAGGATGACTTGATGGGACCTCGACGGCACTGGAACTCACTACTATAGACATCTTGGTGTATTTTATCCTTTATTGAGTCCTTTTGATGTATTTCACTTCTATTTTTGAGTCTTGTCTTAGGTACTCTTACTAGTGGGTCACCATATTGGACTTGTTTTGGTCGTATGGCCCATTAGGGAGCTAGGCCCATGGGCGCCCCTTTCTTGCACCCTTGGTTATCTGCTATTTTCCTTTTTCTCAAGGGCTTTTGTACAAAGTTGGGTTCCCTATATATAGGACCCCAACTCCCACTTGAGAAGGTAATGAAATATTGAGTAATTTTGAAGCATAAGTGCATCTTTCCCTCTCTCTCTCTAGCTCCCTCACTCTCTCTCCCCCTCTCTCTAAAGGGGCCGGCCCCCTCTCTCTCTCCTCCTCTCTCCCTCTCCCTCTACCTTGGGCGAATCTGCCCCTTCACCTTCCCCCATCCACCTGCCACCTCACCCTCCAACCCTTCACTTCCCCTAGGCCACTTAACTCCCATCAATTCCCTCCCCTTCCCAAGAGACTCTTCCTATTCCCCATACATCTTCCCCACATCCAATACACCCCTCCCTCTTCCCCAAGCAACCTTCCCACTCCCCCACACCCTCATTCACACCCCTAGACCATTCAAACCCCAGCCCCCCTCCACTTGTTGCGCAAACACCCTCCCCACCCCTTACCTCCTTGCCTTGGCCGAACCCCACCCCCACCTCTACCAACTTCGGCCCCCACCTTCCTGCTCCATCCTTCCCCCCCCTCCCCCACCAGATCTGACCCTCTCATCCCCCATACAACTCTCTCCCCTCCTGCCATCACCCCACATCTTCCCCATTACCCTAGCTCCACTTCTCCTTACCATTAACCCCACCTCCACCCCCTCAATCTGTTACAACTGCAGGTGGTAGAAGAAGTCTCGGTTTGCAGAAGCTCCCCCGAGGTCGTCCGGCAACATCTGAAGGCCCATCCTACCATTCTGGAAAGGGTTCCCTGTCCCCTACGCAGGCGAGGTGGAAGCACCCCGTTCCGAGTTCGTGGCCACCTGTGAGAACCGATCTCCTCCGACAGCGTCAAGAACCAGCTGCAGAACATCAGAGCCCGACCAGAAGCTGAACCACGGTCGACAGCGGCAGAACCAGACGGAAGTTCCTTCTCCAAAGATCTTCCTCTCCCTGTCCCCGATCAGGAGCAAGAAACGGGACCTCGTTCGCCCACCAGGAGCCCGAGTTACGAATTTTCTCCCACCGGCGTACGAGTCTGCCTCCTGCTGTCTTCCGTGACCAGATCCCACTCAACGGAGCTCCCCTGTCCACCCCGACCTCAGAAGGAGTCCCCGTCAGTTTTGGAGCGCAGAGGCCTTGTCTACGGAACCAAAAACTCTGACGGATCGAGATTCTGAGTCCGGGAGCCCGAGATACAACGTCTGCATCCTGCTGCGCACGTTCTGGAGCTGTCAACCCCAGATTCCGGCGTCCTGTTCGAGTCTCCACCACGACCACCAGCGACGACAGAAGAATTCGATATAAATCTGAGGCATCCCAACACCTGTTACGAAGCAAACCTCACTGGTTTCGTCATCGGAAACAATCCTGAGAACAATCTACAACTGCAGCAGCGACCACCTGTCCCTGTGCACAGCAAGCAAGCGGTTCGGCGTCGGCCTCCGTTCCATCTTTCTCGTCAAAAACCCCCCTCCCGCCTGGCTGGCTTATCGCCCCTCCCTGCGTGGAGGTAGTGTTTGATGTATGTTTGAGTTCCCCACCCCTAGTTCCACCCTCCTGCGTGGGGCGTAGTTCATGTAACTAGCAGCTCAAGCTACATCGGCGCAGTGTGCGGGATCACACTTCCCCGCTCGCCCACGTCTCCGAACGGGGTTGGTTTCTTCAAACCAACCAGGTGAGCTCTAAAGCTTTGCTCCATTCATATTAGTGTCTGTTTGTTTAATATCCGTAGACATAGCTCCGTTGCGCAAGGGAGTGAGTGTCCGTTCCCGGAGCCATCATCATTGAGTGGTCACCGTGGTCATCGTGAGAGAGAGGAACCTTGTGCCCCAAGTGGCACCGGCCAGCCCCAAAGTGTGGGCCACGTACCCTCGGGAGGATAACCCTAGCCCTGCTGGCACTCTACCAGTTAGGGTCTTGATCCATCACCTCCATCTAGCATCATATAGTCACCCGGGGCTTGCGAGTGTGCGACGGCGTTTCGGTCTCAATTTATCATTTTACTTGCTATGTGAATGTGAATGCGGATTAGGTCCGAGGTTTGCATTTGCTTGCTGCATACCCCATACTTGTGTCACATCAAATTGGTATCAGAGCAAGTTTTAGACTTGTCTCTACAAGCCTAGGTCCAAGGGCTTTTGCACGTTCACCCGTGTGTCGATCTCTTCACCTTCGTGCATGTCTACCCGTCGAGGCACTGCTTACCAACCCAACCCCCCAAATTCTGATTCCCCCATGAGTTCCCATTCTCAGGACAACCAAGGCATCCCTAGTGAAGTCCCCCCTGCCCCTATGGAGCAAGTTGACCCTATCCTTAGGGCTATCCTTGAGAAACTTGATGGACTTAGCACCCGAATGGATAAACTAGAGGAATTAAGGGCCCCACCTAGGATCCCTGCCCAAAGAGTCACCCCTCCTCCAGTTGAACCGGGTAGGGAAGGCCTTGAGAATGAGTGGTACCACGAACCGGAGAGGCCTCAACAGCCCCGGCATCATGAGAGACTCCCACCTAGGAACTATGCCCAAAGGTTTCCCCCTCCGCGGGATGAACATGATAGGGAAGACCTAGATAATGGGTGGTATCGTGAACAAGAGAGGGCTCCTCAACCTCGACACTATGAGAGGCGACCACGTGAGGATCATGATGAACTCCTATTAAGAATGATCAAAGTGGAAGCCCCTAATTTTGATGGGTCTCACAACCCTAGTGTCTACAAAGATTGGGAGCATGGCATGGACCAATACTTTGAGTGGTACCCCATGTCCGAGGAGAGGAAGGTTAGGTTGGCCAAAATGCACCTCCTTAAACTAGCCAAAAGCTATTGGTTAAAGGTTGAAAACCAAAGGAGGATCAGGCATGAGGAACCCATTAACACTTGGATTGACATGAAAGATCAGCTTAGGAACAAGTACCTTCCCATCTCCTATAGCCAACTTCTTCTTGATGAATGGCAAAGCCTTACCCAAGAAGGAAAAACCGTGGAAGAGTATATTGAAAAATTTGATTCATACCTCCTAAGGTGTGGTGTGGTTGAGGATCCAGCCGTTACTCTATCCCGGTTTAGGAATGGTCTCCTTCCCCACATCAAACGGGAGCTCTTTATGAGGGAAGTGCATAGCTTGGAAATTGCCTATCAAATAGCCCGGGATGTTGAGAGATTCTCTAGAAATCCTAGGTTTGTCCCCCCCAAGGGGTCAGTACCACGACCCAACCTCCCTCCTCTGTTAAAGACACCTCCTCCCAGTGGGGGAATTCCCACAAGACCCTCCCCACCTCCTACCACACCCAATCCTCCTCCTAGAAAGGAAGACAACCCCAAAGGGAAGGCCCCAATGAGTAGCACGATCAAGTGTTTCCAATGCCATGGCTATGGCCACATAGCCTCCCACTGTCCCTCTAAGGGGTTGTCAAGCCTAGTTATTGAGAGTGGACCTCCTACTACCCAGGAGACACATGAGAGTACTATTGAGGAATATGAGGCCAATTTAGAATGGGAAGGGGAATACAATGAACAATTCTTTAGTGAAGGGGTAGAAGAGGACCCCCACTCCAGTCACCTAGGAGTAATAAGGTGCACCCTCACCCAACCACAAGAGGATGATTGGAGGAGGACCTCCATTTTTCACACATTTGTCAAAATCGGGGACCATGTTAGGAAGATCATCCTAGACAATGGGAGTTGTGTCAACGCCGTGTCTCCGGACACCGTCAAACTCCTAGGACTTACCCCTACATCCCACCCCAAACCTTACCGTGTGTCATGGATAAACAACCACTCCCTACCCGTCAACACATGTTGCCTTATCCCCATCACCTTTTCATCCTACAAAGGGCAAATATGGTGTGATATCATACCTATGGCTGTAGGAAGCATCCTATTGGGGAGACCTTGGATATATGATGTCAATGCCACCATTCATGGAAAAACAAACACATGTACCTTTGACCACGAGGGGAAGACTATCCGTCTCAACCCCTCCCCTCCCCAAAAAGAACCACCCACCAAGGGAACCCTTCCTACACCACCAAAACCCAAGGCCTCGATTGCTCCAACCCAATCAACAACACAAAGTCACACTTCTGCAAATCCGACAATCAAAGGCCTCCACCTTATCACCAAGAAGGAGCTCGAGGAAGAGATAACCCGGGGGGCACCCCTTTGTGCCATTGTCATATGCCTTGGGGAGGCAATTCCCTCCAACCCTCACCCCGTGGAAATCCACCCTCTCTTGGAAGAATTTAAGGACGTTTTTCCCGAGGAACTCCCCGACCAACTACCACCCATGAGGGATGTCCAGCACGCTATAGACCTTGTCCCAGGAGCCACCCTCCCAAACCTACCCCACTATCGCCTCAATCCCACCGAACATGCTGAGTTAAGGAGGCAAGTGGAGGAACTGATTAGAAAGGGGTTTCTTAGGCTAAGCAAAAGCCCATGTGCGGTCCCGGCCCTCCTCACACCTAAAAAGGACGGGACATGGCGGATGTGTATTGACAGCAGGGCCATCAACAAAATTACTGTCAAATATAGGTTTCCCATACCTAGACTTGACGACATGCTGGACATGCTCGCCGGCGCCACCATATTTTCCAAAATAGACCTCAAAAGTGGCTATCATCAGGTTAGGATAAGGCCCGGGGATGAATGGAAAACAGCCTTTAAAACCAAGGATGGGCTTTATGAATGGCTGGTGATGCCTTTTGGGCTTTCAAATGCCCCAAGTACCTTCATGCGCCTTATGACTGAGGTCCTAAGGCCCTACATTGGAGTCTTCCTGGTAGTTTACTTTGATGACATCCTCATTTACAGCCAAACCAAGGAAGCCCACCTCAGTCATCTAAGGCAAGTTTGCACCACCCTTAGGAAGGAAAGCCTCTTTGCCAATTTAGGGAAGTGTCACTTTATGACCCAATCCATCACCTTCCTGGGGTATGTTGTCTCCACAGAAGGCGTATCCATGGACCCTGACAAAGTCCAAGCCATCATCAATTGGCCTGAACCTCGAACCCTCCATGAAGCCCGCAGTTTTCATGGGTTAGCCACCTTTTACCGGAGGTTCATCAAGGGGTTCAGCACCATCACAGCCCCTATCACCGATTGCCTCAAAAAGGGGACCTTTGTGTGGACCAAGTCCGCCACTAGAGCCTTCCAAGAGCTCAAAGAGAGAATGACCCAAGCCCCTGTCTTATGCCTCCCTGATTTCTCCAAAGTCTTTGAAGTGACTTGCGATGCCTCAGGGGTAGGAATTGGTGGGATCCTTAGCCAGGAAGGACACCCAGTGGCCTACTTTAGCGAAAAGCTGTGTGATGCCAGGATGAGGTACTCCACCTACGACAAGGAATTTTATGCGGTGGTACAATCCCTCCGGCATTGGAGACACTACCTCTTGCCTAACGAGTTTGTCATATTCTCCGACCACGAGGCCCTGAAATACCTCAACTCCCAGCAGAAACTGAATGCTCGGCATGCCCGATGGGTCGAACACATCCAGGCTTACACATTTGTAATCAAACACAAGGCTGGGAGTGAAAACCGAGCAGCCGATGCCCTCAGTAGGAGAATTTCCTTGCTAGCTACCATACAGGTGGAAGTCATAGGGTTTGAAAGACTCAAAGAGGAGTACTCTGCTTGCCCGGACTTTGGCCCAATCCATACCACTCTGTCCACCCTCTCACCAAAGGAACACCAAGGATTCATTTTAGAGGACGGGTTCATTTTTAAAGGCCATAGGCTTTGCATACCAAGGACCTCTCTACGGGATTTTCTGATCTGGGAATTACATGCAGGAGGATTGGCTGGACACTTTGGGATTCACAAAACCATTGCCTTGGTAGAAGGACAATTCCATTGGCCCAGCCTCAAAAGGGATGTGGCCAAAATTGTGAGGCAATGCCGCACATGTGCAACCGCTAAGCAGATCAAACAAAACACAGGCCTGTACACTCCCTTACCAGTCCCAGACCGACCTTGGCAAGATCTTAGCATGGACTTCGTACTAGGGCTACCCCGGACCCAAAGGAAACATGACTCCATTTATGTCATGGTGGACCGATTCTCTAAAATGGCTCATTTCATCCCCTGTTCCAAAACCTCAGACGCCTCCCATGTGGCCCGTCTATTCTTTGAAGAGGTGGTCCGACTCCATGGTCTACCCAAGACAATTATCTCAGATAGGGACGTCAAATTCACCAGCTACTTTTGGAAGACCCTCTGGCATCTTATGGGGACCCTGCTTAAGTTTTCCACAGCCTACCACCCCCAAACCGATGGACAGACGGAAGTTGTCAATCGGAGCTTGGGGAACCTTCTACGGTGCCTTGTTGAGGATCGCCCCGGGAATTGGGATCTCATATTACCCCAGGCAGAGTTTGCATATAACAATTCTGTGAATAGGTCGATAGGGATGAGCCCGTTTGAAGCTGTGCATGGGTACAAGCCTAGAACCCCTACAGATCTCATTCCTTTGCCACTGCATGCTAGAGTGTCTATTAGTGCTGAGTCATTTGCCCAACACATGAAGGAATTGCATGAGGAAATCCGCAAACACATTAACAAAAGCAATGAGGTGTATAAAAAGTCGGCCGACTCCCACCGCCGCCACCAGGAGTTTCACGTAGGTGATTATGTGATGGTACGAACTGAGAGACTTTCCCCTGGGAATGTCTCCAAATTGAGGTCGCGTGGATCAGGCCCCTTCCAGGTTCTAAAGAGGATTGGCACAAACGCTTACGTGTTAGACCTCCCCGAGGAATACGCAATAAGTCCCACATTCAATGTGGCTGACCTGGTGCCATACAGGGGTTCCACGGTGACACCTAGTGAGGGAATTGAGCCTGTCCCACTTTTTGAGAGAGCCCCCACCCACAAGAAAGTTCCACCAGCCCAGAGAGGCCAACGGGAGCAGATAGAGCGGATATTGGATGAACAGGTCACTGTCACCCGGAGCAAAGTATACGAGCGATACCTGGTCAGGTGGAAGGGCCGGCCTCCTACAGATGACTCATGGGTGAGCAGGGAGGATCTTCAGCAGCTGGACCCGGATCTCCTGGAGCACTACCGCAGCCGAGAGGACCCTTACTCGACAGAGTCGAGTTCTTCCCAGTCCAGGGGAGTTGATGGGGACATCACTCAGAGCTCCCTCTGGCTCGACGCCTCTCTCCCCTCTAGAGACGGATAGGATGACTTGATGGGACCTCGACGGCACTGGAACTCACTACTATAGACATCTTGGTGTATTTTATCCTTTATTGAGTCCTTTTGATGTATTTCACTTCTATTTTTGAGTCTTGTCTTAGGTACTCTTACTAGTGGGTCACCATATTGGACTTGTTTTGGTCGTATGGCCCATTAGGGAGCTAGGCCCATGGGCGCCCCTTTCTTGCACCCTTGGTTATCTGCTATTTTCCTTTTTCTCAAGTGCTTTTGTACAAAGTTGGGTTCCCTATATATAGGACCCCAACTCCCACTTGAGAAGGTAATGAAATATTGAGTAATTTTGAAGCATAAGTGCATCTTTCCCTCTCTCTCTCTAGCTCCCTCACTCTCTCTCCCCCTCTCTCTAAAGGGGCCGGCCCCCTCTCTCTCTCCTCCTCTCTCCCTCTCCCTCTACCTTGGGCGAGTCTGCCCCTTCACCTTCCCCCATCCACCTGCCACCTCACCCTCCAACCCTTCACTTCCCCTAGGCCACTTAACTCCCATCAATTCCCTCCCCTTCCCAAGAGACTCTTCCTATTCCCCATACATCTTCCCCACATCCAATACACCCCTCCCTCTTCCCCAAGCAACCTTCCCACTCCCCCACACCCTCATTCACACCCCTAGACCATTCAAACCCCAGCCCCCCTCCACTTGTTGCGCAAACACCCTCCCCACCCCTTACCTCCTTGCCTTGGCCGAACCCCACCCCCACCTCTACCAACTTCGGCCCCCACCTTCCTGCTCCATCCTTCCCCCCCCCCTCCCCCACCAGATCCGACCCTCTCATCCCCCATACAACTCTCTCCCCTCCTGCCATCACCCCACATCTTCCCCATTACCCTAGCTCCACTTCTCCTTACCATTAACCCCACCTCCACCCCCTCAATCTGTTACAACTGCAGGTGGTAGAAGAAGTCTCGGTTTGCAGAAGCTCCCCCGAGGTCGTCCGGCAACATCTGAAGGCCCATCCTACCATTCTGGAAAGGGTTCCCTGTCCCCTACGCAGGCGAGGTGGAAGCACCCCGTTCCAAGTTCGTGGCCACCTGTGAGAACCGATCTCCTCCGACAGCGTCAAGAACCAGCTGCAGAACATCAGAGCCCGACCTGAAGCTTAACCACGGTCGACAGCGGCAGAACCAGATGGAAGTTCCTTCTCCAAAGATCTTCCTCTCCCTGTCCCCGATCAGGAGCAAGAAACGGGACCTCGTACGCCCACCAGGAGCCCAAGTTACGAATTTTCTCCCACCGGCGTATGAGTCTGCCTCCTGCTGTCTTCCGTGACCAGATCCCACTCAACGGAGCTCCCCTGTCCACCCCGACCTCAGAAGGAGTCCCCGTCAGTTTTGGAGCGCAGAGGCCTTGTCTACGGAACCAACAACTCCAACGGATCGAGATTCTGAGTCCAGGAGCCCGAGATACAACGTCTGCATCCTGCTGCGCACGTTCTGGAGCTGTCAACCCCAGATTCCGGCGTCCTGTTCGAGTCTCCACCACGACCACCAGCGACGACAGAAGAATTCGATATAAATCTGAGGCATCCCAACACCTGTTACGAAGCAAACCTCACTGGTTTCGTCGTCGGCAACAATCCTGAGAACAATCTACAACTGCAGCAGCGACCACCTGTCCCTGTGCACAGCAAGCAAGCGGTTCGGCGTCGGCCTCCGTTCCATCTGTCTCGTCAAAAACCCCCCTCCCGCCTGGCTGGCTTATCGCCCCTCCCTGCGTGGAGGTAGTGTTTGATGTATGTTTGAGTTCCCCACCCCTAGTTCCACCCTCCTGCGTGGGGCGTAGTTCATGTAACTAGCAGCTCAAGCTACATCGGCGCAGTGTGCGGGATCACACTTCCCCGCTCGCCCACGTCTCCGAACGGGGTTGGTTTCTTCAAACCAACCAGGTGAGCTCTAAAGCTTTGCTCCATTCATATTAGTGTCTGTTTGTTTAATATCCGTAGACATAGCTCCGTTGCGCAAGGGAGTGAGTGTCCGTTCTCGGAGCCATCATCATTGAGTGGTCACCGTGGTCATCGTGAGAGAGAGGAACCTTGTGCCCCAAGTGGCACCGGCCAGCCCCAAAGTGTGGGCCACGTACCCTCGGGAGGATAACCCTAGCCCTGCTGGCACTCTACCAGTTAGGGTCTTGATCCATCACCTCCATCTAGCATCATATAGTCACCCGGGGCTTGCGAGTGTGCGACGGCGTTTCGGTCTCAATTTATCATTTTACTTGCTATGTGATTGTGAATGCGGATTAGGTCCGAGGTTTGCATTTGCTTGCTGCATACCCCATACTTGTGTCACATCAATTATGCTTATGAAATGCTTACTGAGATTAATCATGACAATGCAGCGGGCCGAGGGAGCCCAACGAGCTGGACCGGATGCCCCATCATCTTCCTCTCAGCCTGCGGGAGGCAGGGCAGAGCAGGATGCCGAGTTCGCTCAGGCGGTTGCCCAGGCCGAGGAGGCGGAGGCCACCCTCGCAGAGTGGGTAAGATGCTAAAAATGCTTATGCTCATGATGATGCCAATTAAATGCCTTATGATTAACTATATGAAATGCAATCTACAGGCGAGAGAGGTAGCCGCAACAGTGGCCGAGGCGAGGCAGGCTCGGTCAGAGGCAGAGCATCTCCAGGCGGAGATAGAGAGGAGCCGGGCCGAGACAGAGAGAGCCCGAGCAGAAACAGAGCTTGTGCGGGCGGAGATGGCCAGATTGCGAGCGGAGACCCCGCGACGCCCGGACGACGGAGAGGTGGAGCGACTCAGGGCTGACATCGCACGTGTAAGAGGCGAGCGAGATTAGTTCCGAGTGCAGACCTTCGAGATGAAGGGCGCGATTGGGGCTTTGAACAATGCACTCCGGCTTCTAGGGAAGAGGTCGGGTACGAGCAGCTGGAGCCAGAGTGTGGCCCCTATCAGCGGAGTTCGCGGGTATCTTACCAGTTCTTCCGGCCATCGGAGGAATGAGGAGGCGGACCATAGACGACAGCCAGAGGGTGAGCACAGTGCCATGGGACCAACAGCCAGGCAGCCCGAGGGTATCGGAGATAGTGATGGCGGCTCGGGAGATAAGCCGGCCGAGTGATATATATTTTTTCTTTGCCTTTTTTTGTTATCACTTGTACATGACTTATATAGAAAAATGGAGTGGAAAATGAAATTTATTTTTGGTCTTTAGTTATTTTGTGCAGGAATGTGTGTTTGTGAAATGCCAAAAATAGAAATGAAGGATTGCATGTGATGATGAATGCGTGAGATGTGTGTATGAATGCATGTGTAGGAATGCATGTATGGGAGGAATGAAAAATAGTCGTGCATGAGAATGTGCGGAGAAGGAGGTGTAAAATGTGAAAGACCGCCAGGTCTAGGCAAGGGCAGGAAGAAATAACCTCAATTCAGTAGTAGAGAATGTAATGGTCCAGGTTCAGACCGTCATAATCCAATAACGTGCTAGATAAGGGCCGTTAACCATGACAGTGGTCAAATTGTAGCTGGGGCTACAGGAAAAGTGACGGTCAACGGAAGGCGCGTCAAAGAAAAATAACGGCCTACTGCTAGACCGTTGATCATGTCAGAGCGATGGTTTTGCAGGGCAACTAGCAGGAAATGCGACGGCCCAAAGGAGACACGTCGGGGGGAAGAAATGGTCCTGACCAAGACCGTCGGGAAATGTTTAGCCCCGAAGCCAAGGAGCTGAACGGCTGAGGGTGTAACGGCTTAGGGTTCACGCGTTACGAAAGAATGACGGTCAAACACTGGACCGTCAGACTCCATAGAACAGGATCGTGCGAATTTGAACCCACAGGAAATGCGACGGCCCCATTCTGGCGCGTCAGAGACAAATGACGGTCCCACGATGGACCGTTGGAGCCTGAGTTGTGTTCCGAGATGGATTGAGCTGTGAGAGCCAAAACCTGAGATTTATCCACTTAATCTCCCACTAGAACTTATCTAGATTGAAGATAAGGCCTCCTAACTCAAGTCTTATCCTTTTAAAACCAAAATCAGGCCTTTAAAACTTGGAAACTCAACCAAAAATCGTAGCTTTGCTGAAACCTCTGCTCTAGGGCTGAAAAAAACCACCCCTAAAGGTAGAAATCAAGATGAAGAGAAGCTTTGAGGTGATGGCCATGCAGGAGAAGGTCTACATCGGACCTAAGGCTGCAAGAAAGGAATACGGAGAGCTTCAACAGCTAACCTCAATTCCCAAGCACCTAAGCTCTAATGCTCAAAGGGTGGTAAGTCCCAATAACTCAACCAAGTTCAGAATTTTCTGCACTTCAATTCCTTTCATGACTCCCTCTTCTTCTCCTTCTTAAGCCCCTTCCTGGCCCAAGATGATATTCAAATTTGAAGTGGGTGGCTCCCATGGTAAAGGCACTCCCTATAGAAGTCACATCAATCCTTAAAGCATGGCACCTTCAACCTCTCTTGGTCTTAGGCAAAAACTTCCAGAAATTATCTTTAGATTGGCCAAGTATTTCAGCTCTTGTAGAACTATGGCATCCACAAACTCATACCTTCATCTTCCCTTCCTTTGAAGCGACAGTCCTATTAGAAGAGGTGGAGACCTACCTAGCCCTTCCTAAGACTAAGGTGGGGGATGAAGACCGGGTTTGCTACACGGTTGAGCCTATTAACCCGTCCTTGATCTTAAGCGATTTTATCCATAATCCGAAGGACGTGAGGACCATGATCAGCCCACACCACATTCATTTGATACCCTTGACACAATGGATAGTGTCCCATTGCAAGAACAAGTGGGAGAGACACGAAGCAATAGCCAAGGCGGTGGCGGTGTGCTTATGCGGAGTCTTACTTTTCACCACAACCGACCACCTTTTAGACACAAAAAATCTCAGCATTATTAGTGGGTTGTGGCGGGGAACGTCCATCTCTCAAGCGATCCTCTCATACCTCTATGAAGGACTAAGTTCAGCTTGCCTAGGAGGACCTTTGTTCGACTCTATGATACTCCTTGAGTGTTGGACGGGAGTGAGAGTCAAATTCCAACCAAAGGAAGACATAACTTCAGCCAGCCGAATCTTCGGGAGCCACCCTCTCTTCTTCATTGGAGGGGCATTTGGATACTCTTCACAGGTTGAATACAGGACGGCGGATAAGAAAACTCGGGATGAATGGCGCCTCTTCTTCAATACGTTGCCAATAGACAAGTTCAATATGCGACCAAGAATCCTTCGAAGCACTCCTCTTAAAATACCGCGGCGTCAAGGCTTGGACCTCCAGCTAGTGGGGAACACTACAATGGCGATCTACAACTCACACCGGTGCCATCTTCAGATTGGACTGCCAAGAACCCAAGCTCCTGCACTATCACACTACCCTCCCCTTCTCTCTAGAAAGATGGGGACCGAGGAGGATGAAAGAGCGATCCGGAACGCGCTGACCATGTGGGAGATCAACAAAGTGCGCCCGTGGCAAGAAGAAGTTGAAGAGAACGACGAAGCACGCCGAGGTTACGTGAAAGAGTTGAGGAAGATCCGCCCTCTTGCAGATGAAAAACTTAATGTAGCTTGATATATTTTTTATTTAGAGAGATGTTGGTTGTACGACAAAAAGTTGGAATCTTGTGAATTCATTTTTCATTAAGCCTGATTGAATGAGATGAGATTGTCTTAGTTGAATGAGCAAGAGTTTTGTGGCCTGATCGTCTGGACTGATGTGAACAGGCAGAGCCTCTGGAGTATGTAACGGATGTGCACTGGGCCGCTACAAATAAACGACGGTCTGACGATGGGCCGTCAGAATGGAAGCACAAAGAACCCTGTGCTCTGAGGGATGTAACGGTCCAGACTCAGGCCGTTAGAGTAAGTAACGGTCCTAACCCTGGCCGTTAGTATGATGGCTGCTGAAAGAAAGAAAGCTTATGCGAGAAGAGGAGTGACGGTGGGGATATGATCGTCAGATGACTGTAGCGGTCTGGTGATGACGCGTTACAGCCTTTGAATATGCATAATTTGTGATCTTCTCACTCTGATCTTGATCCCGTGTTCTGCGCACACTTTAAACATGAAACAAGTTAGATCTGCTCTTAGACCCAACCCCTTGCCTTGAAGCAAGTTAGATAATGACATTTTCTCAACATTTGGTCAAGGGGTGGAGCCTTGTTAAAATAGGCGGAAAACATAATAGAAATAATGCAATGCATGCAAATGCATATGATGGTGTTTTTCGGGGGTTTTGGAGAATATCTGATTTTTGTGAGACTTTGAAAATATTTGATTTGTTTGGGTTTTGAAAATATTTGATGTTTTTGGATTTTGGAAATATTCCGATTTTTTTGGGTTTTGGAAAATATTAAATTTGTTTGGATTTTGGGAGATATTAAATTTTTTTGGATTTTGAAAATATTTTATTTTTTTGGATTTTGGGAAAACCAGTGCTTCCCCAGCAGCGTGAGCCCTTCCTTGTTGATATCGAGCCCGGGGGTGGGTGTGAGAGAAGGTGACGACCCCTGGCCAAGGTCCAATTGTCATGACGGTGTTTCTGCCAGGGCCATGCCCAGGGTACTAATCTTGGTCCTAAAAGAAAAAACAGAATACGGGGTAAGCTTTAGGTCAGATATAGAAGTTTTTAAGACTTGATTTCCTTTCCGTTCAACCCTTTAGAGACTTGGTCTGTTGTGCCGGGGCTTTGAGTCCGTCATCGAACCTTAATCCACCCTAGGCATGCATGCGACCGGGCTCATAACGTCCCGCGGGGAATTGTACTGTCACTCTTGTCATGCCTAGCTTTTCTTACTTTTCTGGAGCTTTGGAATTCATAATTCATACTATATTGACTTTGAGGTGATGCTTTTGATTTTGTCACAAAGATTGCCCATTCACTGTCTCTTTTGTTTCCTGTGGCGTCAGGTCATAACGGACTGCCCCTATTTGAGACCTCCTCTCGTGAGGGTGTTTGGATCGGTTATCGCATCTTTATTCACCTCTTGTCCCTGGTTTTAGCTGAAGGAAGAAATGGACAGGGACCTTGACTTTCCCCCCAAAGCATGGCCAAGGAGAAACGTTGTCCTTTCTCAACGTGGAAAACCTGACCAGGGACGTCGCGTAGTGTGTGATTGCCTTACTCGGGACTCCTTTAGTGACAGGAGGAACATCTTGCTGCCGGGGTAGCACATGGTTAGACCCTAAGGAAAGAAACGCTTAAGATACAACCCATTCCACGGGTGAGAGAGCTCCTCACCTTCCGCGTTTACTAAACGATAAGCATTTCCTGGATAAGCTTCTTTTACGAAAAACGGCCCTTCCCAATTAGGTTGTAATTTAGACCTAGGACCTGCAGACCGAATAAATTTTCGCTTCAAAACCATATCACCTTTTTGAAATTTACGTTCGATTACCTTCTTTTGAAAATAACGCGAAACCCTCTTTTGATAAACGGATACATGATCGGCCGCATTCATCCTTCTCTCATCTAAGAGTTCCAACTGAACCAGCAACGCCTCTCGACGTTCATCGAGATTAAGTTCCTTATCAAGCTGCACTCTAAGGGAAGGGATCAGGATCTCATATGGGAGCACCGCCTCCATCCCGTAGGTAAGGGAATAGGGAGTTTGTCCCGTAGGGGTACGGACGGAGGTGCGGTAAGCCCACAGAGCTTCCACTAATCTTTCTGGCCAATCAGAAAACTTATGAGCTTCACATGTTTTCTTGATGATTTTAAGAAGGGTTTTATTAGTGGCCTCGGCTTGACCGTTGCCTTGAGGATAATATGGAGATGAATGATGCAATGCAATATTGAACTTCTTACATAGGTCCTTTAGCTCTTGAGAAACGAACTGGGGTCCGTTGTCGGTGATGATGCTACTTGGTACTCCGAATCGTGAGATGATATTCTTCATAATAAAGCGGCACACCGTTGTAGCTTTGATCTCTGCATACGCCTCGGCTTCAGCCCACTTGGTGAAGTACTCAGTGGCGGTAAGGATAAAGGATTTCTGCTTGATCTGGGAATTAGGATCACCGAGCGGGCCAACAACGTCAAAGGCCCACATAGAGAATGGCCAAGGAGCAGTCATAGGATGGAGAGACGAAGCTGGGGAATGAATTTTATCAGCATGGAGTTGGCACTTAAGACACCTCCGGACATAGAGGGAGCAATCTTCCTCTAGAGTGGGCCAATAGTAGCCCTACCTCAGGATTTTCTTCGCTAGAGCCTGGCCATTGACATGACCCCCACACTCACTAGAATGGGCTGCTTCAGCCACCTTCCAAGCTTCAATATCATCTAAACATCTCATGAGCATCCCATTAGTAGCATGCCTGTACAGTTCTCCTGCGACAATAGTATACCTTGTGGCGGCTCTTCTGATTGACTTGCGTTGCTCAGCAGTTGCCCCTTCTAGGAACAATCCCTCCTTACAAAACAACTCGATTTCATGATACCAAGACAATTCTTCTTCGTCCAGGATCTCTTCTAGCTCTTTTAAAGATACTTCCTTAAGATCTTCCTTCTCAGCTCTTGTCTCTACAGATTTCCTAAGATTGATGAACCAAGGGTCCTGAAGAGAGGGTGCGTTCAATCTCTGAACGACGATAGTCTCAGTGCTCCGACTGAGAGGGAAAGATAGGGAAGAAGCAAGGGATGTCAGAGCATCAGCTAGAATGTTCTGAGAACGGGGAGTATGGACATAGATCAGCTTACGGAATTGCCTGGCAGGGAGCATGACCAGATCTTGATAAGGCTTGAGCTTGGGGTCACGAGTACGGTAAGTGGTCAGAACTTGCCGTAGGACGAGTTGAGAATCTCTTATAATGTTTAAATAGGGCGCGCCTAGGAGATAGGCATGCTTCAATCCGGCCAGGAGAGCCTCATATTCAGCGATGTTGTTGGTAGCAGGAAATCGAAGTTGATAAGCAAAGGGAATGATCACCCCTTCTGGAGTAAGTAGGACAGCACCGATCCCTCGGCCTTGAGAATTGAGCGTACCGTCGAAGTGCAGAGACCAAAAGGGGTGATGAGAGATAACATAAAGATGCTCATCAGGGAAATCATCCTGGATGGAATCGGTATGAGGAATGGGGAGATGAGCAAGATGCTCAGCAATGGCATATCCTTTGACCGCCTTCTGAACAACAAAGGTAATGTCGAATTGAGAGAGGAAGCTCTGCCAGCGAGCTAACCTACTAGAAAGGATGGGTTTTTCTAAGAGATAGCGAATAGGGTCCATTCTAGAGATCAACCTAACTGGGTGGGCAAGAAAATAGTGTTTAAGCTTCTGAGCTACCCACACTAATGCGGCACAAGTTTTCTCCATAGCGGTGTATCTGGACTCTGCTGGATTGAATAACCGAGAGAGGTAATACGCAGCCCGCTCTTTTCCTTCATCATCCACTTGTGCTAAGACCGCCCCTAGGGAGTCCTCAATGACCGAGATATATAGGATTAGGGGTTTCCCAGGGACAGGAGGTTGCAAAACCGGGGGGTTAGATAGATATTCCTTCAAGTCCTCGTAGGCCTTTTGACAATCTTCATTCCATTCAAACTTAACCCCCGCCTTAAGCAATTCATAAAATGGACGGCACCTTTGAGAATGTTGGGATATGAACCTTCTAATGAATTGCAACCTACCGATCAATCCTCAAAGTTTCGTAATGTTCTTAGGCGGAGGCATATCCATGACGGCCTGTGCTTTGTTAGGATCAATCTGGATCCCCCGTTTGCTCACTATAAAGCCTAGCAGCTTCCCTGAGGAGACTCCGAATACACACTTCCTCGGATTCATCTTAAGCTTGTACTCTCTGGCTCTTTGCAATACTTTAGCCAGAATAGAGGGGTGCTCCTCTTTGGTTCTTGACTTCACCAGAATGTCATCCACGTAAGCTTCCATATAGATGTGCATCGTGTCGTGGAAGATGGCCATCATCGCCCTTTGATAGGTGGTGCCCGCGCTCTTCAGACCGAACGGCATAACCACACAACAGTATGTACCCGAGGGCGTGGTGAAGGAAGTTTTCTCTTGATCTTCGGGAGCAAGACGGATTTGATTGTAGCCCGAATATCCATCCATGAATGATAGAGCTTCATACCCGGCGGTGTTGTCTACTAGGACGTCTATATGAGGCAGCGGGAAATCATCCTTAGGACAGGCTTTGTTAAGATCCCTGAAATCGATGCAAATACGCACTTTTCCATCCTTCTTGATAACAGGGACTATGTTTGCCACCCACTGAGGATATAGAACAACTCTGATGAATCTGGCCTTATATAACTTGTCGACTTCTTCCTTGATCCTCAAGGCCATGTGGGGGTGAAATCTTCTTGACCGTTGTTTGACAGGTGTTGCCCCTGGTTTAAGCACGAGTCGATGTTCCACTAAAGAGGGGTCAAGACCTGGCATGTCCTCATAAGACCAGGCGAAGGAATCGCTATACTCCCTTAGAACTTTGATCAAGTCTTCTTCTACTCGTGGAGGGAGATTAGCAGCAATAATGACAGGCCTTGGATCTTCTTCAGTCCCCAAGTCGATTTCCTTTGTAGGTTCATCCACTGCTGATGACGGCTCGTCGAATTTCTTAAGTCCTTGCGCGTACAGATCAGCAGTGTCATCTACGTCGCTGTCCTCATTAACCGGATCTTTTTCACCTAGGATTTCATAGACACCGAGTCCGTCATCACCCCACGCCCCTTCTATTTCTTCTCCATCCTCAATCGTAATTGCCGTAGCAACAAATTCCGGACATTTTAAAAGGGCATGACAACGCTGAGCTAGGTCTTGCAAGAACCTATCAGGAACAGATTTGGGAGGATGCGCAAGCGGGCGCGGCTCAGAGGAGGAAGGGTTGGATGATCTAGAACAAGACCCTACTTCTTTAGACCTAACTAATTCTACTTCCCTAGACTCGATAGACCCTAATCCTAACCTAGGAGAAAGGAGATCTAGTGGAAGGGAAGGGGCAGGGGACTCGTGCCCCTGGGACGAGGATGGAGACAGGGTAGCATAATCTTCCACTGAAATCTCCATTTTGAATTTGACGTTTTTTTTTGGAGATCAGCAGAGACTATACAGCAAGATGGAGGAGGCGGGAGCTGCATAGGGAATAGCTCGGGGAAGATGCAGTCAAAGAAGGGATCGGAAGATGAGAACCACATCTCGTGGAGTTGGGCGTTTGGGGGAGGAGGAGTGAATAGAGTGGATAGATCAATGGGCGGGCAATGCCCGCAAGCGCAAGGAACAAATAGAATCTTGGGCGGATCAACGAAGGATGGATTTATCATGATAGGAGGAAGACGGGGTAAGAACTCCCATTGCTGGAAGAGAGGTTGAAAGTGGGAGGGAGACCAAGAAAAGATAATCGGCGAGCTCCCCTCCTTCCGCGGATCATCGTCTGGCCGCTTCTTCGGTATCCATTGCATGAGCCGAACCTCTTGCTTCTTTTGGCAGTCTTCTTCACAAAATAACCCCTGTAGGGCTTGACCATAATCAAGCATATCATGTTCTGGCCTTTTTAGTGCCGGCGGAGGACTGGCAATCAGACATACTGTATTTCTCTCTAACGGAGCTGGCTGCAGAGCTAATGTGCCGGGCTGGAGAGGCCCTCGGACAAAGTGCTGACGGTAGTCCGAGGTGAGTGGCCCAGAATCACCCATCATGGATAATGCGGTTTCCTTGTAGCCATGACCTCTCCTGCCCATCCTTCTTCCCTTGGGTATGGGCTTGGTCATTCCTTGTAACTGTGCACCGAGGCCTCTCCCCGATTGGTAGCCCAGTTTCAGTATAATGTTCCAGCCTTTTGAGTCTCGGATTTGGGGCTTCACCTTGATATTAACTGGAGTAGTGATGGGCCTAGGAGGTGTATAAACCCAAGGGAAGTTTAAATCCAGCACTGATATGACGGGTCGGCTGCTTGGCCAAAGTGTAGGAAGGATCTGTTCTGAAATGGCCTTAACCGATTGCACTGTAGATAGGCTTTTGACCTTGACGACCCTCCCTTGGAAAGGGAATTTGACGCACTGATGTGCGGTGGAGGGTACGGCACCGAGCGTATCCAGCCATGGACGACCCAAGATAGCCTTGAACATAGGGTCGATGTCTAGTACATAGAATTCCACGGCCATTTTAAGGGGTCCGAGCTCTGCTTGGATAGTGACCACCCCGTGACATGCTCGCCTTGAGTTGTCATATGCTGCTATAGTGGTAGGGGTAGGTCGTAATAACTCTTCAGATATGTTGCAAGCTTGTAGGGTACTGAGTGGGCACACATTGATTGAAGCCCCTGTGTCAACCAGTGTTGCTTCAATGCTGACTTTGTTCAGGGTGATTGTAATGCAGAGCGGCATTTGTCGAGCTTCCGGAAGTGCTAGCTCGGATTCTAAAAACGTGATTGCCGGCCCTTTGGAAATAGTTGCTAGGGCCGTTGGTAAGCTGTCAACTGCCATATCTTTGCTAACCATCACTTTTTGTAAGAAGTCCCTTAATGCATCCTGGTGAAGGGTAGACCTTTTAATCAGCTCCAGCACAGATATCTTGGCGGGTACTCGGTCCAGATGATGCAATAAGTCATACTGAGTGTCAGGGCAGAGGTTCAGTTTCTTCTCGCTCGACTGTTGGCTGAGAGGACTGGGGGTTGGAATTAGTAGGATAATTCCGATGAAATGACTTCCCGCTCCTTAGGGCGTAACTTGTAGCAGCCGCGGCATCGGTGGATAGTATGATGGGCCCTGCGGGGTGGATGAGCGGTGTAGGCTGTGTAGGGGAGATGATTTGGTGGGGTGTGAGGTTAGTGATGGTGGTGAGTGGTGGTGAGCGGATGATGGGTGAAGGATTGATGGGAGGCGGGATGGTGATGGTGGATGGTACGGATGGAGGGAGTGTTGGTGGAGGAGTCAAGACAGGTGATAGGTTAGGCGATGGCGTGATGATGGTAGCAGAGGCAAGTGGCGCAGGGTATGACGGAGTGGTGGGTGGTAGCGAATTTGTCAGAGTGGGTGTAAATGGGAGGACAAGTGGAGAGGGTATTGGGTGTGAAGGAAGGACGAAGGAGGGGGTAAGAGGATTGCGGTGGTTGTGGTGGAGGGCCATGACTTGCGGTGTGGCACCATCGTCATCAAAAGACCACTCGACACTAGGGGCCGGAGGTTGAACTACGTTCACTTGAGCTGGGGCCGGCGGCTGGGGTTGCTGTGGAGCGGGCGGATGATTTGGCATCAGATTTTGATGGATCCCCAGATCCTGAGCCTGTTGTAGTTGCTGTTGTGGCAGTGGCTGCTGTGGCTGCGGTGCTTGTTGCTGCTGCACTTGCTGCCTTGGCGGCTGCCTTCTTTTCTCTTTGATTTCAACAATGGCCCGATGCATCTCGGCCCAATCGATTCTCTGCTCTTCATGGAGATCGTATACCAGATCTTGGAACTGATAACATCCTTCGATAGTGTGGCCTGGCTGCCTATGAAACATGCAATATTTCGTTTGATCAACGGCTGGGTTCCAGTTAGGCCGTTCCGGAGGAAGTTGAATTGCATTCACCGACATAAGAGCCGAGAAGATATCCGTGAGGGTCTCTGGCAATGGAGGATATTGTGCCCTCTTGGGAGCCGGACGCTTGTTGTTCGGATTATTGTTATAGCTGTTGGGTGGAGGGACATTGTGGTATTGTGGAGGTGGTGGTTGTTGTTGTGGAGCGATAAAGGCGTTTTGTGGAATGGTGAAGGCAGGCAGAGGGTTTTTTGGAGCGGCTTGAAAGTTCTGTGAAGCGGGATTTTGTGGAGTGCGGGGGTTTCGGGGGAAGCGGAATGGTGCGGCTTGGAATGTAAAGGTAACGGCTTGTACCTGTTCGTTTGTCTGGACCCCCTCGGTAATCGGCCCTTGTGGTTTCTTGTGATATTTGGGCTTTTGGTTTTCAAATAGGGCATGTATGGGAGAATCCTTGAACTGGGTTTGTATGAAGCGCGCCCGGCTGTAGAGTTGATGCATGTTAGCTATATCATTCATTGCCAGGATGTTCCTGAAGGTCAGGGTAGCATTTGAAATGAGCAGCTTGACCTTTTCTTCCTCCGGAATGTGGCCAGGCACTCTCGCAGCCATCTGTCTCCACCTGTCTGCATAAGTGGCGAACTCCTCATCTGGCTTCATCTTCTCGGCTACTAGATCTGTAAATGAGTATTCCGGGCCGACCCTGTCTTGGAACCGCTGGATAAATTTGTCCTTTACTACCTTGAAACTTTCAGCTTCTTCTAACGGCAAAGAGTAGAACCACTCCAGAGCAACACCATCCAAAGATCGGCGGAATAAGTACGCCATAAGGCGATCATCATATTGGAACTGCACCGACTCATATAGAAAATCCCTCACATGAATGAAGGGAATGCCGTTCCTGTCATACTTGCGATAGCTGGGGAGCTCTGATTGCGGAGGGAACCGAATGTTCTGAAAGCTCGGGACAGGAACATCTGCCAAAGATTGTGGGCCAACCCGCTTTTGGAGGAAATCGAGTTGTTGCTGCATGGTGGCCCATTTATCAAGCAAGTCCTGCTCTCGGGAGGGAGCAGGGGTAGTGAAGGACGCTGATTGAATTTGGGGAGCAGATGGAACGATTGTGGCAGAAGGTGGAAGCCCATAGGCAGGAGTGGAGGAATAAACAGTGGAGATGGGGGGCCCATAAGAAGGATATTGGGCCTGAGACTGGCCCAGATTAGAATGGGCTTGAGCCACTCCCTGCTGAGGGCGCAAGAAATCTGAAGGGCCCATGAGGACTTGCGGGGCCATCGGGCCCGATGTATGATGATCCACCTGAGCAAAGGAAGGGACTGGTGACTTCCCTTTATCAAAAGATTGATAGGCTGAGTTGGAAGATTGGCCTGTCTCCATGCCTGTGAAAGTGATGGTCCGAGGTTGGACCGGGGTGAGATCAATCGGAGTGGGCTGGACAGTGGGCCCACTAATTCTAGATGGATCGATGGGAGGGTCGGATTTAGAAGGAGATGCGTTGGACCCTTGCATGGCCTGATAAAGAACTTGAAGTTGGGTCGGATCCAAATGGGCCATCATCTGAAGAATGGAGCCCGCGGAAGGAGTGGAGAGAGAAGGGGTAGCTTGACCCCCTTCCATAGAAGCAGAGGATAGAAGAGGGGTAGTCCCCTCTCCAGAAGAAAAGGTGATAACCCTAGGAGGGTTTTCAAGGAGCCCTTGAGGAAGGGAGTCCTCTTGGGAACGGGGAGGATTGAACGATGCCATGGCCGACTCGAAGAGAGGATTGGAATAGAATGTGAAAAAGGAATTGACTTGAGGAGATGGTTCGAACGGACGAAAACAGATCCACATGCAACGAACAACCTTGACGATGCAAACAATCAACACAAACAATCACACAATGAGCAACCAAACTCGGACGTTTTAACAAAAGATGTAAGTGATAAAAGATGAAGACACCCCAAGTCAACCAAGTTGTTTAAGATGATGCAGCAAGATTCTTGTGATTTCTCCTTTGAAACTTTAGTGAATTGATTGAAATGTGCTCTCAACAATGGGTTCCTAACAGGAGATGGGTATGGGGCTTGTCTTGACTCAAAGTGTAATCACTCCTTCACTTATGCAACCCTAGACACGGGGTGGGAAAGGTACAACCAGCCCGGCGTCCGTGTGGGAATCCACGTCTCGCGGGGACTTATGGAGGTCCCTGGTGTGATTTCCTAGTCGGCCCCAAGGAATATGGAGACGAGAGGTCCTCACAACAAGGTAGGAGAATGCAATCTAAGACATGAACGTATGAATGCCCCTATGTGCACCGGAGTGCATGCAAAGTCTAGCCTATGATCTAACAAATAATGATGCACGCAATGATATGGAGATATGAAACAAAGCAAGGAAGTCAAATACCACCCAAGCAAAGAGTCACAGCAGAAACTGCGGAAATAAATGCACCTCGGATGCGTACCTGTCTGGAGTATAACGGTCGAGGGACCCTGCATCAGAATAAAATAACGGTCGAAGACCAGACCGCCAGAAGTAATGTAACGCAGGGAGGTAGGACCGTCAAATGAGCCAGAGAGCCAAAATCAACCAGAAGTAATAGGAAAAGACCGTGAAAACTCTCGCAGCAAAACAGATGTGGCGGTCTAATGACCCTGCGTCAGAGGACTCCAACGCAGGGACACAGGGCCGTCAGAACGCTGTTGACACCTAAAATATGTCAGAAGAGATCATAGCAGGTTCACAGTTCTGAAGACCAGTCGAGGGCACAGCTCACGTACCCTCCCTGGGAGATCTGAGAGTCTGAATAGAAGAAACCCACTACCCCTATCATGTTATTCGACTAAAGCCGTCTTTGGCTAGGTCGCTGTCTAGTACTGCTGTCATTCAGATAGTCAGGCTGATAAAACTATACAAACATTCAGGCAACCATCTGCCTGCTGAAACAGAAGTTCAGACATCTCTGATACTCCTGAAGTGGGATGTACAGTGCCTCGCACACGTTTGTGAATGCAAGGTGTAAACAGTCCCATGGAGTCTTAACATATATATATCAAGAATCCCATTGTCGAAAGGAGTCCACCAAATGGATCCTGGGTCGAATGGGCCGAATGACAAGAAAATGGGCCAAGCCCAAATATGAGATGGGACGTGCCGATGACGGCCGCGCCGGGAGGACGATCCCGGCACGCCGGAAAGTTCATGCCTAAAGGATGAGGGCCTGGCATCTATAAGAGGGCTGCCCTTCGAACGAAAAAAAGGGGAGGAGGAGAGAGGCGGCCCTTCGAAAAAAGGAGAAATGAAGAAAAAAAGAAGAGTGGAAAGGGAGTGCCTAGCCATCGAAGAGAAGGAGAGAGCTCGAGAGTGTAGATATATATTTCTCTCCTCTCTCTCCTTTCACTAAAGGGGTCAAAAGTGCGCCAAATGCATGAAACAAATGAGAGAAAGAAGAGGAAATAGGGAATGAAAGTACCATGATCGCCACCAAGATGCCGTACGCGACAGGCACGCCGTACCTTGGAAAATGGGGAGACACTCGCCTTAGTGCAGCGCTGGGGAGTGAACGGCTCGGTTAGAACCGCTCTGTGATGAGCGGTCTTACGATAGACCGCCCTGGGGCGCTGCGAGGGACGCGGGAGGAACTGCTGCAGTGAGATGGATGGCACTTTAGGGACCGCGCTCCAGGGATGGACGGTCGTTTCTGCACCGCACGTACCGTTGAACGGTCGGAGGATAACCGCTCAATACCTTCACTCAGCAAGTTTAGAAGGGCTCGACCTCCACCCTCTCCGGCCGGCCAGAGGGGATGGGCCTCGTGCTGATTAGATGCTGACCTGCGAAACAACGTAGAGACACGAAAGAGACACCCAAATCAGACCTTAATAATGCAGTATATATTCAAACGAGAAGAATTAAGCATGAACAAATGAAAAGGGGAATACCTGGGGGGTTTTAAACCCCTAGGGTGACAAAAAACGGGATGGTTGTGTGCATGGTAATGAGAAAGAGGGGGGTACGTGGGTGAGAAACAAAGCATGCAATGAAAGAACACGGCAAAACTACGGAACGAAAGACTACGAAGACTGGGCTACTCCCTTGACCGGAGGCTCATGTGGACGTAGAGAGCCTCCCTCCTTGGTGCTAGGTCGCTCAAAAATGCGGCAGAGCTTCGCCGTCGATCAAAATCTCCCCCCCCCCTTTCGACGTCCGGCCTTTAGGGTCTATTTATAGAGCCTAGAAAGCCAACCCCGAAACTAGGGTTTAGAGCCATTTTCGGGACGAGATTATTGAAGATAAATCGTAGATAATACAATTATCTCTCATCCAGTCGAAACGGCAGCTAAAATGGTTGATTATCCGCGGAGAAATCGCCAAAATAAGTTAAGGATAAAACCATGGAGAAAAGGATTAAAATCTGTTAAAATTCAGCAACCGACGGGATGAACGGTCTTACGATAGACCGCTCAACCAGGTGGGCGGTTATAAACTAACCGTCCATACCCGTCGGTGGAAATTCAAATAATCAGCAAATAATCCCAATTATCTCTCGAACTGGCCGAAACATCCGCCGTGGGACCCTGAACACATGAACGGTTTAATGGAGACCGTTTGAGTGTAGGGCGGCACAACCACGACCGTTTTACCCTGTCGGTGATAATTCAAATATTTGGATAATTATCTGAGAAAACGGGCGCGCGTAGGACTCTGAGATATAGGCGGTTGGAATAGGCCCGTCCATGAACTTGAACGGTCCTGATCACACCGCACAAAATCCTGTCGGTGAATATTCAGAAAATCCTCAGAAATTAGCCGAAATGTATGAACGGTCTGGTATCAACCGCCCCAGTCCTGAACGGCTTATGTGGGACCGTTCATGATCTTGGGTACTGGATAATTAAAAAATAGTTCATTTAATCAAAGCCAGGGTCCGATAAGCCCTGAATGGATACGACCTTTACCAAGGAGGGAGGCCACCCCCAAAATGAGCCCAGGACGTGCCACAAAGAATGGCCCAACAGATAATGGACAACTTAGGGCATCAATCAATGGAAGTAAGAGAAACGGCTCAACTTATCGGTATAAAACGGGTGTCAACAGATGCCCCTCCTTAACGTCCTCTTTGCAGGGGAGCGAGCGGAGGTGAAGCGGAGGTGACACGGAACATGGAGACGAAGCGGAAATGTAGCGGAGTGGACCGGAAAAGCGGGCGTTAAGGTAAACGACACCCGTTCCTACCAATAAGCGATGAGAATCTTTCGGAAAACCTTGAACCGAGCGTCAGGAGTAATTGACCAAAAGGCGACGCCAATCTGGAGGGACTAAACTAAAGGAAATCAACCGACAAGACCAACCTCATGGGGGACACAATCCCGCGGTCCAATGAGGGGGCCACAAAAGAAAAAGATGCTAAAGCTCCAGACGGGGATCTTTCAGTCAACTGACCCCAACGAACCGACCAAAGAGAACCTTCAAACTCAGAGTGGAATTAGTTCATCTTACTCGAGCCTCTTAAACACATAGCTGACCATTACCGACGGACATTTCTGAAGCAAACCATGGGGCATGAAAGCTCAAAAGGATGCGTATGATGCATGCTGGGCTAAAACAAAAAGAAATCATTAAAACAAATGCCAAGAAAGATTAAAATATAAAATATTCGAGAGTAGTATTGCTAAGCTGGGAATATCAGAGTCAAGATACCGTCCGCAACCACAGCGCGCGGATAGAACCGTCCTCCTCGTGACATCCCAACTTAACGGCCTATCCGAAGGTTAGATACATGAACCTGGATCATCATTGTTTTTGTTGAAGGGGAACATCAGATCCTGGGACATATAAGAAACCTGCCGGCTCTCGAAATAGTATATATAATACCATATAATAATGCAATAAGGGATTTAGGGACAGAAGGCCATACCTGACTTACCTGTGCAGGCGAAACGGCGAGACAAGGCTGAAGTGATGCTGCATAAGATGATTAAGAGATGTATTTCCAAAGAAAATATTCAATATTCATGATTTAAACACATCAACGAGATATACGGCCGGATGTTAACCGTTCTATATTCCAAACGGCTCCATGTTAACCGTGTGTACCTGACATTCAAACAATTCTTTCAGGGCCGATTGCCAGTGATGAACGGTTGTATACACACCGTTTTAATAGGAACGGCTCCGTGAGAACCGCTCATACCCAGAATTTCAACCGACATAAAACTAACGGTCAAGAGAGACATACGGTTAGATACGAACCGCTCACATAATGAACGGTCTAACGATAGACCGTTCTTCCCTGCGCATCGAAAAAAAAGGAACCCCCTCGTCTCCCTCCACCGTAACCGACGGTGGAAGGGACGAAGGGGGAGCAATGCCCTCACTCTCCCTCTCTCACTCTCTCTTCTCAATCTCACTCCCTCTCTCAATCCTCACTGCACCTCCAGCCCATTTGATGACCCGGACGAAGCACCAGGCGGCCAGGCCGTCGGCTGCCGGTGAGGGCTCGCCGCCGCCGGAGCAACCGCCACCGCCGTCGGAAGAGGAGGGCACACCCGGGGTGACGATGGAGGAGCTCGCCATCGTCGTCGCCGACGAAGAGGCCCCTGCCGGCGAGGAGGAGGTGGCCGGAGGACCACCGCCCGCGGGGGCGGCCAAGAAACCACGGGAACCCGAGGTAGGTTCCCCCCACCTTTTCTTCCATTTCTACCCTTTACGTTCCATGCATGTTAGTTTTAGGGGCTTAGAGGGGCCTAGGGGGGTTGGTTTAGGGACCACGGAGGTCTCCCAGCCGGCTGGGGGCCTCCACCGTCGTCGGGGTCGACGACGAAAAAAACGGTTTAACAGAAACCGTACTGCCAAAACAATGCGGTCCCCAAAGGACCGCCTCAAGTAAACACGGTGCAGGGAGCGCCGTTCATACCCACATAGCCAACGGGTTCTTAAAACCCCAATACGGTGAGGGTACCACCGTTCAAAACGTAGACGGACCATATAGGTCCGTCCAATCATGTAGCCAGGCAAAACAATACGGTCCTTACAGGACCGTCACGAAAACAATACGGCCAACGGTGGGCCGTTATTCCTTAGGAAGACGGGCAACCAGACGGTTCAGGGTGATCCGTCCATGATTAAAACGGCTAGGAATGGCCCGTTCAAACTGGGGTACCTGAGAAACAAAACGGTTTGAGTGACGCCGCACATCTATGGAGCGGTTTTGGAGTAACCGTGCTTCAAATCAATAATTGGGCTTTGAGCATTTTATTCAAATGAAACAAAATGTGAAACTAAATGACTAATGTAAATGAGATGGATGAATGCAGGGGAAACGTAGGACCCGTACCTCCTGGCTGCAGGTTCGGGCAGTGTACCTCGCACTGCCGGACTTCCAGAGGGAGCGATTGACTGCCATGGGGTTCGCCCCCTTCCTGAGTATTGAGGTGTGTCGTTTTGACGCAGCTATGCTCTATGCTCTGCACGACCGCTGGGACCCAGTGAGTCGGACGTTCTTGTTCCCGTGGGGGCACATGGTTCCCACGTTGGAGGACGTTGCCAGGCTCACTGGCCTACGCGTGCACGGGTCGCCGGTCAGCGGGACTACTTTTCCTGACTACCGGGGGCTGGCTCGAGAGCTGCTCGGGCTTCAGTTACGGCGCCCCGAGAGGCAGTCGACTCTCCTTCCCCGGGCTGCTCTCCAGGACAGCCTGGGTCTTCGACGAGCTGGCGTTGCAGTGGGCGAGCGACCAGAGGAGCACCTGGAGCGGCTTGTCGAGTTGGCGAGGCCGAGGGTCGCAGCGGCACCGGGACCAGAGGCAGACCGAGTACTACGACGGTTTCTGATGCTGATGTTCGGGCGGCTTCTCTTCTCCACTCGGGCGGACGTGATGAGCTGTCGCTTCCTCCCCTTCCTCCAGGAGCTCGAGCATGTAGGTGACTATGCTTGGGGAGCGGCGGTCCTCGCTTTCCTCTTTGACACCCTTAGTTCGACGGCGCGTCGGACGATGCTTGGGGGCTTCTACCCCTTACTCCAGGTGCAACTCTCTTCCCTAGTCTTCATTATGCAACTCTATATGCTGACTAAATGCTGACACGACCTTGTGATACAGGTGTGGGCCTACGTGCGCCTACGCGGGTTGGGGAGAGGCGAGGAGACCCGTCCTGGGCTCCTGCCGATAGCGCGGAGGTGGACAGCACCCCGGGAAATGATGGCCCTGAGGAGGCAGGTTCGGGAGCTGCAGGACGACCTGGACACTCTACCGTACACCTCGGTACACTTCTAGACTCAGACTCTTTAAATGCATGCTATTCTGATGATAATGATGCTGAGTTTCCTATTGCAGGTACGGTGGACTCCTTATACAAAGGAGAGCCCGGAGGGCCAGCCGTGGGTGACCGAGGCCTTAGCCTTCTCTGGCCAGGATGTGTGGCTTCACTGCATGAATGTGGTGGAGCCACTGCACTTTAGGTTGGTGATGAGGACCATCGGGGTCCATCAGCCGGCCGTTGAGTTCCCTGCGCCCGAGAAGGCGGGGGAACGAGTGTCGAGGACGACCCGGGGACTCCGCGAGGCGTACGACTGGACAGCGAGGAACGCTGAGCAGGTAGCTGACTGGGCTGCACGAGGGCGAGTGGTGACCGCCCGGGCAGAGAGCGACAGCGCGTACTACACTGCGTACGCACGGCACTACCGGGACCAGGTGTTCCGAGGCGCCCACCGACCGGTACGACTTCTAAACTTAAACTTTGTCTATCATGCTTATGATTCTTATATGATGCACTAACAAAGACTTCTACATGTAGGTTGACCCTGCAGGACGGGTGGCAGAGTTGCAGGGACTCCTGCACTCCACCATCCGGGAGAGAGACGAGGCCCGACAGGCTCTGGCCCTACTGGTGAGTTTCCTAAACCTTAGACCTTTTAAATTATGCAGTTCTATATGATTGTGCTTATGCCTATAACTGACCTGGAGTATTTGGATGCAGCGCGCCGAGGGTGTTCAGAGGGCGGGACCAGACGCTCCTTCTTCCTCCTCCGTCCAGACCCCAGCAGATCGAGCCGATCGGGATGCGGACTTTACTCGGATGGTAGAGCGGGCCAAGGCGGCCGAGGTGGCACTCGTGGAGAGGGTACGCAACTCTAAACTTCCTCTTTTACTATGCTTATGAAATATATGAAATGTGACCAACTGATAGTGATATGTGAATGCAGACGTCCGAGCTGACTCGCCTTCAGGCGGAGCTGGAGCGGAGCCGGGTGGCGGCTCTGGAGGAGGCAGCCCGGGTGGCGGAGCTGGAGCGGAGCCGGGTGGCGGCTCTGGAGGAGGTAGCCCGGGTGCGAGAAGAGGCTGCACGGAGCCGACCGGTGGACACAGTGGAGACGGCACTCCTTCGGCATGAGCTAGAGCGACTCCGGGCGGATGCGGCGGAGTTGGTGCGAGTTCGAGCGGAGCGGGATCGTGCTCTGATTGAGATGTCCGGGCTGAACGGAGAGTTGCGGGTCTTTAGAGAGATGAGCCGGCGATCGCGCAGCGGGACTCCGAGTGGCAGTCACGGCACTCACGGCTCTGTGAGGAGTTTTTTCACTAGTTCCTCCGGCCATCGGAAGAACGAGGAGGAGGAGCGGCGCCGGCAATGGCGTGATGAGGCGACCTCAACGATGCCTCCTCCAAAGAGGCATGAGGGTGAGGGGGACAGCGACGGGGGCCAGGGAGAGGGGGCTGCTTGACTTTGTTGTACTGGGCCCGTCCTTTGTATATGATATGTTATGATTGGTGATGCCTATCCTTGTTTTTTTTATTTGCTTTGTGGATGAATGCATGCATGAGTGGACGAATGAGTTTGAGGAACTTGCTTAGCCTGAGAGAGATGAGCGACGCACACGCCGACTTGAGTGAGATGAGTGACGCACACGCCGACTTGAGTGAGATGAGTGACGCACACGCCGACTTGAGTGAGATGAGAGACGCACACGCCGACTTGAGTGAGATGAGAGACGCACACGCCGACTTGAGTGAGATGAGAGACGCACGCACACGCCGACTTGAGTGAGATGAGTGCGCTAAATGATTGAGGCATGAGTGCAGAGGTTAATTGGGGAGCAGAGAATATGGGCGGTTCTTCCAAAGCCGCTCATAGATAAGAGCGGTTCTCTAAGGGCCGCTTGAATGCGTTGGAACGGTTCTATATAAACCGTATGAGTGGTCGAACGGCAGCGTTCGGGCCGCACAAGTCACTGGGCCCGAGCTTCCTTTGGAGAGAAGAACGGTTGATGATAGGCCGTACAATGTATGGACGGTCTATCGTAAGACCGTCCAATCCCACGTCCGATTTGCTCGAGAGGGGACTCTCTTGAGAGTCCCCAGCCCGAGGGCAAGGTGCTTTGAACTAATCACAACCCTATCTTAGCCCGCCCTAGACTTATCTGAGCCTAATCCCAAGAGTTTTAGGCTTCCTAATGGACCCTATAAATAGTAGGGAGGCCTGAACCCTCAACTCATCCATCTTCTTTCTCCCAAAGCCTAAAACCTTTGATTCTCGTCACCTCATCATGAAGAGGGCTTATGATGGAAGTCCTGCGGAGGGAGTGCCCTTTGAAGGGCCAAGACCAGCTAGAAAGGAGCGGGAGGCGATCCAACGGCTAAACTTGATTCCTCGTCATCTCAGCGCCTCCCCTACGAGAGAGGTAAGTTAGATCAGAATATATGTAATTTCTCTCAATTTCCCTTATATTTCCTTACATCGTTAGCCTTTTCCTCTTCTCAGCTTCTCCCTGGCCCGAGACGCTTTTCTAATTTAAAGTGGGTGGCTCCCATGGTCCGTGCATTGCCCCTCGGGGTGACTCACCTTCTCAAATCCTGGCATCTACACTCCCTCCTAGTTTTAGGTCAGAATTACCCCAAGCTTTCTTTAGACTGGCATAGTATCTCTGCTCTGATGGAGATTTGGCACCCTCAGACTCACACTTTCTTCTTCCCATCTTTTGAGGCCACCATCCTGTTAGAGGAGGTAGAGACATACTTCGGACTCCCTAGGTCCAAGGTGGGGGAGGAAGACTTGATATGCCATACCGTTGCCCCTATCGACCCAAAACTCATCCTAGGGGAATTTATACCTGATAGCGGGGATGTTCGCACCTTCGTAGGCCCTCGCCACATCCACCTCCTTCCTCTGAGCCAGTGGGTAGTAGAGCATTGCCGGAATAAGTGCGGGTGGGTTGAAGCCATAGCCAAAGCTGCGTCCATCTGCCTATGCGGGGCCATCCTTTTCCCTTCAGCCGACCATGTCCTAGAGATTCCTTTACTCAGCACCATCAGCGGCCTTTGGCAGGGGTTTTCCATTTCTCAGGCTGTCTTAGCTTACCTGTATGAGGGCCTTACTTCAGCAGCCTTAGGAGGTCCCTCTTTGGTTCGATGATCCTATTGGAGTGCTGGATGGGAGTTAGGATGAAGTTCACCCTGAGGGAGGATATTACTTCAGTTAGCAGGATCTTTGGGAGCCATCCCCTTTACTTCATAGGGGGCGCCTTCAGATTTTCTCCACAGGTTGAGTGCAGGACGGCTGATCTAAGACCAGGGACGAGTGGCGCCCGTACATCAACAGGCTGCCCCTGGATAGGTTCGTGATGCGCCCGGATTTCCTCCATGATACCACCATCAGGCTACCGAGGAGAGTTGGCTTGGACTTGAGGCTCGTGAGCGACACCACTTTAGCGATGTACAGCCCACACAGATGCTACCTGCAGATCGGGCTTCCCCGGACGGTGCTACCTACGCTACCCTACCTTCCCATGCTACAGGCCCGGAGGATCGGGACAGAGGAGGACGAGCAGGCGGTCAGGAGTGCGTTGATCATGTGGGAGGTGAGCAGGGTGCGTACCCTACCAGCAGAGGTCGAGGAGGCTTCAGAGACTAGACAGGCTTATCTTAGGGAGTTGAGAGAGATACGTCCTCGCGGGGATGCCCAGCGGCGGACTGAGTGATTTTCTTCTGTTTTTATGATGATATGGGATAGGATTCTTATATTCGGACAGCTTGATATATGATAAGATTTGATGAGATTGAGTTTGAGCTTTGCAATATGATTATGATGTGATGTGATTGCATAGGCTAATGCGAGGATTGAATATTCCTGTAGTCCCGAGTCAACTGTCCTTCCGACCTGCCCCTGCACACATGCAAACATGAAACAGATTAAATCTATTTTAGGCTCAGCCCCTTGCCTACAGCAAGTTAGGAGACGACCCATTCTTGACTTTTGGTCAAGGGGGTGAGCCTTATTAAATAGGCAAATATCAAAGTGCGAGAAAATGCAGATGAATGCAAGAAGAAAACATGTAAACGCAATTTTTGTTGGATTTTGAAATATTCGATTTTTGTTGGATTTTGAAATATTTGATTTTTTTTTTGGGTTTTGAAATATTTGATTTGATTTTAGATTTTGAAATATTTGATTTTTCTGGGTTTTGAAATATTTGATTTTGTTTGGGTTTTGAAATATTTGATTTTTTTTGGGTTTTGAAATATTTGATTTTGTTTGGTTTTGAAATATTTGATTTTGTTTGGGTTTTGAAATATTTGATTTTTTTTTGGGTTTTGAAACCAGCTCGGCTCTCAATAGCAGGGACCTTCTCATCTTGCTACGGAATTCCAAGGTTCAGCGCGTGCAGGAAGGGGGACCGCCCGTGATCGGCGTCAACTTTGCTCGACGGTGCTTCTGCTGAGGCCATATCCGGGGTGGGATTCATTCCTTGGGAAAGTAAAAAAAGATTGAGTAGGGAAGCCGACGATAGGTGTAGAGGTTTTTAGGGCTTGAGTTCTTTCCCGGGACCCCCCCTTTCTCAAGGAATCTGGTCTGTTGCGCCGGGGCTTTGTATCCGTCATCGAACCTTCACCCGCTCTAGGCACGCATGCGACCGGGCTCATAACGTCCCGCGGGGAAACTGTACTGCCACTCTTGCCATGCCTAGCCGCATCCTTCGGGATTCAGAGAGCTTCGAGCTTTGTGCTTTCGGCTTTTGCCCCTGTTCTTTTCTTTTTTCTTTTTTTGTTTGCTTTCCTTTTCTTTCTCTTCTTTCTTTTTTTTCTTCTTTTGCGGAGTGAGGTCTTGACGGATTGCCCCTATTTGAGCCCCTTCTTAACGGGGAGCCTGGGTCAGTCCTCGCCCCCTTATTCACCACTTGCCCCTATCTCAACCGAGAGAGAGGAAATACAAGGATTTCCACCATCCCCGAGCATGGCCAAAGGAGAAACGGTGTCGGGTAGCATGAGAATACCGCACCACGGGGTCGTGTAGTGTGTGAGATGCTGGACCTGGGTCCTCCTTTCGCAATTTGGTGGGGTATGCCCTGCCATCGAGCCGTTCGCTGATTTTATTTTTATGGATGAAAATGCTTTAAATACAGCCCATTCCACGGGTTCGGCAATTCCTCCCCCTCCGAGTTAATTAGACGATACGCATTGCCAGGATAAGCTTCTTTGATTACGAAGGGCCCTTCCCAGTTGGGTTGCAACTTAGACCTGGGACCTGCAGACCTGATGAATTTACGTTTCAGAACCATATTACCCACTTGAAATTTTCTTTCGATAACCTTCTTTTGAAAATATCACGAGACCCGCTTTTGATATACTGAAACATGATTGGCCGCATTCAACCTCTTCTCATCTAAAAGTTCCAGTTGGACTAGCAACGCCTCTCGATGTTCGTCGAGATTAAGTTCCTTATCCAGCTGCACCCTTAGGGAAGGGATTAGAATTTCATACGGGAGCACCGCTTCCATTCCGTAAGTGAGGGCAAAGGGAGTCTGCCCTGTGGGAGTGCGGACGGAGGTGCGGTAGGCCCATAGAGCTTCTATCAATTTGTCGGCCCAATCAGCAAATTTATGTGATTCGCATGTTTTCTTGATAATTTTGAGAAGGGTCTTATTCGTGGCCTCAGCCTGGCCATTACCTTGGGGGTAGTATGGTGATGAATGATGCAAAACTATATTGAATTTCTTACAGAGGTCCTGGAGTTCTTGTGAGATGAATTGAGGCCCGTTGTCGGTGACGATGCTGCTTGGCACTCCGAATCGTGAGATAATGTTCTTCATGATGAAGCGGCATACTGTGGTGGCTTTGATTTCTGCATAAGCCTCAGCTTCGGCCCACTTGGTGAAGTATTCTGTAGCCGTCAGAATGAAGGATTTCTGTTTAATCGCAGAGTTCGGATCACCGAGGGGCCCGATGATGTCAAAGGCCCACATAGAAAATGGCCAGGGGGCCGTAATGGGATGAAGAGAAGAGGCCGGAGCGTGGATTTTGTCGGCATGGATTTGGCACTGAAGGCACCTACGGACATAGGTAGAGCAATCTTCTTCTAGAGTTGGCCAGTAATAGCCCTGCCTAAGAATCTTCTTTGCCAAGGCCTGTCCGTTCACATGCCCTCCACACTCGCTGGAGTGGGCTGCTTCCACGACTTTCCAAGCTTCTTCGTCATCTAGGCACCTCATTAGAACTCCATTCAGAGCTCGCCTATACAATTCACCGGCGATGATCGTGTACCTGGCGGCGACTCTTCTAATGACTTTTCGTTGCTCAGCGTTGGCTGTTTCCGGAAATGTACCATCCTTGCAGTATTGCTCGATCTCATAAAACCATGGCAATTCTTCCTCTTCAATGATCTCCTCGAGCTCAGTTAATGAAACCTCTTTTATCTCCTCCCTTTCTACTTTCTTCTCTACGGACATCCTAAGATTGTCGAACCAGGGATCCTGCGGGGAAGGAACATCTAGCCTTTGGACCACAATGGTCTCGGTGGCGCGACTTAGGGGGAGTGATAGAGAAGAGGCGAGAGACGCCAGGGCGTCGGCCAAGATATTCTGAGAGCGGGGAGTGTGAATATAGACGAGTTTCCTGAATCGCCTGGCCAAGAGCGTGACCAGATCCTGGTAGGGTTTGAGCTTAGGATCACGGGTGCGATAGGTTGACAAAACTTGACGCAGCACCAGCTGGGAGTCTCCTATGATGTTTAGGTATCGCGCGCCCAAGATGTAGGCGTGCTTCAGACCGGCAAGGAGAGCCTCATACTCGGCTATATTGTTGGTGGCGGGAAATGAGAGTTGATATGCCACGGGGATGGTCACCCCTTCTGGCGTAAGGAGAACGGCCCCGACTCCGTTGCCCTGGGAATTAAGGGCGCCATCAAAGTGGAGGGACCAGAAAGGAAGATGAGTGACCACCGCCAGGTGTTAATCGGGGAATTCATCCTGAATGGAATCAGTGCGAGGGATAGGAGAATGAGCTAGGTGCTCGGCAATAGCATATCCTTTGATTGCTTTCTGCTCGATGAAGGTGATGTCGAACTGGGAGAGAAAACTTTGCCAGCGAGCTAGCCGATTAGAAAGGACCGGCTTTTCCAACAGATAACGAATGGGGTCCATTCTAGAGATGAGCCTGACCTCGTGGGCGAGAAAGTAGTGTTTAAGCTTCTGCGCTACCCACACTAGTGCTGCACAGGTTTTCTCCATAGCAGTGTACTTGGATTCAGCAGGATTAAATAACCTTGAGAGATAGTACGCCGCCCTTTCTCTTCCTTCATCATCAACCTGTGCCAAAACAGCTCCTAGGGAGTCCTCAATTACAGAAATGTACAGGATCAGGGGTTTCCCAGGGACGGGTGGTTGTAGAACCGGGGGATTAGAGAGGTACACCTTGAGTTCCTCATAGGCCTTTTGACATTGTTCATTCCATTCGAATTTCACGCCGGCCTTTAACAGGTCATAAAACGGGCGGCATCTTTGCGAATGCTGAGATATAAATCTCCTGATAAATTGCAAACGCCCGATCAAACCTCGAAGCTCAGTGACGTTCTTCGGCGGTGGCATTTCCATGACGGCCTTTGCCTTGTTCGGATCGATCTGAATCCCCCGTTTACTAACTATAAACCCAAGTAATTTCCTTGATGCAACTCCGAACACACATTTCTTTGGATTCATCTTTAACTTGTATTCCCTAGCCCTTTGCAGTACCTTGGCTAGAATGGCGGGGTGCTCTTCTTGTGACCTCGATTTGACTAAGATATCATCCACATAAGCTTCTAAATAAACGTGCATCATATCGTGGAAGATAGCCATCATCGCTCTTTGGTAGGTGGCACCTGTATTTTTCAACCCAAATGGCATAACGACGTAGCAGTATGTGCCCCAAGGGGTGGTGAACGAGGTCTTTTCTTGATCCTCCGGAGCCAAAAGGATTTGGTTATACCCCGAGTAGCCGTCCATGAAGGAGAGGGCTTCGTACCCAGCTGTATTATCGACCAAGACGTCGATGCGAGGAAGTGGAAAATCATCTTTCGGACATGCCTTGTTTAAGTCCCTGAAGTCAATACAGATTCGAATTTTACCATCCTTCTTCATCACCGGGACTATGTTCGCCACCCATTGTGGATACAGCACCACTCTAATGAACCGGGCCTTATGCAATTTATCGACTTCTTCCTTAATCCTCAAGGCCATTTGCGGGTGAAATCTCCTTGCCTTCTGTTTAACGGGCGTTGCCCCTGGTTTGAGAATCAACCTGTGTTCAACCAAGGCGGGGTCAAGGCTCGGCATGTCTTCGTAGGACCAGGCGAAAGAATCGTTGTACTCCCTCAAGACTTTGACAAGTTCCTCTTCGACTGGAGGAGGGAGATTGGCGGAAATAAGTATGGGCCTGGGGTCCTCTACTGTTCCGAGGTTAATTTCTTTAGTGGATTCATCCACTGCTACGGAAGGCTCGTCGAACTTCTTCAAGCCTTGAGCATATAGGTCGGCAGTGTCATCCATCTCATCTTCCTCATCATCAGCTGGGTCTTTCTCATTCACAATTTCATATACTCCTAGTCCATCCTTGCTCTATACCTTATCAATTCCCTCATCATCTTCCAGGATAATCGCGGTCTCCATAAATTCCGGACACTTCAACAGAGCATGACATCTCCCAGCCAAATCTTGTAGAAACCTACTGGGGATGGTTTTAGGAGGGCGCGTTACGGCGGGTGCCGCAGACGCGGATGGGCTGACAAAACTCGAACTAGACTCTACCCTGACTGACTCGACCATCCTAGAGGACTCTGTACACTGTACATCTAATCTAGGGGAGAAGAAATCTACCGGAAAAGAAACAGGGGTCTCGCGCCCCTGGGGATCTGGGCAGAACATAGCGTAATCTTCCATGGAGACCTCCGTTTTGGAATTGGCGTTTTTTTTTTTGGAGGCCGGAAGTGGTCACACAACAGGAGGAAGAAGGCGGAGGAGGAGGAAGTTGCATGGGGAACAATTCCGGGAAGATGCAGTCAAAGAAAGGGTCAGAAGACTTAAACCACATTTCATGGAGCTGAGCTCCTGGAGGAGGAGGAGTGAATAGGGTTGATAGATCAATGGGCGGGCAGCGCCCGCAAGCACATGGAACGAATAAAATTTCGGGTCTCTCCGCAAAGTACGGGTTGACTAGGAGTGGAGGGGAACGGGGAACAGAATCCCGCTGTTGAAACCAGGAAGCGAGACGGGATGGGGACATAGAATAAGTAGTGATGGAGCTCCCCGTCTTCCGGGGCCCCTGGCGGGCCAATGGCATCGGGGGGCGCCTTACCAGCTGCGTCTCCTTCTCCTTTGGGTCACCCTCTTCTTCATAAAACATCTTTGTAAAGTAGTCAGCAAAGTCTTCCAAGTCACCGGCTAGCCCTTGCGGTGATGGTGGAGGATCGGCAACAGCATAAGCTTCGTCTATCTTTTCTTCAAGGCTGGATGGCGAGGTCTTCAAGGTGCCGGGCTGCAACGGACCTTTCACAAAGTGTTGCCGGTAGTCCCAGGTCAACGGCCCAGAGTCCCCAAGCACTGACATGGAGGATTCATGGTAGCCGAGGCCTCGGCGGCCCATCTTCCTTCCCCTGGGAACGGGGTTGGTTCGGCCCTGCAGCTGTGCGCCGAGCCCTCGGCCTAGCTGATAGCCCAATTTTAGAATTATGTGCCACCCTTTGGAGTCTCTCATCTTGGGCTTAACCTTCACATTGATTGGTGCAGCGGTGGGTTTGCGCGACGCATACGCCCATGAATAGTTCAAGTCCATGACAGATAGAACAGGTCTGTTGCTTGGCCACAGTGTGGGCAGAATCTTGGCTGCTATGGCGTCAATGTTTTGAACTGTGGAAACACTTTTCACCTTGACCACTCGCCCCTGGAATGGGAACTTCAGACACTGGTGGGCGGTCGAGGGGACGGCATTCAAACTATTCAACCATGGACGACCCAGAATGGCTTTGAACATTGGGTCTATGTCCAACACATAAAATTCTACATCCATCACCAAGGGCCCTAGCTCGGCCTGCACAGTTACTACCCCGTGACAAGCACGTCTGGAGTTATCATATGCGGCTATCGTGGTTGGTGTCGGCTTGAGCATGTCCTCTGATATATTACAAGCACGAAGGGTACTCAATGGGCAGACATTTATCGATGCCCCTGTATCCACAAGGGCAGATTCCACTGTTGTTTTGTTTAAAGAGATGGTAATACATAACGGCATCTGCCGTGCCTCAGGAGGAGCCAATTCTGACTCAGCAAATGCGATAGAGGGCCCCTTTGTGATCGTGGCCAAGACCGCGGGCAGGCTATCCACCGCCACATCCTCGCTCACCATAACTTTCTGTAGGAAGATTTTCAGGGCGTCTTGGTGGAGCGGCGATCTCTTGATCAGCTCTAACACTGAGATTTTAGCCGGCAGCCGGTCTAAATGCTGTAATAAGTCATATCTCGTGCCCGACACCGGATCTATCTCCTCTGGTTCAACTGTAGGGGAGGAAACTGCAGGGTTTGGTGCAGATGCACCTGGGGAAGGAAAAATTCTCTGGAAAGGACGCCCGCTCCGAAGGGCGCATTGCGATGCTTGCACGGCCTGGACTGGACCCCCGCTTGGCCTGTTGGGGTAGGTGAATGGCGTGGAGATGGGGGTGAGGATGACTGAAGTGGGTTTAATGGGCCCTGGTGGAGGGGAAATGGGCGAAAGGTTAATCTTAGGGGGAATAGTGGGAGGCATGGCGGGTGGTGGTGAAAGGACGGATGGAGTAGAGGGGAATGTAGAGGGCCTAAGAGGCGACGCGGGGGAAGTGACGGGCGGTGTAGCGGCGGATCTAAGGATGGAGGGGATGGCAGGTGTGGGAGAGTAGTGATGGTGTAAGGCCAAGAGGTGGGCGGGGGTCTCATCATCAAACGTCCACCCAGCGTTGGGGGCTGGGTGCTGGACCACATTTACTTGTGATGGAGCCGGTGCCGGCGGTTGTTGTTGCTGCGGAGGAGCGGGCTGATGCATTGGCATGGGATTTTGATGGATCCCGAGGTCTTGCTGCTGCGGTGGAGGCTGCGGTTGCTGTTGGGGCTGCTGCTGCTGGGGCGCCGCCTGTTGCGGCCTGGCCTGTCTCTGCCTTTGCTTGATATCCTCAATTAGTTGGCGCATCTGGGCCCAATCAATTCTCTGGCCCTCATGCAAATCATACACCAGGTCTCTGAATTGGTAACATCGCTCTATCGTGTGCCCCGGTTGCCGATGGAATATACAGTATCGGGATTGGTCGGCAGCCGGATTCCAGTTCGGGCGCTCAGGCGGCAACTGAAGGTCGCCAGTATACATTAGAGCAGAGAAAATATCTGGCAAGGTCTCCGGAAGAGGGGGGTAATGAGCCCTCTTTGGAGCTGGTCGAGCAGAGCCGTAGGTGGGGGGTGGAGGAACATTATTATACTGCGGGGGTCGCTGAGGCTGTTGGGATGGCGGAGGTGCCTGTTGAGGGTATTGCGGGACCTGGAATGCCGACTGGGGAACTGGCGGAGCAGTGAACTGGGGGTTGCGCTGAGGTGGTGGGAAGCGGGGTGGAGCGGCGTGTTGGGGGAACTGAACGGCCTGGACTTGCTCGTTAATTTGTACCCCCTCAGTGACGGGGCCCTGGGCTTTCTTAGTGGCTTTGGGCTTCTGGGCCTCGAACAAAGAATGGATGGGGGAGTCTTTAAATTGGGTTTGAATAAACCTAGCCCTGCTGTATAGTTGGTGCATGTTTGAAATGTCATTCATTGCCAGAATGTTTCTGAAAGTTGGCGTAGCATTGGAAATTAGCAACTTTACTTTTTCCTCTTCCGGAATCTGCCCGGGCACCCGCGAAGCCATCTGTCTCCAGCGGTCTGCATAAGTTGCGAAGTCTTCCTCCGGCCTCATCTTCTCCGCCACCAAGTCAGTGAAAGAGTACTCGGGTCTGACCCGATCCTGAAACCTCTGTATGAACCTCTCCTTGACGGTCTTGAAATTCTCAGCCTCCTCCAGAGGCAAGGTGTAAAACCATTCCAGCGCGACCCCCTCCAGGGACCGACGGAACAAATAAGCCATCAAGCGATCATCCTGTTGGAACTGCGCAGACTCGTACAAGAACTCTCGGACATGGATGAACGGGTTGCCATTCCCATCATATTTGCGGTACACGGGGAGCTCCGACTGGGAAGGAAAACGTAGGTCCCTGAAGTTAGGGATAGGGACATCGGCAAGAGATTGCGGGCCGACCCGCTTGTGGAGGAGGTCAATTTGTTGCTGCATAGCAGCCCACTTGTCAAGAATTTCTCGTTCCCGGGAAGGAGGGGGGGGAGCAAGAGGAGTAGCACCCGGATAGGCGACCAAAGGATAAACTGACGAAGGAGGCGGCCCATAAGAGGGGTAATGGGCCGAGGAAGGGCCCATATCTGTATGAGCGACCTGAGCCGCCCCCGACTGTGACCTAGCGAAGTCTGCCGGGGCTATGAGGGCCTGAGGCGATGGAGAAATTGTAGGGTATGGCTCAAGATAAGGAACAGAGGGGATCGGGGATTTCCCTTTATCCAGTTGCTGATGGACCGATGTGGACGCCTGGCCCATTTCCATATTGGGATAGCGAAAGTTCTGAGGGCGGACTGGAGTAAGGTCAATGGGAGCCACGGAAGTGGTCCCGACCACAGGAGCATAAGTGGCGACATTGGCCGTGGCATGAGCCAGAGCTGAGGCCGGGGCATCGCCCCCTTGCAAAGCTTGTCTGATGAGATGGAGTTGGGTGGGGTCCAACTGGGCCATCATGTCGAGGATCGTACTGGCTGAATTCTGGTTGGACGGGTTTGAAAAAGAGGGTCGAGGACCCTCGCCAAGAGAGGTCGGGAGCGAAGGGGCCGCCCCCTCTCCCCCTTGCAAGTGGGTGACCCTAGGTGGGTCTTCAAGGAGACCACAAGGAAGGGAGTCCTCATGGGCCGCAGAGAAGTCGTATGACGACATGGAAGAAGGAGCGGAATCAAACAAGGGGTTGGAGTAAGAATGGAAGTAAGAATCAACCCTAGGAAGCGATCGTGGGGGTAGAAGGCAGTCCCACATACACCAAGACACTTGATACTAGAACAAGCAACACTAAATCAGTCAAATCTACCAAGCAAATAGTAAGCACAGAATGGAGCAAGATGAGAGTAGAATCACTCAGTAATGCAATCAAGTTCTTAAAATGATGCTCGTCAGTTCCTTATATCTTCGGGTTTGAACCTTAGTGGATTAATGAAAATGTCAATTCTCTCGACCACTAGGTGCCTGATTGGGATGAGAACGAGGAACCGTGTGACCCTATTGGGACTTCTCACTCGCGGATGCAACCCTAGACGGGATGGATACGGTACAACCTGCCCGGCGTCCGTGTGGGAATCCACGGCTCACGGGGGCTTACGGAGGTCCTCGGCAAGGTCCCTAGTCGGCTCCAAGGAATATGGAGACGAGAGGAAACCCTACCTCGATAGGAATGCAACTAATATGGGAAAATATCGATGCTCCTATGCGCACCGGAGTGCATGCACAAACTAGCTTAGCAGCTATCAATCAATGAGCAAGTATACACATGAGTAATAAAAGCATGGTGATGCAATAATAATAAGATGGCAGGGGGAGCCAACGAACAGCACCAGGAGCAATATATATATCAGCCGAAACACTAAGCAAGAAGACAGAAATGCACTGTGACAGGAGATGTGCGGCCCTCCTCTGACCGCGCTAAGTACTCAGGCGGTCAATGTCCAGCCGTAATGCATGAGCAGAAAGCAAGGAACATACCAGACAGACGGCTGATAGTCAACCGCTCGCGTACTTGAACCGCCGCCTCACAGCCGTGTATCTGCCACCAGAAAATACAGCATACCTGTGCCTGAGCGCGGGACGGCTGTGTGAAAGCCGCTCAAATGGATGGACGGCGTCCCGGGAGCCGTCTGAAACAGGAAAGGCCGGGGTAGATAAACCTGAAGGTAGAGTATATGAGCGGTGCAAATCAACCGTCCTGATGGTTAGACGGCTCTGGACGAACCGCGTGTGAGCCAGAGGACAGAAACCGCATTCAACCTGTAAATCCCTCCAAGAAGAAAACCTTGACAACGACTAGGGAGGGTCAGCAATCCAAAAGCACGATGGGCACTAGGAGTCCCACCGTGATCACCACAAAAGGGGTGTAGATATATATTTCTCTCCTCTCTCTCCTTTCACTAAAGGGGTCAAAAGTGCGCCAAATGCATGAAACAAATTAGAGAAAGAAGAGGAAATAGGGAATGAAAGTACCGTGATCGCCACCAAGATGCCGTACGCGACAGGCACGCCGTACCTTGGAAAATGGGGAGACACTCGCCTTAGTGCAGCGCTGGGGAGTGAACGGCTCGGTTAGAACCGCTCTGTGATGAGCGGTCTTACGATAGACCGCCTTGGGGCGCTGCGAGGGACGCGGGAGGAACTGCTGCAGTGAGATGGACGGCACTTTAGGGACCGCGATCCAGGGAAGGACGGTCGTTTCTGCACCGCGCGTACCGTTGAACGGCCGGAGGATAACCGCTCAATACCTTCACTCAGCAAGTTGAGAAGGGCTCGACCTCCACCCTCTCCGACCGGCCAGAGGGGATGGGCCTCGTGCTAATTAGATGCTGACCTGTGAAACAACGTAGAGACACGAAAGAGACACCCAAATCAGACCTTAATAATGCAGTATATATTCAAACGAGAAGAATTAAGCATGAACAAATGAAAAGGGGAATACCTGGGGGGTTTTAAACCCCTAGGGTGACAAAAAACGGGATGGTTGTGTGCATGGTAATGAGAAAGAGGGGGGTACGTGGGTGAGAAACAAAGCATGCAATGAAAGAACACGGTAAAACTACGGAACGAAAGACTACGAAGACTGGGCTACTCCCTTGACCGGAGGCTCATGTGGACGTAGAGAGCCTCCCTCCTTGGTGCTAGGTCGCTCAAAAATGCGGCAGAGCTTCGCCGTCGATCAAAATCTCCCCCCCCCCCTTTTCGACGTCCGGCCTTTAGGGTCTATTTATAGAGCCTAGAAAGCCAACCCCGAAACTAGGGTTTAGAGCCATTTTCGGGACGAGATTATTGAAGATAAATCGTAGATAATACAATTATCTCTCATCCAGTCGAAACGGCAGCTAAAATGGTTGATTATCCGCGGAGAAATCACCAAAATAAGTTAAGGATAAAACCATGGAGAAAAGGATTAAAATCTGTTAAAATTCAGCAACCGACGGGATGAACGGTCTTACAATAGACCGCTCAACCAGGTGGGCGGTTATAAACTAACCGTCCATATCCGTCGGTGGAAATTCAAATAATCAGCAAATAATCCCAATTATCTCTCGAACTGGCCGAAACATCCGCCGTGGGACCCTGAACACATGAACGGTTTAATGGAGACCGTTTGAGTGTAGGGCGGCACAACCATGACCGTTTTACCCTGTCGGTGATAATTCAAATATTTGGATAATTATCTGAGAAAACGGGCGCGCGTAGGACTCTGAGATATAGGCGGTTGGAATAGGCCCGTCCATGAACTTGAACGGTCCTGATCACACCGCACAAAATCCTGTCGGTGAATATTCAGAAAATCCTCAGAAATTAGCCGAAATGTATGAACGGTCTGGTATCAACCGCCCCAGTCCTGAACGGCTTATGTGGGACCGTTCATGATCTTGGGTACTGGATAATTAAAAAATAGTTCATTTAATCAAAGCCAGGGTCCGATAAGCCCTGAATGGATACGACCTTTACTAAGGAGGGAGGCCACCCCCAAAATGAGCCCAGGACGTGCCACAAAGAATGGCCCAACACATAATGGACAACTTAGGACATCAATCAATGGAAGTAAGAGAAACGGCTCAACTTATCGGTATAAAACGGGTGTCAACAGAGAGCCCTTGAAAGAAGCTGAAGAAAGGAGAAAGGGAGAGAGGCAGAGGCTCGAAGAGGGATCCAGGTGGGAGTGCCGGGCAGCTACAGCTCCTTCTCTTCCCCCTCCCTATCTGTCTGAATATTTCTCTCTGTATTTTTAATTTCTAGCATCTTTGCTTCAATAGCATCGAATGCCAATGTAACCCCGCTTTCAGGGATTAAGCCTAGATTTCTTTCTCTGTTGAGTCAGGTTTCTTTCTCTTAAGTAGCATGCGTGTAAGTCATTTGGATGAATTAAAGAATGAGAGAATGGGTTGAATTCCGCCCTTTCATTACCTTCTTCTTTCTGTCTCTGCATCTAAAGTTCGCTACATGCTAAGGATACTGATAACTAGGCGTGTTTTATCGTTTGGTTTTCTAATTCTGCTGAAGCATCTTCGTTATCATTATTTATCACCCCCCCTCCAGTCACATTCTGAGGGCCTGAGAGAGTCTATCTCATGGCTCCTCGTATGTGAAATAAAGGGGGACGTGGTTCAGGGATTTCCGTCCGCGGTTCTACTCCCGATGAGGCCCAGAGGAAAGGTGTTCCCCCAAAGTCTTCCCCCTCCGATCATCCAAAACAGCCGGGATTAAACCTCTCTCTGAACAACACTCGAAACCCTGTTCGAAGACCTCCTTAAAACCCCTGCTGAAAGCCTCCCGGTGCCGGTGTCTCCCGGCGTGAGTTTGGCGCCGAGAGCTCCTCACGCCGGTTGGACCTCCCTATCGTGCCGAGCCTACCTATCTTCCATGCCGAAACCACCCTGATGTAACACCAACCTTGGACCTATTTAGCAAGCATTCAAGTTTTGAGCAGCGGACTCACACTAGCGAGCTCACCCGTATGGTGCACACTTAGTGCCCGATGGCGACTAGGCGATGTTGGAGAGGGTCCGAGGCGGGACCTTGAGACTCCAATGGTTGGCTAGCTTGGGGAGAACCACAAATGGACCTAGGATGCCCAAATCATGAGCGGCCAACACACCAAGGGTGTGGGTTAAGTGGATGCTCTCACAACTCGCCCGCGGTGGTCACTCAATTTGGTGGCAATTTAAGATCGGACACTCTCTTACCGCCGATGGAGTAACTATAGCAATACTAAGCTAAGCAAGTCCATTAAAGCAATGAGAGATGTTCAGGAGCTCACCTAGCCGGCGTGAAGACGCCGACTCCGGCTGGAGACGGGGGCGAGCGGAGAGGCGAGGGTATGCACCCGCACGCCGCGTCGATTGAAGCTTCAAACCTGCGACTTAATAATGACATGAACTACACCCCATGCAAGGGGGGGGATCTCGGGGTGGGGGTTATGTGAATTACAGCCAAAACTACCTCCGCGCAGGGAGGGGCCTTCAGCCGGCCAAGCGGGGTGGGGAATTATGAAGAAAACTCGACGTTCGGATTGATGCCGGTTCTGCCAATCTTCAGAATGACTGGATAGAGGTGCGGTGATTATGCCGCCACAAATTCCACAGAGCTCAGAACCTGAGGAGACTTGCGCCAAAAGCTTCCCAACGGACCAAGGATGATCTCTGAATTTTTGCTGAGCTTGGTAAAATCGTTGCTGGCCGGGGCAGAGTCTGGAACCGGACTGACTAGGTTCTGCCTCTGTCTGGTGCAGAACAATGTGGCCTGTTGCAGAGGGTACCATGATCTCTACCAAACTCTGATTGAGACAAGACCTGAACCGTTGGAACCGTGGTCGAGTCTTCTTTCTGTCGGCGCCAACGGCGGGGTCGGCAGATGTCGGAGAAGACCTGGGGTGATCAGATGAGTAGAGGGGTGTCGGTTCTGGATCCTGTAAACTGACCTGACACACTTGGAGTAGAAAATTCGTAACTTTAGATGCCAATGTCCAAATGCAGCTCTGCTTCTTGAGGATGAAAGAGGACTTGAGAGGAAAGAATGCTTCTGAAGAACACTTGATCTTAATCCTAAAAGGTTCGCCGTGGCCGAGCTCCCACTCTCGCTCTGGTTCTCTGCCTGGGGTCTTCTGCGCAGTCGAGGGAGATCGGCTCCTGTGGACAGCGCCGACCTCGGATATCGACGAAACCACCTCGCCTTGAAAGCTCTCTTGATGACCTTTCCAGAGATGTAGGCCTTGACATCTGGAGGACCAGGGAGCAGCCGGACCCGATGCAATCTTCAGGACCCAACTCCGCTACCTGCGACCTGCTATCTGAAACTGCAAACTAGCAAGAATAAAGGGAGTGGAAGGGGGTTAGCTAGGCTTGTGAATGATGGCTGAAGGTTTAGGGAGAGGGGGAGGACGTGGCTAGGGCTCCAGGAGGTCAGGAGTGGCAGTGGTGGAAGGAGAGGGAGGGATGGAACTGCTAGAGGTGGAGATGGGGGAGTGGGTGTGCACAAGAGAGTGGGTGAGAAGAGAGGAGGGGGAGGAGGGCGACCAGACCAAGGGGGGTCTGGTTTGGGTCGACCTAGGGTGTGGGAGGGATGGGAGAGGGGAGGGAAATTCGAATTTGGGCTTTGGGAGGGGTTAATTCAACCTTGGGAAGGTGGAGAGGTGCCTAGGGAAGTGGTGGTGGTTGGGAAGTAGGGTTTAGATTGGTGGAGGGTTGTTGGGACTAGATGGAGAGTAAAGGAGGGTTGTGGGAAGTTGTGGGGAGTTATTGGAGGTAGGTGGGGGTTGGAAGTGATTGAGAGGGGGGGAGGAGAGAGAGAATGGGGTGAATTCTTCCCCTTGAGAGAGAGAGAGAGATAAAGAGAGAGAGAGAGATATTGAGAGAGAAGGCTAGAGGGATTTGGAGTATATCTGGAATTCAATATTCATGCATAAGTTCTTACAAATGAGAGAGGGGTGGGGCTATTTATAGACTCCACACTTTTCCTAAGACCAAACTGACCCTGACAAGCTAACTAATGACCAAACAGTCCAAGGGAGGGGCGCCCCTGGGCCTAGCCCAATGGTTTGGGCCCATTAACTAATCATACCAACATAATGACTTCAAGACTTAGGAAAATGACTCACCAACCTAGGTACATGACTCAAATAAAGGGAAAATTACATGATATTGACTCAAACAAAATGTGAAGATTATATGACTAGACTCAAAAATACATGACTAACATAATGGCGCTAGCCGACGAACAATCCGAGTCTGGAGAGAATGTGGAGGGGGATGGGATGCCCTCATCATACTCCCGGGGTGGGGAAAACTCGACCCCGTCGAGTATGGGTCCACCAGGGAAGTAGTACATCGAACTGCGGCTCTGGGCGATCCACGATCTCCATACTCAACCCGCGACCATAGTCGGGGAACGACGCTTCAGCCTTTCGATGTGGCCCGGACACACCCTCATGTTGGCTATGATGTCTTGCTTGCCTAGTATTGCTGCCGTGTGCTCACGTCAGGCTCTCGGGCTAATTTGTGGTGGCACTCCGAAGGTGTCCCTCGCAAGGATAGGTGTAAGCTCAAGGCACTCACTAGGATCCACCGCGGTGCCCTTAGTGGGTGTTGGATCCGCTTCATGAGAAATGGAGAGAATCCTAAAACCCTTTTGGAAGTTCAACCCATAAGCCGGGTTGCCAAAGCCACTCGGAACTTGGCAAGGTCCAAGTCCTCGTGCCCTCGATTTGGAGGTGACCCCAGGGTAGAGCCACTCCAAAGTCATCATCGTCAAGTTACCAACTTGGAATTTTAAGTGGTGCACACGAGTTTTTGCTTGCTTATTATGAATCTCACCGCTTGCTGCTTGATATTTGCTTGGATGAATATGCCATGCTTTATGATGCGGTGTGAGTGGACAATGTATGGTATGCAAAGGTGGTCCGGGGCAGCCAAATGTAGTTCGATCATGCTTTGATGCCATGAAGACTGTGACAGACTTAGGGGGCCCGGGACATCCAGAGATGAACCTTTTATGTATGGGTAAGACAAATGTCGGGGGACCCGGACGTCCATGTATGCTCCTCTCATATTTAAGACTCATGATTAATGAAGGTGGGCCAATACATCCAAATACGGTCCACTTATACTTCCTACTTGACATGTGGGTGATGTGAATGAATGTTCCCGACTTATGAATCATGCCAAGTGGTGTTGTATGCCAAGACTTATGCACTCTTGTGACAAAGATGTCTCCTATGTGTGGGCTTTTGGACTTCCATTAGAATGGGTCAAAGGGGTCAAGCAAGGTGGATATCATGAAATGAGGCACTTCCTCGATCCCTAGGTGTATACCACCCAAAGTCATGGCTCTCATGGTGTAAATCGGGTCTGGGATGGGGTGGATTGGATCAAATATGGTGGGTTGGGGTAGGGAAAGGTAGGTGGTGGTTAAGGTGGTTGGGTCACACGGGTTCCTTGACTCCCATTGGAATGGATCATAGGGATCATAGCCTCATCTTGGTAGGGGTACTCTATGCTCTCAAGGTCCTCGAATGGTGAGTCATCCTCGTCAATAATTGGGCCAAGGTTGCTAATGGGTTGGCCGATCAAAGCACTTGGGATCTCAATGGTTGGGGAGTGGACTAGGATAGGTTCTTCCTCCATGGGAAGAAGGAGGATGATCTCACTAGTAACTTGGCCATTAGTGTAGATGGAAGTGATGGAGCCAATGGTGGGATATGCTAGGCTAATGTTGTTAGTTTCGGGCGGCCTCATGGCTAGCATATTGGTCAAGTGAATTTGCCAATGTAGGTAGTTCACTAAGTCTTCCAAATCTTCCACACAATAGGAAGTTTGATAAGTGATAGGTGGTTGAATGGGAATGATTTGGGATTGATATCCCATGGGTAGGTGGCATGGTTGTGAACTAGGAATGGTGAGACCTTTCTTGAGCCATTGGAGTATGGACTTATCTATGGTGAGGTTGGGTATTTCTAGAGGAGCTAGGCTAGAGGTGTGTGAGTTGTTTGGCCTTTGGATTTCCTCTATGTTGGGAGGTGGATTCGGATGGGCATCCTTCTCCACTTGGGTAGGTGTGTGGGTAGCAACTTCTATTGCTAATGGAGTAGGGGGATCTAGGGTGGGTGGTTGGGTGATAGCTAGCGTATGACACACCCGGGGTGGTGAACAAGCATGGGCTTGGGTTGGGATAGGAAGGGGAAGTAGAGGAGGCCTAGGTTGGAGAAAGATTGGTGTAGGAAGTGGGAGGTGGGTTGGGTGAGGGGTTTTGGGTTCGGGGATGGTGGCCATTATGGGATTAGGTGGGGAGGTGGAGGCCTTGGCCACTTGGGTTCTAGTGGTAAGGGTTTGGATGGGTGGGGTTGGAGGAGTGGGAGTGCTCCTCGAGTTTTGGTAACCCGGGTAGGAAGGGGACATGTATTTTGCTCTAAGTTGCTCATTCATGTCCTTCCAAGTGGTGATGGGAGTTTCCCTTCTAAGTACCTTTAGCCCGACAATTTGCATCCAATAAGTTTCGGCCCGTTTGGTAAGTTGTATTTTAGTAACCCATGCATTTTCATCCTCGGACATAGGATACAAAGTGAAGTATTGGTCCATTGTAGCTTCCCAATCTAAATATTCTCTAAGAGAGGTTCCATCAAAGGTGGGAAGTGGGAAAGGGGTCATCCTATCGTCCGTCCTTGGGGCGGGCCTATTTTCTCCAAGTTAGTTGAGTCGGCCCGATATGTTATCAAGCCGCTCATTAGCATAGGTCAAGGCTTTTATGAAGTAGTTGACATGGCCCGGGAAGTTATGGGTGTTAGTGGTAGGCATATCTTGGTGGCTTGGACTTATGGAGTGGGCCGATTGGTAAGGTCGATATGAGGTGGCCATATTAGGGGACAAAAGTGATGCACTTGATGACTCTAAATGCATAGACATGCCCTAGGACCAACTTGATAGAGATAAGTTGTGAACTTGCTCCGATACCACTTGATGTAACACCAACCTTGGACCTATTTAGCAAGCATTCAAGTTTTGAGCAGCAGACTCACACTAGCGAGCTCACCCGTATGGCGCACACTTAGTGCCCGATGGCGACTAGGCGATGTTGGAGAGGGTCCGAGGCGGGACCTTGAGACTCCAATGGTTGGCTAGCTTGGGGAGAACCCCAAATGGACCTAGGATGCCCAAATCATGAGCGGCCAACACACCAAGGGTGTGGGTTAAGTGGATGCTCTCACAACTCGCCCGCGGTGGTCACTCAATTTGGTGGTAATTTAAGATCGGACACTCTCTTACCGCCGACGGAGTAACTATAGCAATACTAAGCTAAGCAAGTCCATTACAGCAATGAGAGATGTTCAGGAGCTCACCTATCCGGCGTGAAGACGCCGACTCCGGCCGGAGACGGGGGCGAGCGGGGAGGCGAGGGTATGCACCCGCACGCCGCGTCGATTGAAGCTTCAAACCTGTGACTTAATAATGACATGAACTACACCCCATGCAAGGGGGGGGGGGGGATCTCGGAGTGGGGGTTATGTGAATTACAGCCAAAACTACCTCCGCGCAGGGAGGGGCCTTCAGCCGGCCAAGCGGGGTGGGGAATTATGAAGAAAACTCGACGTTCGGATTGATGCCGGTTCTGCCAATCTTCAGAATGACTGGACAGGGGTGCGGTGATGATGCCGCCACAAATTCCACAGAGCTCAGAACCTGAGGGGACTTGCGTCAAAAGCTTCCCAACGGACCAAGGATGATCTCTAAATTTTTGCTGAGCTCGGTAAAATCGTTGCTGGCCGGGTCAGAGTCTGGAACCGGACTGACTGGTTCTGCCTCTGTCTGATGCAGAACAATGTGGCCTGTTGCAGAGGGTGCCAGGATCTCTACTAAACTCTGATTGAGACGAGACCTAAACCGTTGGAACCGAGGTCGAGTCTTCTTTCTTTCGGCACCAACGGTGGGGTCGGCAGATGTCGGAGAAGACCGGGGCGATCAGATGAGTAGAGGAGTGTCGGTTCTGAATCCTGTAAACTGACCTGACACACTTGGAGTAGAAAATTCGTAACTTTAGATGCCAATGTCCAAATGCAGCTCTGCTTCTTGAGGATGAAAGAGGACT